>BTHU01000014.1:27342819-28542819 GCA_036184795.1 Tokudaia tokunoshimensis
CCCATGATCAGTCCAATGCCTGGCTGTGAGCATTCACCTTTTATTTGTCAGGTTTGACAGAGCCTCTCAGAGGACAGTTATATCAGGATCCTGTCAGGATGTATTTCTTGGCATGCACAATAGTTTCTGTGTTTGGTTACTGTATGTGGGATGGATCCCCAGGTGGGGCAATCTCTGGATGGCCTTTACTTCAATCTCTGCTCCACACTTTGTTTCATTTTTTGCTCCCATGAGTATGAGAATTTTATTTCCCCTTCTAAGAAGGACTGAGGCACCCACACTTTGGTCTTCCTTCTTGAACTTCATGAGGTTTGTTAATTTTATCATGAGTATTTCAAGCTTTTGAGCTAATATCCACTTATCAGTGAGTGCATAACATGTGCGTTCTTTTGTGATTGGGTTACCTCACTCAGGATGATATTTTCCAGTTCCATCCATTTGTCTAAGAATTTCATGCAGTCATTGTATTTAATAGCTGAGTAGTACTCCATTGTGTAAATGTACCACATTTTATGTATCCATTCCTGTGTTGAGGAACATCTGGGTTCTTTCCAGGTTTTGGATATTATAATAAGGCAGCTATGAACATAGTAAAGCATGTGTCCTTGTTGTATGTTGGAACCTCTTTTGAGTATATGCCCAGGAGTGATATATTACCTAGTAATTTTTTCAAAAGCCTGGATGTAGGGGAACGCCAGGACAGAGAAACGAGAGGGGGTTGAATGGAGAAAAGAGGGAGGGAAGGGGGCTTATGGGACTTTCGGGGAGGGAGGAAACGGGGAAGGAGAAATGATTTGGAATGTAAATTAAAAAAAAATAAAAGAAAAAAAAGAAAAAAGAGAAAATATCATTCAGTATGCATTAAACAATCTCTCATTGGACGATTCAAGAACATTTTAAAGAAGTAAACAAAACATTTTTCTATAATATATATAATATGCGTGTATATATATTATATATATGTATATGTGTGTTTATGCTCTTGATAGATAGATGAGAGGTAAATAGATATTTAATAGATTGACAGATAAAGATATATAATTAGGTAGATGAATAGACAGACAGACAGACAGATAGATTAAAAGATAGATAGATATGGATAAAGATATAGGTGTAGATATGAATGTAGGTAGAAATTCCTTAATATATAAATAGAATCTCTTCAGACTGCATAATTTTAATATTAAATATATGATTTTTCTGATGATAATTTACTATTTAATAACAAATTAACATGTTCTTACTTTCTCTAGTAAGACTATTTACCTCATTCTCAGCATTCTTTATTTGGCTGTAGTTATTTTCTAAAAAGGCAATATCCTGAAGGTTTCTCACCAACCTCATCCATATTAGCATATCTAATGATGCCATCCCATTAAGTTCATATTTCAGCAGTTATGCTGATAAGATTTTATGTTTGTAGCTTCTGGCTTTCCTAGAAGTTGCAATCTCACAGTAAAACGCTTCTGTGGCTCTTACAATATTCCTATCCCATCCTACCTCCTCTGCAATAATTGCTAAGCCTTAGGTACAGGAATGGTGCTGTAAATGTGTCAATGAAGATGGGTTCAACAATTCTTGAGTCCCAACAAAATTCCATAGAATATGATTTGTTTACTTTAAAATATTCTTGATATGTACATCAAGATATCATTTAATCCATACTCTGAATGATATTTTTTCATGTTGAACAAATTACCAGGCAATATTTATCTTCATACTATCACAGCATAAATGTTAAAAAATGTATATGAAATTTATGCTCCTGTTTCAGATCATATATACATATACCACCTTCTTATATATTTTACCTTTATTAACATTTTACTGAACATGTGAAGAAAAGGAATATAATATTTATCTTTAGGATTATAAAGAAGAATCTTCAAATATATAATTTATGAGGAAATTGAGCAGCCTTTATCATGTGCAAAAGAGAAGGTATCATAAATTGTTGACAAAACACATTGAGATGCATTGAATACCATGTATTCAATGAGTAGTTATATTTCATTACCAATACTGTCTGTAACAGAATTGAAGTTTATTTATTGCTCACCAAACAGAAGTTTGGTTCTGAGTCTTACCATAGAAACTAATCCTTAGAGGAATATACTTCATCAATAGTACTATCTGTAACAAGCTTTGCACAGCTGCAGTATCATAGCCAATGAGGTTTATTTGAGTCATGATTATTGCTAATTGAAAACTTTTCCCAATATCCCGCCATGAAAGCTTGCAATATAGTTGGCACTGGAAAATTTTGACAGTCTCTACAGAGACTGAATAACTGTGGTTCAAAAAATATACCACCCCCCCAAAGAAAGAGTAATGTCTGTAACAAAAGTGAAGTTTATTGATTGGGCATCAAACAGAATTTTAGTTCTCTTTCTTAGCCTAGAATCTAATCCTAGCACAATGCCATAAAAATGAAATAAACACTGATTAACAATATTTGCATTAATTAAAAATATAAAGATACATAACTCTCCAGGTTCTTCTTTTATAGCAGAATATTGAGTTTTAGCCAAGTGTAAGACTCTTTCTTAATTAGATTTGTGGAAGACACTATTTTATGACTCCTGGACTGGGAATAGTCCCAGAACACAGCAAAACATTTTATTTCCTCTTATAGATGATATGGTCAACATTTCTACAAATAGATGCTTTTTCTAATCCAGATTTTTATGAAAACATTATTTTCCTTTGAGAGTAGAGATTTTAAAGTAGAAAATTAATCATTAGTCTTTATTTATAAAAATCATTATTTGAGAATTTTATTCAACATTTCATATTACACAGAGGTAGCTGTTAGAAAGACTGACATCATTCATATAACAGGAAAGTGGTATTGAGTTAACCTTCATATTAGCCATTTTAGGAGAGTTACTTCAACAGTCAGAATTAGTACCACAAGCCTTCAAGTCCCAGGAACCTCCATTAGGAAGACTAGTCATCATAGACAGAATGACAGATATCCCCAAAGAAGTCATGCTTAGTTCCTAGAATATTAAGGGAGATGTAGCATTATGGCTGTAGGCAGCCATGAAGAACTTAAAGGGAGAGATTGGAACATCTAAGTTCCTCAGTTACTTTCATCTTTCCAAAACAGTCAGCTTCTTACTCTTATAGACCATTAGAGGTGTGTGAGCTAACCTAACATGTACCTGGCATTGAACATGGCCTTTGCCAAGAAAGTAATTTAGAATTCACAGTTCTTTTGGGTCTGAATATCAAAACTGCTCTGCTTCCTTGAAGCTGCAAGGGGGAGATAGAGTATCTGTAAGTGTTCCAAGAACACAGCACTTGCAAACCCAAACTTGCAGAAGTAAGAAATGAAATGATTTTTTGGCAGAGAGAAATGATGACTAGAGAGTCTAGAATCTATCAGAAGAGTTATGAGAATACATTTAAATATTTTAGAATTTTATTATATTGTCTTATGTAGTCTTTACATTAGAGAAGTGAAAAACATGAGCTCACTCAGTTGTTCAAAGATTGTATCCTCCTATGCTTTAGAAAGATGGGGCAGGGTAGGGGGGAACCAATAGAAAGGTCCAGAAGTCAGAGATGTGACAGGATGTGTTAGAACATTTAACTGAAGCAAAAATACCCTTGAAATACAAACATATAAGCACATCATTTCCCTACATTAAATACTGAAAAGAAATGGATGTGAAAGTAAATGTAAATCAGTATTTTATTATTTATTCTAGAATTGACAAATGTAAATCCTCCCAGGACAAACCTACCAACCAAAGAGTACACATGACTCCTGCTACATATATAACAATGGACCCCCTTGTCTGCACTAAGTGGAAGGAGATACTCTTGGTCCTGTGTAGGCTTGATTCCTCAGAGAAGGAGGATGCTACAGGAGTGAGGCAGGAGTGGGTGGATCGGTAGGCGTGCACACTCTTAGAGGAAAGGTGGAGGGGGAGGGGATAGTGAGGTTCATGGATCAGAAACCAGGAAGGGGATACCATTTGAAATGTAAACGGACAAAATAATTAAAAATAGAAAGAAACATGAAGAGAAATAAAACGTTAACTAGTGATGATCTTAAATTGTTTATATATTGATGTCATTTTTTTAAGAAAAAATAATTTAGAGTCTGAAATCTTACATGGCAGAACTTAAGTGTGATTCACTATATTTCAACTAAAAGCCCAGGAGAGTATACTGTTTATTGTTTGAAATGAAATGAATGAATAAATAAAAGAATGAATGAATGAATGAATGAATGAATGGGATGTTTTCATGTACATGGCAGATGTGAAATTGTGATATAGAAAATGTGGCAAAATATCTATAAGGTGGGTGTTGCTTATAGAATGTACTCTAAAAGGAAAATGTTTGTGTCTTTTGATTTTAAATGAACAAACTGTCAGAGATATTTATACATAAAATGTACTCATATTTATTTGAGTCTCATAGGTCTTAACTAGAAGCATGTTACAATCACACCTTGACGCACATGCAAATTTATTGTATTCTACTAAATGTCATCAAAAACATTGGAAATTTCAATCCTTTAAGAATACATGCATATATGTGTATACACACAGAAAGAAAAAGGCAACATGACAACTTAACAGATTTTTTTTTTACCATTTTAAGAGCATTCAAATATAGAGAAAATAAAGTAATCAAAAGATTTAATGAGCTTGCAACATACACAAATAATTGTCCTTGGAGAAAATGTTGGCCACATTGGGATTTACGTTTGTCAATTATGGAATAAATAATAAAACATAGATTTATATTTAATTTCACATCTATTTCTTTTCATTATTTAATGTAGGGAAATGATGTGCTTATATGTTTGTATTTCAAGGGTATTTTTGCTTCAGTTAAATGTTCTAAACATTAAATTACTCAATAGAGAAGAATGAGAAAATGAAAAACAGAATGCCATTCCAATGAATGTTCCTTATTTACTAAAAGGAGACAAGTTGATCTTAATGTGCTGTGATGTAGGAAAGCAAAGCTGGATGGTTTAAAAATATCAGTTGTTTTAACAAAGCAAAATTAATGGCTATTTTTATCTCATTCAAATGAGATAAGTGACTAGATATTTGCATTTTGCTTAAATGTGTTTCAGTATGTTCTTGGGCAAATTCTCAAGCTTTAGCAGATATCTATAAACTTTCCTCTAGCATTCACTATAGGATTCCTTTTGTTGAATACATTATTAATTGTGAAATATAAATAAATTTTAGAAGGACAAACTTTTTTCTAGTTAGGAGATGTCATTAAAATCATTTTATGCAAAAGAGCAACATTGTAATAAGTATAATATGATTTTGTGTCTGTGTTCTGGATTTCCAACATTTCCAGTTATATAGAAGTAATCCCCAAGCCGAGGTAATTACTTTCTCCTGTGTGCTTTTCATAGTCCAAACCTATCCTTTCCTTTATAAAAAGGAACCGCTTGTGCTTATGAGTTAAATCAGAAAACCTCACAAGATTATTTGTCATGCTAAATTTCTTGTAGAGCAAATTGTTCAAGAAATACAGAATTTCTATATCTTTACATAATAAGTTTTAATAATAGCTTGTTCATTAGATGAAATGAAATATGTATTTTGACCAGGGGTCAAAGTTGGGAAGGGTGATATTTATGAATATATATCAACAATGAGAGAAAAGATATTTAACTACTTTAGCTATTACACCTACTTTTACTATTATACAGGGTCATGGGTTGCATACATGTCTTGAACCATCACATGATACCTCATATATAATAATTTTAAATTATAACTAGAGGATAGAGAAAATTAACAAAAGAAAATGAAATAACTACAGATAACTGATATAAGAATCATAATCATGAAAGTATGTCTGATGTCAGAAATACTATCTGCTAGCATGTTTTTTATTTCATTCACTCAAATATGACAGAAAGTGATCCTAACAGTTTCCACCAATTTTCAATGAATTCCTTGTGATATCTTGGAACTAATAACAAAATTGAAAATTCCCTATTTTCCTAAAATTGGTGGATTTGTTTTCATTATTGTAACTGCTAATTTTTTTTAGTATAGAAGAGATTTATTCAGGGCGTGGAGAGGGAAGTTAAGAGTATAGTAGAGGCAGAGAAAGTCAGAGAGAGAGAGAGAGAGAGAGAGAGAGAGAGAGAGAGAGAGAGAGAGAGAGAGGAGGGGAGAGGAGAGAAGAGAAGAGAAGAGGAGAGGAGAGGAGAGGAGAGGAGAGGAGAGGAGAGGAGAGGAGAGGAGAGGAGAGGAGAGAAGAGAAGAGAAGAGAAGAGAAGAGAAGAGAAGAGAAGAGAAGAGAAGAGAAGAGAAGAGAAGAGAAGAGAAGAGAAGAGAAGAGAAGAGAAGAGAAGAGAAGAGAAGTAGAGGAGTACCTGAGTAGAGGCCGACCATGAGTATATGGAGAGATTGAGGGTGGGGGGGAGGAAGGGAAGGAAAGCAGGAGGAACATGAGCATTTTCTTTTTTTCTTTTCTTTTTTTAAAGATTTTATTTATTTATTTTGTGTATGTGAGTACACTGTAGCTGTCTTCAGACACAACTGAAGAAGGCATCAGATCCCATTACAGATGATTGTGCTCCAACATGTGGTTACTGCGAATTGAACTCAGGACCTCTATAAAAACAGTCAGTGATCTTAACCTCTGATCCATCTCTCCAGCCAAACTGTTATTTTTTTTATAGTTTCCTCATATCTTTTCCTATTATAACTACTCATACAACTAAACTGTATATCTGAAGTAATGACTTAATGTTTTAAAGTGCTTGCTGCTCAACTGGTTGAGTAGTTTCCCAGCATCTACTTCATATAGGACATAGCAATGTCCTTCAATGCAATGTCCTTTTCTAATACCTGTGAGCACATGCATACACTTCACACACACACACACACACACACACACACACACACACACACACACACACAGGGATAACCCAAAGAGTTGCGTTTGTACACCAAGGTTTCTATAGACATACACAAATATAGAAAATTACCAGTGTAAATATATTCTAGTTAACAGTCCATCTATAACATCCATTTGTTTTTAATTTGCAAGTCAAAAGGTGTCAGATATTTCAGTGAGGCTTGGGATACTGGACGGGGTTCCAACTCTTTAGACTGCTATGATAACACAGGAAAATACTTCTCCACTTTTGCTGTATTCCTAGTGTCTAACAGATAATCAGTTTGTCACTGCTGTCTCACGTGTGGTAAGTATTTGCAACTTGAACATTTCAAAAATCCATTTCTTCCCCCCCCCGCCTCATTCTAAGAACGAAACTTCGCAAAAGGCTTCACTTGTTTCTAAAGAAGGCATAGACATTCTTCCCACTGCTTACCTTCAGATTCTAGAGGGAATATATTTTTCCTTTCTTATTTTCATTCTTTAATCTGTTCTTAGTTTCTTCTTGATAAGAAATTATTTATGAGAAAGTTTGTTTTAGCTCATATTTCCAGGATAAAGTTCATCATAGCAGAGATTCCATGGTAGTGAGAGATTGGATGAGCTGGTTATTGCACACATATAGTCAGACAATAACAAATACATACATGGAGGTGGTGGATCAACTAACTCTCTCTCTCTCTCTCTCTCTCTCTCTCTCTCTCTCTCTCTCTCTCTCTCTCTCTCTCTCTGTCTCTCTGTCTCTCTCTCTCCATCTATGAATTCAAAGATCCATTGCTCAGAAAATGGTATTACCCCAAATTAATATGGGGGAAAGGAAATATGATCTGTTATTGAGTGGGTGAAAAGGACTGAAACCGTGAGGGTTGGCAGGAAAAATGGAAACAGCCAACTTCGAGAGTTAGGAGGTTGGGCAGACCCTCCAGAATGCACCAGACACCTGGGAGGTGAGAGTTTCTCAGGACTCAAAGGGAGAGACCCTAGATGGCATGCCCTACAGTGGGGAGAGGGAACTTGTAGAGGCCACCTCCAGCAGAAAGACAGGGCATCAAATGAAGGATATTGTTGCTATCCCACAGTCAAAACTCTGACCCATAATTGTTCCTGTCGGAAAGAAACACAGGGATGGAAATGGAGAAGAACCTGAGAAAAAGAAGTTCTAGCAACAGGCCCAAAGTGGGATCCAGCACAAGGGGAGGACTCAAGGCCTGACGCTATTACTGAGGCCATGGAGTGCTTGCAAAAACGAACCTACCATGACTGCCCTATGAAAGACACAACAAGCAGCTGAAAGAGTCAGATACAGATATTCACCCACCATCAATGAACAGAAGTTGCTGACCCCTGTGGTTGAATTAGGAAAAAGCTGGAAGAATCTGAGGAGGAGGGTGACCCTGCAGAAGAACCAGCAGTCACAATTAACCTGGACCCCCGAGATCTCTCATACACTTGATCACCAACCAGGCAGCATACGCCAGCTGATAGGAGGCTCCCAACACATATACAACAGAGGACTGCCGGGACTGTGTTCAGACAGAGAAGATGCACCTATCCCTCAAGAAACTGGGGGTTTCAGGGAGTTTAGAGATCTGGCGAGGTGGTGGTGGGGTGGGGCCAGGCTTATAGAGACAGGGGGCAGGTAGGAGGTATGGGATGTGAAACAGTTTGAGGGTGGACTGGGAGGGAAGTAAAATCTGGAGTGGAAAAAAAAGATAAATAAATAAATAAGAACAAAAGATGGTCTTTCTATATCAATTAATGTAATCAAGATCATCCCTTGCAGCCACACTCAAGAGTGTATCTCTCTTGTTCCCAGACTTTGTCAAGTTTATAATTAAAAGTTACCTTCCCAACGACTGATGCACAGCCTGCCTTATTGGCTTTGCTCTCCATTACATTAGACATCCTTCCTGTTCCTGCAGCTCTACTACTAGCACCCTATTCTAAACAAAGATGATGTCTTATTTATACCAATAATAGACCTCTCCTGCCTTCCCGATATCTCTTCCAGACATTGGTCTTTCCTTTTTTAGTTTTATAAATCTTTTAAAATGTAAACCATGTGAAGTAATGTTTTGTTCAAACCCTCAAGTGTCTTTCCTTTGCAAAGTGATTAATAGTTTTAGATCTTACTTTGCTCTGCAATGCCTTGCAGCAGGCATTAAACCTGCCAGATTCTCTGATCTTCTTTTGAAGTGATGATGCCCTAAGCCCCAGGTTCTTCTTTCAGATCTGTGAATGGATAGTTCTTTTGAATCTCAAGTGGCAGTGTAAGTAAAACAAAAGCTTGAACAATCTGTATGCAAAATTCTCTGTGCACAATGAATCCTTGCTTCTTGGTGATGTCTTATAACTATATTAAGTTTACAGAAGACTCTAATATCAAATATGTACATTTCAAAAGATTAATTTTTATTTATGTGTACATATATGCATGTATATGTGTGTCCCTGTGTGTTTCTGTGTGTGTCTCTATGTATGTCACTGTGTGTACAGAGCACATATGTAGAGAAACTGACAGAAATCAGAAAAGGGGTCAGATACCCTGGAATTGGAGTGACAAGCAGTTGTGAGATCTTTCACAAAGGTCTTAAAATACACTGTGTTCTCTGTAAGAGCATCAAGCGGCCTTAATATCAGTCACTTTCATAGTCTCCAAATGATATATTTTAAAAGATATATAAATTCATAGATCTGATGCTTTTTTGTGAGTAACTTTCAGCTTATCATAAATGAAAAGATGATTGTCAAAATTTGAATTTCTAGAGAAATTTCCAGAAAATCCATACTTTTCATAAGCTAACATTCATTCCAGAGAAATATAAAGTATTTTTGATTATTATAAAAATATATATGATATCTGTTTCTTATATGAAGATATACTTGCATAATGTCATAGTTACTGAACTTTAAAATATAAAAGCACTCCTTTTATATTAGATGCTAGCATATTGAAGTACTATACTTTCCTCATTCAATGTATAAAGAATCCTCAAAATTTTTGTTTTGTTGACTAGAGGTTAACAACACTGGCTATTTTTCCAGATCCAGGATCTATTCCAAGAACTTACATAGTTGTTAACAAACATCTGTAATTTTTTTTTTAAAATTAGATATTTTCCTTATATACATTTCAATTGTTATCCATATTTCCCATCCAAACCCCCCCCATTCCTTCCCCCCTCCCCCTGCTCACTAACCATCCACTCCCCTTCCCTGTCCTGGCATTCCCCTACACTGAGGCATTCAGCCTTCATAGAACCAAGGGTCTCTACTCTCACTGATGTATGGCAAGGTTACCATCTGTTACATATTCAGCTGGAGCCATGGGTCCCTCTATGTGTAATCTTTGGTTAGTCATTTAATACCTGGGAGCTCTGGAACAGAAGAGTAATAGCTTATAATCTAAGATTAAGTATTGTCAAATTGGACCTCATAAAATTGTAAAGCTTCTGTAAGGCAAAAAAACAAAACAAAACAAAACACTGTCAATAAGACAAAACAGCAACCAACAAATTGAGGAAAAGATCTTTACTAATCTTGCATCCCATTGAATAGAGGGCTAAATCCAATACATGCAAAGAACTCAAGAAGTTAAAATCCAGAGAATCAAATAACCTTACTAAAAAATGGGGTACAGAGCTAAACAAAGAAGTCTCAACTGAGGAACACCAAATGGCTGAGAAGCACCTAAAGAAATGTTCAACATTTCTTAGGGAAATGCAAATCAAAACAACCCTGAGAGTCAACCTCACGCCAGTCAAATGGCTAAGATCAAAAACTCAGGTGACAGCAGATGCTGGCGAGGATGTGGCGAAAGAGGAACACTATTCCATTGTTGGTGGGATTACAAGCTGGTACAACCAATCTGGAATTCAGTTTGGTGGTTCCTCAGAATAGTGGACATAGTACTACTTGAGGACCCATCTATACCACTCCTGAGCATATACCCAGAAGTTGCTCCAACATGTAGTAAGGACACATACTCCACTATATTCATAGAAGTCTTATTTATAATAGCCAGAAGCTGGAAAGAACCCAGATGTCCCTCAAAAGAGGAATGGATTCGGAAAATGTGGGGTACGTTTACACAATGGAGTACTACTCAGCTATTAAAAACAATGAAATTCTTAGGCAAATGGATAGAACTAGAAAATATCATCCTGACAAAGAGAACACACATGGTATGCACTCACTGATAAGTGGATATTATTTCAGAAGCTTGGAATACCCAAGATAAAATTCACACACCATATGAAGCTCAAGAAGAAGGAAAACCAAAGTGTGGATATTTCAGTCCTTCTTAGAAGGTGGATCAAAATACCCATGGGAGGAGATACTGAGACAAAGTGTGGAACAGAGTCTGAAGGAAAGGCCATCTTTAACTTTTGTCCCAAGCCCTGACAATGCCTTCTTCTGACTTCCATACACAGATGAATATTAAAGGGAAATATAAAATGGAAACAGACTATTTATGCCAATGTTCTTTTCCTAATTAATTTCCTACATCAGAGAGGAAGAATCATATACTTAAATGAAGCAGGCCTTTCAAGATAGGAGTAGCAAGAATTCCCTCCCAAATTTTCAACTATTGCTGGAATTTACATGGAATGTACATCCCATTGTAGAGAGGAAGTGGTTAAGTGATGCACTGATTTTAAAGCTAGATTTCTTTACCAAGAAATGTAAATAGGATGGCAGTAAAACTCCTTGTGAATACTCTAATAATTTGATAAATGCATTACCTGAATTATTAGCTAAGGAATATATTTATAATTGAAATTGTTTTGACATAGTGTACCTGATATAGATGATATAGATGGCTATAGAAAATGGATGTTGAATCCTTGAAATTGTGAAGTCTATAGGATTTGCTTTGTTGGAAACACAACTTTAAACATGCAAGTTCTATAGTATAAAATATAAAACAAAGGAATTTCAAAGGGTATGCTACTCAGTAAAGCTTTAAGTTTACAAAAATTGGGTCCTAAATTTAATCCTCAGAATAAACATAGAAAGAATAGGATGTCATGATATACTTGCAGTCCCAGCACTGGAAAATGGAGACAGGAATATCCTTGGGACTCATTATCCTTGCCTTTTAAGTGAATCATCATACTTCACTGAGAGATATTGTTCCTCAAGCACAAGGTGTGATGTGTTCCTCAGAAACAATGGTCAAGATTGATTTTTTTTGGGAGACAGAGAGATAGAGAGAGAGAGAGAGAAAGAGAGAGAGAGAGAGAGAGAGAGAGAGAGAGAGAGAGAGAGAGAGAGAGAGAGAGAAAAGAAGAAGAAGAAGAAGAAGAAGAAGAAGAAGAAGAAGAAGAAGAAGAAGAAGAAGAAGAAGAAGAAGAAGAAGAAGAAGAAGACAGACAGACAGACAGACAGACAGACAGAGACAGAGAGAATGCATCTCAAATTCTATCCTGGTAGAAAAAACCTTCAACCCTAACTATTTAGCACTTGGGTCAGGGAAACAGCAATTGTTACGGGAACCTAGACTGCATAGACTGTTTGCACAGTTAGGTGAAGCCCAGTCTCAAAGTAAAAAGTAAAAATCAAAGAAATAACAACAAAAATCATAAAGCCTATAGATGTTAAATAATGGTAGAGAATCAGTCTAACATGTGTAAGTGGTAGGACAATACAGAATAAAAGAAAAGTGAAGTTTTCAATATCTATATTTGAGTGTGTTAGACACATGGTAAATGATCTTAAAAACAATCTATGTTGTGCCTGCTTGGTGGCATTATCAAGCCATTCCTTCACATGCTGTAAAACTGCTACAAGACAAACTGCTATACCCCCTGTAGTTAACTGCCTCAAGAAATACAAACACCAACAATCTTCACCCTCAAAAGGTGAAATAAACAAATGTCAGTCCCTACAAATTGCAACATGACCTAAAGAAAACAAGACAACTACAAAAGTAATAAAATAAAATAAAATAAAATAAGTTAAAGGACAACTTGTTTATTTAAATAAATAGCCTATTGTATATTGTGGTTTGTATATTTTATCAAGAGTAGATATGATATAAAATTGAAGATCTTTAATCTTGTAGTAGTAGAAGTGAAATCTTCCATTTGAAACCCAAGGCACAAATATATCATTTCTTAACATCTGGAGAACCTCACATGATCTTCTAAGTTTTTTAAAATATAAACACACAAATGTTTGCTGAAAATAAATATACTTTTCAAAAATTACAATAACTCTGGAAAAATGTCTTCTTCCAAATAGGGAAAGCTATTAAATGGTAAATTAATGATTATTACAGAAATAGAGCTATAGCCATTTGAAAGCAGAGCAGTCTTGAAGCATTCAAACACGGTTATAAAGAATCGATATTGTCCCATGAAATTCTTGCTTAGAATCTCTGTTTTAAACATAGTGTTTGATTAATGGAGAAAAGTGCCACTGATCACTTTAGGAGAATGCAAAGTGGTATGAAAAAAAAAGAAAGAAAGAAAGAAAGAAGGAAGGAAGGAAGGAAGGAAGGAAGGAAGGAAGGAAGGAAGGAAGGAAGCAGGCAAGTAGGAAAGGAAAGGAAAAGAAAGGAAAGGAAAGGAAAGGAAAGGAAAGGAGAAAAGAAAGAAGGAAAAAAAGAAAGGAAGTAAGCAAAAAGGAAAGAAGGAAGCAAGGAAGAAAGAAAGGGAGAGAGAAAGAGAGAAAGATAAAGAAAGAAGGAAAAGCTGTTTAATTGAGACTTTGCAAAGCAAATGTGGGCAGCCTTAGCATCCTCAGAACCAACAGCTGCAGACAGATAAAGGCAGTGCCAGGAGCAAGCAGGCCCTCAGAGGCAACATCCTTGCTCTTAGTATCAGCCTTGGCAACTTTCCTGGGCAGGATACTTGTGGGCAGAGTTGGTTCTCATATTGTGCCAGTAACTTTGTTGGCACCTGTGGATGACTCACACATACTTCTAACGGTTGATGCAGATTAATTTCCTGAGTCCTTGACTTTAGTATTCTTGCTCAAAGTCATACGCAGTCTGTGTCCTGAGCCATAATTTAAACTCCAAATGTCTGTTCCAAAATGATAAACTATGCTGAGAGACAGATTTGCATAAAATCATGGATATCAGCATTGTTTCTTTTATCATATTAAATATAGATTTAATATTTTGCAGTATCTTTCTCACATTGGTGTCATTTCTTTTTTTAATGTACTTAAAAGTAGCTTGTAGAAACATGAGATTTTCTATATTACTTTTTTATTGGATATATTCTTTATTTACATTTTAAATGTTATTCCCTTTCCCAGTCCCCTCCCATCTTGGATAGCCCCTATCCTATCATCCCCACCCCTACTTCTATAAAGGTGTTCCTCCACCCACACCATTCTTTCTTAAACTTGGGGATTATAATAGGCACAGGGCGCACAGAAGGACCATATTAGATAAAGAGTTTGAAGTATTTGCTGTGAATTTACTATTATTTTGGATAAAAGTCTGTGGGAAATACATTGTAGGCTAATAGATGAGTTTCTTCTTTTAAAATATAAAAATATGTTTTTCTGTTGTTGTAATATACTCATTCAAAAATGGACTAGAAAACTTGTACAAATTTACTTTCTATCACTTTTGCTTCTGTAAGTACTTATAAGGTAAGGAGCATTTCTAGATTTCATTCTAGAATTTATTTATGGTAATAATTTTGAATCCATGACTATGCACTGATTATTTTCTATAATATAACCTGAAAATTTCCTCCAATTCCTTATGATTCTTTACTATCCTTCACAAATCCTGCAAGGAGAGGGCTAGTCTCCCTGGAGTACATGCACTCCTAAGCTCAAGTGTGAGATGCTCACTTTTTCCCCAATCACTGTCCAAAGTGGGACTGGCCAGGAGTGCACAGGGCACAGGAAGAGTGGAGCAGCTGGGAGCAGGATCCTTCCAGTCTCCATCTGCACCTAAGAGTCAAGGTTGTCCCACAGCCCTGTGCAACCAAACCCTACCAAGGAGAGAGCTGTTCTCTTCAGGGGTGCTGACACACATGAGATCACAGGCTTACAGGCCCACAGGAGGGATAAGTTCAAGTCAGAGCAAGAACAGCTAACACCAGTGATTACCATATGGCAAAAGGCAAGCACAAGAACCTTATCAACATAAATCAAGGCTACTTCTCAACTTCAGAACCCAGTTCTTCTACCAGAGCAAGTCCTGGATACCCCAACACATGGAAAAAGCAAGATTTGGCTTTAAAATCACATCTTATGAAGATGATGTTAGAGTACTTTAGGAAGTTTGTTAATAACTCCCATAAGAAATACAGGAGAACACAGGTAAACAGGTAGAAGACCTTAGAGAGGAAACACAGAAATCCCTTAAAGAATTACAGGAAAATACAACCAAACAGGTGAAGGAACTAAAAAACAAACAAACAAAAAACAAACAAACAAACAAAAAATCCAGGATCTAAAAATGGAAATACAAACAATAAAGAAATCACAAAGGGAGAGATCTCTGGAGATAGAAATCATAGGAAAGAGATCAGGAGTCATAGAAGCAAGCATAACCAACAGAATACAAAAGATAGAAGAGAGAATCTCAGGTGCAGAAGATATCATAGAAAACCTTGACACAACTGTCAAAGAAAATGCAAAATGCAACAGTCAGAAGCAATCTGCAGATTAATGAAATTACAATCAAAATTCCAACTCAATTCTTCCTAGAGTTAGAAAGAGATATTTGCAAATTCATCTGGGAAAAAAAACAAGGATAATGAAAGCTATTTTCAACAATAAAAGAACTTATGGGGGAATCACCATCTCTGACCTCAAGCTATATTACAGAGCAATGGTGATAAAAACTGCATGGTATTGGTACAGAGACAGGCAGGTAGATCAAAGGAACAGAATTGAAGACCCAGAAATGAACCCACACACCTATGGTCATTTGAACTTTGACAAAGGAGCAAAAAAGATAGCATTTTTAACAAATGGTGCTAGTTGAACTGGCAATCAGCATGTAGAAGAAAGAAAATTTATCCATTCTCATCTCCGTGTACAAAGCTCAAGTCTAAGTGGATCAAGGACCTCCACATAAAGTCAGATACACTAAATCTAATAGAAGAGAAAGTGGGGAAGAGCCTGGAGCACATGGGTACGGGGGAAAATTTCCTGAACAGAACACCAGTGACTTATACCCTAAGATCAAGAATTGACAAATGCGACATCATAAAATTGCAAAGCTTCTGTAAGGTAAAGGACACTGTCAATAGGACAAAACAGCAACCAAAAGATTGGGAAAAGATCTTTACCAACCCTACATTTGATTGCGTGCTAATATCCAATATATACAAAGAACTTAAGAAGTTAAAATCCAGAGGAAAAAATAACCTGTTAAAAATGGTGTACAGAGCTAAACAAAGAGTTCTCAACTGAGGAGTACCAAATGGCTAAGAAGCACCTAAAGAAATATTCCACATCCTTAGTCATCAGGGAAATGCAAATCAAAACACCCCTGAGATTTTATCTCATACCTGTCAGAATGGCTAAGATCAAAAACTCAGGTGACAAAAGAGGTTGGCAAGGATGTAGAGAAAGAGGAACACTTCTCCATTGCTGGTGGGATTGCAAACTAGTGCAACCACTCTGGAAATCAGTCTGGCAGTATTCATATAATTGGACATAATAGTACCTGAGGATACAGCTCTACCACTCTTGGTCATATACCCAAAAGATGCTCCAAAATACAACCAGGATACATGCTCCACTATGTTCAGAGCAGCCTTATTTATAATAGCCAAAAGCTGGAAAGAACCCAGATGTCATTCCACAGAGGAACAGATACAGAAAATGTGGTTCATTTACACAATGGAGTACTACTCAGCTATTAAAAACAATGAATTTATGAAATTCTTAAGTAAATGAATGGAACTAGAAGATACCATTCTGAGTGAGTTTATCAAGTTACAAAAGAACACACATGGTATACACTCACTGATAAGTGGATATTAGCCCAAAAGTTCTAAATACCCAAGATACTCATAGACCAACTAAAGCTCACGAAGAAGGAAGAACAAACTGTGGATGCTTTGGTCCTTCTTAGAAGGGGAAGAAAATACCCACAGGAGGAGATACAGAGATAAATTGTGGAGCAGAGACAGAAAGAAAGGCCATCCAGAGACTGTCTCATCTTGGTGTCCATCCTGTGTACAGTTACCAAACCCAGACACCATTGTGGAGTGCAAGAAGTGCTTGCTAATAGGAGACTTATATTGCTGTCCCCAATGGAGGCTTTGCCAGAGCCTGACAAATACAGAGGTGGATGCTCCCATACCACCACTGGACTGAGCACAAGGTGCCCAATGGAGGAGTTAGAGAAAGGTGTGAAGGATCTAAAGGGGTTTGCAAACCCATAGGAAGAACAACAATATTAACCAAATAGACACCCCAGATCTCCAGGGACTAAGCCACCAGCCAGAGTACACATGGAGGGACCCATGACTCCAGTTGCATATGTAGCAGAGGATGGCCTTGTTGGACATCAATTAGAGGAGAGGCTCTTGGTCCTTTGAAGGCTTGATACCCCAGTGTAGTGTAATGCCAGGCTGGGGAAGCAGTAGTGGGTGGGTGGGTGGGGAAACACCCGCATAGAAGCATGGGGAGGGGGGATGGAATCGGGGGAGATAAAATCTGTGGATATCATATGCAGAGTTTAGGCACGGCCACCAGTTGAGGGATGGGACCACACACCCATCTCAAAAATATTAACCCAGAATTTTTCCTGTCTAAAAGAAATGCAGGGAAAAGGAGGGCACCTTATGCTGAAGAAAAGGCTATCTAGAGACTGTCCCACCTAATGATCCACACACATCTGTAGCCACCAAACCTAGTCGCTATTGCTGATGCCAAGAAGTGCTTGCTGACAGGAGCCTGATATGAATGTCTCCTGAGAGGCTCAGCCAGAGTCTTACCAATATAGATGGGGATGATTGCAACAAACCATCAGACTGAGGAGGGAAACCTCAATGGAGGAGTTAGGAGAAGGACTGAAGGAGCTGAAAGGGTTTGCAACCCCATAGGATAAACAACAATATCAACCAACCAGACCCCCCAGAGCTCCCAGGGACTAAACCATCAAGAAAAGAGTACACATGGAGGGACCCGTGGTTCCAGCTGCATATGTAGCAAAGGATGGCGTTTTCTGGCATCAAAGTGAGGGGAGGCCCTTGGTCTTGTGAAGGTTTAATGCCCCAGCATAGGGTAATGCTAGGGCAGTGGTGTGAGAGTGGGCAGGTTGGTGGGGGAGCACTCTCATGGATACTTGGGGGAGGTGGGATAGGGGCATCTTGAAAAAATTAAGAATATAAAAAATGAAAAAGTTAAAAAAAGAAAAAAAAAACAAGAATTAAAGACATGATATTTTGGATTATATTGTGAAAGCCATAGAGTGTCATGAAGAAGATAATGAAAAATTTAATAATATTGTTGATTTTTTTAGTTTTCAAAATACAGTTTTAAATCTCTGACAGAAACTAAAAGTATCAGATGAGGGTCCAGTGACACAAATAAAAGATTGATAGTCACCACAATATAATATTAAGTTAATAATGATAATATATACACTGAAAATAACAAATAGTCTACATATAGGCTTTAAAGGATTGGTAGACAAACTGAACCAAATGGATTCCTGAGTTCATTTCTCTGAAATGCTTATGGCATGCCTTTTTGGATTATCTGAAGGCTGCAATGCTTTTTGAGAATTATTTCCTTAATCCAAAGCCCCTTTAAGAACTATATAACTTTATGTTTCACGTTTTTGGGGGAGGTTTGGAAATTTTCTGAGTCCAATGTCTATTTATATCTAAATGCCAAAAAAGCTATTTTATTTAGTCTTAAATTTATTGTTGACAAGAAGATAGGCATAGTATAATTAACAAAACCAAAAATGCCCATTTCTTGTACCTTTAACACTTATGGATTAAAATTGTTATTTAGAAAAATTGCACAATTTGCACCCTGTTTAAAAAAGAGTAGATTGTGGCCTGTCATTTTCAGTATATTTTACTGTATTCTGCTACTTTGTTGGCTTATTGTCAGTAATATGAATTTTATTATCTTTTTATTCAGCATAAATTAAATTAACTTGTACAGTGGGAACTTTGCAAAGATGAACATCTGTGTATGATCAGCCTTAATAGAATTACTATTTTATCTAATCTGATAATTTTTTGATGCAATAATCAAGTGCTTGCTAGTGATAAGCTTACTTGTCTGATAGCTCGACAGGGTCTACTCTGGTATCATAGGATAATCTGAGGCAGGCACAGTGAAGGGTAGCTTTGGCATCAGGACCAAAGGCTAATAACTTTTGGTAATTTATTCTCTCTTGCTATTCTGTGGCCAAAGGCTATTGGCTTTTGGTGAATACCTGCTGCTGACAGCAGAAGGGGAAACAAAAAAGCTTAGTTAAGGTCATAGTAAATATAAGGAAATAGGTCATGTGATAGATCAATAAATCTTAAGGACTTTATAGTCAAATTGTTTACATGTCTTTTCATTAAGACTAGTTTCTGAGTAGACATTCATTATCTGTTACTAGTCCCCACAAGTCTATTATAAGTTTAAAGCAATAACTTTTATGACATGTTAGCTCAGTTTTATAAAGAGAAACATCACCTGCTTGATGTCTTACTATTTGGAAGTCTTGCTTAGATAGACTAGTCCACCATTTGCTTTCTTGTCTTGTACCTATCCCCAGGTCATGATCCTTAGTTACCAGAGAGTGGCCTCATCCCTACCCTAGAAGGAATGTTTTCTCTTTCCCTTGCCTTATTATCCTACCGGTTATCTCATAGAATTCCCCACAACATAAAGCCATGAAATTGTAAACACTTTCCAAAGACTACTTTCATGGATTACTTTCATGATCTAAGGACATTAACATGCATTATGAAAACATACCTCAGAGTCTTGAAAGCACATTAAAACAAACAATAAAAAGAAAAATGTGAAAAATGGATTATAAGCTAAAGGACTGCTTTTAAATAATAACAACAATAATAATAATAGTTATTATTATTATTATTATTATTATTATTATTATTTGATATGTATGGGGCTTTGCATGCATTTATTATGCAAATATATAAATAATATATATATGTGTGTGTGTGTGTGTGTGTGTGTGTGTGTGTGTGTGTACAATTTAAATCAAAACTCAGAGAATTGATCAAATACTCTAGAATGGAGTTAGAGTGGTTTGTGAGCCACCATGTGGATGTTGGGAATTGAACCTGGATTCTCTGCAAGTTTAACATGACAAGTGTTCTTAATCATTCAGGTATATTTCTAAAGTATAACCTCAATTTAAAGGAGAGTATAAACCTTCTATATAAAAATAAAGTGCATAAAGAAGAAAAGAGTAAATTTGCTTGCACCACAAAAACAATAACATAAATTTTGCCTCTGAAACTATCAGTTATATCATACATCTAGAGATATATATTGAAAGTTAATATTATTAGAAATGAGAATTAGAAAAGTAGTGTAAACTTTTAAAGTTGACAACATTGTTCTTTATGAACTTTTATTGACTAATTATCTTTGTTTCTCCAAAAGCCTTATCTTCCAATTTGATGTAATTTGAATGTTATTTTTTGGGAAATCATTTTTATATGAATTTGCATGGATAAAATGGTGTGTGTGTGTGTGTGTGTGTGTGTGTGCGTATTATGTATATGTGTTCACTATAAAGAAGCATAAGAATATGATATGCCTATCTGTAAAAAGGAAGATATTCTCTTTATTATGAATATTATAAACACATTTTTATTGATCCCATACCATGTAAAATTGAAAGAACACATTTCTGTGTAAACTATCCAGTCTTGGCTCTCTCTCTCTCTCTTTATCAATCCAAGTAAAAACCTTTTGAGACTATTTGAATACCACAGAAACACCTCAAGATCCCTAAAAGCATTTCTTCTGCAGAAAGGGCAAGAGTCCTAGGAGAGGAAGCAGAATTGGGTTCATTATGAGGTGCTAACCCTTCAGGAGTACACCTGTATAAATCCCATGTATGACAGACTTCTTTTTTTAGAATTTTCTGCATTCACTTCACGCAATCAGAAAAAAGTTTTAGCCACATAACTTAGGCCATGTAAAACTCACCAGAGGGAAGTCATTCTCAGAAACGTTTTTTGTTGATTTAAGTGAGATCTTTTAAGACTTCTGACTTCCACCCTTATAATAAGCTTTAATTAAATAATGTTAAGTGCTAAAATTGATTTATGTCATGAGATATGTGCTAAAATTATACTCAATACTTTTGATACCATGAGACATAAGACGTGAGTGATTTAAAAAATATCCTTAGAGAGACTTTCATAATTTTTCACAATAAATCTCTCCTTTCGGTGTAATCTGTACTGTTTTGTCTATTTCTACCATGTCCAATGAAATTTCTTGGACTAAATATGAATTAAAAGTACACTATTAGTAAGAAAAATGAGTTTTCCCAGACAAATGTAAATTTATTTTAATTATAAAATGTCAAAAAAATGTTTCTATCAAAAAAGTTATAATTTACAAATAAATCAAAAATGATGGACAAGGGAAGTCAGAATTGTTTGGGAATATCATAATTTAATAATTGATAGACCAGAAAGCACCAAACAAAATTGAAAAAAAATACAGGTATAAATATTTTCAGCTTGTTTCCAACACCAATAATTTGTAACCATCCTCTCCCTTTTTAATAATATTTCAAGAATAAATATATTTTAGCAGAATGTATTGTATCTGTTGGGATTTGAGACACAAACTGGAAGCACTCTTAACTGTATGTCTTTTACTGTCCTTTTGAAAACAATACAAAAATAATACAGGTATATGACTGGGAAAATCACATCAACATTGATTTTTTTACTTGCTCTGGCAGTATTTATTTGCTTCATTGTTCCTTCATTTGTGTTTATTGTTACAGAGATTTCCTAGAACTATATATATTATACCCATTTCCTCTCTGTAGTTTTACAGAATTTTTCTTAGGAAGGTGTGAATACCATACTTCTGAAGTGTATCTCTATAGTAAGTAAACAACATATAACATTACCATTTTAGTTGCTAGAACTCCCTGATTTTTTATTATAGAAACAGATGTTTTAGAAAACATTTATATGTCCCTTGATTGCATAAAGGTTAAAAATAGTTATCAGGACAAAATTCAATTTCTCTTAAAGTTGAAATAAACGATAATTTGAGATATGGTTATATGTCTTCCCAATAAATACAGAAGGAAGAATTGAAAATAAGCCACAAATCATATTTGATAGGTATGGCTCTCAAATTTGGATTCGTAGACTTTTTGGTATTTTTACTTATATCTTCTGTAATTATGTCAGACCAGTAGATAAGTCATTATGTCTAATATTGTAATTTCTATGTGCCGGTCAGTTTTTCCACTTGAGAAAGAAATCCTCTAAATCTTCAATTTTGTCTTGATTCTTGCCACATCCCTGATTCTTCCATAAGGAATTACTCAATGAGCATAAACAGTAACAAAAGAAAATAATAACAACCTTAAGGTGGTGGTATATGCCTTTAAGAAACAGATAAAGAGAGTCAATTTACACAAACATATAAACAACTACACACAAAAATAGAAACAATAAACTTTGTAATAGGATATATAAAAAGTGAAAATATATGGTACAATTATTTGGTTTTACCTGTATGAAATAAGACAACCTTATACTTACTGAATGCTTTCCTACTAGCCTTGTTTGATGCCACATAAACAGGTATGATTAGTTAAAACAGAAAGAAGCCAGGTGAAGTGTTTGAAGAGAAAATTTGTAGAAAGCAAAGTTACTCTTAACAAAATCTCATTTATTGTGATTTGAATTTTAGTCAAAGCTCATATAACTTACCTTTAGAGCCTTAAAAAGTATAATAAACTTAGAAAATTAACCTCCTGGTATAATAGCTATAGTGTTTCTTTTACAGTTTACATTTGGGGGGGCGTGGAGGAGGAAAGGGTGGATTCATCTTACACTTGTACATTGCTGTTCATCACCAAAGGTAGTCAGGACAGAAACTCACACAGGGTAGAAATTTGGAGGCAGAATTGAATGCAGAAGCCATGGAGGAATACTGCTTACTGGCTTTCTTCACCTGACTTGCTCAGCTTTGTTTCTTTGTTTCTTTGCTTGCTTCTTTCTTTCTTTCTTTCTTTCTTTCTTTCTTTCTTTCTTTCTTTCTTTCTTTCTTTCTTTCTTTCTCTCTTTCTTTTTTTTAATTGTATATTTTCTTTATTTACATTTCAAGTGTTAGTCCCTTGACCGGTTTACCCACCAGAAACCCCCTATCCCAACTAAAAAATATCATCCTGAGTGATGTAACCCAATCACAAAAGAACACATGTTATGCACTCACTGATAAGTGGATATTAGCCCAAAAGTTTGGAATACCCAAGATACAAATACTCAAGAATAAGGAAGACCAAAGTGTGGATGCTTCAGTCCTTCTTAGAAGGGGAAGCAAAATACTTAGGGGAGCAAATATAGAGACAAAGTGTGGAGCAGAGACTGAAGGAAAGGGTATCCAGAGACTGCCCCACCTGGGAATTTATCCCATAAACAGTCACCAAACACAGACACTATTGTGAATGCCAAGATGTGCATGCTGAAAGGACCCTGATATAGCTGTCTCCTAAGAGGATCTAAAAAAGCCTGACAAATATAGAGGTGGATGCTTGCAGCTAGCCATTGGACTGAACACTGTGTCTCCAATGAAGGAGTAGGGAATGAACAGAAGGAGCTGAAGGGATTTGCCACCCCATAGGAAGAACAACAATATCAACTAAACAGACTCCCCAGACATCCTAGGAACTAAACCATCAACCAAAGAGTACATATGGAGGGAACCAGGGCTTCAGCCATATATGTAACAGAAGATGGCCTGGTTGGGCATCAACGAGAGGAGAAGCCCTTGGTCCTGTGAAGACTAGATGCCTCAGTGTAGAGGAATGAGATGGTAGGGAGGCAGGAGTGGGTGGGTGGGTGTGGGAACATCTTCTCTGGTATTTTAATGTACAATCATAAGATAGACCATAGTTTTTCTTCAGATATGAGATATAAATTTGTTCCGTTTTATTCTAAACTCCACAACGTGGAAATGGATAGCAAAACTTGACATTATAAAGCTGTTGCTTTTGTCTTCTACCTTATTATAAGATGTCATTGGAATCTATCTTCCAACCATATTCCCCAGTAATTCCTGACATAGAAATGATAACAAAAACTATGATGACTTTGACGGCTGCTCCCTTACAGTCTGATATTTCCAACTAGTGTGCTATGTATAATTATAAGAAGCAGAGTTCCACCCTGTAGACTGGAGAGCCTGGTGCTGGAGATGCTCAGTTTTATATACAAGGGGTAGAAGGATCAAAATAATTTTCTAAATAATTATGTTGTGAAAATATCTTCTAAATTTTTAGGTTGTTTTCCCTAAACCTGGGCTGCTCTGCTCTACTTTGAAAATTGTCTTAAAAATTGATATGAGTTAACATAAAGATAAATAATTGGTCAAAGTACTAAGAAAAAGACATTGAATGTTCATTCCTTACTATGAATCAATCCTAAAGACCCCAACACACACAGCCCTTATATGAATGCATAGAAAGCATAAGCAGATAGGGGGTATGGTGAATGTAAGAGCAAGAGGTTAGTAGAGGAGTGTTATGAAATATTGTGTCCTAGACATGGCATAACTTCTTCACCCATGAACACAGAGCAGCAGGGCTTATATGCATTAGTCCTTTATAAGATCAAATTAAACACACTTCTATCATAAATAAACTAGATAATCTCCAAGCTTCATCCCTTATTGGGGAACTTTTGGCAATTGATAGCTGCTGAAAAAATAAAATTATTCAATTTTGAGTTTGTGGCCATTATAAGATCTCTAGACCCCGATTGATAAGTCCACACCTATGCACATATTTGTAGTACAAATGTACTAATAAATTATTAAAAATTTAAAAAAAACATAAACTTATCAGGATGATGTGTTAAATGTAACATTTAGGGAAGCTAATTGGACAGCACTGGAAATATTCACTAGGGCATGAAAAAGGTATAGTTGAACACAAAGCAGAGAAAAATGATTCTGCTTTTCCTTGAAGTCACTAACTGACAATGTTTCCTCATTAAGAATTAGACATCGAAATCCTTTCTCTGCTTCATGATAAAAAAAAATAATTGTCATATTCTTCAGCATCCTTATCTAAAGGAAAGTTCTGACAGTACATTGTTTGCTTTCTCATGAACTTTGACACAGGTTTACTCCTTGTGTAATGAGAAGACATTTGTGAGGGTATATTAAAAGTATGAACTACATTGTATCATACTTCCAAATAACTATGCATATGAACATAAATATCCTTTATATTGATATATAATTGTTTTAAATTCTAAAATGTAATAACATTTAAATTATGTTAACAATACTTAGTGATGAAAGTTAAGGATATTTCTCAATAGCAAGCATTTTTTTAAAGAAAATTTAGACTGAATTCATAGACAATCTCTAGCTGTAGAAGAATAAAAAGTCATGAAAATCTAAAATATCAAATTTTCATACGTTTTTCTCATGTCAAAATTTATAGTTGGTAGTAGAGTTAAGAGTAGAAACTGTCTAGCTAGTATATGAGAACTGTACTTCCATTCACAGCACTACCAAAAATTAATAAATAAATAAATACAAGACCATGATAAAAATCATGTGATTCCAAAAATGACAATGTTAAATACGCAACAAATTAAATCAGAAATCTCGAAAGAATAGATTTGTGTATTTGGTCATTTTTTTCAAAAGAATATGTATATGTTTCAATTGGGGAATAGTCTGTCGTTTAAACATTATTTTGAAAAAAAATAATAAAATATTACATGTAAAGTTGGATCCATACTTTATAACATATATAAAAACTATAAAAACTAGGCATGCAGTGGCCTAAGGAAGCAATCAAAACTTTATACTACTGTAGTCATGATTTAAGGATAAAATCATTTATCTGTTCCTGCTCTGGCTTGCAAATAATTGAAACAAAGACCTGTTAAGGTTATTAATAAGCTTTAAGCACTATGACTGGTCAGATAGTCATCTCTTCTAGCACTTTAAGTTATCTACTTCCCAAACACAGAGTCTTTTCTTTACCTTCAATCTGTTTCCCTGTCTTGATCTGTTCCATATGTATCCTTACAGTGAATCCCTTCTCAACTTGCTCATCTCAACTCCTCCTGGACGGTCTCTACTGGTCTCTCTCTTCTCTTTCTAACTCAGACACCTGGCTGGAATGGGAAGTCTAGCATTCGCATTGCTATCTCCTCTGTCCAGTCATAGGCTGAATCAGCTCTTTATTGATAAACCTGGGATGATGGCAAACAATTTTTACATTGAGAAACATGGGAAACATTGATATCAGACTTGCTTGATTATGCCATCATCCAGACTGAAAACGCATGTATTTTTTGTTGTTGTTGTTTTGTGAGACAGGGTTTCTTGTGTAGCCCTGGCTGTCCTGGAACTCACTCTGTAGACCAGACTGGTCTCAAACTCAGAAATCCACCAGCCTCTGCCTCCCAAGTGCTGAGATTAAAGGCATGCGTCACCACTGCCCTGCAACAGATGTATTTTTTAAAGTTGTAGTATTCTTCTATTCCTATTTTGTTAGAATCAAGAATATGGTGCAATTTCCAATGTAACAGAGGACAATGATGTCAGAAATAGCTATGAATTTACCACTGACTTGGTGTTGAATTAATTTTTGGCTATTAGTTGTTCAGTAACCAATACTGTTACAAACTTTATCTATATTCAATGTTTGACCCACATTTTAAGATGCTGAGGCAGTGTGTCTCCTGTGAAAAGTTACAAAGCTATTTCTCAAAAAATTAAACTCTAATCACTTTAGCATTCTGCAATTCAATTTCTGATTAAATTACAAAAGTTGTTTTAAAAAGGTATTTAAACATGTACTCGTATGTCTGTGTTGATATCAGCATTTATTCTCAATTATTCAACCACCCAAAACAGAAACAGACATTGTGTTCATCACAGGATAAGGAAACTGGGACATATACAAAACTTCAAATGGGTTCCTCTTAACGTTCACAATGCAGCTAGTTCTGCTACTATATAATGACACCTAAAGGTATGATAGACAAGGTAGTCCAGTCACCCAAATACAAATATTGTGTGAGTCCCATTTCTCTGAAGTATGCAGAAAAATCAAATTCATAGAGACAGCAAAAAGAATGGTGAAGGACAATAGGAGAACAAGAGATTAGAGAATTTGTGACAGGGAGTACTAATGTGAAATAAAAAACATTCAAGAGATACTAGATCTATTAAAGGAATATTTATCATTATTATTATAATGACTATTGTCAAGGAAAGGTGAAATTATAACTCTTAAGGCTTCAACAGAACAAATATCAATATAGAATTTGTATTCTTTTTTAAAGGTTTCAATCTTTTATAAGTTTATAGTGATAAAACAGTTAATAGATCATAGTTTTCTGATTGTAATTCTGTTATACAAGTTCTAGAAAGATGTGGACTCTTCTTTTCATCTTTAAGTTAAAAGGTTTCCTTCACTTTTCATCTTTAAGCTAAAAGATTTTCAATTCATTTTATTTTCTATTTTTTTTGCATCCTTGAGAATGTAATATAATTACAATATTCCTTCAATCTTTTCCTCACCTCAAAACCTTTCACGTAACTTTTCTTAGGCTCTTCCAAACTCAAAGCCTCTTTTTTCCCATGATCAATTGATTTTAATCAAACTGGAATGAAACTTTCACTGTAGACACTAAGATTAACATGTACTCTTTAAATATAGGCATTGCTAAAGTTTAATATTGGGAAGTAAAAAAATCAAAATTCATAAGCAAAAAAGATAACTTATACTTTGTAAAGATCTTATGACATGTATATATCAATCACACTTACCTTTGGAAGATTTTATACCTTATTTGATGTCAGAATTTATTACTTATCTTATTGATGTGACCAAAGGCCTGGTAAGAAGCACATTCCAGAAGGAACAGCTTGTCTTGGCTTCCTGGAAGACTGGACAAAATCTACCCTGGCAGGGAAGGCATGCTGTGTTTGCAATGTTGCTAACCAAATTATAGCATCTTAAAATGTCAACCTTTGCATTTAACTTATGCTATATATGTGAATATATAATATATCTATGATCTATTTATTACTGATCATATATGTAATACTGATAATAGTTTCAAATGTTCCATTTTTATCACAATTGATTTCATGACAGATGAAAAAAATGGTCAAATTAATCTAGATCATTTTAAGTTCCCTTAAAGTTTAAAGTCCATGAATTCTATAGATATGTTTATATTCATAAGCTAAGGATTGACATAAAGAAAAAGTGGTAGGATTTTATGGGTTTTTGTTTGGTTGTTTTTTTAAGTTGTGAAAATTTCATTTAATATTTTCATTGTACTAGTTGCTTTAGGTTTGTTTAAATTGCGTATCTGCTCTTCATTTAACTTTGATGAATGGCATTTGTGAGAAACATTATCCATCTCTTTGAATTTATCACATTTTTGAAGCACGAACTTCTAAAATTTGTCCTTATGATTCTCCGGACTACTTCAGTAACTCTTTCTATTCTTGAACTTTTATCTGAAATTTTGTAAATTTGCATTTTAACTCTCCATCTTTTAGCTACTTTTTGAGTCTAGGGTCTTCCTTCAGTGATTCTTTGGTCCTAACATTTTTAGTTAGTTAGGACTTAATAATTCATTTTATCATAGTGTTATTTAACATAATTATTATACTGCTGTGAATAAAAGAAGATGCAATTAAAATTATCATAAACATGTAGAAATTGAAAAACAGTCAGCATATATGCTTTGCTAAAGAAAAAGTTTGAGGCAAATTCAAGAAATTTATCTGTGGATAGACTTCCAATGATTAAGATTTGAAATTAGATGCTGAAATTCAATATATCCCTTCCTACCCTATAGTTGCTAAAGCTGAAAAACAACCTGATTATGAGGCAAGTATGATAATGAATATATTACATCTATCTAAGTAAGGAGACATTCAAGAACTTTGTTCAAAGCAGTGACGGACTTAAAATGGGGGCATAGAGTGAAGAACTTTCCAAGATAGCCTTTGAGACAGAAAACAGCATAACCCTGTATATGGGTAAGAACATCAATTATGGATTCCAGAATATATTCCTGATAACATGTATGGCATGTTTCAGGAATTAGACCAGAAACACATACTTGGGGAAGAGGCCAATGCAAACAAACCTGTAAAATTGAACAAAGGAAGTTTCCCCATAAATTAGGCAAAATCAGTTGAATCAAATATTTGTTGACCATAAGTTATTCTGAAGTTGGAAATACATAAATTAATTCCAAATGGGTTTTCATTAGTAAAAACTGTTCATTTTCTTACAAGTCTGTGATGAAACCATTCCAATCAAAAAGCCACTAGAAAAGAATAACAAGTACTCAGCAGACCCACAGGAAGTTCACTCAGAGGAGTCCAGAAGGAGAGGGTAGCTTCACCCATCTTGATTTTCATGAAGCTCTTATATGAGTACCACGTCATGAAGGTAGAGGATGCTCATATAGATAGCCCAAACTCTATAGAGGTCTAGCCTAAGACAGCTTTTTGTTTTATATTTTAAGAAATAAATATTTTGACTGACAAAAGAAAAATTTAAATTAGAAAAAATGTATAATAATAATAGTAATAAAAATAATAGTAATAATAATAATAATAATAATAAAACAGAGAATTTTAATAGAGCCATACAATGCACTTGTGTTTTAACAACTTAAAGAAAATCTATTCTTCAGGAATTTAAAAAAAATGCTTAACATCCATATTCTTCAGGGAAATAAAGATCAAAACATCTGTGAGATCCCATTTTACACCCATCAGAATCACTAAGATCAAAACTCATTGATAGCACATGTTTGCAACAAGGTAGAATAAGGGAAATATTTTTCCATTGCTGGTGGAACATATAGCCCAAAGACGCTCCTACTATACCACAAGAGCACTTGCTAAATTATGTTCATAGAAACTTTATTCATAATAACCAGAAACTGGAAACAATCTAGATGTCCCTCAACTGAAAAACTGATAAAGGAAATGGGGTACATCTGCACAATGGAATACTATTTACCTATTAAAAAGAAAGACACCATGAATTATGCTGGCAAATGAGTAGAATTTGAGATTGATATCCTGAGTGAGGTAACACAGACCCAGAAAGTCATGTATTGTATGTCCTCACTTATAATTGAATACTAAAAATAAAGTGCATGATAACAATGCTACAATCTACAGATCCAAATAAACTGGGTAACAACGTGCCCCCAAGGAAGGATGCATAAATCTCACTCAGAAGGGAAAACTAATCATCAGAAATGGATGAAGAGAAGCAACTTGTGATAAGGGATGAGAAGGGATATGGAGATGGTGATAAAGTGTAGGGATAGGGAGAGGGTCAGACCTGGGAGTGGGAATGGAAATTGGTGGGGTGCAACTCTGGAAGCAGCTGGAGACCTGGGATGAGAAAGCCTAATGGGTGTCTATGGTAGTGACCTGAGTTGTGACTCCTACAAGCAGAGGATATACAGACTGAAAAGGCCACCTCCTAAACATAGGCAACACTTACAGTGGGAGGACAGGAACATAAACCTACCCACAATGCCTTCAACCCAAGATTTGACCTTCCTACAAGATACTCAGGGATAAAAATAGAGCAGAGACTGAGAGAATGTCCAAACAAAGACTGGTCCAACTTGAGACACATCCCATGGTAGAAAGCTAAACCCTGACACTATTAATGATATTCTGCTATATCTTCAGACAGAAACTTAGCATAACTATCTCTTGAGAGGTTTCATCAAACTGTGGATATAAATAGATTCAAAGACCCATAGCCAAACATTATATGGAGCTAACAGAGACTTTTGGAAGAATTGGAGATTGAATTGATCCAGCCTAAGGGGTCAAGTACACCACAAGAAGACCTGCAGAGAAAACCAACCTGGACCTTTGGGGCCTCAAAGAGACTGAACCACCAACCAAAGAGTATGAATGGGCTATACCCAGGACTCCCCACATTTGTATCATATAGCAATTTGGTCTTCATGTGGATTCCCTAACAATTTGTGTGGAGGCTATCTCTGACTTTTGCCTAACATTGGATTCCCTTCTCCTACCTGAACTACCTAATTGTGTCTCAGTAGAGATGAGGTGCTTAGTCCTGCTGGGACAATGTGTCTTAGGATAGGTTGGTTTATAAGCAGGACTGGGAGGAGAGGAGGGAGGGAGTTGTGATTGGGATATAATTTTAATAAAAAATAGATAAGTTATGGAAAGAAAAATTATATTCCTACAAACAGAAAGAACAATTTTTAAATTAGTAAAAATTTATTTGATAATAATAAGACAGAGAATTTTAACACAGCAATACAATGTACTTGTATCATATTTTAAGTGCTATTGTGAATGTCTAACATTAAACGTGTGAAAGAACAAAGTAAAAACTACAGATGTGCAAGGTTAATTTCTTGAAAGCACAATTATTTTAAGCACTAAGTGAAGCTTTGTTATATTCTATATACAATTTTCAGTGATGCACAGTAATATACTAGATGCATGAATATTGATTCACCACCAGCAATGTCAAGACTTCCCATCTGTTCATGTAAAGGTCCTTTGCTGACATTGATTTCTCTTTAAACTGTATTTTACAGTACTGTTTTTAAAGATATATTTATGTACACAAATGCTATGCATTAAATTATATATGTATATAACTATATTGGCTATATGATATATTTTTTATAGTGATGTGCTTAGGAACTGTAAGCCACACTATTATAGTCCAGGTATGCAATAAGTAAAACTACTTAGTTTTGTGAAGATATATATTCTAGGATATATGCATAAAGATGGAGCTTTAAATTATGCATATGTCAGACTCTGTCACTTTTAAGTAATAAATGGCTGTCTATTTTCAAATGAAATCATTTTCTTCAATCAAGACATAAATTTGCCTCAAGGAATTGAATAAATGAATCTCTTTATTTCCAGTTCTGTGCACAGGTTGGAAAACTGAGGCCCAAAATTTCATCAGGCATTTGTTTTATAAATAAGCTTTTATTGGTACAGCCATACCTGTTTACAGTGTGGCAGGCGACTTTCTGCAACGAAGAAAGAAACAAGAGATTATACTGAATGAAGATAAAAATATGCTATATATTTATGTTTATAGAAAATGTATTCTAGTCACTAGCTTGCAAAATTACCCCTGCTACCTGAAATTTCCTCAATTCAAAACTGTGAAACATTTTAAGTTCAATGAAGTGGAGCAAAGACATATTATTTTAAGGTATTTCCCAAGTTTTACCCTGTCTAGCTTTGGAAATATATTTCAGATGTTGCTATAACTGTGGTCTCAATAATTTTGAAGTAATCATAATAAACGGTTGAACAAAATGGGCACAAGAATGTCTTACTACATTTCGAGATTGCTAGTAATATTTTCAAGGGAGTAGTTTTTTGCTTGAGATTCTACTGTTCATTGTAAAAAGCTTCCCTAATATTAAAAAAAGCCAGAGTTACTGCTCTGAGCCTTTGAAAAAAATATATATCCTTGGAACAAACTGTTAAATTATGCAAACTGTGTGGGTCTTAAAGTGTGACCAGATAGGCTGTTAGAAAATTAACTCTCAACTAGGTTTCCAGTTGAAGGCGACTTATGCCTTTTAATGGAAAACTTACCACATCCCACTATATTTTGCATAGAGAATAATGAATTCAATAATTTTGGTTTCAAAGGCTAATGTGGTCATGAAAATTCAGTGTTTGTAGCCACTCAAACTAATTGTTCCATTGAAAATATAATGAAGAAGTCATAAAGGAATTTCATAGATTTTTCAAAGTACTGGAGCAATAAATGATCCCTTGTGGTTCCTTTTTGAAATGCTATTTTCTGTGCTTCACAGATCTTACCAACTGAATGTGAAAAATTCAGGATATATTTATATATTAAAGGGATATGGACATTCCTGGCCAACACACAGATGGTGAGAATTTAAGTTCATTCCAGGGACACATTTCAATATATGAAGATAAAGAAGCTGATAAGTGATTTTAAAAGAAGATGATTATAGAGTATGAAATCCTTCTACAAAAAAAAAGAATTGTGAAGCTCTTTCAGTATTAGCAGATGACTCCTCAAATATGGTTTCAAATATATTTTAAAGAAGGGGAGACTTGTTTTTAAGGTATAATACTCTAAATATTGTGCTTGTACAATAGCATACATGACAATATAAATCAAGGGATAAAACCTTAACCATTTTGAGAAAGGGGTTATAATACATTTCCTGCTTTAGGGAAGCAGTTGCTGAAACCAAATATTAGCACTCTGCATTTAATGAGTCCGCTCAGTTGATATCATCTTGTCTGTGGCCAAAGCATCTTCATTCTGCTGGCAAAATCTAAGGTAAGGCATAGTAGCTGGATTATATTTCTTTCTTTATTTACTGATTAGTAATGAAGTTGATATGCTATTTTTTTTTGCAAAAACTTATGAAAGTTATGGGCCACTTAAATTTTATTTATACAGTTAAATTATGTATGAGCCACATATTTAGCAAGGCAGTTTTTTTTTTTTTTTTAATAAAGGAAGCCTAACACTTATGATACCTGGAATAAAAGGATATCCCCAATGACAAATATGCCTGAATAAATGTTCAGGTGCTATACTGGGAAATATTACATAGGATACTAAGTACTAATGAGAATATTAACCATTCCACCACTCTTTTAATTTACTCTAATTCTGTATTTAGTCATTGAAAAGGGGGCGGGTGGGTGAGTGAGGGCAGGTGGCAAGGGGGCAGCAGTGGCAGGGAGAAAGAGAAAATGAAAACAAACCCTAAGCGAAGCTCTGTAGTGTTTTAAAAATGAGAAAGACCTTATGTCATTCCAAAGTTAGGTTATATGGTATAATAAGGATTTGTTTTTTTTTTTGTTGTTGTAGTTGTTATTACCCTGACCTAGTCAAGTTAAAAGCAGTAAGCTTCAACCAGTGGGATGAGTAAAAGACTCAAATTCAATCCCCAGGAATCATATGTTAAAAAGGGAAAAATAACTTCTGCATGCTATGCTTTGACCTCCACATAGGTAGCATTGCAATCAACCCCAATAAAATAATAATTGTATATTTATATATACATATGCATATATATGAATATATGTTTGTATATACTTACACATATGTATATGTAACAACAATTAATGAAAAATGAGGCCATGAATTTTAAAAAGTAATCAGGGTTTTGAGAGGTAAAAGGTTGAAATAGGTATGTGGAAATAATGTAATTATAGTATAATCTCAAAACATAAAAGAAATAATTTTAAGAAAAATATAATTTCCTGGTTAAGAGATCAAAGCTAGAGAATTAAAGCTATAAGAATGAAAGTATACATACACACACACACACACACACACACACACACACACACACACACATATATATATATATATATATATATATATATATATATATATATATATATATATGTGGGGCCATGAAGGAACTGAAAAGAACCCTTAGTTGACAGCAAACAACAACAAAAACAAGAACCAGAAGACTCAAATCATAAGACTTTTTCGTGTGTCTTAGTTAGGTTTCTATTGCTGTGAAGAAACATCATGACCAAGGCAACTCTTATAAAGGAAATCATTTAGTTGGCACTTGTTTATAGTTTCAATAGTTTAGTCCATTATCCACATTGAAGGAAGCAGGGCAGAATCCATGTGGACATAATGTTAGAGAAGTGGTTGAGAGGGCTACATCAGGATCTACAGGCCACAGGAAGAGAGAGCAACACTGGACTGGAAATAATCTTTCAAACTTCAAACCCTAACCCCTACTTATAAGTCTTTTAACAAGGACACATCTCCAAATCCCATACTAGCATGTGAAGGTGAAAGAGCCTGCAGCAGGGAGTGAGCTAGCCTGGCCCCAATCCCTATCAGTGTGGAAGAACTGACCTTAAATCTTCCTACTACTCGTGGATTAGCTTTCAAGGTACTATTATGTACCATACATGCTTGTAAATGAGGAAAAGAACATACAGTCTTATACAGCTGTGGTCCCTATGAACAACAAGTACCAGCATACTATAACAAAATTAAGGATATACTAGTAACATTTATATCTTGCTGGTTTTGTAGAATTACATTTTTTTCTGTGATGACATACCATAACCAACCTTCCCCAGATCAGATCAGCAGCCAGATACCTGGCCAGAGATACACCCAGAAAATGTAGGAACAAATGCCTGGGCATTTAGTGGCCCAACTAAACTTCATCCTGCTTTCACGGGATAAGATATCAAACACCAGAGGTCCCAAAGACCAAGGGTTCTAAAATGTCTATTATAAAAGACAGATTAATAATCAAATACAGCCGGGCGGTGGTGGCGCACGCCTTTAATCCTAGCACTTGGGAGGCAGAGGCAGGCGGATTTCTGAGTTCGAGGCCAGCCTGGTCTACAGAATGAGTTCCAGGACAGCCAGTGCTACACAGAGAAACCCTGTCTCGAAAAAACAAAAAAAAAAATAATAATCAAATACAAATTATTTCTTAAAATATGCCATTAACTCCTGGGTTTAAAGCAAATTGGTTAAGGAAATTGACAGAAGCAGCTGCTAAGTGACAGCTGATCATGGATCTCAAAGGAAAGAAAATTCATATAAGAATACCGATATAAGATGTAGATCATAAAAGGAAAATGAAGATATAACTTTAGCCTAAGTGAATTTAAACACAAAACCCTATGACCAGACAAGGCTCAATGGGCAATCTAGAGATCCCTAAGATTTCGATGTAGAACTGAATCCCAGCACTACTTCCTCAGCTCAGAAGGAACCAACATTGAACTTTTCACTTTCTCATTTTCTCATGAGATTCCTCTTTCTAATTATGCAAGTTTATTTCGTATTTAGTCTGTAAGAAAAGTCATTCTTACTCAATTACTTCCTACATGGTAATAATTACAAATCCATTATGTCACCAAATTCTTAAGATTTAATACAGTTCTGACGTTAATAATTTCCAGTGGTATCACAGCTTAATATTTATCTCTTGGCTTTGATGATGTTTTGAATTTTAACAAGACTCCTTTGTTTGCTACATTTGATTACCACAGTTGACTAATTGTTTATAAAAGCTCAAAGGCTAAAAGGGTATTTGAACAACACAGGAAATATAAATGTCACAGAAATACAAACGTCAATGGAGGTGATTTAGATAAAAGTAACAAACATGAACATAGGTGGATGAATGCCCTCAGTGAGGGCCTAAAGGACATCTTACATATGAGGTCATAGTAACTAAAGAAACCTTACATAGAGAAGGATAAGGGGGAATTTCAGAGGCAAAAGGCATGAGTGGCCTTCCTCAGGCATGCACTCTCTATTATTATTATTATTATTATTATTATTATTATTATTATTATTATTATTATTACATTTCAAATGTTATCCCCTTTCCTGGTTTCTCCTACAAACCCCCTCCATCCCAACCCCCCCCCCCCTGCTCACCAACATACCCATGAGTGCTGCCTTGTCCTGGCATTTCCTTAAACTGGGGCATCCAGCCTTCTCAGGACCAAGGTCCTCTCCTTACTTTGATGTTCAACAAGGTCATCCTCTGCTAAATATGCAGCTGGAGCCATGGGTCCCTCCATGTGTACTCTTTGGTTGGTGATTTAGTCCCTGGGAACTCTGGGGGTACTGGTTGGTTCATATCGTTGCTCCTCCTATGGGGCTGCAAACCCCTTCACCTCCTTGGATCCTTTCTCTAGCTCCTCCCTTGGGGATCTTGTGCTCAGTCCAGTGATTGGCTGAGAGCATCCACCCCTGTATTTGTCGGATACTGGCAGAGCCTCTTGATAATCAGGAATCACAAGTCAAGAACCACCTTTGAAGACTGCAATAGTGTCATTTGTGGATTTTATTTACTTTTATCAAGGTATCTTATGACCGTTTAATTGAAATAAGCATAAGAAAATAGATATTTTCAGGTTTCTTGTGTATTTGTGACAGAACAATGCCTAATGCTTTTGAAATTCAAGGCATCTGAATTTATAATATAAAACATGTGGAAGTTTTCAGTTTTAAACAGTCCAAACAAGGCTTGTACAGAAATCACTAACACAATAAATACAATTCCACTCAGCATGCAGGTGCATTGAGGAGTCTGTGGAAGATAGTTGAGTAACTGTCAAGGAGCTCAGGAATGACTCATACTCTAAGCAACTTTACTGAGGATATTTTAAGATGAGAGAATAAGATAAGTACATATGCAGACATTGCCTATGCCCAGAGGGAGCATTACATAACAATTTGTAGAAAATGTATTTTTATAGAGGTGAAAATAGAAGGAAATACTATCATGTGAAACAAGGAGGCAAATTTGATTCATACCAGTGCTCTCCTTCCATTTACAGATTTGCAAAGGTATATCTGACATTTATAGAAGCCTAATTATAGAAACTCACTACAATTCAGAAATCTGCATCAGCAGACACAAATGTGGAAAAGTCATCAGAAGGCAAAATCTCCAAGATGACTAGATTCTAATTCTATTAATGCACTGCAGCAAAATTAATTTCTTCAGACTTTAATGGTTTCATGATAATAAACTAATCATGGAATCAGACAAGTGGTGCAAGTAGTCTGGAAACCAATGCACTGCTTTCCTGGATTGTAAGTAAAATCACAGAGATGCTCTGCACTTTCATCATTACTCTTACACTAGCAAAATTCTGGCCTTGGACCTTAGTAATCTTAGATCTAGAGTTCTTGTTGTAATAACTAAAGCCAAGTCCTGGGCCAAGTGTTTTCTGATTTTGATGTCAAAAATAAATGAATGAATGAATGATGAATGGATAGATAGATAGATAGAGAGAGAGAGATGGATAGACAAACAAATAACCTTTTCATTTAAATAAAAGCAGAGCAGCAGGGGAAACTTTGTTCAAGATGGAAGTCATAGCAGAAATGAGTTAGAAAATGCTTTGAAAAAATGGCAGGAGTGGTAGGATAGGATAGGGGTTTCCAAAGGAGAGACGTGGAAAGGGGAAAACATTTGATATGTAAATAAAGAAAATATACAAAAATGGCAGGAGTGTTATATTGTAAATATAATATTATTAATTAGGGTTTTGTTTATGGAATTAAACTGAAAAAAGTTTTAGGGTTGGAGTATTTATTGTTCTCTAGAAGAAACTCTGACTTCTTTTACCAACATAACTAGAAGTGAGCTCACTACTAATTTTAACTCTACCTCCAGTGTACCAAAATACCTTTTGGATCTGAGGACAAATCAGGAAATGGACATATCTATACATAGACTTATTAAAAATTAACAACAACAAATCTCATTAAAATCAGTACAGTTATTTTGATAAAGGTTAAAGCACAAGAAGTATTGTGTTTTGATTAGAAGATTTGAATTATGAAAGGTTTTGCTCACTTGTAAAAGTCGATTTCCACAAAGCACCTCATTCTTATCATATGGATTCTTTATCACATAGAGACATAAGATAGTACATAGGATTTTTCAACAACATTTGGGCAATTTAAGGTATAATTATATTTAAAATTAAAAATAAAATTATCATAAAAGTCCAAAATGATCTTGAAGATGGTTTACAGGATAATGTTTTTGTCTGTACAAACCCACGGAGCGGAGCTGAATACCTCAAATGTTAATATCTTCCCATTAACACATCTGAATTTGCCCTCACCTAATTGCATCTAGCAAACCCATGCCTTCTTATTGTTTTATTCCCAATAAAACATAAAATCTTTTTTATGCTGCCCATATATATCTGGATATGGGTCCATCTACTGGAGCATGAATGAACTATCATGAATCACACCTTAAAAGAAAATTTACTTTTCTTTCTCCAGAACTCATCAACTATCCATTGCTTCTTAGAATTTGTGGGTCATAAACACCTTCCAAATCCATGCGAGAATGTTCAGTCGTTTGCACTTGTTACAGATATTACTCATGGATCTACGTCTGCTGTGAGATTATGAGTGCAACAGCCATGCCATGTTTAGAAGTAACTATTTTTGTCTTTTTCTGACCAACCTCTTACAATCTTTCCATAGTCTCTTCTGTAACATCCTCTATTCAGTGGTGAAAGGGTGCTATATAGATGAGATGTCCAACTTGTGGAAGGACACCACGGGTACATGTATTATGTGCACTTTAACAAGGTATGTGTCTCTATGTTAGCTACCATTCAATGAGAGGAAGAAGACATCTCTGATAAATCAGAGAATCATCCAAGTTTACAATAGAAATGAATCTAGAGGAAAGGTTGATACACTCTTCATTAAGTAAATGATAATAGGTCTATAAACCCCAATTTTATTGGTTCTGGGTCACATATGCAGTACCAGACATGTGTTTTCTACTGAGGAGTAGATCTTAAACCCAACCTGAAAGCAGGTGGCTCAGCCCATTAGAATCTGTGCCATTATTGTACTCTTGTGTATTTTTTCCCATGGTAGACTTTGTTTCAGCTCATAACGTTCAAGCTGAGTAAGATTATTGCTAAATTTCTTTCTTCCAGTAGCCTGTGCAGCACCTTCCAGTACTACAAGAACTGCCAAGCAGGAAATATCCCGTTTACTTCAAGCTTGAAGTTTCTATGTCCTATGAACTATACTTGTGCTGATTTTATGAATAGAGGTTTGCCATAAAGATCTGGTGGATAACCGAGTGCATTTAGTGTATTGTGAATTGTTTTGGAAAGTTTCCAGGACACCTCTGGTCAACAACAAGGCAGGAGAGATCCTACATATTTTAATGGGATTTTTATATGGATATTTATGGATTCTGGGTTCTGGGAAGATCAAAATCTTCTGTTCATATAACCCAAATTGAACATTATTATATAAATATATCTATGTATGTTTCCCCCTTTCTCATACATATATGATGCCTTTGATGTAAGAGTTTTCTATTTCACTATTCAATCATTATTTCGATAAACTATTTTCCCCAACTGCTTCTTTATTCATGCTTAGCCTGACCTTAACTTCCTTCCACATTATTACTCTCTTTTGCCCTTTAAATCACCTGCATTCTATCTCCTCCCTGTTTAGATGTTTCTCTTGTCTCTTACAAATAGTCCATTTCTATTATAATATATTCATCAGATACTTAAGATTAGACACACAAAGTAATGGAGTACACAAAGAGAACATGGAATACCAGAGATATACACCATGTCCTCTGCTTATGTGTGTGCCTCTTAGCTTGGTGTTTGAGTGGAATTGACAGCACTGTATCTCTGTTTTACTTTCTCTATGGACCCTCTTCCACCTATTGAGCTGCTTTGCCCTGCTAAGATATGAGGAATGTTGTTGTGACTTATTTGTTCCATTTGGCTATCATCACTTGGAGACCTGTTTTCGTTAAAGTTTTTGTTTTTCTTTTCACTTTGCATCCTGATTGTTGTTCTCCTCCTTGTCCTCCCCACCCCACAGTAACTCCCTCACCACGTTCCTTTTCTTCTCTGACAAAGTGCAGGACCTACATCCACCTACCCTGGCTCAACAAAACTGTGCAGAAGTAGGCACATCTCCCACTGAAGCCTGATAAGACAGCCGAGTTAGGGGAACAGATTCCACAGACAGACAACAGCTTTCAGGATAGCTCCCCACTTGGGACCCACATGAAGACCAAGCTACACATTTGCTACATATGAGAAGGAGGCAAGGTCCAGCCTGTGTATCCTCTTTGTTTGGTGATTCAGACTCTGAGACTCTCCAAGAGTCCAGGTTAGTTGACTCTGTTGGTCTTCCTGTGAAGTTCCTATTACCTAAAGGATCTCAATCATTTGGGAACTGATTATTGGATCCCCAATGGAGGAATTAGAAAAAGGACAGAAGGAGCTGAAGGAGTCTGCAACACCAAATGAAGAACAACAATAGCAACCAACCAGATCCCCCAGAGCTCCGAGGGACTAAACCAACAACCAAAAAGTACACAATGAGGGTCCCATGACTCCAGCTGCCATATGTAGCAGAGGGGAACATCTTCATAGAAGCAGGGGGAATGGGGATGGGATAGAAGGTTCCAGTGAGGAAAGCCGGAAAGGGGATAACACTTCAAATGCAAATAAAGAAAATATCCAATTAAAAAAATATATACCTCAATCCTTCCATCAACTCTTCCATAAGAGTACCCAAACTCCATCCGGTGTTTGGTTGTGGCTCTCTGAATCTGCCTGAGTTAGGTGCTGAGTGGAACCTCTCAGAGGACAGCCATGCTAGGCTACTGTCTGCATTATAGAGTATCATTAATAACAGAGTATCATTAATAATTTCAGGGACTGTTACTTGCCCATGGAATGGGTTTCAAGTAAGGCCAATTATTGGTTGGTCATTCCTTCAGTCTCTGCTTCATCTGTGTCACTGCATTTATTTTATATAGAATAAATTTTGGGCCAAACATTTTATGGGTGGGTTGGTGTCCCTATTGCACAGTCGGGTTCCTGCCTGACTACTGGAGGTGGTCTCTCCAAGTTCCATATAATCACTGCTGTGAGTCTCAGCTAAGGTCACCCCTATGGATTCTTAGGCGCATTCCCTTAGGTCTTTGGCCTGTCCTTGAGAAGCCTCCCAACCCTGCCAGATGGAGACTTCCATTAATTCTTTAGCCCATTTGGCCATCTCCTGTGTTTCTCCATACATCCGGTCCTGAAACCCCTCCCATTCCCCTCTCCATCCACCTTCCCACTCACTTCCCTCTTTCCATCTACCTCTTATGACTATTTTATTACTCTTTTAAGTGAATTAAAGCATTTCCCTTAGACTTTCCTTCTTGTTTAGTTTCTTTGGGTCTGTCGAATGAAGCATGTGTATCCTGTGTTTTATGGCTAAAACTAACTTATTAGTGAGTACATATCATGCTTGTCCTTTTGGGTATGGATTACCTCTCTTAGAATGATAATCTCATGTTCCATGTATTTGCCCAAATAATTCATGATGGCTTTGTTATAGTTGAATAGTATCCCATTGTATAGATGTACCACATTTTCTATATCCATCTTCAGTTGAGCAACATCTAGGTTGTTTCCCTTTTCTTACTATTATGAATAAAACTGCTATAAACATAGATGAACAAATGACCCTGTGGTATTATGGAATAACTTTTTTTTTATAAACCCAGAAGTGGTATAGCTGGGTCTTGAGGTAGAGATATTACCAGTTGTCTGAGTAACAGCCAAATTGATTTCCAAAGTGGTTGTATAAGTTTGCACTCCCACCAGTAATGGAAGAGTGTTCTCCTTGATTTACATCCTCTCCAGCATGTGCTATCACTTGCGTTTTTTCTTATGTGTTTTTGACCTTAGCCATTCTGATTCATATAAGATGGAATCTCAGTCATTTTAATTTGCATTTACCTGATGACTAAGGTCTTTGAAAATTTCTTTAAGTGTTTCTCAGCCATTCAACATCCCCTTGCCTTTTGAGTCTAGGTTAATTCACTCAAGATTTTGTGAATCAGTTCTATAGCAATACCATGCAGTTTTTATTACTGTAGCTCTGTAGTGTAGCTTGAGGTCAGACATGGTGATATGGAGGCCTGTTCTTTGCTGAAGAGGAAACAAAAGAGGAGTGGATCTGGGAGAGAAGGGAGGTAGGGGAAATGGGATTTGAAGGAGAGGAAACTATATATTACACACACACACACACACACACACAAACATACACACATACACAATTATGACAGAAAAACCTATATTCAATTTAAAAAGTGGCTCTAAATTTCATACGACTAGACATGAGATGTTTGTCTTTCTTGGCATTTTTATCTTACTAACTCTAATGTTTTCCAGAATCATCTCCTTAGCTACACCTTTCACTTCTATTATAAGTGTTTAAATCTCACTGTTTATAGGAACCACATTTTCATTAGTTTTTATCAGTGATAGGTAGTGACAAGAATGAAGCTTTTGGGAAAACCATTTAGAAGTGAGTCACTAGGAATTCAATCTGCTGTGTCAACTGCTATTATAATCTGAAAAGTAGGATTGAGGAGACATGAATCCTTGAAAATTTTATTTAGCTCCTATGTTAAATAGCATTCTGGATTAGTTCAGTATTATAAAATAGATTAAAATCAATTTGCTAAAATTGTTTTCTTTGTAGATAAATATCTTTACTCTTGATTCAGCCATTTCTCAACTAATATTTATGAATGACCCTGTCATGTGCTCAGTGAATGTACTTCTATATATTTTCACAGTACATCATTTCCTTCAAGTTGAGTAAAATTGGATCAATAGAGTATTTTGTTTCTCAACACAACTGTCAGCCATTACCACAAAAATGTCAGGAAAACTATGGCATAGAAATTTGTAATCTCTACATGACTGAATCAAGATTGGGAATGATATTGATAGAATGAATTTGATTATTTTAAAATATGAGTTAATATATTTGACTTTACTGAATATGTAATTATTTTAGATATATAATTGTTATTTAAAATAATACTAAGAAGTATACCTTAGGGCATTAATGACATATTTTTGTATTGATTATAGGAACTTTGAAAATAATATAATTTAATTTTAATAAATTTCTAAGTAGCATATATTCATAATATATTGGCAATATTTCCAAAGAAAATACATTGTTGCATATTTTATCAGTATTTTATTAGTACATATTTTATATTTATGGTTGGTATGGTTTTAAAAATGTATTAACCTCCTTAAAAGTTACTCTGTGTTTTAGAATAGAATATGTAGAATATTGATCCAATCCCACTATTCTTGGAGTCTAAATTGAGAAGTCACTTGTTATTAAAATACATATGAATTTATCTCTTACTTAGTCTTTTCCTTTGCCATCTTTTACTAGTCTTTCTTTGTTATGTACATTTTCTGTTTTGATTATTAGGCGCTGATAGGAATTTCTTTTTACATCCAGTTTATTTTGTGTTCTATATGTTTCTTTTTGATTTTTCATTTTATTGTTTTGTCTTGTTTTTGGTTTTGCTTTTTTTGTTGTTGTTTTTGTTTTTCTGGTTGTTGTTTTTGTTGACCTTGATAGGTACATTTTTCTTTTGGCTCTATGATTTTGCTAAAATATCTTCTGTGCTTTTGTCCCTAGTTACGTCAACTTCTTTTGTTGCTGTTTTTCTTTGTTTGAGTCTTTTCAATATACTCAATGTTTCCTGCCAGGAGTTTTTCATATTTAGGCTTATTTTTTAATGAAGTATCTATTTTTTTCTATCATGTACTAATACCTGAGATTCTTTCTTCTGTCTCTTATATTCTGTAGGTAAAGCTAGATTCGGACATTCATTTTCCAGTTCCTAAAGCTTTTAGTTCCTAATTTCTCTCAGTTTTTTTTTTAAATTGATTTTGTTTTCACTTTCTGGTCTTAAAGGGTTTTATTATTTTCTTCCACTCTTTGTATTTTTATACATTTCCTTAAAGATATTATTAAGTTTGAAATTCTAGGCTCCTACTGTGGGTGAGGTTGCTGGGTTAAGTGAAGACATATAGGTTGTGTTTTTATGTTGTTTTTGGCATCTTGATTTGGGTGATAGTAATTCTAGGTGGAGGGATCTTGTCTTTGTTGGGTGAGTACTCTGCTCACCTGCTTCTATTGCCTTCTCTGGTTCTAAGGAGAACACGGCAGTTATGAATTGTCCAGTTGTTGCAGGATATTTGGTCACACTGTCAATCCTAAGATTATGAAGTTTTTAATTGTGGTATGATTCAACTTTTGATGCAGAGCTTAGAGTTTACTGTAAACAAGTACTTGTGATAAGGCCTACCCTATCACAAACCTTTAACCCAGAGCTACATAAAGAAATAAGAGAAATGATACCCTTCACGATAGTCACAAACAATAAAAAGTATCTTGGTGTGACTCTAACCAAACAAGTGAAAGATCTGTATGACAAGAACTTCAAGTCTCCGAAGGAAGAAATTGAAGAAGACCTCAGAAGATGGAAAAATCTGCCATGCTCATGGTTGGCAGGATTAATATAGTAAAAATGACCATCTTGCCAAAAGCAATATACAGATTCAATGCAATCCCCATCAAAATCCCAACTCAATTTTTCATAGAGTTAGAAAGAGCAATTCAAAAATTCATCTGGAATAACAGAAAACCCAGGATAGCTAAAACTGTTCTCAGCAGTAAAAGAACTTCTGGGGAATCAGTATCTTGGACCTCAAGCTGTACTACAGAGCAATAATGTTAAAAACTGCATGGTATTGGTACAGTGACAGGCATGTAGAACAATGTAACAGAATTGAAGTCCCAGAAATGAATCCACACTCCTATAGTTCACTTGATCTTTGACAAAGGAGCTAAAACCATCCAGTGGAAGAAAGATAGCCTTTTCAACAAATGGTGCTGTTTCAACTGGAGGTCAAAATGCAGAAGAATGCAAATCGATCCATTCTTATCTCCTTGCACTAAGCTCAATTCCAAGGGGATTTTAGTTTTTAAAATAACACCCAGTAGGAAATCTCAGATCCTGATTAGTGAGGCAACTAGGAGTTTGGAGAAAATGTGTTTCTAGATATTGGGAGCTGACAATTATGAATGGGGATGGAAGTGAAAATGGAGTGCAGGATCAGGTATGGGAGGAGACAGGGATGATATATAGAGAGGGTCAGGAAATTGAACATAGGTATGTAGCAATGGGGGATGGGGAACTGGAGGTAACCAACAGAAAGTCCCAGATGCCAGGAAAGCGAGAGTCTCTCAATACCCAACAAGGATGACATTAGCTGAAATGCACAAGAAAAGAGAGGGAGAACCTATAGAGACCAGGGGTTAGGCAAGGCCCCTGGTTCGGAGATGGGGCCACTCACTCATCTCCAAATTTTTATCCCAGAATTGCTCCTGTCTGAAGGAGATAGAAGTTCGGAATACCCAAGACACAATTCACATATCAAATGATGCCCAAGAAGAAGAAAGGAGAGGTCTCTGGTCCTGGAAGACTTGATGCAGTAGTGTAGAGGAATACCAGGACAGAGAAGCGGGAAGGGTTGATTGGGGAACAGGGGGAAGGAAGAGGGCTTATGGGACTTTCGGTGTGGGGGAAACCGGGAAACGGGAAGTCGTTTGGAATGTAAATAAAGAATAGACCTAATTAAAAAAAAAAGAAGATAGAGGGACCATGTGTGGAGCAGAGACTGAAGGAAAAGCCATCCAGAGACTACCCCACCTGGTGTATATGGATGGGGATCCATCTGATATACCAACACCAAACCCTGACACTGTAGCAGATGCCAAGAAGTGCTTGCTGACAGGCGCCTGATATAGCTGTCTCCAGAGAGGATCTGACAGAGCCTGACAAATACAGAGGAGCATCTTTGCAGTCAACCACATTACTAAGCACAGGGACCCCAATGGAGGAGTTAGGGGAAGGACTGAAGGAGCTGAAGGGGTTTGCAACCCCATAGGAAGAACAACAATATTAACCAACCGGAACCCTTGAGCTCCCAGGGACTAAACCACCAACCAAAGAGTAGACATGGGGGGACCCGTGGCTCCAGTTGCATATGTAGCAGAGGATGGCCTTGTTGGGCATCAATGGGAGGAGAGGCCATTGGTCCTGTGAAGGCTCAATGCCCCAATGTAGGGGAATGCCAGGGCGGTGAGGTGGGGTGGGTGCGTGAGTGGGTTGGGGAGCACCCTCATGGAAGCAAGGGGTATAGGAAAAGGGGGTATGAGGAAGGGAAACTGGGAAAGGGGATAGCATTTGAAATGCAAATAAATAAAATATTCAATAAAAGAGGAGAGAGAGAGAGAGAGAGAGAGAGAGAGAGAGAGAGAGAGAGAGAGAGAGAGAGAGAGAGAGAGATTGGATTTAGAAGAAAGGATTCAGAATAAAGATCTAAAGCTTGCCTGCCTGCCTCTCTATCAGACTTACTTCTCTGGGAGGCTTGGCTAGTGGATTCCCAGAGACTGACTGCTGGAATCAGAGCCTTTCCTAGCAATATCAGGGTAGAGAAAAGTTGCAGGAAAAGAACTGAAAGAACCGTTAGATAAGTGAGCAGAGAGGCAGTGGAGGCCGCAGCGGGCAGCAGTCTCAAACACAGCAGAGGATGAACCTGGGAATTCAATTTGAAAGAGACTCAGGAAAAGTAGAGATCTGAAGTTAGCCTACCTGCTTTTCTAGACAGATTTACATTCCGTTTCTAGTGGGAAGAAAACAATAAAATAGAGTATAAACTAGCTGCATTCTTAAATAATATCAAGGTTGCAAATCAGTCATCAAGTGTCTTTTACTGTATGTAAAATACATCAAAAATATATGTCATTAAAGACTTGGTATTTACTTCTGGAAATTCCACATGTGATATATATATATATATATATATATATATATATATATATATGTAATTTCAGTAGTTCTCAGTTCTCAGTTCATTTCCTTAGCTCTTATCTTAGTGGCGCTTATTTCAAATAAACGAGAAGGTTTCTGTCTGAGATCGTTTTCGCCTCTCAGCCTTATCCACTGTGCCCTTCATACTAGCTGGCTGCCGTTGCCATTCTCATTCACATTAGGTATGATTGTCTTAAGCTTGTTCTGTGTGGAGTTGATTTGTCTTTCCACACTATCGATTATCTCCTTTCTGCTTCATTTCCACTTTATGGTATTCAATTGTGTTATTTCTCCTTAATTTATTCCCTCTGTTTGCCTGCCTCACTTGTCATTACATTTTGCTGTCTTGTCCTCTCTTTTATTTCAGGGTTACAACTTCTAGTGCCTTGGGATATTCATGTTAAATCTATACTAAATCTTCTTTGGCTGAGTTTTATTTTTTGTTGTTGCTTTTTTTAAAGTTTTTACATGATGTAGCTATTTTCTTCTGGATTACTTTATTTTATATGTTAAACCATTTTCTAATCTTTGTTCTTTTCATCAGGATTTATCTGGATGAGGTTTGTGGTGGTTATTCCTATATCTAATTACAAAAAGTAAGTATTGAACATCATCAAAATTATCTCATAATATGTTGTTCAATTAATAACCCCACTAATCACATATTTTTTAAGAAAACATATACTGATCTAGGTTCTGTGACTATTTAAGTTATTCAATTTTATGTCAAATTACAGATACTACATATTAAATTTATTGTCTGAACATTGTGAATTTTCTATGCAAATGTAGTTTTTTTTTAAAGCTTTAGATTTACCTCTCCTTCAGTTTACCTATGTCATGAACCAGTAGATTGCCATCTCGCTTGTCAGATATCTATTTTTAATTGTTATTATTAAACAGCTGTGTGTCTGACAGACATTATTCTAATTGTTCAGTTGAAATTGTGTCTATTTGGCCTTGTAGTATAGATAATTCTTAACTGTCAAATATTGACATTTCCCCAGCCAAGCTATTATAATTAAGTTCCAACCTCGCTGAGGTATCCTAGTTTTGAACTGATATGAAGACAGCTGTCACTCAACAATACCTTTAGATGAAAGAAAACTGGACACTATTAATTAATGAGACATTTTATGTCAAGAGTTATTCATTTTTATTTAGAAATAATGGAATTGGCTCTTTATCAGTTTACAAAACAATCTCTCTGCGTGTCATAAAGCCAGTTGTTAAAAAGAATTCCTGCCTTCTCACCTTTTTCTGTCTAGGAGGTATTACTGTAACTCTTCTTCATATGATCAGGAAGGTTAAGTTCTTGTGTATCTCACAGTTTTTATAAGTTACTCAAACAATCCTAACTCTGAATAATGTTAAAATTTGTTATATTTATAATTTCTGCATAAGGTTTATAGCTTCTGTTCAACATTAACACAAACAGGTATAATTTATAAAAATGATGCTCACTGGAGGTTGAGATGTTACAGAACCTAATACACCTTGCCTCTTCCTGCTTTAGCTAGTTGCAGACAACTATATCACATATATTTCATATTTCAAAGATAGCATTATAAAAAACATGCTTGTTCTCTATTTTCATATATGTGCATGCGTGTATATGTATATATCTGTGTGAAATCTCCAGTTCCATATGGAGCACACCCATTCAAAGCACACAGTAGAGAAACCTTATGATGTTTGCTCTTCTGATTCGTGGTCACATCAGTTGGAAAGACTGATTCCAACTCCATCCAGTTACCTGCAAATTTCATATATTTCTTAATATTGGCATAATATTAATTTGTGTAAATGCACTACATTTTCAATATACTCTCAACAGTTGATGGTCATCTAGGTTGTTTACAGTTCCTAGCTACTGAGAGTAAAGCAGCAATAAGCCTGGAAAAATGAGTATTGCTATAGTAAGACATGGGATGCTTTAGATATACCCAAAGGTTATATAGCAGGACCCTGAGATAAATCTACCTCTTGTTTTCAAAGTACGTACATTAAATTTCATAGTGGCTTCATGAATGTTACTCTCACCAGCAGTTAATTAGGTTCTTATTTCCTAATATCAAGACTAGCATATTTTATCATTTGCTGTTTGTTTAGGCGGGTGAAGGTGTGAGGTTTTATTGTTACCATTGTATTAGTTCCTTTGCTTGTTAATTTTTGTCATTGTTACTAAGGTAAAATTAACTCCAAAAATAATTTGAAGTTCCACTTTTAATTGATATTGGACATTTTAAAAATGATTTGTAGCCTTTTAACATTTCATAATTTGCAAAAAAATATTCTTTATTCTATATGAGTACTGATGAAATTATACTGAAAATGTAGGGACTCTGTACAAAGGAAAACTATGCAGATATAAAGAAAAATATGAAATTTGTAGGACTTTTCTGGGCGTTTAGCATTTTTAATTACTTTTATATTCTATATACTAAACCTCTGTGTGATATGTTGGTAGTATAGATTTTTTTCCTTTCTATAGGCTACCAGCTACACTCAAATGGTGGTATCTATTGTTATATAAAAACTCTTTGGATTAATGAATTTCCACTCATTAAGTGTTGGTATGATTGAATATTCTACCAAGATCTTTCTCAGCTAAGCTTTTTCTGGTACCTACAAGTTTTATCCTACCCCATAGTTTTTCTAGTAAAAGATTCATAATAGAGTGTCTTAAGTTGAAGTCCTTGGTCTCTTTGGTATTAATTTCTGATCAGAATAAGAAATAAGGATCTAATTTCCTTCTTCTATTGTAACTATCTAGTGTGAGTATTTTATTGGGATATTGCTTTTTGTGTCTTGACTCTAACACTGGCTATATCTGAAGCAAGGGAAGATATCTTCTATATTTTCCCTTTTGGGAGTTTTATTTCTGTATATGAAAGGTCAGGTTTATTTTGTTGTCCTTTGGGACACTGAAAAGAAATATCCAGTTCACCCAGCCTTAAACTTTTCAGAAATCCTCTTTTCCACAATTATACTACTATCCGACATTTTCTCAGGTTGTTATATATAAATGTATGGATTTGTTTCCTTACTTTACTACTACGGGATTGATTTAAAAATAAGGAAAATAAAGTTTATACTGAAGAATTAAAGACTTTGTCAATAATTATTTCCATAACAAGTATACTTCTTAGGTAGATATTTGTACTATTGATTTTATTTTAAAATATATAGCATGGACTTTATAAAAACATAACTAAGATGTTGAATTTTAGGAATGATATGACCAAGCCTTTTTCAATTTAGTAAAAGCATACAAGAAAGACAAATTATAGTATGTATTATCTATGTGGTTTTTTTATTATAATAGTCATGGAATTGAACATAAATATAATATAATTGTTTATGAATGTTGAAATAATCAGAAGTATAAATGAAAGAATGATTTTAAATCAAAGCCTTATAGGGAATAAATAACAACTTAGAAATGAGATTGAAGTATCAGTGTTATAAGTAGCCAAAGAGAAGTATTTCAAAGGAGAAATTCATTGTATATATTTGACTCTCGATTGGCTACTAAGCTTATAATATTCAAGTATACATATAAAAATTCATACATATTCAAATACAAAATATGAAAATATCACCATTTGCACCTAAATTGAGTATTTAGCCAATGGGTTTTCATTAAGATATTTGTGGAGTGACACATGACAGAGGGTAATTATTTAATCAACAGTCAAATTTTTCTGGGCTTTTCAAATTGTTAAATAAGTTTCTTTTAAAAAATATTTTCTAGGTTTGGCTTACTCATTATCACTCCATCAGTTTAGTAAAGTAAGTTATTAGAAAACATTAAATAGCTCCTTAGTGTCCTGAGTGTCCCTTCTCCAATTTCAGACCAATTATGAGATGAATCTTATTTAAATAAACCATATAAAAACATTTGTCTCAATTGTGAGTTTCAACATTTTTTTGTTGTTGTTGATTACTCAAGGATATTGAAGAAAGTCATTGCGCTGTCTGATTTTATGTCAGCTTGATACAAGCTAGAGTCATTTTCTAAAATGGAGTTTCAATAGAGAAAAAGTTCCCAGTAGATTGGCATGTGCACAAGCCTACTGGGCATTTTTTTTGACTGAAGATTGATATGGAAGGGCCCAGATCATTATGCACAGGGATGTTGGTCCTGAGTGATTTATAAAAGCAGGCTGAGCAAGCCATGAAGATGAAGCCACTAGGTAGCACCCCCATGGCCTCTGTTTCAGCTCCTGCTTCTAGGTTCCTGCTTTGTTGGAAGTCCTATTCTGAAATCCCTCAGTAAACAGCTATCATTTGGCAGTATAAGTAATATAAATCCTTTCTTCCCCAAGTTGGTTCTGGACATGCTGTTCTAGCATAACCATAGAAACACTAATACAGCTACATAGAGAACTCAAACCAACAACAGACATATGATGTGAGTAATCTAGATATGAGTAAATCTTTGATTGTGAATAAAACAGTTGATTCATGACTCAGACAAGAATACTACAAGATGCTATATTATTGGGTTTCAAAAAAAGCCTTAGATTGAGTGGCATTTTAGTATATATATATATATATGAGACATGAGAGAACTGGGAAGCTTGACCCTTGGCATATCCCTATTTAAAATATCAAATTCAAATGAAAAATAACAAGTGCACTCAAGGAAAAGCATTTCTGGAGTATTAGAGAAACTTTAGTAATGCCAGTCAGTCAATGGTCATGGGGAACAGAATAGATATGACCATGAATTAAAGAGTCACTGTGAGCAAATCATCTTGGATCTTAGAAGGCTTTTTTCTACAAATGGAAGTTTGTGAGTGACTTTTGCATAGAGACTGACAGGGATTTTCTTGTGCAGAGACAGTTTCACTGATGCTTCTCTATGAAGAATAGACAGAAGGGAGCCATGGTAAAATGACAGAGAAGTATGGAGCAGGGGCAGTAATCCAGAAGGGAGATAAAGGATATCAGAGTAGCCAAAATTAAACAAATAAACGACTAGCTTTGACAACTGAATCATGAATAAGACTTTGATTGATATCATTTCAAAATTTCCTTTTGCATTCTGAACAGCAGCTGACAGGCTTGTTTGAAACCAATGCCAATATTTCTGAAATCTCTTCCTGCTTATCTACAGAATGATTTAGTCAACAGGTTTATTTTTGTTATTATACGACAAATGTTTTGAACAACATTTAGAATTTGGAAAAAGGTATATAAAATAGAATTTTTCATGTTATGTGGAAATACCAGGTATTCTGGGAAATATCTAGCTCAGTTTCAACAAAGTCAACTGGGTAGTCCAAATCAAGTTTGCATAATGTCCTTAACTTTCTACTTTTCTATAATTCCTAACTTTTGTAGATCTTATTTGAGATATATGTCACAAGGATGAGGGAAGGATGGATTACAGCACCATATTTACTCTTTTTGATTTCTGAGAATATAGAAAGATGCCTCCATTTCTATTATTCTGGCTATATAGGCTGCTTTGCCTTCTTTGAGCTGGGACAGCAGAATCCAGAAACTGTGAGACTGAGTAATATAAAGTGAACATAAATGTATTAGCTCCAAATACTGGAGGCTGGGAAGTCCAACCTTAGAGTGCCTATGTCTGTTTAGTATGTCATGCTGTGTTATTATGCAGTGGAAGGCAAGAGAGAGAAGTGTACCTGAAAGATTTCTCTTAAGTTATTTGGTTTTTGTTCTCTCTCTCTCTCTCTCTCTCTCTCTCTCTCTCTCTCTCTCTCTCTCTCTCTCTCCGTGTGTGTGTGTGTGTGTGTGTGTACTCCTCCATGCCTAGTTGAAAAGCTGCCTTTTAAAGGCACACGAGCTCATGTGGTCTACTTTAACTCCTACAGGTCATTCCTACAATCATGGTACACTGGTAACTTGAACACTCGAAAGGACCAAAATTTAAATCATAGCATTAGTGTTTGACTATGAATTAGACATATTTTATGTAATTTACCTATTGATTATGTTAAAATGTTTGGTATATATACACTTGAGTTATGATTTGATAAATAAAACCAAACAAATTCTATTTTCAAAAGAAGTTATATTGTAACATTCCATTATGTAAATTCTGAATGGGTAAAGAGGGATGTTAAGAATGGACACAGAGGGATTTTCACAAGTATAGAGGTATTTAAGTTCATAACTCTGTGTAAATTCAGACTTATATGTGTAAATCTATTGTTTTCCTCATCATTTAATCATCTTTGCATTCAATATATCATATTTAGAGGAAATACATATAAGCTAGTACATTTATGAAAATACTTTTTAGTTATTATAACTGAAATTATCTATATATGAAGAATCCATGCCATGTCTTTCTACTAGATGTCAACTCTATAGTTTCTCTTTCCTGACTGTAGGGCATTTCATCTAAGGTCCTTCCATTTGAGTCCTGAGAGTCTGTCACTTCCCAAGTCTCTGGGCTTGGTGTCCCTCCACTTCCTACCTCTCAAGGTTGCCTTTTACCATTCTTTCTGCTGGCCCTGAAGTTTTGAGTCCTGTTTCCCACTCCATGTTCCCTTTATTCCCACCCTGTCCTCTCTCCCACTCAGGTCCCTGCCTCCCTCTTTGTTCCTGCCCCAATTGTTTTATTCTCCCTCCCAAGTGGTAATGACGTATCTTTATTTGGACCTTCAGATTGTTAACACTCTTGAGTTTTGTTGACTGTATCCTGGGTATTCTATACTATTTTGGCTAATATCCACTTATTAGTGAGTATATTCCATGCATTTCGATTGGATCTGAGTTAACTTACTCAGGATGGTATTTTCTAGTTCCATTCATTTGCCTGCAAAACTCATGAGGACCTTGTTCTTAATAGCTCATTAGTATTATATTGTTTAAATTAACCACATTTTCTTTATCCATTCTTCCGTTGTGGGACATCTGGGTTGTTTCCAGCTTCTGGTTATTGTATGAACATAAAGGAACAGAAGCCTCTGTGACATGGTGGGGTATCTGTTGTGTATATGCCCAAGAGTGGGTCTTTGGGTATATCTATTTTCAACTTTCTGAGAAACCTTCGGATTGATTTCCAGAGTGGCTGTTCCAGTTTGAAATTGTACCAGCTAAAATGTGTTCCTACTTCTCCACATACTCGACAACATGTGCTATCACTTGTGGTTTTTTTTTTTTATCTTAGCCATTCTAATTGAAGTAAAGTAGAATCTTAGGGTCATTTTTATTTGCATTTCCCTGATCACTAAGGACTTTGAACATTTCTTTTAGTTCTTCTCAGCCATCAGAGATTTCCTCTGTGGTGAATTTTCAGTGGAGGGATGGGGCTACCATCCCACAGTTAAAAACTCTGACCCAGAATTGTTCCTGTCTAAAAGAAATGCAGAGACAAAAATGGAGAAGAGACTGAGGGAAAGGAGGTCCAGAGATGGGCCAAAATTGGGATCAAGCTCAAGGGGATGCTCCAAGGACTCATAATATTACTGATGCTATGGTGTACTTACCGATAGGAGCATAGCATGACTGCCCCTGGAGAGGCCCACCAAGCAGCTGAAAGAGTCAGATGAAGATACTTACATCCAACCAATAGACAGAAGCTGGGGACTCCTGTGGCTTAATTTGAGAAAAGCTGGAAGAAGCTGAGAGGAAGAAGACTCCATGGGAAGACCAGAAGTCTCACCTAATCTGGACCCTGACGTCTCTTAGACACTGAAACACCAACCAGGCTGCATACAATAGCTGATATGAGGCCGCCAACACATATACAGCAGAAGACTGCCTTGTCTGGCCTCAGTGAGAGAAGATGCACCTAATCCTGCAGAGATTTGAGGCCCCAGCGAGTGGGAAGTTCTGGTAGTGTATGGGTGGGAATGGGGACATCCTCTTGGTTGGTGATGGGGGAGGAGGTATGGGATGAGGAATAGTCAGAGAGCTGACCAGGGGTGGAATAATGACTGGAGTGTAAAAAAAAAAGATTAAATAATAAATAAAATAATAAAAACGTATTTCAAAAAAATCCGTGTGTTTACATTTATTGTTGTTAAGCAATATATTTCTCTTTAATAAATGAAGGATGAGAAGAGATCAAGATATATGAATTTTTCAAATAATAGGGTTGTGTTTCTTTGATTAGTTTTTAGTGCATGTGGCAGAGCATGTCATAAGGATAAAATCACAGGTAGGATGCAGAGGGAGACTCTGTAATTTGGAAAGGCATTAGAAAGGAAGCCCTAGATTCCACAAGAAGAAAATATGAATTCCAGTGTCCAAATTGACCCTGAGTATATAAATCATAGTTATTATTCATATTGGCTAAGACTTGAGAAATCCATTGGGTAATTTCATAAACTTGTATGTGCTTCTGTAAGTAAATCAGTCAAATAATAATGCAAATGATATCCATTTCTCCTCTAAGATTTCTAGTTCATAAAGAGCTTATATTCATCATAGCTCTTAAGTTTGTTTGTAAAAGTTTATCACAAAACATTGTGTGGTTCTCTTCATGTAAGTTGCTGTGAGATGTTCTTGAAGGTCATTGGAAGGGGCACTTACTTTTACACACTCATTTTTATTTTATTTTTCCTTGAGAATGCCTAGCTATCATGTAAATCTCTAGGTATCAACTGACAGCATTGTTCTTTATGCTGGCTGGCAATGGTTGTCCAAAAGAAGTCAATATTCTAAAGGTTACATTACTTGGCCCTCATTACATCATTACTTTAAAACACAGAGGACCAAGATATCAGATATAGAATCAAGGTCTATTAGCCAATGTCCCATAAGGAATTTAGATTTCTTCACTCCCACTCACCAAATGCCTTAATAGGAAATGAAGCAAATAAGAATAACGGTTATTTTAAAAACCATTTTAAAGCACACACAGTGTTATATATTACTTAGCCTATGTGGCATGAATGCCCCAGCATACAGGGATGTTAGAGGACACTTGTGAAAGGCAGCTCTTTCCTCCTATCCTGGGTGTCCCAGGATAAAACTCAGATTGTCAGGATTTCTGGCAAATGCCTTTCTTCTCTCAGCCATTTAGTCAGGACAAGACTCAAATGTCATATTCCAAAATTACCTGGTTTCTAGATTTCACTGGAATCTTAGTTTAAGATTGAACTAAAAGTTGAATATTAAAGAGAATGCAAACAATTATGCAATTAAATTGAAATAACTAATAAAACAATTATTCAAGATTGTGGTCTTGTTGAATTAACAAGGAAGGTCAACAAAAATAATAATAATAATAATGAATAATAATGAGATTGGGAAAGGAGTAATTAAACAGAGCTGAACTTGTTATAACAAAGGTTTTTATTTGAATAGTGATATTCTCTTTAAGAACTCTTCATTTTCTGAATTTTCAGAAACTCCTTTAATTAACAAGTTTAGTACAAATGAACTTCCTGACCATCAGAAAAAGGCCTGATAGCCCAGGAGAGAGGAAAAACACTACCACTCCACGATTAAGATTTTAAATTTGAAAGTAATAATTTGCCACCCATCTCCATACTTTTCTATAATGGCAGACATGTTGACAAGGCTCAAGTTTGTAGCAGCTTTCCCTGGGTTACTTTCAGCTAACAATTTATTAAGATGAACCAACTGGTTTTAGGAGAAATGAGAAGGCAAAGTACAAACCACCAGTATGTTCCATCTGCTGGAGTCTGATTATTTATCAACTCAGTGGCCAACCCTGGCTGACCTCTAACTCAGAAGTTTCACTAGTAAGAGTACTTCTAGGCTAGCCAATAATCAGGGTTCAGATTCTTTACTACTTCAAACATGGGGGGGGGGAGTTTCTAGTTATTTTTATTTGATTTTGATTTCTCACTAAACATAATATTCCAACATTAGAAAATACAATGTGTGATATCACTGAAATATTTCTTTTTCTCAAAGAAAAATATTATCTGTTGTTTTGATGTATTATCAGGATACCCCAGTGTTAAATATCTCTCAGAAAATGGTAAGGGAAAAAAATCTCTGGGAAGTAAAAAATGTAATACTTTAGTTAGTGATTCATCTATGATGTAAATATGATGATTCTCAGAATTTAAAAACATGCCAATCATTAAAACATATTAATTCAGTATCAAAAATTATCAGTGGATATTAATCAGCCTGAATGAGCATTTAATGTTAGATTTAAATAGACTCATTAAGCAAGAATTTTAATTCGATACATAAATAATAAATCAGCTATTATATTTAATGACAGAAAATGTTATTATAGTTAATCAAATATTTTAAATAATGCCATTGTACGTAACATTTTTTAAAACCTAGATACATATAAATACATATAAAATGTGTTAAAGACATACTGAATAGAATTTAATGGATAATAAGTCAGAAAGAATCAAGATATTCAAATACATATCAGTTAGATAAACAGTGAAGTTCTTGACAATAAAGACCTGATAACTATAACAGTAGAAAAAGTAAAGTGAAGAAAATTTCATGCTTATTATAAAACATTAGGGTTTCTGAGTCTGCTTTACATTAGCCAACTTTTAAAGAATCCAGAGAAACAGTTATTTGTTTGTTCATTCATCAATTGTCCATTGATTATCAATAATGGATTAGTCAGTTGGGTAAGGTCTATCAATACAAGATAAGATAAGATACAACCATAATCTCCAAGAAATAAAAGGACCAATGGTGTGGTTTATGCAGATAAACATATGAATATCAAATAAAAAATTCTATTCAGAGTTGCTGGATCACACAAAGATCCAAGCAGTGAAGATATGAGAAGCTGATAAGAATTTTAGGCATTACATTTATAAAGAATCAAGGGCTACTGGAAGAACAGCCAGATCAAAGGTAAAACCAAGGTTTACTATGAGGAAATTTCAACTTACACAAAATTACCATCAATTAGATAATTTACTTACGTATATCTAAAATATTGTGTAATTTAAACCTTAAGTGAATGGCTTTGAATAAATGTGATATTGTGGGTTTCCAAGGAGTAAATAATATCCCTTAATTATAGATGAAAAAAAGAAGAGTTGCATTTTATAAAATTCCTAGGTCTACCTCTGATTTTGATTCTTCATTGTGTTTTCAATCAACATTTAAATGCTCCCTATGTCATCTAAAGAGCAGTAGGAAAAATGTTAAAAATGTGTCATGAAAACTCACAATTGTATTAAAAACCTGCTGAGTATATCTAACTCGCCACTAAGTATAAATCTGTCCATTATGGTTTATAGAAAATCTAGTAATGAATTTAATTGATGTCATCAATATATCTCCAACATGATAATAATAAAATATCAACCTCAGTTAAGAAAAGAAACAGTTATTGTTTGTTTGTTTTCCCATGTGATTTGGAAAAGGTTAAATCCAGGTCATCAAATTCATAGCAATGAGAATCCGCATATTGGTTTGTTTTGCCAGTCACCTTTGCTTCTACCCCATGACTCTGGATTTCTTGGTCTCTGGTTCCTAGCTATCCAGGCAGTGCAGGGCATAAGCTCCTTCTCATGGCATGGGCCTCAAGTTAATCTAAATATTGGGTGACCCCTCCCACGAGTTTTTCATCACTTTGGCATCTTTGTCTTAGCATATCTCATAGGCAGGGCAGACTGTAGTTTAAGGGGTTTGTGGCTGGGTTCATGTTCAGGTTTCTTTTTTTTTCTAAAGTCTACAGAGTAACTTCTTATGTCAAAAGGATTAAGATGTAATCTCCATGCGGGCAGCAGTTCAACCTCTTTACATTCAGTGAGGTGTGGATGCTGCGATGAAATGATTCCTTAGTGGTATTTTACTATACTCATATATCAGTCCTTGTCAAGGGAGCATCAGAGAGGCTTCCCCCTGCAGCACTTGGGGCAGGTACAGAGATATAAAGCAAGACATTATGCAGAGGGCAAATCGGAGGTCTCCATCAGGTCCTATCCCTTGGAAATTGGAGAATTGTTCAGAAGTAGAGGAGGAAAGATTGGAGCACTTAGAGAGGATGAATTACACCAGGAGTACATGGGCAAATAAATCTAGTAAACAGGGTTCACATGGGCTCACAGAAAGTGAAGCAACAAGATCAGGGCCTTCAATGGGCTACTCCAGGTCCTCTGAATTGATGTTAGCTTAATGTTTTTGTAGAACTGCTAAGAGTGGTAGTGGTGTTACTCTGATTTTTTTTTTTGACTGACCCTAGGGACTCTTCTCTTCCTATTGAATTATCTTGTGTGGTTTGGATTTGAAAGTTTTGCCTTGTCTTCTTTTTATGTCCTGTCTGATTGTTGTTTCTTGGAGATATGCTCATTTCTGGGCAGGTGTTCATGAACTGTGTTAGGAAAATAGAAAGCCAAGAGCCTGAGCAAGGCAGAGAATAAGTAATATTCTGCCTTCCTTTGTAGTTACCGCCTCTGCACTTACTTGACTTTTTGCTTTAACTTATTAATGATCAACTGTAACCTATAAAATACATAAATTCTCCAAGTTGCTTTTGGTCATAATATTTCTTACAGAATCAGGAAAGCCAAACAACAAAATGTATGCTTGTATCTAATGCTAAACCACAGTAGAAGCTCACATTCTACCAGCAGGGTTCTGCTGAAGGGTTTCTTGTATTTTATATTTAAATCACAGGATAAGACAAAGGTGTCTGTTCTCTACTTCTGTTGACGTACAGTTTTATTGTATTGTTCTCTTTGTCATGAAACACAGAGTCTTCAGAGGATTGGTATTTGAATTTGCCCAATATAACTGTGAATTTCTTAAAGCACAAAGATGACTCATCTTTCTCTAAGAGCTTTAAATGTAAATATTTTGGTTATAAGAATAAGTTCATGTTGACAAACATCTCCTGGATAAATGCAAATACATATACTCTTGATTTTTCTAATTTCTCTTTTTACCATTGTGTCCCTTATGTGTTCATTGGACTTTCTTATTATCTCATCTATACTCTTAAAGTAATTTTCTTATATGTTTTACAAAGTTTCATTTCAGTTATGTTAGGAGACAGTTTAATATTCAGTGTAAAACAATTCTCAATTCATACAATGGATCAGATTTAATCATTAAAAGAATATTTCAGATTGGAGTGCACAGACGTAACAGAATGAGAGTAATCCTTAGGCAATAAATTAAGAAGCTATGTCTGTAGATTATTGGAAAACCCTGCTGTCATGAACACATCGTAATAGAGTGAAAATTAATAAGTGTGGGAAATAGGAGTGGGGAGCTACCTCAGTAAAGGACTTACCATGGAGATATAAACATCTAAATTTGGTCTTCCAGAGCATATTTGAAAAGGGTTTGTATAACAACTAATATGCATAATTCCAGAACTGGGAACAGGAGTCAATAGAATCACTGAATCTTATGCTCAGTAAGTTACATTACTCTTTCACTTTGGACTTGTCAATTAATGAAAATAACTTGTCTGTTCATGAAGGCATAGACACCGAAACTGGAGTATATATGTACTACAAACATTGAAAAACATACTTCTAAAACCTTTTCTTAAAAGTGGGGGCTAATTACTCAAGTGAAAACAATCTTTGCCATCATAGCAGTAACAAGGATGTGTGCTTAAAAGTGGTTCAGTGCTGTTCTAAAACTATGGCAACAAGGATCAAGAAACAATGTTATCAAAATGAGCCAATGCTTCCAGGCAGATAATTAAGATACTTGGAGGGACAGGAAGGAACATGCAAATGGAATGCTGTCACCAGAATTATAAAGCATTCTGAACTCAAGATGTTTATGAGAAATGTGTGTGACTATGTCCCTAAGATAATTTTAAAAATTGAATCTCTCAATTAAGATTTTAAGTTACAAATTTAAGTTACAAATTTAGAAGAAACTGATTGAAATTGATGCCTACAAGAGTCCTTTATCAATCTGCTACAGAGCTGTATACCTGTATTCCTTGTATTATAAAACATTGCTTCCAGGCTAAAAACTGCAAACACCAATAGTACCATAGTTGAATTTGGCTGAAACACAGAATTGTACTGTAATAATTCCCCTATTTTCAAATTCTTCCCTTGAAGTACAAGGTATTCTCTAGAGACAAGAATCAATACACCTTGAAGAATGCGTATGGAACATTATTTAAAATAGAAGCTGTAGGCAAGTGGCAGATGCTAAGGAGCACCGAGGGTGAACTACAGAAGTCTGTCAGAGACAACACACACATAAATGAAACATGTGTCTACAGGACTGCATCATGGTTTAATGAGAAGATGGAGAACAAAGGAATACAGAAAAGGCAGGTCCAGGCCAGAACGATAGGTGCCCTACATAACTGCATGTCCAGAAACATGTGTTTTCCATTCATTCAATAAATATAATGGTTGAGTGTCCCAGAGTTGTGCTTATTTCTAAGATAGCAGAGATAAATAAGGTTCTGTGTGGAATAAGGATCATTATCATAGCATTTATGTACACAGTGATTTTCAGTGATGCTCTGTGATGCCACATGGAGAATGCATGATACAACCCAACTGGCTAGGGAAGGCATTCCCTAGAAGTTTAACCCTTCCATAAAGTAATGCATTTCAATGAAAAATAAAAAAAAAGAAAACATACAAAAGAACAAAAGAAAGAACATATAAAAAAACAAAAGAAAATTGCAGAGATGAAAATCAATGCATAAGCCCAAGGTTTGGGGTCTCGAATGTGTCTTCCATATACATCAAAGGTATGTGTCTGAGAAAATATACTGTATGTATGATTGTTTGTAATTGGCCAAGGTGCTAACATCTTCATTTAAAATGATGAGAGGGGAGGGCTCTTTAACTGCAATAAAGTCTATATCAGTAAGCTAAAAAATATAAAGTGAGGTGAATCAGTATAGAATGTAACTCTATAGTTAATACTAGCAATTAAGAAACAATAAACAAAGAAATATAGAAAGATTTTGCAAATAAGAAACTAAGTAACAATGAATTCTGTGGTGACATTTAAAAGGTATTCATATCATTTAGTTAAGTTTTCTAAGATACATGTACTAATTAAAGTAAATCAGAAAAGAATGACTAAATATAAAACTGGTCACATATTATTGGCTCTATTTTTAATCAATAGTTATATAAAATTAAATGATAACTATAGTGTGTAAAAGTAATACCTTAAATACTCATTTTCTATTAGCCACTCCAAAGTGAAATGCTAGAATATAAAATATATTTGGTACTTAATAAAATTAGTAAATAAGTTGCAAACTTATTTTTGGACTTACAAAACTGAAAAAATGATATGTGCTTCTTTGTTTAACAAAACATCCAGGACATCCATTTTCACTAGCTTTTAAATCGTGATGAGAAAAAAATGACAGCTTCAAAGCAGATGACAACAGATAAATACAGGCAGGAATGATTGCTGATCATTTTCCTACCCTTTTTTGTCTCCTTATTTGTTATGCTAAGAATCAGAATGACCTTGTTAAAATTGGTAAATTTCATTTCATCTGCTCATCATTACATTAACAACTCTTTTGGAGAATACTCTTAAGGGAAGTTATGCAGCTGGAAATCAGAGAAGAATTAAAGTAGGGTGTAGACATTTAGTTGCAGAAATAGTGTAACACCAGAGGTATGACCCACCATATGAAACCCAAGAAGAAAAGATCACAGCAAAGTGTGAATGCTACAGTCCAACTCAGAAGGTGGAAAGAAATAATCTCCAGGAAGTAGAGGAAGAGAAGGATATGGGAGGGAGAGAGGAGGAGGAGAGAAAAGGGGGAACAGTTCGGATAGGAGAGAAGGTGGTAAAGTACAGAGGGTCAGGAATTTGACAGTAGGTGAGTAGCAGTGGGGGAGGAGGAACTGGGGATAGCTACTAGAAAGACTCAGATGCCAGAGACTCAATAGGTTCCCAGGACCCAACAGGGGAACATTAGCTGAAATACCCAACAAAGGGGAGATAGAATCTGTAGAGACCATAACCAGGGGATAGGCATGACCCATGGTTGAGGGATGTGACCACCCACCCACTTTAAAAATATTAATCCAGAATTTCTCCTATCAAAAGGAAATACAGGGGCAAAGAGTGGAGCAGAGACCGAAGGAAAGGCCATCCAGAGACTGCCCCACCTAAGGATCCACCCCATCTACAGACACAAAACCAAGACATTTGCTAATGCCAAAGAAGAGCTTACAGACAGGAACCAAGTATACCTGTCCCCTGAGAGGCTCTGACAAAGCATGACTGCAACAGATGCAGATGTACATCGAACTGAGTACAGTGACCCCCAATGAACAAGCTAGGGCAAGGAATATGGAGTTGAAGGGCTTTTTAAACCCATAAGAAGATCAACAGTATCAACCAACCAAAACACCCAGAGTTCCCAGGGACTAAACAACCTACCAAAGAGTACACATGGGGGTTCCCATGTCTCCTGCTGGATATGTAGCAGAGGATTGCCTTATAGGGCATCACTGGGAGGGGAGAGCCTTGTAAATAAATAAAATAACCAGTAAAAAAATACTGTTAGTAGGATGATCTGATGTATTTGTTCAGACCTTGTTATAAAAAGCCTGTGTGAGGAAAGATGTGACATGGAGGTAAGATTTTATGCTTTTACTATGCAAAAAGTAAAGATAGGCAAACAAATTGGGTAATATTTTGATCAGATGTAAATTAAATGGTCAAACTGAAGAGCATATTTAATATAAATATTAACCTGAACTTGCAATGTAGAGTCCTGTAAATGAACTTTAAAAGAGAGTGGATTTTAGTGTGCCTTTCTTTCTTCCTTATAATAGCAGTGGCAAGCATGGAACTGAAGGTTTTAAATCAGAAAGTAACAGATTTCTAATAGAGTCAAGACTAGAGAGAGTGATAATGTTTGCTCAAATTAGCAGTGGGTTAAAACCGGTCCTATGGAATGCTTTAGATTAACTTTAATAATTGGGGAGCATAAGGATAGAAACAACCATTGTGTGTTTGTGTGTGTGTGTGTGTGTGTTTGTGTGTGAGTTTCTGTGTGTGCATGCATATATGTGTGTCCTCATAAGTCAACTAGATGCATATGAATACACATGAAAAACTTAGTGAAATATCCACATTTCTATGAAAAGGTGAAGGAAGACCAATCTGTACCTTAGGAACTAGGAGTAGTTGATAGGTACCGGTAGATGTAAACTCAGTTTTATTTTTGAGTGCAGCCTCAAACCTAAAAGAGTAAAATAATGAGTAAGATGAAAGGAGAGCAAGGCTATGCACTGTCAAACCCCAACCCCATGTGATATACATCTACTAGCAAGTAATTAACTAAGCTGCAAAAGCAGTTCCACAAACTAAGTAACGAATAAAACTTCCTGATAATATAAGACCTATTTATTTGCCTGCAAAACTCAGGATGTCCATCTTCTTTTTTTTAATTTTTTATTGGATAGTTTATTTATATTTCAAATATTATCCTCTTTCCTTGCCCCTTCCCCTACTTCTATGAGGTTGTCCCCCACCCACCCACACACTCCTGCCTCTCTGCCCACGAATTCCCCTACACTAGGACCTCAAGCCTAGACAGGACCAAGGGCCTCCCGTCCCATTGATACCCAACGAGGTCATCCTCTGCTATATTTGTGGCTGGGGCCATGGGTCCCTCAATTTGTACTCCACACTTAGTCGTTTAGTCTCTGGGAGCTCTGGGGAGATCTAGTTGGTTGATATTGTTCTTTCTATGAGGTTACAAACTCCTTCAGCACCTTCAGTCCTTTCCCTAACTCCTCCATTGCAGACCCTGTACTCAGTCCAATGGTTGACTGTGAGCATTCACCTCTGTTTGTCAGGCTCTGGCAGAGGTTCTCAGGAGACAGCTATATCAGGCTCCTTTCAGCAAGAGTATTCCATTATGCAAATGAACCTGAGTTTGCAGGCAAATGTATGGAACTAGAAAATATCATCCTGAGTGAGGTCACTCAGACTCAAAAAGACATGTACATACAGTATGTATTCACTAATAAGTGGATATTAGCCAAAAAAAAATAGTCCCGAATACCCAAGATAGAGTCCACAGAACTCAAAGAGGTCAACAAGCTGAAGGGCCCAAGTGAGGACGCCTCAGTCCCACTTGGGAGGGAGAAGAAAGCAATCACAAGGGGTTAGGGAGAAAATTGGGAAGGGAAGGGGACAGGTAGGGAGGGGGACAGAAGGGAACATGATTTGGTACTGGGTGGGGAAAAGGGACTGAAGCCCCTGAAGGCCAACAGAAACAATGGAAACAGGCAACTTTGGGAGGTAGGAGGTTGGGGGACCTTCAGAATACACCAGAGACCTGGGAGATGAGAGACTCTCAGGAGTCAAAAGGAAGGATCCTACATGAAATGCACTACAGTGGGGAGAAGAAATTTGTAGAGCCCACCTCTAGCAGGAAGACAGGGCATCAAGTGAAGGATGGGGTTGCCATCTCACAGTCAAAACTGTGACCCATAATTGTTCCTGTCTGAAAGAACTGCGGGGATGGAAATGGAAAAGAATCTGAGGAAAAGAACGTCCAGAGACAGGCCCAAAGTGAGATCCAGCTCAAGGGGAGGCCCCAAGGTCTAACACTATTACTGAGGCTATGGCGGGCTCACAAAAAGGGACCTATCATGACTGTCCTCTGAAAAACCCAACAAGCAGCTGAAAGAGTCAAATGCAGATATTTGTACCCAACCAATGAACAGAAGCTGCTGACCCCTGGGGTTGAATTAGGGAAAAGCTGGAAGGAGCTGAGGAGGAGGACATCCTGTAGGAGGACCAGCAGTCTCAATTCATCTGGATCACTGAGATCTCTTAGATATTGGATTACTAACAAGGCAGCATAAACAAGCTTATATGAGGCTCCCCAACACATATACAGCATAGAACTGCTGGGTCTGGGTTCAGTCAGAGAACATGTACCTAACCCTCAAGAGACTGGAGGCCTCCAGGTATCTGATGGTGTGGGAAATGGGGACATCCTTTTAGAGACAAGGGGGTGGGGAGGAGATATGGCATGTGGAAGAGTCAGAAGGTGGACTGGGAGGGGAATAAAATCTGGAGTATAAAAAAGAAAGAAAAATTGATGATGATGATGATGATGGTGATAATAGACCTACTTATTAAAATGTGATACTAATCTTTGTAAACACTGATGTTAAAGTGGACCACTGTGGAACTCTAACTCATTTATTCCAATTGGTATACAAGGGGAATTCAGAACTAATAATAGAAATTTCAACAATGAGGCTGAAAAATGTAAATGTATATTCATATGATGTATATATATATATGATGTATATGTGTTTGTGTATTTGTATGTGTATATATGATGTATATGAATATGATGTATATGTGTATGTATATATAAATAATTTAGGAATGAAAACAGAATATATATGCATATACACACATACACACATATAAACATATATACACATTCACACATAAACATATATAGATCTACACAGGTACACATGTACACATATACACATATATATATAAATATATATGTGTATATGTGCATATGTGAAAATGTGCATATAAATACACATATATTTATATCTATATATGTATGTGTAAATATGTGTATTTGTGTATGTATGCATATATTTGCATATCTGTATATGTGTATATGTATGTATGTGTATATGTGTGTATGTGTATATCTTTGCATATATGGTTATGTGTATATGTGTATATGCTCATATGTGTATAGGCAAATATGTGTACTTGGACATATGTACAATGTATATATATGTATTTATTTTATGTGTATACATGTATATATATGCATATTCATACACATGTATATTCATATATGTGTTTTCATATATATCTGCATATATGCATACATGCATACTTATATATGTATATGTACATATGCATTTAAGAATATTATGTACAGGAATATGTTTATATGTGTATATGTATATGTTTATATGTGTATCTCTAGAGATATGTGTGTATATGTGTTTATATACATATACATTTATATGTGTATTTATATGTATATATACATACATGTGTATAAATGTATACACATATACATATGCACATATATATATGTAGGCCAACATATAATAATATACACATATATACATACATGCACATCTACCAATATACACATATATACATATGAACACAAATATATAATATGGATACACATATACATGTGTTGTTTTCATTTATAAGTAATTAAATAGTAGAGGAAAGTTCTATGATTTTATGATTCCCATGTTCTTCAGAGGGCACAGTGATGTACTTTGTTTTTATACTTTCCTACATTTACCATTTTCAATAAATTCCTTAATCCATGACATAAGGATAATTTTTTCAGTTCCTACAATAAAGGAAAGTGCATAAAAAATAACCAATTTAGATAGAGTCTACATTTTTACAGAGTATCTATAATTAACAAATGGGGACTGATAATCATATCACTGGCAAATATGAAGGCTTGTCATAATGATTCATTTCTCAATCCAAATTCCTTTATCTCAATCAAAAATGTCCAATGTTTTCTAAATATATCATTTGAATTAATTGTATGCATGCAGATGATTAAGAATATTTTTATTCTTTATAATTGTTAAACAGCTGATTTGCTGTCACCAAATGTAAATGTACACTTATGCTCTATTAATAGATTTTATTTCATGGTATAATGTAGGAATTTTTAGACCCTGTTAAATTGTGACACATTGTGATGATAGAGGAAAGCAGACAGTATGGTCAGGGTCAGTTTATAGTGATTAATACTTGTTTAGAGAATCAAAAATCATTCTCAGATAAGAAATATATCTCAGATTACCAGATGGCCTAATATATTAATCTCTTAAAATTCATTTTGCATTGTAATAGATTAGTTTTTCAAGAATTAGAAATTTGTGTTTTTACAACACAATATAAGTATACCATTGAGTATGTCATATTAAATTATAATAGAAGTATTATTTTAATAGTAATACTAGTTCAGAAACAATAGAATATAAGAGCAGCAGCGTTTCACTTAATAGTAACAAGAAAATCTAGATAAAATAAAAATCATAATTGCTGGTACCACTCTCAATTTAACTCATTGTAGTATAACTAGAGGTGGAAGATCACCACATCAGGAAAGAGTCCCTACTAGTATATTGTCACTATACATTAGTATTGAACTGGCCTTCAGTAATTCTGAGACTTGAGTCACACTGAAGATTAATATCAGGTGTCAGGCCTAAATTTGGTAATTTGAGAATACTATGACCAAAAATTAATGCTACCACTGAAAATCACAGACACACACACACACACACACACACACACACACACACACACACACTCACACACCTATAATTGTTTCAAGATGAAAAATTTTTCTAAATCAACAGCACTCTTCTTTGTACAGTATTAAGAAAGAAGAGTAGTAGCTATAGCAAGTTTTGCACAAAGATGAAAGTTACTCACACTCCTATGATTTATTGCACCTGAATGTTTCATGTTATTGAAACTGAAGGAACTCTCTAGCTACAGCCACATACATTGAAGTAAATAAACAGGACATTAAATTAACAACAAAAAAGACAGATGAATCAAATTAAAAAGTTTGTAAATCTTAAAATTCTTTTTACTACACATAAAATAATATTGACAAATAGGATATTAAACACGATAATGATGATAAGCAAAGTTCAAAACAAAACTCAAAAAGATATAGGCAAATGCAATCATTCATACGTGGTAATTATGTATCTCTGGGCAGTAGCACACTCTGGAATCTTAGAAATAGTAACCTGAAGCAGGAGGATGTACTAGGACAGGTTACTCTTGGTTTGTGCAGCAAGGTCAAAGAAAAGCAAAGCTACAGAAAGCCTTGACTTTCTCAGAAAGCAAAAGACTGTCTTGGTAGCTCAGTGAAGGAACACTAGTTTAACATGTTTTGTTTTTTTCTAAAATGTTATGTTTTGAGATACAATCTTGCTGTGTAGCTCAAGTTGGCTCCAAACTTGATCTCTTTGCCTCCCTCTCTGTACTGGGATTACAAATGTGAGCAACCAAGCCAAACTTTCACAAAGATTATTCAGAAAGTAAATTGACAAAGTTATGCACAATATAGAATACAAATTTGAAGAACTCATCCGTAAGCAGTGCCATCATCATTTTAGATAGCTAATTTCCAGAGTAGAATTGGTTACAATTACTCCGAAGTTTTGTCTTTTGCTTTAAAAAAATTATTTATTTATTCAATTTACATCTCGATATCAACGCCCCTATTCTGCAACACAGCTCTGCTCTCCATTCCCCATCTCCTCCTCTGAGAAGGAGGAGGCCCTCTCTAGGTACCACCCCACCATGGCACATCAAATCTCTGCAGGATTAGGTGCATCATTTCCCTCTGAAGCCAGATAAGGTAACCAGTTGGAGAACAGGATTCACAGCAGGCAACAGATTCAGGGACAATTCCAGCTCCAGTTCCAGTTGCTGTGGGGATCAGTATGAAGACCAAGCTGCATATCTACTAAATCTGTTATGCTTGCAGACTAGAGACTAGCATAACTGTCCTTTAAGAGATTCTACCCAGCATCTAATGGAAACAGATGCAGAGACTCAAGGCAAACATTAGATAGCATTTGGAGTGTCTTGTCAAAGAGTTAGGGGATGGATTGAGGGACATGAAGTGGACAGGGACTCTACAGGAATACGAACAGAGTCAACAAACTTTGACCCTTGGTGGTTTTTAGAGACTGAATCACCAAAGGAAGAGCAAACATGGAGTAGAACTAGCTGGCCCCAGCTACCAACACATATGTAGCAGATGTACAGTCAAACATATTTTGTCACTAGATTTGATCCCTGGAACCACAAAGGAAATAGATAAATGTCAGATGAGAACTAAATTTATAGAAAACTGATAAACAGCCAATTCATAGATACACAGATAAAGACTGATAGATGACAGACAGATAGATGATAGATAGATGATAGACAAATAATTAAAGAATGTAGAATAAACACATACAATGTTAGGTAATATGAATAATAACAAGCCTAACAATGAACACTAACAGTTCAAGAGACAATAGCGAGCAAAAGACAATGGAATATTTCCAAGTGCTGAAAACCCCTATTAATATATAATAATTTATACAATGGAAATAACTATTAGAAATAGACAAATAAATATATACTAGTAAAATTAGTAATATGAAGGTTTTATGCAAAAAAAATAATATTTTTAAAATGAAAAGTAAAATCACTACTAAATAAAAAGCATATAAGGCTTGAAACTGCATATCTTTAGGCAAAAAACGTGAATCTCAATTTCTTTCATGTATATTTTCCACATGTAACATTCAGTGGTTTATATATCTACAATATATTTTATTATTTACACTAAGAATTTATGTAAATTAAATTGTACCCACATATGTATGTATTCCTTTTTTATTACCTTGATTGGCTTGTAGATAAAGGCCACTTCTCAATATCTAATACTTCATCATCTGAGCACCTAGATAGAAAACTATAAAGCAAGCTTTGAGCCAGTGAAAATATTCATAGTTTTATTGGGCAAAGACATGAAATTTTCACTCTAGACTTCAATTCTTGCTCTTAGACCCAAAAACAATCCAAAAAAATCTCTAATTCCAAGTTTGAGAAATCCTCTTTGGATTTATGGTTCAGAGTTGTCTAAGAGACTCCAAAAATGTTAAAAGTTATTGCTGTTGCCCTTGGTTACTCTCTTCCCAATGGTGGAAGGCAAGTCCCTATTGCTGATTCTAACATGAACTTCAGACACAAGGCCCAGAGGACTCTGAGCTAGAAGTGACCTTAAAAGCTTTTTCCTGTGTTATAGTATTATATGGCAATATCCAAGCATCAAAGAAGGGAAGTAACCAACTCTCCAACCAAACTATGATATATCAAATACAATAACCATACTGGCAATAGTGACATGCATACATTTGCAATAGCCAAAAGCTCTCTATTTATTTAAGACACACTCAATGAATAAAAAAAAATATCTATGCCTGGTCATAGAAACCTAACCAAATACCCAGAGATAATGAAGTATGGATCTTGAGGAAAAACCATAACCACTGTTTAATCAAATAGTCATAATACCTAGGTACATTCTAAGTATTTGTTTTTATATCTACATATAAGTGTATTGGTGATTATTCCTCCAGGAAACTTCTCTTTTACACAGCTGGAAATCATTACATCAACCCATAAACAATCAAAATGCAAAATTGTAGAGCCATTACCAAATAGTTATATCTACAGAAAAATCCCATAGGTATGGCACAGGCCTCATTGTGGAAGAGTTGCCAAAGTTTGTAATAGCCAGCAGATAAAAGTGTTTACTATGAGATTGTCTCAAGTATTATTAGAAGCTACACATATAATGTGCCATCAATGCAACTGCTTAAATACGACCTGAGCAAGGACAACAGCAATAGCCATGCCAAAACAGAAGGGGGATCCAAGGAAGACTCCCTCTATCAAGAACTACAAGCAAGTAAGAAATATTGAGATCAGCAGTAATGAGAACCTGAGGAAGAACACACTAATCAATTATAAATACTAAAAGAATGGCCTTAAAAACAAAGAAACAAGTAGCATTATGTAGACAGAGAAACTTGCATTTCTATATTTTGGGATAGATATATACATACATATATGCATGTAACAACAATGAATGAAGAAAATACTATGAGAGAGAGAACAAGGAGTAGTATATGTGATGGTATAGTGGGAGGCAAAAAAAAGTAGTCAATGAAGAATTATACTATACTCTCAAAATATAGAGAAGTTATTTAATTTTAATTGTATAATATGCCTCAATAGTAACATTAAGTTAACTTGCTTTATGAAAAGATATCCTAGAACTCAAATATTTTGATCAAAAAAATTAAAGATAAAGAAATATTTTTATTTTTTAATTGAAAATTGAGATTTTTGTCTTATACAATAACTCTCAACTTCAATTTCCCTTATGTCTATTCCTTCTAAAACTCCATCACATCCCCTCTTCTTCAGGTTCATTTGCTCTCTGCTTACTCTTCTGAAAGGAGCAGGTCTCTAAAAGACAAGAGTCAGACAAAAACATATTTGTTAAATAAACCATAATATGCTCATAACCCAACCTCACAATCCAAAAGGAATGACAAAAAACACAACAAATACAAGCACTTACATGCACACAAACCATCTGGAACAATATCAAAACATTAAATTCAAAAATACAAAACACAAATAACTATTATTTAGTTGTAGTCATATGGAATCAAACAGCTAGAATAACAGCAATCATCAACTGTTCACTTAAGGGAAGGGAAACTGACATATTTTTAGCCTTGGGACACACCCTACTTTTAAGGGTCAAAGGGATAAGTTTAATCTTTTCCATATTTCACAGCATCCTATTATTTCCAGAAAAAGCAGAATTTTATTTCCTTCGTAGATATATCAAAAGAGATACTAAAGCAAACTACAAACATGAAAGGTTGACAGACTGGGAACGAGAAGCATTGAAACCTACATTCCTACACTTTTCTGAGCACCCAGGAAAAATGTTTCTTCTGATTTAGAAAGCTCACAAATGATTCACTGGGGACATAATACTTTAGGATATGCTCATGGGAAAAAGGTCATATGATAGACAACAATGACCATCAAGGCCAAAGTCATGCATTTAATGTATAAATAAAAATTTTAATATTTTAACCATATTTTCCTGTTCTGTTTTGACTCCCTGATCCAATGAATAATATAGGCCACAGTGTTGAAACATGAAGTTTGAAAGGAGGGAAGTTTGTATATGGGCATGAGTGTGTGTGTCTGTGTGTGTATGTGTGTGTGTGATTTTATACAGAAAACACATACATAGAGACACAAATGAAAACACACACTGAGTCAATATCTATAACATATATGTAAATTATATACATATGTAAATTAATCAGTCAAGAGTGGGTATTGGCAGAAAGTTGAGGTGCTTATTCAACGAACTGAACAAATGGATCTGTTATATAAAAGCAGAACCTTGAAAGTTCTGAACCACACAATAAAAAGTTTCTTTGTGTTTGCAGCAACAATAAATGAAGCTAGGGAAAAAAAGAGAAGCAAATCACAGGAAAATTATTTCAGTAGTCACAACACCATACTGTGCTAAATTATCTTTTCTGTTTCCTGTGTAATGAATTTTAAATCAATATTTCTAGTGTTCATTTATATATAAAATTTTCAGCAAATGCATTTTACTTTTTAACATTGTGGATAAAACTGTTCTACCAGAAAATTGTAAATGATTCAGAAATGGAAAAGAACAGATGAGAATTTTTTTTTAAAAAAAATGCTGACAAATAAGGTAAATGGATTTTAGTTGAACGGTGTCAAAAGAATTTTTGGGCAAAAAAAAATGTTGCTTTTGTAGTGAGCACATCATTTATGATGTTTGAGTGCTAAAATGCTTCTCTCTCTATTCTTCCTCTTTTTGTTTTGTACAGTTATGTGTATATATGCATTTGCTCAGATAAGTGACATGTTTCCTCTCATGTTTTTGACTGGTTCCCTCTGTAAAGATTTAACTCTGTAGGAGCTTTTGTTTAAAATTCTTTCTTAGTGGACCAGAGAGATGGCTCACTGGTTAAATCACTGACTGCTCTTCCAGAGGTCCTGAATTCAATTCCCAGCAACCACATGGTGGCTTACAACCATCTGTAACATAGACACTATTGTGGATGCCAAGAAGTACATGGTGACAGAAGCTGGATTTAGCAGTCTCCTGAGAGCCTTTGCCAGGGTCTGACAAATACAGAGGTTGATACTCACAGTACACCATTGGACTGAGCACAGGGTCTTCAATTGAGTCCCCAATGGAGGAGTTAGAAAAAGGACTGAAGGTGCTGAAGCAGTTTGCAACCCCATAGGAAGAACAACAATATCTACAAACCAGATACCCCGGTGCTCACAGGCACGAAACTACCAACAAAGGAATACACATGGAGGGACCCATGACTCCAGCTGCATATGTAGCAGAGGATGGCATTGTCGGACACCAATGTGAGGAGAGGCCCATGGTCCTGTGAAGACTTGATGCCCCAGTGTAGGGGAATTTGAGGGCAGGGAGGCAGGAGTTGTTGGTGGGTGGGTTGGGTGAACACCATAGTAGAAGCAGGGGTGGGATGATGGAATAGGAGGATTCAGGGGAGGTAGAACCGAGAAAGGGGATAACATTTGAAATATAAATAAAGAAAATATCTAAAAAAATAAGAAAAAGAATAAAAGAAAAATGAGAAAATATTTTAGTAAAGAACATATGAAAGGTTATATAAGAATAACATGCTGTTCTTATAAATCAATATTAAAAAATTCCTGATCCACAATAAGAAAAAAAAAACAGAATCTGATGCCCTCTTCTGGTGGGTCTGAAGACAGTGACAGTATATCTACATGCATAAAATTTGCTTTGAGCCTGTTGATATCAGTATAGCTACACTACTAAATACAATAGACAACATTGAGGAGTGGGGAGGTGGTAAAAATCTAGAAGCTGTAACCTCCTAGCATTTGTACGGATAACATAGCAGGATTTTGTGATGCTTGGGCTGATGACAAAATGGAGCAATTTCTCAAACCAACCAACCAAATAAATAAATAAATAGAGAACACAAGCTTGAAAACAGCATCTTTATATAGATTTTTATTTCTTTACGTTTATTCATTTAATGTCATGAGTTAGTGTGAATACTTCTGTCTACATGCATGTGTGATCACAGACTTTGAAATCTATGAGTATAACTTCATTGTAGTGGAGCAACTCTCTTTAGCAATTATTGTTATAGGAAATGTAAGCTATCACATAAACTTTCTACTCTAAACTTCCAAATTTCATGTAAAGTTTCTGCATTCTTTTACCAAAGAAATCCAAGTTCAGTGCATAAAATCTTTTTCACAGCCTAGATATTAAACTGTCTTGAATTATATAAGTGTGTGTGTATATAAATGTACATCTACATAACATTGTATTTATAATATCTCAGTTATCTAGAAAATGTGTAATATATATATTATATTATATACAAAATATCTGACTCCTACCACAGTGATATCAATTACTCTATTCATTTTTTTTCTGACCAATAGGCCTTGTGAAACAGCACAATACACTCTCTAAAACTAAAGTATTTACCATACTCTCTTTATGTTACTTATAGATTGCTTAATTGATAAACATCATATTTAAATGCTATTTGCTATATTATTTTAGAAATGGGATGCACCTATAATCTGGAGGTCCAATTCCTTTGTGATTTATTCAGCAAAAATATGTGTATGAAATAACATTCAACTGTTCCTCTGTCTCTAGCCATGTTATATTGCCCAGATAAGTCCTATGTATGTAAAGCCTGAAGTTCAGTTACAAATCTATTCTTGAAAGACAACAGCTTCACACAGTCTCCAAAATCCCATCTATATTGCTGGCAATATAAATTAGCTCTTTTCATACAAGCTTGCATGCTCAGGAATATACATAGTTTCTCACTACTATAGCTTGCTAGTGTTAAGAATTCAGATCCTAATAGAGTATTTTTAAACTTCAAAATAATTTTTTGTACAAAAAGAAATCCAAGACTAGGATTTAAAATTGATGAGAAGAAACATAAATTGATATGAAGGAAAATATGTCCAGAGAGATGAAACGGAGAGAACCACCCTAATGTACCTTTTCTATTGGTGCTATTTGTGACTACAACTTCATTTTAATGGAGCTAGTTTCTGTAACAATTATATAGTTGTATATAATTGCATAGTTACAGAAAATTTAAACTATCATATAAACTCCATTACCCCAAAGTTCCCACTTTCATGTAATATGTATGCATCCTTTTACCGTAGAAATCCAAGATCAGTGCACGGTATCTTTGTCACTGCCTAGATGTTAAAGTGTCCTCAAGTTCATCACGAAAATCCATATATAATCCTCACTCAGTTTCTCAAGGAATAGACAGAAAAAGGCAGATTCATTGATAGAATATAACACGGATGGTATTGATCCCAGAACCCAAAAAGTGTCTTTCTAACCCCTGAAATCCAATACATTCACTCTTAAATCAGTTTTGGCATATTATGAAATATTTTGATTTACCAAAGAAGCCCAGATCTAGGTGTGTCCATGAAAACTTTTATTGTTTTTATTTTATGGTATTTTTTTCCAAGCAAACAATACCTATCTTGGGTTCTAGATTAAGCAAAAAGAAAGAAAACTCTAAATGCGTTATCTTTACCTTCCAAGTTTGCTGCTTCAAATTTATTTTGATGTTTGACTATTTTTTTTAAGTTGTTAACATCAATTCCTTTTACCTAATTAAGTTCAAAAGACACTTTCAGTGAAAACAGCCTGGAATGGTATAATGAAGTAAAATCTTAAAAGTTGAGTAACATGGCATGAAAGAACATGTGAAGTCTACTGGAAACACATACAAGTACAACTTTTTGTGCTTTTAAATAAGCTATCCTTTCAGAGAACACCCACACCCATTCCCTCCACACACACATACATGCAAAACACGTACATACACACACATGCACACACATGTACACACAAAGAAAGATACATATACACACTGAGGAAGGTTTCAACAATCACATGGGAATATCTAATGAGAGATAAACACCATATAAAATAATGACTGTGTCCTACATCTACTTTTTGATCTACATAGCAACTCCTGACATTAAATGTCAAAAATTGTCTTTGTATAACTTATCCGATAATGTGACTTGAAAATTAATCATAAAATCAAGACATGGTAGTTAATTTTATTTTTAAAATTTTTCCTGTCATGTCAAACATGTATTCATTGGATATTTCTTAGATCCAATTTCTTTTACTTGTTTAAGATATTAATTTTACTCTCATGTTCTTTATCTTTCCTTCCTACAAACCATCCTACATGCCTCTGCTTACTCTCATTCAAATTCATAAATTTCTAAATATAACCTTTTGAATCATTTTAAAAATAAGAAAAGGCAAAATGAGTTTCTTTTAAAATTGAAAACTTCATGATGATATTAAAGCTCTGTGCTTATATAAATATGTACAAAAAGGAACCATCTTTCAACAGATTATATAATATCAATTCTTTTGAGCTTTCATCAGAATTTCTACAAAAGAAACACTAATATAAAATGCAATTCAGGAGAGTAAATCTTGGAAATTAAATTGAGGTTCTAATCTAAAATAACAGACCTGGGTAGGGTAAACTAATTAGCAGTGTTAGCACTATATTCTATATGGAAAAAAAATACTACACATGTGGAAGAGTTCAGGGAAAGAGCAGGAACAGATTCTACAAGAATAACAGTGTCACTTAACAAGAACCCTTGGAGGCTCCCAGAGAAGGAACCACCAACCAAAGAGCATACACAGCCTGGACCTACTCCTCCCACAGAAATACAGAAAATGAGAAGCTCATTCTTCATGCAGATCCCCAACAACTGGAGTAGGGACTGTTCCTGACTTTGTTGTCTGCCTGTGGATCCTGTTCCTGGGTGGCTATTTGTGTCCTGGGTAGAAGTGGATGCACCTAGTCCTGCAATGATTTCCTGGGTGGGTTGTTATGGGGGGGTACTCTTTATCAGAAAATAAAAGAAGGAGGTAAAAGAAAGGGTACATTTGAGGGGGGACTGAGAAGAGAAGGGGCAGTGTGATTGGGATGTAAATCTAATTAATTAATAGAAAAAAACATTTTAGAGTCATGAAATTTAATATATGCCTGCAATCCCAGAACTTGGGAATTTAATCCAGGAGGATCATTTGTTCAAGGTCATACATAATAAATTTATGTTCAGTTTGGTCGATCTAAAACATAGCAAAAATAAAAGCAACAAAAAAGCCTATTGATTCAAGGAAAGCAGCCTATGTGCTGGCATCGTACATATGAATAACCTGTCCTTTAGGGTTTCTGTGTATGAGAGTGTGTACATTGCTCCATGAAATAAGTTTCATCTAGTTAAACTTTGCTGCAAAATTCAGTCAAAATAGCTTATTGATTTTTTTTTAGCAAACACTTTCCAATGGATTTATAACTAAATATAAAAATAGTTTCATTTAATTCTCTATCAGAATGAGTGAACTGATTAAAAAGAAATCCAACAGTACAATCTCACTGCCTGCAACTGGCATACTCATATGCACAGTGGCCTAAATTCAGTAATTGTGTCTGTGTATACACATGTATTTCAAAGTCTAGATCAAAGAAAAATTGAAACTCAGAGTTTAAATTCTCCTGACAAACTCAAGTAACAGAACTTAATGTTATATTCAATGCAGTATTTCATACATGGCTTTAACTAATAGAAGCCATGTTGGGGTAAAAACCTGCTGGATGTACTAGAATAATAGTTTTATTTTCAGACACTTTTTAAATGAGCATTTTATATGTTTGTTCACCTGAGAAGAACCATAGGACTATAGTTAAAAAGTTAAAAGGAAAGAAAAAGATAGTAACAAAGGATGTTTTCTTTGACAAACGATTTGAAAAACATTACAAAAGAGTATTGTGTCAAGTCAGAATCAAATCCCTGAGAGCACGTGGCTGTAAAAACAGAGGGAGCATGGATGATGTCGGTTTCATGCGTAGAGTTTTGAGATTATAAACCATAATGCCAAAAGAGTGACCTATGTTTTAAGGCATGGAATGTAGCAAATTGTACTTGAGAAAATGAGAATGGTTCTTACCTTGGGATGCTGGTCTCAGTACTGAGAGGTAGAACTTCCCTTCCCTTGTATTTTGTATTTGGATGAGTACGTTTTCATGTGGAAACTAGAAATATTTATTCTTCTAATTTTTAATAATTTGTTTTAAACAATCTATGCAGTATATTCTAGTTACAGTTTCCCTGCTTTCAGATCTTCATAGCCTGTTCCAGCTGCTTGCACCAACCCAACTTCATGACCTTTCTTTATTTTTCTCTTGTGAAAAAAAATGGGAAAATGAATCATCCCCCCAAAAGGAAAAAAAATACACATGTGCAAGTGGCATGTATGCACACACACAAACACAGACACCCAGACACACACACAGAGAGAGAGAGAGAGAGAGAGAGAGAGAGAGAGACAGAGACAGAGAGACAGAGAGAGAGACAGAGACCGAGGCAGAGAGACAGAGACAGAGACAGAGAGAGACAGAGAGGAGGCAGGGAGAGGAAAGAGGGAGGCAGGGGGGAGAGAGAGAGAGCAATAAAACTCATAAAATCACAAAATAAGAAACAATAATATAAAGGAGAAGACCAGCAAAGCAATGTAAAAGGAAAAGAAAACAAAACAAAGCAAAACCCACTCAAAATTAACATTGAATTTACTTTGTGTTGGTGATTACTCCTGGTCATGGGACCTACCTACTCTTAAATGTGGGTAATATACCTAGTGAGACTGAATTAAACATGACTATTTTTTTCTTTGCAGATAGATGCCAAGGGAGATAGCTTCAGGGATGGAAACTAATATCATCTTCCACTCCCCTCAGCACTGGGATCCTGTTTGGTTAATTCTCTGAAGGCACTGTACAAACTGCCACTGTGTCTTTGTGTATGTTTCTGCATCAGTCCTGTTGTGATTCTGAACCTCTCACAGTTAAGCTTTGCTTGCTCATGCCAGTAGTTACTGTCACTAGAAGAGTGTAGAATTTATTAGACATGGTTGGTTTTAATATAAAGGTATGATGCTATAATGATTACTCAACAGAAAAGCCATTCAAATAACACATAGGTTTATTTCTTCCTACCCTAAAGGGATACCAAAAAGGATAGCTAACATCATGGTGCCCAAAGTAGAGATCCTTTTTCAATTTCCATTTGGGGTGCATGTGGTGCAGGGGTTTCAATAGTACTCATTCTCATCCTTGTGCTCCTGAGCAAAGTAGGAATGGAATGGGTCGTGGGGCCACTATTTTCCTGGGCTTGCTGATACATTTCCTTATGCAACATTTTGTGCATCTCTACTTATTTTTCTGATGGAACACAGGTTTCATTTGTTTGTGGAATGTAGGATGTGCCTAAAGTATAATTTCTAAGAGAAATGAAGAAGATCAAGAATTTCTAGAGATTCTTAACTCTTTTAATGAAAGATGGTCTCTTTCTATTTAACTTGACAACACACTTTGGTCTTCTCTTTCTCATTTCCTGGTCCTGTAACCTTATCAGTCAAATGTAATCTATTTATATTGTCTCAAATATGATTTGAAACTTCACTTGGTTTTGTACTTACCAAGTAACCTTACAGCAAAATAGGATCATTTAAGTTTTACTTAGCTAAGATAAAGCGATGAGATGAGGTTTCCAGTAATGATATACCAGGAAGCAGTTACTAGTCAGCCCCACTAGCCCCATCGCCTGACTTTGATGTAGATGGGCAATTTGTTATATTAAGGTGTGCAAGGCTTTAAAGAACTCATGCTTCAGAGGGCTAGCCTTTTTGTCAACAGTGTACCTTTACTGAGAGAGAAAGAAAAATAGACCTATTGCTATAGAAATAGAATTCATAGGGATATCAGATTCCCTGGGGACATACCAGCTGAAAATTGTAAGGTATCATTTCAGTGTGGAAAAAAAGTAATTCCACAAGGTTTGGAAAAGCCAGGAAACCTCCTTGTTCATTTATCAAAGAGACTGCAGATCCCATTTCAAGCCAGGTGAAACAACAATAAATGTTTGCCAAGTAAATTAATCTGTACCCAGAGATTTTATTAAACAAAAGGTCAAAAGAACACTGTACTTTAAATCTCTAAGTGGACTGATTGTAAAGGGGGAAAGATTGGAAATGAAAATTCACAGGGGCATTAAAAAGATCTCCCTTTTATTTATTTCATTTGTTTTTGTTAAATTCATAAAATGGTCACGAAGAGGAGTTTGCCAAAGGTAATTACCCTTGCTTCCATCTTGATTAGTAACAGAAAGAACAGCAAAAGTATTTAAAATCTTAGGAGTAGAAGAGTTGATTACTTTAGCATTATACTGTACTGGTGTTAGAGTATTTCCAGTTGTAGAAAGTATTCTAGAAAAAAAGGTCAGGCCATTTTCTTAATTCAGGTTTTTTTTTCCTTTCACAAACTGAAAATATTAACAGTATATTTTATTAAAGTTCATGGAAACTTTTTTTAAAAAATTATTTTCATATTTTTCACTTATATATCTTTATTTAAGAGTCATATATTATGATATAAATTAGACTTTGTATCCTAACATTAACTGAAAACATATCGACAAGAATATAATCTCTTTGGTGAAACTGTCAGTTGACATTTAATAGTTCAACAGAGCAATTAACACACCCTTAAAAGTATATGGATGGCTAAGATACAAAGAATGTAGGGACATCTTGTGTGAATTACATAAGCCTGTGAGCATGCTTTCTTCATTAACAGTAGTTGTTGAATCAATCTATTATCTTCTGTGTATATTTCATTTTCTGTGTGACTGAGTTATGTCACTAAAAGTTGAATTAACTTTTCATTCCAATAACATAAATAAAAAACCTAAATAATATATGTCCCCAATCTCATTTTGCTTTATTTCTAAGATCATTGCATGCCTTTTAATCCTAAACTTTCCTAAGTAGAACCACAGCAGTAGTCTCAGAGCACTGTGGCCTTGGTTACATTACAGCCAGTCAATTGACTCATCTCAGAGAATTGAGTATGTCCACTTTAAAAGTTCTCATAGTCTATCAGAGTCTTAACAATGTTAAAAGTCTAAAGTTTAAATTCTTCTGAGATTCATCCAGTAACTTAACTGTAATCCCCTATAAAATTGAAATAAAAAAGCAAATCGCATACCTCCAATAAATTATGGCACAGGAAATATATTACCATTCCAAAATGTCATAGTAAGGAAATACTGGACCAAAACAAGACCAAAACCCAGCTGATCATTTTACCGTACTTGCATCTACAATTCACTCTAGTATTCCACTACAACTAGGCTTCACCAGGAGCATATCATAGGCTCCCTTCATGGTGCCAAGCCTCAATTTCTTTGCAAGATCCCTTCAGTCCTGGGTCGTCAATTACAAATGAAGAGGCACCTTCACCAATGGCCTTCCTGTGCCTCTCATATTATCTAGCTTCAGCTGCTCTCTATGATGACATTCATGTATAGAAAAGCTGTAGCACCTAGGTATACATTACCAAATCCAGCTGCAGCATGAAGTATAACCTAGGCTATCTCTGGAACACTGTTTTGTGGGAGTATTTTTGTGCTCTCAGAAAACACTTTCGAGATTTCACCTTAGTGATACCGGTCTCTTCTTAATCACTGCTAGGTTTTTAGCTCCAGCTAACCAGAATCCATTGTCCCAGTACTACCTTCTATTTTTGACTCTAAAGCCAAATCCACATGACTAAGCTGCTGAGTTTTCCTGCTTCCTCTGGCTGGAACATGGCCCCCTTGTTCTACTACATTATCACAAGCTTTTTTTGTCAGGTCCTAAGTTCAGATGTCCTGGAACTTTCTCTGTAGACTGACCTTGAACTCCAGATCTGCATGCCTAGGTCTCTTGCATGCTAGGATAAAAGGCTCTTACCACCGTGCCTGGGCCTAAGCTTTTCATGGTCAGAATTCTTCAAGATTCAAATCAAAATCCTGTGTCTTCCTCTTCCTGACTGTAGTTCATTTCTGATTAAAAATCCAAATGAAAACAATAACCCAGTAATAATAATGATAAACATGATAAACCTATTCCTTGTTCAACGGTAGATGCATAAACAATAAGTCTATTTGGGTGGGAGATTGCTCCAAAGTCACCACTTCCTTAATCTTTTTATCTCCTCAAACACATGATTTGCTCCATTGTACTTCCTGGTGCCATTTTCTTACTTAAACCATACATTTTGTATTATTTCTTTTCTAAGCTTGCCAAGTTTGACCAAATGACACTTCATGAGAGCAAACCACAGAACAATGTCAATGCTGGGTTTTTCTGAGACTTCCTTTTTCAATGTAATTAATCTGATTCTCTTTACTTTAATCTTAGGCTCAGTCAGATGATTCAGACAAGGGCAAAAGTGGCCATGTTCTTCACCAAAATATCATAAGAATGATCTCCAGGTAACACACTAAATTCTTCTCCTATGAAACATCTAGAGCCAGGCCTACATTGTTGAAATCACTCTCAGCACAAATGTCTTCCATATTCTTACTAGGATGGTCAATTAATTCCCACTTAAAACATTCCACTGCATAACAAATACAAAGCAAGCACCAAATCCATATCCCTGCAAACAAAAACATGATCAGGCCTATCACGGCAACAGCACAGTTCCTGGTATTAACTTCTGTCTTCCATTGCTGAGAAGAAACTCCACGAACAAGCAATTATAATAAGGGACATTTAATTGGGATTGACTTACAGATTCAGAGATTCAGGCAATTTTCATATTAGCAGAAAACATTACGTCCTCCATCAGTCTCAGTGCTGGAGAAGACACTCAGAAGAATGACTTCCAGGCTGCTAAGAAGAGGTTCTCAAAGCCCACCTCCACAGTGGCACACTTCCTCCCACAAGGCCACACCTACTCCAGTAAGGTTACATCTCCTAATAGTGCCAGTCCTTGGGCCAAGCAAACCACCACAATGTCAAAACAGATATCGCAGTCCTTTGGTTCTTAAAACCTTTCTTTCATCTTTCTCATCATGTTCCCTGAGTCTTATGTGTACAGAGTGTGCTATAGACTCATCAGTTGGGATAGGACATTCCATGGTCAGTTTTTCTTTGAAATGTAAACAGTCGTGGATTCCCACAATATAATGTTTTAATTTTACTATTAATCATCTATAATAAATAAATGTTTATAGTGTGGTGTTCTAAACATAGAGTTGTCTTAGTAGAAGTTTGCTCAAAACAAACAAGACCACAGTGTTGTTTAGAATATAAATGTGCTATTAATCATCATCAAGTTTAAAAAAAAAATACTATTGTAGCCACAGCTGTCTCTTGGGGCTCGAGTTTGAGGCTTAATTGCTCAAGACATTAAAATTTTGAGACATAGTACTCAGATGATTCAAAGTTGGTCTCATCTGATAGCCTGTTTCATGTGGGCTAGCTTCCACAGATTTAGAAAACAAACATAATACAGTTGGCCAAGACAGGGAAGCAATTAAATATTCCTACCTGGCTTCAACATCACAATTACCAACATACAAAACATACATAAGTGTTTAATAAGTGATACTTGAATACTGATGGCAATAATTGCTATCTAATCTTAGGGCTCATTCAACAAGAGGAAAATCATGACTAGATCAGGAAACTAGCTAGCCTCAGAAGGCCACTGAGGTCATGGACCACTTTGCTAAAACAGAATAAATCATTACTATATTCTAAACTTTAAATCCACATACAAGTGTAGCTACCATTCACCATCAAAGAGTCTTCTCTTTACTGTAAATGAAGAAAAAAACTGTTTACAATGAAGAGATCTACAGATTGTGGGAAGCTGGGCTCCAAGAGATATATACACATTATAGCTTCTGCATTTAATGATTCAGGTAATATCACAATAAAGGGCTGGAAAGATTTTAAGATCCAAGAAACCTCCTATGAAATAATCTTTTATAGAAATGGCTTCATAAATAGGTCTTGATAATGGCATTATCAATGAACATGTTACTGTGGAAGTATGAAATTTTCACAGGGTCCTACCCCTAGAAAAAGAACTGAAAGTTACTAATCACCATGGAGAGTGGGAGAATTAGCCTCTTCCACTGATGAGCTCCTTACTTATTGCCTAATACATAGTTGTGAGGCTTGAAGCCATATACGAACTGTCAACAAAATAGACTCAGTGTGTTGCGTATGTGTGTGTTATGAGTACACATCCACATACATATAAACGTGTGACAACAATAATCAAAGAAAACAGTCAACTTGAGAGTTGGAAACAGGATGTGTTGAAGAAGGTAAGGGTAGGGGTGGATTATAGTCTTTTAGTTCTATTTCAACCTAAAATATTTTTTTAAAGGAAAAGGAAAAAATATGTGTGTATATTGTACTGTTAGTATTCCTGTGTGTATTGAGGTTATGCATGCCATAAATATAAACCAGTGATCTAATTAAGGTCTTCAGCTTACAAAGTAAATGATATCCCCTATTGACACATCTTTCAGGTCCCCATATACACTATGAATACTATTAATTGTTTTGCTGCTGCTACATTTTTCAATTCATGTCAAAATAGGGAGTGTTTTAACGCAGAGAAAGTTTTCACAGAAGTTCTTCCCATGAAAGGCAAAATTTCTTGCAAAGATTTCTGTGTATTTACTCTGAAAATATGTTTAGAAAGCTTTTCTAGTAAGCTTTCACACTCCATTGAATTATTCTTGACGTGTTCTCCCATTCTATGGAAGATACTATAATTTTTAAAACAGTCTACATGAGACTAGTGATCACTGTGATACAATCCTTCATGATACAATTACTTTGAAACTATGGAGAGCTAAAAAGTGACGCAAGCAATACGAAAAAAAAATATCTGGGAAAAGGATACCAATTACTCATGATCTTGTGGTTAAAGTTATTTTCAGGTTTTATATAGTCTTCAGAGTGAGCAAAACTTTGATTTTAGAAGATATTTACATAATTTACATAATGAAAACATATAGCTGTTATATGATAAAATGTTTATGAATAAATAGCAAAACACCATTTATTAGAAAGTCTCTAATAATGAAATTACTTACTGAAGCTTTAAAACCTGCACACAAATTAAAAAAGAAATGAATGCTATAGCATGTAATTTGCCTATGTTCCTAATTTCAAGTTTACTAAAAATTTTAGCAACTATTAGCAGTATCAAATCTCTAGGTGTTTTATCATTGATATCTGAGACAACATATTTCACTATCATTTTGACTTGTATTTTCTTGTACAGCATGCCTAATTTTCTGTAAAATGAATCAATTTCTGCATCAGAAAAATAGAGTTGTCAACAGAATCTTCATTTTCACTGCTATTATCTGTCAGCATTCTTTTCTTCTTTCCTTAGTACTAAAGTGAGTTCTCTGGAAGGAGGCACGACCACAGGCTGAAGAAACTAACGAAACTGAATCCTTTTTAACTAAATAAAACATGGCCATAATTAAATTTTCATTCATCTATCATATATACCTTTATTCTCCAACTATTTCCAACATATTTTTTTCAACTAAAACTGTTTTGAATATAAAACTTATAGAAGGGCATGTTTAAATAGACTAACACACTCTGGAAAATACAGAATAGTTTTAATTTATTTAGTTTCTACAAATTTTAAATATTTCCAGGAAGTAACTGAACTGAAAGGTTTTTTTTTCTACTTTTAATTGTTTCTTTGTGAATTTCACATCATGCACTCCAATTCCACACATCTCCTCTGCCAAGTACCATCCCTCCATCTTTGCAAAGTCCCCCAAACATTAGTGTGTTAAAATGTGTCCCATATAATAATACCCTTTGTCCACATATTTTTGATGGCAAATGTTTAGTGATGTCTTGGTGTGGCACAGGGGCTCTGGCTCGCTGTACTCTATCAATACTGGAACCTCACTGGAACTCCTCTCTAATATCTTGTTGAGTTGCTCTGTGTCAGGGAGAACTTGTAGTTTTGGGTCTCCAGGACCAGCCCTTTCATGCACTCCAGCAGGTTCTCAATGGTGTAGACACTAGGGTAGGCCAATGCAATGCCCTAGATTTAGGCCTGAGAGGCATCTGGGCTCGTCAGCCCACCAGCTCTACAGCTCTCATCTCTTGGCACTGGCTCAGCTACAAGCCCTGTAACCAAAGCCAGCCCTACACACCTACCTGTCCAGGAAAGGTACAGGTCCACTCTCCTGAATGTTGCAAACAATGGCGGACAGGGCAAATCCTCCCATGCTCATGATCCTAGGGCCAGCTTTCCCTGCATTTCTATCAGCAGCAAAGGAGCAGGGAAGGTATTAAAGTGTCTCTTCCTTGTCTGACCCATAACCCAATAGAAAAGTGGCAGGGCCAACACTCCTGTACTAATGTCCTTGGGACAGCTCAGGTTTAATTCCCACATCCAAAACTAGCTCTACTATGCTGTCCAGGTGAAGTGAAGGGCCCACTCTTCCAAGAGCTGTAGATGGTAAGGGGAAGGATCAGCTCTCCAGCCCTCATGACCCTGGGCCAGATCACCTGCCTTCCACAGGAGGCAAGGGTTGAGTAGAGAGGAATGTACCACCCCCTAACCTACATTCCTGAAGGGCAGACAAGTTTCTAGTTCAGCTCTCATGGGCTCAAACCCTTGGGGCCAGATCCCTCATGTCCCTCTGCTATCAGGGTCAGCTCTGGTGAGGTGCAGGGCCTGAATGCAGCAGCTGGTGAAGAGTACAGCCAACAGTATTTCTGCTGAGGTATTATTATCAGGCAATAACTGTATTATTATCATATTTGGAAATTTCCAAACTGATGTTCACCAGATTTAGCTATGTGATATAGTTTTGATGTATGGTTTTGTACACATGTCCATTTACATGTGAATATATCTTTACTTTTGTTGTGATTACTAACTCATAGTTAAGGCATTGTGCACTGTGTAATTTTAACACTGAACTTGAGGCAAAAACAGGAGGAGGAGGAGGCTGCCCTGGGCTAAATAGGATGACACTGCTTCAAAATTTCAAAAAGTAAAACATGTAAAGATAACAATGACTGAGAGTTCTGACATTATTATATGATTTTATATATAACTTAAAAGTCACTTACATTCAGAAGAAAATGTTTTTAAATTCTGATGTAAATAAATGCATTTCTCTGAATTATTGAACTAGTTACCGCTGAGTTAAAGCATGATTTACTTGATATATAATAATAAGAAGCATAGGATGGGTATGAAAATGTGAGGTACAACTGATGGATAATATAAACTTGTACGTCATACCTACTTGAGAAATCTTCAGAGTAGGAATGTTAACTAGTAGAGGTTTCTTGTTTGCACAATCAATTTGACCTACATGAAATTCAATATAAGAGGAATCAGGAGAAAATGCAAATAAACTAACTTAAAAGTCAGTTCTTAGAAAGGACCTCCCACAATGTTATGTAACAAACTGAATATTCACACATAAGATAATATGTATTATATAACTCTATCTTTCTGAAATCCTTAATGTTTAGGATTGTTTTTAAGATTTAATAATAGTTTATTTCTCCAGATTATTATGTGATGGTGGCAATTTTATAGTGGGTATATTTTTGGTAATGTTTAGGCCAAATATTATCATCAAAGATGTTTGGATTTAAGTATATGTCTGCTCTTGCATATTTAATTTAATGTTAACATCTACTTCTAAATTGAGGAATGAATTTAAAATAAATGCAGTTGAAATAACCACAATATATAGGTTATTATACCAATAAAACTTATATTAATCTTTAATATAAATAAGCAATACAATATTGAATTAATATATTCAAGACTAGAATGTATGGCTGTGATTTGATATATATCTATATATTGACATCATATGATGAAGATGCTTATGTTTTATGCTTTAAGGAAATGTATAATAATAAGGTAAGAGACTTGATCTTCTTACAATACCTAACTAGGCACTGATTTGGCTATCAATCAAAAATTGAATAAATTTATTATTTCTTATAAAACATTTAACAGTATTGATCAGTTAAAGACTATATAGAATGTCTCTGACACTTGTTAATAATTATTTTTTATCTAAATTGTTTCTATTGCCCTAGAACAAGAAATATGAAGAAATTGTCAATTTTATTTTGACAGTGGATTTCTGTTTATTTGTTCTTTAGCTATGCTTCGTCATTGCATTGCAGTGAAGTCGAGGAAACTTACATGGGGCAAGATGCATTGGGTTATTCAAGCTGAATGCTGAATATATAATCCAAGAAAATAAGTGTGCAAGTAGGTGATTACATTAAAATAATTCCAGACACATTTTGGTCTTAGCTGTAATAATAGCAGCAAAAGATATACGAGTTCATGATTTACTAATAGGTTTAAAGAAAGAAAAGGACAATTTTTACATTTTTATGACATTATGTCACAAATTCCCCAACAAATTCAGAAAGCAAGTTAGATAAATTACATGAATCAACTTTATGGTAAGCCATTACGGCTGTAAAGTTCACGCACAGGAAGTTTTTCTTTATATATTTGGCTTTGACTTCAATGCTGAGGCATCTGTGTGAGTCAGTTTGCCACCAAGACTCATCTTTCTCTCCCTAAAGATGGTTCACATTTTACATTACTTATAGAAATATGCTAAATTGTCAGCAAGAAAAAGAGAAAGAGAAGATAATAGGTTCCATGAAGTCAACTGCTCTTCTGTTTTCTTATGTTCAATGAAATTTCTTTTGCTGAGATGATTCCAGCTTAAAATCCATGTTGACAAACGAAGAAACCCTTTGTTTCAAATTCAATAATATTTTGGAATTCATTATAAGAAACGCACACAACGTTTACAATTCTTTGTGTTAATCTTTACTTCCCAAAGGGGTAGCCATGATATTTGATGCTATGTACAACCAAGCTAAAATTAATAAATTCCTTTTTGTTCAAAGTTATTTATTCAGCAACACCAGACTTGCTTCAAGTTATAACTTGCCTTATATACCTCAAAACAAAAATATCAAGTTAGCAATACACAAAACTTACATCTATATGAGGACGGTTTTAGTAAATAGTCTCTTGAATAATTACACTTTAGAAAAGCCTTACATTACTCATTTAAAAAAAAACTTTTTTACTCCTATGTCTCATATATATTGATAGACATTCATTGTAAGTATTTTCTACAGGAGACAGTATATGTGTGCTATGAAAGCCTGCTTATATATTATTAGTCCTTTGTGTGTCTGTGTGTGGGCTATATGTATGTGTCCTTGTGAGAATGGATGCATGTGTTAGTGTAGATTTGTTGTATGTAGATGTTCTTATGGGTATACATGCATGTGTTAAGTGTGCATGCATGCATGTGGTAGGCTATTTCTACATATCTTTCTTTCTCCTCGCTCCCTCCCTCCCTCCCTTCCTTCCTTCTTTCCTTCCTTCCTATCCTTTTCCTTTGGGTATGTATGCATGCATGTGTGTTAATGTTAATGCCAGAGTGACAGGGTAAAGCCAAATGACTTCTTTAGTTACCTTCTTCATTACGTTTTGAGACAAGGTTCCTTAGTGAGCAAGGAATTCTTTGTATTGGCTACACTAGCTCAGTAATGACCTCCAAGGATTCCTCTGTCTCTGCTCTACAGGGTCTAAACTTATTAAAATATGCCAGTGGCCACAGCTTTTACATGGGTTTGGGGAGTTCTGATCTCAGATCCTCATGCTTACTCAGCTGTAGTTTGTACACCAAGCCATCTCCTAATTTTCATTGTTTTTTCTTTCATTAGTGATAACCAGAGAAAATTTAAAGGTATTTCAATAAGAAATAGAATATAACTTTTCATGGTTTTTTTGTTCAAACACTTTGAAATGTTGAGTATGTTCATATCAATCAGACCTCCTGACACTTTGCTGCCACAAAGAGTTTGACTCTACCAAAACAGATCGTGATTGTAACCCAGAGCATTTTGATATGTTGCAAGGGACTGGATTAAATAAATTTGAGACAACCTTTACATTATTTAAGAGGAGAATGAGGGGAGATCTATATATTTCATGAAAGAACTCTAAACACTGTACAGAAAGTATGACTTTTAACTCTCAGACTAGATGGGAAAGCAATAATTGTAATAGATAAAGGAAGCAGAAAAGGTACCTTAAGTATACATGCTATTTGAGATCCAATTAAATCCTCTCTCTCTCCAGACCTGACACTGATTGGAGTTTGTGTCAGCACATCTGCCTGCCCTAACAGAGAAATGGGCTTTATTTCCTACAGATGACAACCATCCTTCCCTCCCAAAGTACATCTACAGGCATTTCTGAAGGTAAATTAAAAGCCATTAAGATGCTATTGTTTGAATGAGACACATGACAGTCATGAGATATGGCTGACATGACACAATGGGGTGCTTCACATAACTAGTCACTGTGAAGCTATGGAATTAACCTCAGTCTTACCCAAGCCATCTTTACTCTGTAGTCTCAAAAAAGATAGGAATAAAACTCTGAATACTACCAGTTTTTCTAAATGTCCATGCAACCCTCTACGTGCACACAGACTGTGATCAGAAACTTAAGGTGCAGCACATCTGGAAAAGTGAAGAAGCATAGAGCCTTATTTAAATAAGGGACCTAATATTGTTTAAATGTTGTTTATGGCCCTACATTATATTATAAACATAGATAACATGAAATTTCCGAATGTTAAGTTCAAAAGAAATGTATCCATTGATCAAGTATTTTAGTATTACATAAATATGTAAACAATAGTTAACAATGAAACATAAAATTACACTAAATAACTTATTTATAATTTAAAAGGCTGCTTACTTGAGCCTTAGGAGATGGCTAAGTGGTAAGAGGGCTTTCTGTACACACAGGTGGGTCTGAGATGGAATCCTCAGAATCAAAGCAAAATGCCCAGCTTGTCCGCATATCAGAATTGTGACTTTAAACACAGCACTGTGTGGGACAAAGGCAGTAATATAACTAAGACTTCATAGCTGATAACCTAGATCCAGGCTCAGTGAGATTCTATCTCAAGGTCCCACCATGGAGAGAAATAAGTTCTCCTCTGGACCAATTACTGGTACCACATAGGTTACTCACCTATATAAATATGCAGATAATAGCACTCAACAGACCCACAAGCAACACCAATAACAAACAAATGAGTGCATAACTAATTAAAGCAGTTGAAAATTGATTGTTCTAGGGTAGTCTGTCACTGTTACATAAAGCAAACTTAATCACTAGGGCAGACTCAGGTAGAAATATCTGTTGCAGTAAACTTCCAACCCCATTAAATCCCTGCAAAAGCATCCATCTCAGTTGTTTGTTTGGTTTTTTTTTTGTTTTGTTTTTTTTTTAAGCTTACATCTAGATTGGGCAGATCTACCACTACACTAGTGTATACCCCATCTTTGAGATCCCTTGTTACTTGTGGCCTCTCTAGGACATGTGATTTTGTTCTATATTCCTTTCACCTCTTCTTCCTCTGTCCTTTCCCTCCATTGTCGTGGAGCCTTTCTCCACTCTCTAAAACCTTTAGCCCCACCTTTCCCATTCCACGGCCCAATCATAGGCATTAGCATTTATTTGGCCAGTAAGAATGGGAAGAAGGTTTACCTGAAAACACCTGAGTACTGAGTACTTGATCCACATTTCCTGGGACAGCCCCTCTTGAGAAAATAGAATCAACATCAGAATATAAACAGCTCCACGGCAACCCCAACACAAAGATCTGCATTAGAAATATAAAAAATAAGAACTACAGATGATTGCTTTTAAATAGTCAAACTTAAACAGTATCCTTCTAAAGTTACTTTTGTGTGATACTGTTGGTATCACACAAAATATTATAGTTGGTAATATTGTTCTTTCCATTTGTTATAAAAAAGAGATAAAGTATAAAAATAGTGTAATAGAATAAACATGTTTAATATGCTACAGAAAATCTTATTGAAAATTCATAATTTTCAGGAATCTCTAAGCAACATGAGAGGCATGATAAGATTTGCTAAATGTTGAGTGTCCTGGGTAGCATATCTTCCTCAATTACAAATTCCTACTATTAACACATAGATCACCTTTATGTACAAAGCACCATATATTCTCAAAGAAATTGCAATGTAGTGTCCTTAGCTCAGATCACTCACCCAAATTGATTTCCCCTTAAATATGAAGTGCTGGTACAAGAACTTCTTTCAGAGACCTGTGACTACTGTAATTCAAAAACTTGCCTTGCACATAAGATAAATTGCAGGACTTCCTGCATTTTATATTAAATATTAAACCGTTTTTACCCTGTCTCTTTTTCTTCTTCTTTCTTACTTAACTTGCTGGCACTGTAAAATATTTAGAGCAAAATATATCCTGAGTTGCCCAGCGCAGAATCGCTCAGCAAGGGGAGGGGAACCACAGTTCCTGCCCGTGGAGCATCACCAGGCCATTGATCCCTATATGTGATGATGCTTAATGTTGTCCTGAAGCTGATTGTCTGTCTTTACTACTTTACTTTCAATCTTTCTTCTGGTGAATACTCTCACCCCCTCCATTTCTCAGAGCTAATCACGCCATAATAAATGAAAAGATGCAGTTCTCAGGAATAAGGATGGAGATGGTCATGAAACTGTGGAGGACAAGGAACTTGTCTTCCACTTGACTTTTCAGGCCATGGGAAAGCATCTAGACAGCGTAACAGGAGAGGCCATAAAGACCTGCATGGTCCTTTGTAGAAACAGTGCAATGCCAGACTTGGCCTTGGCTTTGGAATCATAAGGAGACACATGTACCCTCTGGTCAAAGGACTGATTCATTGATTAGTCAGGGTGAGCTTAGGAACATCAAGAATAGAGAGTTAAAGTGGTTTCAGGAAGAAAAGACATGGGTAGAAAATTTAGGAATTTACATACAATTAAAATAGTACTAGAAGAGAGTACACATGGCTATGGAATTGCTAAGATGGAGGAAATGAAAATCAGAGAATTAAAAGATGATATAGAAGCATATAAACTAGTACTTCATTCTCCTAGCTATTTGAAGAATTAGAGATAATAATCCCTAGAAAGATATTAGAACTAGCCACTTAACTTACATAAAATTTAATACATGTTAAGGAATCATTTTAATTTTAGTAGTCATTGTTTAATTACTTTTATTGTTTACAGTCCATTATTTACCCCCTCCAGGTTCTTCTTCCTACATTTCCACATTCCATTTCTCCACCCCCTGTCTCCAAGAGGATGTCTCTACCCACCTTCCATCCCACCCCATACTCCCATCAGTCCTACCTACTCCTTGGGACCTCAAATCTCTCAAGTGTTAGGCACGCCTTCTCTCACTGAGGTCAGACCAGGCAGTCCTCTGTTGTGTATGTGCCACAGGTCTAGGATCAGCTAGTGTTTACTGCCTGGTTGGTGACTCAGTGTCTGAGAGATCTCAGGGTTCCAGGCTAGTTGAGACTGCTGGTCTTCCTATGGGGTTGCTCTTCTCACATTTTACCAGGCTTTCCCTATTTCAACCACAGGAGTCCCCAACTTCAGTCCATTGATTAGGTATAAGTATCTGTGTCTGTCTCTGTCAGCTGCTTGTTGGGCCTTTCAGAGGACAGCCATGCTAGGCTCCTGTCTGCAATCATACTAGCATCAGTAATAGTGTCAGGCCTTGGAGACTCCTCTTGAGATGGATCACACTTTGGGCTGGTCACTGGACATCCTTTCCTTCTGTATTTTCTCCACTTTTGTCCCTGCAGTTCTTTTAGAAAGGAACAATTTTGGGTCAGTGTTTTGGCAATTCCATCCCTCCACTAGAGGACCTGTCTTTCTACGGGAGGTAGACTCTACAAACTCCCTCTCCCCACTATTGGACATTTTATTTTGAGTCTTGAGTCTTTTACCTATATCTTTCTGTTTTTATATAAAAATAGTTACTAAAGACTACTGTCTGCTATACCAGGAGCTGTGGCCCACAAACCCATGAAATAAAAGCTGTGTATACCTATAAGGAAATGTGATTTTGCTTTGTGTTTAGTTTTTGCTTTAAGGAAATGAGAGTTGGGACTATTGATCTGGAATTCATAGAATTTATGTAAATTTAAGAATTTTTGATGATTACTAACAATGATCAAAACCTTGATGATATATCTTTAGTAAATAAAAGACTGGGTTAAGGCTGTCTGGCCAGAAAGGAAAGAAGAAATAATGATGAGAATCTTCAGGGAACAGAGAGAGTAAGTACCTAAACTGACAGCTTGCATCTACTATTGACTCCAAGTCATTATTGAATCAGCTTCATTCCTATTCTTGCCTTTCTCAGGATGCTCCTCACACTGAGTCTGTATCTTGGCACTTAGTAGCTGTTTGGGTAAAGTTATTTGAAAGCATGGAGGAAATGTTTGCAAAGGACAGCAAAGCAGAAGCTTCTAGACTAATAGGAAGCACTATACAAGTGAAAACTAGTTAAGTAGAATACATTGTTGCAAAACTAGTCAATTATCAGGGGGCTCAAAATGCTGAAATCTGAAGAAAACAACTTGAGTTGTAGGGAAACTTTTATTTATTAGAGAACAAAGATATTACAGATATGTTATCTTGTGAAAGATACTTAAATTCATCTATTTTAAATTTAGCCACAGTATTCTATGCCCTTAATGTGAATCTTGATGATATGGAAGAAATTATAACATAGTTGTGATATCTTGACAATATAAATGTCTTCCTCTCTTTAAGTAAGGCATTATAATATTTTTAAATCACACACAATAAATATGACTATAATATTATTGATAAACCAGACATAATACTGTACTGATGCAATATGCAATAGTACATTTTCTTTGGAAGCATTATCAGTAGTATATGTAATTATTACTATTATATAATACTATAACATGATATTGTACATAATATTATATCTATAAATTTAATAAAATTAAATGATGTTATTTTCAAAATGGCCACATAATAATTGTATATCCAATAAAACCAAATATATTACCTCATTTTAAAAATAATTGACTTCATTGTATCTTTCCCACTTGACTTAGTTATGGTTATAACACAAATTTGATGGTTATTATATTGTTCTGTCAGGAACTAACACAGTGTGTGTCCTCCATTTTGTGCTCTTTGTTCTAGGGGGCATCAGACAGATATTTAACACTATGGACATCATGGTATTTGGATATAAATTCTTTCAAAACAATTTCATATAGGAAATCAATAATCTCCAGCACACACTAGTACTGTGACTTAGCAGATGTTTCAACTTAGCCTTAAAAGATATTTTATATAGCTGGAGAGTCAAACTTATCAGGGTTGATGCTATTTAGAAGATATCTGTGATACTGAGATGTTAGCAGTCATCCATGTGTTTGGAATCATGACTGAGGGAAATTGAGTGACTATCCTCAGAGACTATGCCAAACATTTTTTATTTTAATTTATTCATTTAAAACATTTCTACCAGGATTTATGACCTTAGAACTGAACACCTTTCAACTGTTTAAAAAATGTACATCTTGGCTAGATTCAGTTCTACTGTTTTGATAAAGTGTTCCCCTCAGAAAGCAATTTAAGAGATAAAAAGATTTATTTCAGCTTAGTAACCAGGATTACACTCAATAGTGGAAGTTAAGTCAGGAACTTCAAACACCTACTCATATGATATCCATAGTCAAAATCAGAGAGAAATAAATTCAGACACACTTGTTTAGTTACCTGTGCTCGATATAATATGTCTCCTCTTACACAGTTCAAGATAGTATAAGAAATTTATGGTCTTTCCACAGGAATTAATAACTGTAATCCTACATTAAATGCCCATAGGGCATCTCATTGTTGTCCATCCCTAATTCAAACTCTACCAATGTGATTGTACGTTGTATCAAGCTGACAGTTAAAGCTGACTATAAAAATGCTCCACATTAAATTGTTCTTTGTCAATAACTAAATACACAAGTAATTGTGCCCTATAGATAGAATTGTTTTCCTATTCAAGGATTTGCCTTCTCTTCTATATAAGATAGACAGCAAGAATCCTGAAGTTAGAATTGGCATATTCTGAAGGAAGTTGTTCTGAGTCTGCTTATGTTATTATCAAAAGATATAGAGAAAAGGTCTTCATATAGGATACTATTTTAATGACATTTAAATTTTCAATATCAAAGCCAAATGCAGTTTGTGGGTTTTTTTTTCCTTCAGTGTAGAAAAGTGACTAAATCTTTAGAAATTTAGTGTATCCTGGATTAGTGAATAGAGACTCTTAAAAATTTCTGTGGAGAAGCAGGGTAAATAGTACATGGTCCAAAATGAAATGTACCCATTGCTGCTTCTGATGTGTGTGTGTGTGTGTGTGTGAGAGAGAGAGAGAGAGAGAGAGAGAGAGAGAGAGAGAGAGAGAGAGAGAGAGAGAGAGAGAGAGAGAGAGATGCTTTCCTACCACAGAATAGCACCTTACATGCAGCTTCTGAGGCAACATTACTCTGATGATTTCCCAAAGTCAGAATTATCTTCTAATTTTAGAGTTTCTATCTTTTACCAGCAAGAATATTATGTTTCTTCTGGACTTGTTTTCCTCTTGGCTATCTCATGATTGGAATTTGGAGGTCTATTAATTTGACAAATGAACACATCACAATGTGAACTCAACTCTAAGCATTTGGGCATATAAACCAGGTTTGGAATAAATCCTATAGGGATAATAAAGAGGCGTGTGAATCTAATTTCTCAATGGCTAAGCTAACTAGATTGATTAGAGGCTACCCCTTTCTTTACTCTCATGTTAGATAAAGAAAGAACCTTGGGAGAATAACTCTCGTGAAAGTTTCAGTACAAATACATCACTGGACAGAATTAGGAACAGAATTCAGATTAATCCAGGGTCATGTACTCATTTCTCTATAGGAAATACAGCAGTTGCTTAATTTTTTTTAAATTAATGAACACTCTTGAACTCACATATAGAATTATGTACAGTTATAAGAACAAATTTTATAGTGTAGAAAAGAGATTTGTGAATTTATGTAGTGACTACTAAGTATCTGTGCATGTGTGTTAATATATCAGTGTGTGAAATATTCATATGCAGAAGATGTTATCATAAAATCACAAAATTGTTGATGTTTACCTCTAAAATCCATTGTACCTTATTCAAATATTCCCAAAATAAACATATGATTAAAAAGGTATATAATTAAGGGATTTCCATAGTATTATAATATTGGATGTCATAATCATGAATATTAATTTATCAATTCATATTGACTAATTAATCCATTGTATGAAAATGACTATAGATATTACATAAAGCTGTTTTAAAATAAAGAAAATTTTTGAAAAATTATACAGAAAATCTACCAGTTGTTTAGAACTATTTCTTCAAGCTTCTATGTGAAGATTATGGTCCATGTTCAGTTTACATGAAAGGATTAAATGACTGAGGCAGAACATTGTTGTATGTGAATAGACAATAACTATGACTTCATTTTCCTCCATAGATTTTATCTTTTGAAAACTATAGATCATTACACTTTTTACTGTATTTAGTTTTGCATCTAAAATAATAATTAGACTTGTAAGGAAAAGAGACAAGTGAAGAATAATTTATATGTTGAACTTGCCTGAATACCTGCCTTATAAATATCTGCTATTTATAGCTTCCTAAATAAATAATTTAAACTTAAATTTAATTATTTTTTCAATGGTCATAAAGCATTTATAGTAGAATAATTTACCACTAATTGATAATTTTGAAGAGACTTTTTGGAAAATAGCATAGGCTAAAGAGCCTGCTTGGTGTGACAATGCCTGGGTTTTTATTCTGAGTATCATGTAAGTTGGCATGATGAAACATGCCAGAAATTACAGAACTAAGGAGGTAGAGCATTGGAAGCTTATGGTGGTTCTTTGCTACTAGTGAGTTTGAGGCAAGATTACAATGTATGAAAATATCTCAATATACAAAGAGACACCCGTGTGTGTGTGTGTGTGTGTGTGTGTGTGTGTGTGTGTGTGTGTTTATTACCCTGAGAGGGAAGAAGAGAGCAAGAGAGAGAGGAAAGGACAAGAAGGAGGAAGGTAGATAGGAAGAGAGGAACACACACCCAAACACACACACACACACAAACACACAGAGAAAGAGAGAGACAGAGACAGAGAGAGGAACAGAGTGACACAGAGAGAAGTAGAGACAGACAGAGAGATAGAGAGACAGTGAGGCAGAGAGACAGAGAGACAGAGACAGACAGAGAGACAGAGAGACAGAGACAGAGACAAACAGAGACAGAGAGAGACTTGGAAGAAGGAAGGGATGGAGGCACAGAGGGAGTTTGGTTTTTATAAGGTTTTAAGGTGGCTCTGATAAGCATAATTTAGCAAACATGCGTATGCCAACTACATATCATATAAAAATACTTTCGTAATCATCTATCTCTAATATCCTTCACCATATTTTAAGTAGTTCAGGCCAGTGTTTATAAATTTTCTTTCCATCGTATCAGTGGGCCTGTGTTCAACCTTCTCCCCTACCTCACTATTATGGAACAGTTTCACTTGCTCATTTGGTTTATCCTTGTGTATTTTTAACAGGAAAGTTGATGATAATTTTATCTGATTTTACTATCTCGATCCTGCTCATGTTGTTAATTGTTAAGCTGCATACATCTGTTCAAACTCAAATAATTATTCACCGAAAACAGTAAGATTAATGCCATGAAAATATCATACAGAAAACATTCTCTTAACTACTAGACAAAACTGTAAGTAGGTAGTTTATGATTTTTTTATTTTCTCTTTTCCTGAAAAATTATTGTAACTTAGACAACACAGATACTTAAAAAAATGAACATAGTAATAGAAAAAGACATAGAATATATGTGGGAAATACACCAGTACACTGCAAATATTAAATTGAAATATCTAAGGGTCAAGAAAAGGGAAGAATCTGCAAACTATTTTAGAAACTTACAGGAATATAATGTGCCTGCATTTGAGTTAAAATAACATTATGAGTCCACCTTCTATTTCTTTTTCAGAAAATAATGTCTAAGCTTCAGTTAATACCAAAAGTTTACATTAAATTTTAGAACAGGCCAAAATTAGTATTTCAGTAAAGATAGCCTCATTGTCTTAAGACAAAGTATGTCCAACATCTGCTTAAAGGTACTGGAATAGTTCGATATTTAATCAATAACACACAATAGTTTATTTTCCTGTACTAGTTATAATGATGTTAAAACTAAATTCAGGATCTCTTTCTTACTCTAGCTATTCTAATTTTTATTGATATCTTAAATATAATAATAAAAACACATTTAGGAACCTTTGTAGTTACCACTAAATATAAAAGGAGAAAGTGGTTTATTCAAAAAAAGAGAATGCTCCATTCCCAAGCATAGGGGAATACTAGGATGGTGAGGTGGGAGTTGTGGGGTGGGAAGAATCAGGGGGAGAGGGAGGAGAGTGGTGGATTACAGTGGGGGAATTGGGAAGGGGGATTACATTTGAAATGTAAATAAATAAAATTACCAATAAAATATTTAAAGAAAACAAAAAAAGCAAAACTAAGACAACTTCTTATGTGTTTTGTAATATTTATTGATAAAATAATGGAGAACTTTTAAGAAACTTGGAGTTTCTATGAAAACTCAGAGGAACTATTTGAAATTAAGCACTATGTGCCATACACTATAATTATTTTGGGAAAGTGTATTGTTTCTTTTAAAGTTTGATACAGCATACATTTTTCCTATTCACTTTCACTTCCAGTTCTTCCCAAATCCAGATCCCCACCATTATCCTTACCCACCTGACTTGTTTCCATTTTCAAAAGAGTTTTAATTGTTTTAAATTCTTGAATATCTTGCATTTATAGATGCATGTGTATCTCATAAGTGGTTGGTGTCAGCCAATATCATAGGGCATTTAGTTCCATAGGATTATAAACAGAGGGTTATATATAAGAAATTGGTGCTGTGAAATGAATGCCACAGCAAAATATGTTCTTATTAAAGTCCTCTGCAAGAGTAAAATATGCTCTTAACTGATTCGCCAATTCACCAGCACTTTTGTCTTAAAAAATTTATTCCTATCAAAAATATGTGTACTTCTTAAATATTCCACAAAGTGTGATTTTTCCACTAGATCTTACTCAATTTACTAGGAAACAAACTCTTAAAGTGTCTTTTACTCAGAGAAGCTAACAAATGCTAATAGATTCACAAGTAAGGGTGATATTGTGTGTCACCCTCCTCCTCTGTGCTGGGAATGGATCTGTCTTGGGACTGGACAGGTCTCGTGAATACTATTAGAACGACTGGAATTTCTTATGTTTAGATGTCCTGTTGTGTCCAGAACACATTCATTCCTTGTAGACCTCCACTTGCTTTGGCTACTGAACTCTATCTTCCCCTTCTTCTACAACCATCCCTAAGCTTTGAGAGGATGTGACATGGAATATATGTTGAATTTTCAGTTCTTATTTCTGTAACTTGCCTAGTTGTGGGTCTCTATGCTAATAAAATTTACTACAAATAGCACCTTCTCCAGGTAGGGCTAAGGGAATACATTGAGCATAGCAAGAAGTCATTAAGAGTGTTTTAATACTGTTCCCATTTAATATTAGTAGATTATCTCCTAGGGCCTATACCTATCTAGCCATAAATTGCTTGTATTTTAATAGTATAAGGAATACTATTAAATTAAAGTAGAAAGTAGTCAGATACCCCATGATATTTATATCACTATTGCACTAGTGAAAATATCTTACCAGGCCAGTCTTTGTTGTAACTCCCATGGACCACAATTGTGCAAAACTTGTGATTACCTTTCGTTTATATTAAACTCTGTGGCAAATATGAGCACATGAAAGTTAGCTAGTAATTTCAGTACTTCCAATCTTTATCAGTTTGATTTCATCATTATTTATGTCTCGTTTGTTGTGACTCGAGTAATAGGGTCTTGTCTTCCCATTCTTGAGAGCACCTTAGTAAAACTGCAATAGAGTATAATGTTAGATTTAAGGGATCTAGTCATCAATGCCAAGAAAACCTAAAAGACTCTTTACATTGAGCTTTTTATTTGTTAATCTCTGGGGAATCATTTGGACATTGTTGTCATGTCACAAGGTAATTCAATTTTATCTCTAACACACAATGTCATAACTGTGTACATATATTGTATATGAGCATGAGATGGCTGTGACATACATCTTCCTATTGATTTCCAGGGATTACTAGGCTGATAATTTTATTTAGTCAGGTGTCACATTCCTTCATCAGTTCTCACTGTAGGTTCTGAAACTGTGTTTTCATTTGAAGATGATGATCTGGTCCAATAGAAAGTGTTCCTCCTTTGTACAAGAATTTATGAGTGTCTGTGCTTATAAGCTAGAATCTCCAAGAATTTCTAACAAAAACACTATCTTCAAGAACAATGCAGGAAACTAACATGGATCAACCAAACCAAATAAGTTAACTGTGGTAATCACATTAAAGCTACCTTTTAAAATGTTCATAAATATCCATTATCACCATTGATCAGTACTTTATTATCAACCATGAAAATGTACGTTCAAATAGCATACAAACAGAGAAGGTTGTACTTACATATTAATAGCACATAAGCACACACACACACATGCATGTATACATGCACACAAGCACATGCACTCACACAGGCACACACACAGGCACACACACACACACACACACAGGCACATACACACACACACACACACACACACACTTAAAAACAAATAATGAAAAAATAAACCATGAATTTAAAAAATAAGAAAGGATGTATGAAAGATCAAAGTAAAGAAGAGGGAGAAATTATGCAATTATACTAGAATACCAAAAGTAAAAAGAGAAAAGTTACAAAACAAAAATATATTTTAAAAATGTAAGGATCTATGAGCTTAATGATATTGCTGGAATCATTAACCTATGACAGTGTTATTATTTTGGAAATATACTAATTTTTATTTTGTTAATAGTTAGAACCAGAACTTTTATTTTAGAAAACTGAAAACAATCTTGTGCAAAACAAAGGCAAGTATGATTTGCATACCAGATTTCCAGCTATTTTACTGACTATTCCTATAAAAAAAATAGTGGGATAATAACACAAAAAGGAACTAAGATGAAGAAGAATGTGAGTGAACATTACTAGTGCCTGCTGATAGTTGACAGAACTTCCAAAAGAATACAGTGAAGAAATATGCCATCTTTAACCAGTGGCACTAGAAAACATGGATGCCCATATATAGAATCAGATTAGATCCATATCTATCACTCTGAACAAAAAGCATCTTGAAATGGACTAGATGCGTTAATGTGAACAGTGGGGGATATGGAGCCTGAAGTGGCCACCTCCTGTAGTAGGGCAGGCTTTCCAGTGGAGGGATAAGGAGAGCAACCCATCCACAAAAACTTCAACGCAAAATATCTCCTGCCTATAAGATATGCAGGTACAAAGATGTAGCAGAGAATGAGGGAATGACACACCCATGACTGGTCCACATTGAGATCCATTCTGTGGGCAAGCACCAATCCCTGACACTATTAATGATACCCTGCTATGCTTGAAGACAGACTACTAGCTGAGCTCCAACCACCAGCTGATGGAAACAGATGTAGAGACTCAGAGACAAACTGTGAGTCTTATGGAAGATTGTCTTGAAGATTCTTGTGTAAGAGTAGGGAGAAAGATTGAAGGACCTGAAGAGAATAGGAATTCCACAGGAAGAACAACAGAGTCAACTAACCTGTACATTTGGGGACAACCAGAGACTGAACCAACAACCAAAGAGCAAGTATGGGCTGGACCTATCCTCTCCCTGCCCTGCCCCTCCTTGTACAGATGTGCAGCTTGGCCTTCTTTGGAGTCTCCCAACAACTGGAGTGAGGCTGTCCCTGAATGTGTTGTTTGCCTTTGAATCTCTTTCTCTTAAGTGGGCTGCTTTGTCTGACCTCAGTGGGAAAGGATGCATCTAGTTCTGTGGTGACTTAACGCAAATACTTTAAACACTGAAACTGTTAGAAGAAAACCCAGCTAATAGGAACAGGAGAACTTTCTGAAAAGGTCTTCATTTGCTGAAGAATCAAGACTGACTGTTGACCAATGGAACCGCATAAGCCTAAAAAGCTTTAGCATAACAAATGTAACAATTTACTTAAGAGTTATAAAATTTAAAAAGATTAATGAGTAGTCAAACTTAATTATTCCTGTATGTATAATTGTCTACATACAATTATGCAGCAGTTCAGGGCCTGTATAAGTGGAGGTGAGACAGATGTTGGATTCCCTGGAGGTGAAGCTCTGGATGTTTGCAGGAAATTGAGGTATGTCAACAGGTCCTCATAATTGTACAGCAAGCACTCTTGACCTCTGTCTTAGCTCTAGCTCCATTTTCAATTAAAAATGACATTAATCAATTTTTCCACTGATGTGGTTTAGTCATGAACTCATCTTTCCTATGAGATTTCTAAAGCATGTCTCCTTTCTAGTAACAACGATTACTTTTTTCTAATTCTCTGCTATCCAGATTATTTTATATAAGTAGGAATTTAATTAGTTCTAGATTATAGAACTGGTTGCTGAATAATAACTCACAGTATTTATTTATGATCTAAAAAAATCGTTTTAGCAGGTAGTTGATTTTTCTCTAGTCATTTTACTTAATTATGGATTTTATTATTAAGTCTAAAATCATGTAGTTTTGAGGAACAGTTATAATATCTAAACATTTGCTTTAGTCGTATTTTGGGAATGATTTCTATACTTTCTTTTATTTGCTTCTGTTTATATATTCAATATAATTTTTCTTTTGAAAATTCAGATTTTGTGTAACCATCTTATCTTTGCTTCTGAATCTACGCCTTTAAGCTGAGCCATTTTAAATTTTAAGTTCCTACAAATAATCTTGATTCAGTATTGCTCTCTCTTCATTTTATATGTTTTGACCTGTGGTATTCATCTTCACCTATCTCATATTTGCCTTAGTGATTTTTCCCTTTAGTCTATTTCTTTTTCAATAACCTTTTTTCTTTAGAACTTATTTGTGAATTTTTCTTTCCGCTGTTGTTTTTTAAGTTTCAATATATTACTGTTACAAAAGATAGTTGGCATGGTTTCATTCTACTTAAAACTGTAAACACTTGTTTAAGCATAATATATAATTTATTTTCATGTTAAAATACAGCAGATTCCTACTGTGATTACCTTCAAAGTTTGAGTTTATGCTTTATCTTTATGTGGTGGTATCATTTAGTCAGTAGAACCTTTCTTTCTGGTTATTTTTTCTTACTAATAAATAATAGTTGATAACTTTAGTCACATTCAAGGATCCCATTGATTCTTCCCATCAGTTCCACTCTTGTTATTTTATTTTATATATTTGTATTGTATACATTTCTCAGTATTTTTACAATGTTATTAAATCTGTAATTAAGCTTTATTTTAAAGGTGTATTTTCTTGTTATTTTATGTGAATGATGCCATGGAGGGATGATAGGTCTCAGACCTCCTAAACTGTATGGATGATTATTAACTGCCATGTTGTTTGGAATTGAACCACAGTCCTCTGTAATAGCAGCAAGAGCTCTTCAAACTTTGATCCATCACCTGCCTCGAGATTTTACCTTTAAAATTTTATACTAGTTTTTTAAGGACTTTTAAGTCAGATTTACAGTAATACAGATTATGTCTTAGATAAAAAAAAATAGTTCACAGGTTTCTACAGTTGATGCTTGGTTTACAACTGGCAACTGGTGACACCTTTTTTTTTTCTTTTTTTTTAAAATCTACCAATTTTGGTAGTTGGGGCTTAGATTTTATCTCACAATTTGAGAGAACATCTTGTAAGCCAAAATAAGCCTTTCACCACTTAAATTGTGTCTTTTCAGGTATTAGATCAGAGCAATAGGAAAAGTAATTCAGATTATCAGTATTGGTCAGTAGGATTATTACTCTGAGAATCCTGACCAAATGTTCTGAGGATTATGACTTGTTTTGTTGGGAATGTGGAAATCCAGGAGCTGCAGTCTTAGCAGAGCTTGAATGGGTATCCTAGTGAACCTAGTAAACCTGGTAATATCAAAATGCTATTTAATGCAGTGAAGAGTAAGCACATAAGGTTTAAAAATAGACCAAAAATCTCTATTGGGAATTATACAGGAGGGAACATGTACTACATACTGGTGAAGGTTTAACTGCATTTTCTCATGTTCTGTAATTTAAAGGAGATTGAATAAAAAGGTAATTGAGTAATTGATATAGCAGAGATAATTTCAAGACAGCACACCATGTAGTCAAGACTATTACTTATTACTTTTATATAGATCTATAGTGAGAGAATCAAATGGAGCAAAAGTAGATGAAAAATCCTTAGTGAGGATAAAAAAACCTGAGTTGGCACAGGAAATAAATGTATAATTGTTTAAAATGTTTAATAATCATAAGGATAAAATTTGGGCTTTGCATTTGAATAAGTATCTCAAAATGGAAACCTACCTCCTACTAAGAGCTCCATAATAGAAAAACTCAAACCTATTTTGATTTATACCTACAGTCTCAAAAGACCTCTGTAGTTATAGACTGATGTGGTGCAAGATACTTCTTGAGTTGATAACAAAATTTGCATCATTTATGTGGTTTGCACACAAAAGTATCCAAAATGATGAGGAAATTGTAGAGATATATACAAAGGTCCAGACTCCTGACAACGTCTAGTAAAGGTCACATTCGCTATATGACACTTCTGTAAGGGTTGTGTCTGAGTTTGTGAGAGTGAAGCCTGAGGTAAAATAATGCTTGACACTATTAGTGATACTTTGTTATGCTTGTAGGCAGGAGGCTTGCATAACTGTTCTCTAAGAGGCTGTTTAGCAACTGACTCAGACTGAAGGCAGAGGTCCACTGCCAAATATTTGATGGAGGTCTGAGACTATTATAGAAGAGCTAGGTGAAGGATTAATGGTCCTAAAGGGAATAGGAATTCCACAGGAAGACCAACAGGGTCAACTAACCTGAACTTCAGGGCTCTCAGAGACTGAGCCACCAACTAAAGAGCACACATGGGTTTCCACCATATATGTAGCAGATTTGCAGCTTAGTCTCCCTATGGGTTCCCAAACAATTGGCAAGGGGGCTGTCCCTAAAGCTATAGCCTGACTGTGGAATCCATTATACAACAGAGCTGCCTTTTCTGGCCTCAGTGGGAGAGGTTGCACATAATCCTGTAAAGACTAGATGTACCAGAATGGGAAGATATGGGAAAGGGGAGGCAACCTTTCAGAAGAGAATCAGAATAGGATATGGGAGGGAACTATCTGACAGGGGAAGAAGGAAGACAGAAACATTTGGGATGCAAAGAAACAAATAAGTAAATAGATAAGAAATATAAATACATGTTAAGCAAGCCCTTATTAACAACAACAAAAATAGAAAACTTGGGCTATTTGAAAAATGTGTAGAACATTCTCTATGCCAGTTACAGTCACCACTTGGTGCTAGCCTAAGAGAGAGACAAGTGCACCCCAGGCAACAAAGTTGAAAGATTGAGCATGTCCATGACATTTGAAACACTGACAATGTCATCATGAGCCCCAATGTAGAAAAAGAGATATGGAGTTGAGGCCTTACTTTGACCTCATCTTTCCTTACTACTCTCCAACTTCTTGCTTTTTTAAATGGAATGTTTATTCTGTGTCATTATATGTTATAAATATGTTCATTGTTATTTGATTTTGTAATTGTTGGCAATTAGCAAATAGTTGTAAGTCTCAGAAGAGACTCTGAATATTACAAAAACTTTAACATTATGTAGTCACTTGATTTTAACTGAATTCATTTTGTGTTATGGCATTCCCATAAGCATGTGGAGGTCAGTGGTGAAATATTATTGTTTGCACAAAAATGTCCTAGAAGGATCCAGTGTTTGAACATTGACTCCTTAGCTTGCATCACTGTTTCTGGAGATGATGTAAGCTTTGGAATTCAGGACCTATTTGTGAAAAGTGTAGAAAAAATACTTGAAATTTTTCTGTGCCTGCCTTTTTCTCCTGTTCATTTTCATTCTTGATTCACTCAGATGTGAGCAAGGATCTTCATATTTATATCACCAGTGAGGAGTTGCTTTGAAGATCATACCTTCTTCTTTATTGTGTCTATATGCTCAAGCCATGGGTAAAATTTACTTTTCAGTCGTTAGGTGACCTCTTTTCTAGAGTTTGTCATAAAAACAGAGAAAATTAATAAACAGAATATTTTGCTTTTATATTGATATTTTATTTATTGATTAGCCACACCTTGTTTGATTTATGTTTTCATTCATTTTATTTCGTATGCAGCACTTCATGTAAAGCATCTTTCTTTAACATTTATTGTAAGGCAAGTCTACAGAAGAACACCTCCTTTTCTGGGGCTGAGGATAGAGAAATGAGTTTTAATTAAAAAATTAATGAGGATATAAGTGTTTAAATGCATTGTCAGCTGAGTTTCTTTCAAGTTCCTTGAATTATTTTAGTTTCAACAAGTGGTATTCAACTTTGATACTTCCCAGGCTAGAGAATGAGTATGTAGCGTTGCACCATGCAAGGTATACTAGAAATGTAACAGATAACTGGCATAAAATACAAATGTAAGATTTAGAACTTCAGAATTCTTACAAAATTCTAGGAGCATGTATCCCTTAACATAGCTTAAGGTATCAGTCATATGTAGGACAGTGAAAGTGCAATCATAAAAAGCATTATTGATTTATTCTTTTTTATTTTTTAAGAGGAAAAGTTTAATATGTTTTAGTTTTAGAGGATTTTGGAAAAGGATGCACATCCATTTAATGAAATGTTAATACATCATAAAAAGAACTATGTTTACTATTGCTTGGTCCTTTTGCTCCAGGCTTGTGATGATGAAGAACATCATTGCTGGGGGTTGGCTGTTTGAAGTCATGAGGTCATGGTCACCTAATATCAACAATTTGCATGAATAGGGAACTAGTCAATACCCTAGTAGCAATGCTGAATTGTCTCCAGAGTTTTTATTATATTGAAAAAGAAAGTAAAAACATTTTATGATAAAATTAAAGATTTACATGGAATATGTTTCTGACAAATTTGAAGAAGCATATAGAAAAACACATTAAGATTGACAATTTTCATGGAAAATTAAAGAGTAAAATGCTAGACATAAAAACATTGCTAAATTATTTGAAAAGGAAATAGAAACATTTTCTGATAAAATTGAAGATTTACATGGAAAATATCTCTGATAAAATTGAAGAAATATATAGAAAAACACGTTAAGATTGACTATTTCATGGAAAAATTATACAGACAAAATGGTAGGCATAAAAATATTGCTAAGTTGATTGAAAGTGGAATTATAAACATTTTCTGACAAAACTGAAGATATACATGGAAAATATTTCTGATAAAATTGAAGAAATATATAGAAAAAAATGATTATCATGAAAAATAATACAGTTAAAATGATAGACATAAAAATCATTGCTAAATTGATTGAAAGAGTAATTACAAACATTTTCTGATAAAATTGAAGATTTCCATGAAAAATATTTCTGCTAGACTATGTTTTTTTTGTTGGGGAATTGAGTCCATTGATGTTATAACATATTAAGGAATAGTGATTGTTGCTTCCTGTTAATTTTTATGCTATTTTATGTTTGTGTGGTTACTTTCTTTTGGGTTTGTTGGAAAAAGATTACTTTCTTGCTTTTTTCTAGGGTGTAGCTTCCCTCCTCATGTTGGCATTTTCCATCTTTTATTGTTTGTAGGGCTGGACTTGTGGAACAATATTGTGTAAATTTGGTTTTATCATGGAATATCTTGTTTTCTCCATCTATGGTAATTGAGAATTTTCCTGGGTATAGTAGTTTGGGCTGACATTTGTGTTCTCTTAGGTCTGTATGAAATCGGCCCAGGATCTTCTAGCTTTCATCATCTCAGGTGAGAAGTCTGGTGTAATTATGATGAACCCGCCTTTATAGGTTACTTGACCTTTTTCCCTTACTGCTTTTAATATTTCTTTGTTTAGTGCATTTGGTGTTTTGATTATTATGTGATGGGAGGATTTTCTGGTCTGGTCCAGTCTGTTTGGAGTTCTGTAGGTTTCTTGCATGTTCATAGACATCTCTTTCTTTAGGTTAGGGAAGTTTTCTTCTATAATTTTGTTGAAGATTGATTTATTCTTTAAAATAGTATTTAAATTAAGAGAAAGAAAATGTTATGCAGTACTAAAATATCTTAAGGGACTTAAAAATTAATTTAAAAATAACTTTCATATCTCAATTGTGAACACTCAAGTAAACTACCTAAGAACTACCAGAGAGTAATATAGAAACAGCTCCAGAAAAGATGTAAAAATTGACAATAACCATCAGAAAATACATGGAACTTCATTACTCACCAGCAAAACAAAAATCAAACTATAGCCTTTTCAACAAATGGTAATGGTTCAACTGGCAGCTAGCATGCAGAAGACTGTATATCAATCCATTCTTATCTCATTGTACTAAGCTCAAGTCCAAGTGAATCAAGGACCTCCATATAAAACCAGACACACTGAAACTAATAGAAAAGAAACTGGGGAAGAGCCTTGAACACATGGGCACAGAGGAAAATTTCCTGAACAGAACACTAATAGCTTATACTCTAAGATCAAGAACTGAAAAATGGGATTTCATAAAATTACCAAGTTTCTGTATGGCAAAGGACACTGTCAATAGGACAAAATGGCAACCAACAAATTGGGAATAGATCTTTACCTACATCCATCAGAGGGCTAATGTCCAATATATGCAAAGAACTTAAGAAGTTAGACTCCAGAGAACCAAATAACCCTATTAAAACTGGGGTACAGAGCTAAACAAATAATTTTCATTTGAGGAAAATCGAATGGCTGAGAAGCACCTAAAGAAATGTTCAACATCAGGTTCACATCAAATGTTAACCTCAAATGTTAGTCAACAGGGAAATGCAAATTAAAATAACCCTGAGATTTCACCTGAAACCAGTCAGAATGGCTAAGATCAAAAATTCAGGAGAAAGTAGTTGTTGGCGAGGATGTGGCGAAAGAGGAACACTCCTCCACTGCTGGTGGGATTGCAAGCTGGTACAACCACTCTGGAAAGCAGTCTGGTGGTTCCTCAGAAAACTGGGCATGATACTACCAGAGGACCCTCATATACCACTCCTGGGCATAAACCCAGAGGATTCCCCAGCATGTAATAAGGACACATGCTCCACTATGTTCATAGTAGCCCTATTTATAATAGCAGAAGCTGGAAAGAACCCAGATGTCCCTCAACAGAGGAATGGATACTGAAAAAGTGGTATATTACACAATTGAATACTACTCAGCTATTAAAAACAATGAATTCATGAAATTCTTAGGTAAATGGGTGGAACTGGAAAATATCATCCTAAGTGACATAACCCAATCACAAAAGAACACACATGGTATGCTCTCACTGATAAGTGCATATTAGCCCAGAATCTCGGAATACCCAATACCCAATTCATATATCAAATGATGCCCAAGAAGAATGAAGGAGAGGCCTCTGGTCCTGGAAAGGCTTGATGCAGCAGTATCATGGAATAGCAGAACAAGGAAGCAGGAGAGGGTTGATTGGGGAACAGGGGGAGGGGAGAGGGCTTATGGGACTTTCAGGGAGGGGGGAATCAGGAAGGGAGAAATCATTTGAAATGTAAATAAAAAATATTATCTAAGAAATATTAAAAAAAAAAGAAAATTCAAATAATCATATTAAGCATGTTAAGCCAGTTTAGGTAAAATAAAAATATATATCCTTCCAAAAAATCAAATTACAATGTGCTGTTATTTCATATTTTTTTATTGCAATAATATTCTTTAAAAGTGATTATCGACATACCTGTTGAGAAGTGGAACCCATCATAGACTGCTGGTGGAATTGTAAAATGGTACAGGTAAGTAGGAAAAAATTACCAGTTTATACAGCATGTTAAACACTGAGATATCCTAAGTCCCTAAATTATATCCTCATGTATATACTTAAAATATAGTGATGGTTTAAAATTCTTACATGCAAAATCCATTACTACAGTACTGGTGATAGCCAAATTATAGAATAATTCTAAATGTCTTCAATAGATTAAAAAATAATTTATATAAACAATGACTATCTTCACCATTGTTCTATTGCTGTGAAGAGACACCAGAACCAAAGCAAATCTTACAAAAAAAATAAAAAAAGCATTTCTTTAGTTACCTGCTTACAGTTTCAGAGTTATAGTCCATTTTCATCATGGCGGAAATCATGGTCTCATGCAGGCAGGCACTAGAGCAGAATCTGAGAGTTACATCCTGAAATCTATTGAAAAAGAAAGAAGTACATGGCACTTTCAAGGGCTTTATGTAATGAAAATCTTAACTTCTGTATTTAATTTCTGCATGCAATTCTTAAAATTAAATCTCTGGAAAGGACATTCATGGGTCTCCTCCTTCTAGAACAAATAGTCTATTTAGTCAGAACATCCATTACCACAATGATAAGTGAGACATTAGCTGATTTTCTTTTTGTCCAGGGCATCCCCTCCTATATTTTAGCTCTTCCGTGGTTTTATATTTCAAAATAATACAATTTTTAAACTAGCATATCAAAGAGACATTCCTCAAGATTGTTTATTGCATACTGTTTTGCCTTTGACACAGTAACTTTCCATACAAACATATACATACATAACTGCATATATTTTTATGTATATATATATACATTAAAATATATATATATTTTATATATGTATATATACAAAAGAACATATATATACATAAAAATATATGCAGTTATGTACATACATTCACACTCACATACATCTAGCACACTACACTATTTTATTAAATATCATTGAAGATTATTTATTCCTTTCTCCATATATTCTGTATTTTCAAGATCTGTAATGCTTCATAGAGAATAATATATCATTTACAATGAATTTATTCTAAGAAAAACTTGCTCAAAAACTCTGAAAAGGAATGATTCTTCAAAAATTTTGCTGACCTGTATGTTAGCAAATTAGGCTCCAAGAGCACAGTTCATTTTATGCCTTTGTATTTTTGCTGCGTATTGTTTTATTGCAGAATACTTTATTGTAATAGCATTCACTTCTGAGAGTGTACTTACGTTTATGACTTTCATGTGATTGGAATACATTACGTAAGTAAAACTCAGTTTATTAGTTGGAATAGTTATGCGTGTGAGTATTCCTAAATGTCACATTTCTACAAGTCTGTATTTTACATAATTGACAGGAATGGATCCCTAAAGGAAAATCTCATGAACTTTCATTTGTACAAATCTTCTTTTTTCAACTGACAATGTAATAGGGCCTCATATCTTTGCAAACTGCACATTTTTTTTAATGTTGGAACAAGGAGTAGCTAAAAATGAACACAAAAAGTAAAGGCATACATACAAGTAAAGTTACCATGTGGAGTACGAAGGAAAAATTCCCAAAGTCCCCAGATGAACAATTCTTTATCCCTTTTATTTTATTTATTTTGGATGTATAGCATATGTAAGGATGTCAATGGAAGAACCACCAAACTGATTTCCAGAGTGGTTGTACCAGCTTGCAATCCAACCAGCAGTGGAGGAGTGTTCCTCGTTCTCCACATCCTCTCCAGCACCTGCTGTCTCCTGAGTTTTTCATCTTAGCCATTCTGACTATAGTGAGGTGAAATCTCAGGGTTGTTTTGATTTGCATTTCCCTGATAACTAAGAACATTTCTTTAGGTGCTTCTCAGCCATTCCATATTCCTCAGGTGAAAATTTTTTGTTTAACTCTGTACTCCATTTTTAATAGGGTTATTTGGTTTTCTAGAGTCTATCTTCTTGAGTTCTTTGTATATATTAGATATTAGCTCTCTATCAGATGTAGGATTGGTAAAGATCTTTTCCCAATCTGTTGGTTGCCATTATGCCTTCTTGACAGCGTCCTTTGCTTTACAAAAACTTTGTAATTTTATGAGGTCCCCTTTGTCGATTCCTGATCTTAGAGCATAAGTCATTGGTGTCTTGTTGAGGAAATTTTCCCCTGTGCCCATGTGTTCAAAGCTCTTCCCCACTTTCCCATTGATAAGTTTCAGTGTATCTGGTTTCATGTGGAGGTCTTTGATCCACTTGGACTTGAGCTTTGTACAAGGAGGTAAGAATGAATCAATTTGAATTCTTTGGCATGTTAACCACCAGTTGAACTAGCACCATTTGTTGAAAAGGATATCTTTTTTCTTCTGGATGGTTTTAGCTCCTTTGTCAAAGATCAAGTGACCATAGATGTGTTGGTTCCTTTCTGGGTCTACAATTCTTTTTTATTTATTTATTTATTCTTTATCTTCTATATTTTTATGTATATTCCCAATTATTTCCCCTTTCTCGGTTCCCCCCTCCCTGAAAGTCCCATAAGCCCTCTTCCTTCCCCCTGTTCCCCAGTCAACCCTTTCCAGTTTCTCTGTCCTGGTATTCCCCTACACTGCTACATCCAGTCTTTCCAAGACCAGGGGTCTCTCCTTCCTTCTTCTTGGAAATCAATTGATATATGAATTTTGTCTTGGGTAATTTGAGCTTCTGGGTTATCTCTTTCATTGATCTACCTGCCTGTCACTGTACCAATACCATGCAGATTTTATCACTCTTGCTCTGTAGTACTGCTTGAGGTCCGGGATATTGATTCTCAGGGAAGTTCTTTTATTGTTGAAAATAATTTTAGTTATCCTTGGTTTTTGTTTTTTTTTTTAATCCAGGTGTATTTGAGAATTAATCTTTCTAACTCTATGAAGAATTGTGTTGTAAATTTGATGGGGATTGCATTGAATCTATAGATTACTTTAGGCAAGATGGACATTTTAACTATAATAATCCTGTACATCCAAGAACATGGGAGATCTTTCCATCTTCTGAGGTCTTCTTTGATTTCTTTCTTCAAAGACTTGAAGTTCTTGTCATACAGATCTTTCACTTATTTGGTTAGATTCACACCAAAATACTTTATATTGTTTGTGACTATCGTGATGATTGTTGTTTTCATAATTTCTTTCTCAGCCTATTTATCCTTTGAGTATAGGAAGGCTACTGATTTGTTGGAGTTAATTTTAAATTTGGTCACTTTGCTGAAGCTTTTTATCAACTGTAGGAGTTCTCTGGTAGAGGTATTGAGGTCACTTAAGTATACTATCATATCATCTGCAAATAGTGATAATTTGACTTCTTCTAAATTGGGCATAATATTACCAGAGGACCTTGTTTTAACACTCTTGGGAATATACCCAGATAATTCTCCAGCTTGTAATAAGAACACATGCTCCACTATGTTCATAGCAGCCTTATTTATAATAGCCAGAAGCTGGAAAGAACCCAGATGTCCCTCAACCGAGGAAAGGATACAGAAAATGTAGTACATTTGTACAATGGAATTACTCAGCTATTTAAAACAATGAATTCATGATATTCTTAAGCAAATGGACGGAACTTGAAAATATCATCCTGAGTGAGGTAACCCAATCATAAAAGAACAAACATGTTATGCACTCGGTGATAAGTGGATATTAGCACAGAAGCTTGGAATACCCAAGATACAATTCACAGACTAAATGAAGCTCAAGAAGAAGGAAGAACAACGTTTGGATACTCTGGTCTTACTTAGAAGGGGGAACAAAATACCCGCAGGAGGTGATACGGAGACAAAGTTTGGAGCAGAGACTGAGGGAAGGACTATCCAGAGACTGCCCCTCCTAGGGATGCAAATCAGTTACAAAATCCAGACACTATTGTGGATGCCAACAGGTGCTTGCTGACAGGAGCCTGATATAGTTATCACTTTGGATGCTTTGCCAGTGCATGACAAATACAGAGGGGGCCACTCTCAGCCAGCCATTGAACTGAGCACAGGGTCCCCAATGGAGGAGTTAGAGAAAGAACCCAAAGATCTGAAGGTATTTGCAGTGCCATAGGGGAACCACAATTTGAACCACCCAGTACCCCCAGAGCTCCCAGGGACTAAACCACCAACTAAAGAGTACACATGGCGGGACCTATGGCTCAAGATGCATATATAGCAGAGGATGGCTTTGTTGGACATCAAAGGGAGGAGAGGCCTTTGGTCATGAGAAGACTCAATGCCCCAGTATAGGGGAATGCCAGGACAGGGAAGCAGGAGTGGTTGGATTGGTGAACAGGGGGAGGGTTATGGGTTAGAGGATTTTTGGGTGGGGAGGCAAGAAAGGGACAACATTTGAAATGTAAAGATGTCAATGGAAATAGATGAAAGATAGGCTATAGATTATACAAAGAGATGTTCTGTTTTAGAATCTTGATTTTTATCCTGCAATTTTAGTGTGATTAAAACATTTCAGATTCTAAAAATAAACACCCTTTAAAGATTTTTAAATGCATGTTTATTTTAAGTCTATGAATACTTTTTCTGCATGTATACCTGTGCACTTTGTGCATGCAGGGCTCATGGAGAGCAGAAGTATATGCTGTAACCCTTAGATCTGAAATTATATAGGGTTGTGTGCTATGGCATAAATACTAGAAATATTACCTAGATCTTCTACAAGAGCATTAAGTGTTCTTAGCCACAGAGCCATTACTCTATCCCCACATTTGAGAGAGAGAGAGAGAGAGAGAGGGAGGGAGGGAGAGAGAGAGAGAGAGACAGAGACAGAGACAGAGAGAGACAGAGACAGAGACAGAGACAGAGAAAGAGACCAGCAATTGAAATAGCTCATGTTCTTTTATGTCTAATTATAGTAAGTGTAAATGTCTATATGATATGTAGAATAATATAAGGGATAGGAAGGATGGAAAGGTATGAAGAATACTGTGGGAAAGATGAAGTAAGGAGGAGACAGATTGTGGGAGAGGAGGGTTATATATGCATAAATGTATTCTGGTAATTTTCCAATTCCTATCTCCTTATTGCTTTTAAAGCAGCATCTTATTTTCTCTGTTACAATTCACTTTCCATCCCAATATCAGCCCCTCTCTTCCCTCCTAGTGCCCACCTCACATAACTCCTCCACCAACTCGCCCCTGACCTTCTCCTCTGAAAAGGAAAAGGCCACCTCTGGATATAATCCCTACCTGGCACATCGTGCCTCTGTAGGACTAGGCACATTCTCTCCCTCTAAGGCCAGACAAGACTCTCAGAAGAACAGGAGCCCAGGTTGTCAACAGGTTCACGGACAGACCCCACTCCAGTTGTCCAGGGACCCACATGAAAACCTAGCTGCACATCTACTACATATTTGCAGGGGTCCTAAGTTCAGCTATGGTTATTCTTTGGTTAGTGGTTCAGTCTCAGAGAGCCACTAACGGTCCAGCTTTGTCTACTCTGTTGGTCTTCCTGTGGAGTCCCTATCCTCTTCAGGTCCCTCAATCCTTCCACAACTTTTTCACAAGAATCCCGGAGCTCCACCTGTTGTTTGGTTGTGGGTATCTGCATCTGTTTTCATTGACTACTGGGTGCAACCTCTCAGATGACAGTTATGCTAGGATCCTGTCTGCAAGCATAGCAGAGCATTATTAATAGTATCAGAGATTGGTTCTTGAGCATGGGGTGGGACTTAATTTGGGCCAGTCATTGGCTATTACCTCCTTCTTAGCTCCACATTTGTCCCTAAATTGTAGCAAGGTTATATTTTGGATCAAAAGTTTTGGTGGTAGGTTGCTGTCCTTATCCATTTATTGAGAGTGCTACTGGGCTATAGGTGGTGGCCACTTCAAGTGCCATATACTCTACTGCTAGAAGTCTCAGCTAGAGTCACTCCCAGGAGACACCACCTAGACCCTGGTCTTTTCCAGATATCTTCACAACCAACACACCCCCACTGCCTATTTATGTTTTCTCTTCCCTGCTCTCCTAACCTAAATCTCTTGCCTGGTTCCACTCACATCCTACCTCCCACCCAGTTCCCTTCTTCCAACCACTTCCAATACAAATTTTATTTCCTCTTCTAAGTAAGATTCACCCACAATTGCCACAAAGTCACTTGAGAATGAAATTAAACTGATTCATTAGTGTCTCCTCTGAAGTTCTGGAAATCTGGACTGGTGTAACCACACCAGGTTTCACCACTTAGGATAATGTCATCTTCAAATATTTTCACAACACACATTATTTAGTACTTATATTACATGTTTTCATTGAAATGAGTCATATTAAGTTGGTCTTTGGCTCAGCAGTAAAATGTATATATTGTTCTTGTAAATGTCCAGAATTAGTTCCTAGATTCTACTTTAGGTCACTCATCATTGCCTTTGTTTAAACTCCTGGAGTATCTGACACTTGTGGCCTCAGAGAGAACTGGCACTAATGTGAAAATACCTCACAGAGAAGTACACATAATTAAGCAATTAAGCTGAGTATTTTTAAAAACACACGTTAATGAAAATTTTTCAATGATTTTTATCCTTAGCACTATATCAGGCATTAGAAGAAACAATGCTTGTTCAAGGTCAACTATAGATATAAGTTCCAGAACAACAGAATTCAGTTTGGAGCAAGTGCTATAATTAGAAATGGAAAACATCCTTTCTTTCTAATTTCTTTCTTTCTTTCAATCTTTCTTTCTTTCCTTTTTTCTTTCTTTTTCTTTCTTCTTTCTTCTTTCTTTCTTTCTTTCTTTCTTTCTTTCTTTCTTTCTTTCTTTCTTTCTTTCTTTCTTTCTTTCTTTCTTTCTTTCCTTCTTTCTTCCTTTCTGTCTTTCTTTTCAGATGTTCATCTTTAATAAAACCTACAAGGCCTTAAATGTTTTTGTAAATTTCCATATGTAATTCTGACCTAATGTTTCTCTTTGTAAAAACATCTCCCTTCTTGTTAACTCTCCCTGCAATTCAAACATAAATGCAAGCAAGAGCAGAAGTCCTTTTTCATCAGCAGTTCAGTTCCTGCACTACAAATTTTAACGGAAACAAAACTGAAATAATCAAAAGAATTTCAAGCAATTTAATTGCATTTTGGTCAAAGCTCAAGAATATACTTAGAAATAAAATGTAAAGTATCTAGCAAAAAAAAATCAAAACAAAAAACAAAAAAACTAAAGTGCACTCAGCATTTAGTGCATTAATTTAGAGTATTTCAGTAAAATTTACCAAGCACACAGAGTCGTAGGAAACATGTCTCATGATTTAGGAAATGTCAATTAAGTCTGACATAGACATGTCATAAGTGACAAAATGTTGGAAAGGATATTATATTTTTGTGATTGTGTTAATTATGCTCTACATGTTAAAGTGATGGAGAAATTGACGAGGCTAGATAAAGAGAAGAAAATTCATTTAAGACTATCACATCAAACATGGGAAATTTTCTAGACATCTAACCTGCATATACAGTGGTGAAACTCTAGTAGCAAGAATTAAAAGACTAGGTAGTCTGCTTGCAAAAATTAGTGAGCTTGATGTTAAGAGTAGAATCTACCCAAATGAAACACTCAAATAGGCTGAAAGAAACTGATCAACTCCAATGAAAAGTTTGCAATATGTGCAAAAGCTGCAGGAATAAATCCCCTATAAACATTTATTTTACATTATTTCTGGAGAAATTAAATAATACTGCAAAATTTGATTCTAAGTAAGGTAGTCATGAAAAAAGGGAAAAAAATTTCTTTCAGAAAACAATAGGAAATAATTGCAACATTGCATTATAAGGGTAAATCAGTATAAAATTAGAACATATCAAATTTCCCCCACCAAAATCATGAAAAATAGAAGTAAAAAGACCAATTTAAGAGGAAAATTCAGTTTTTCAGGCAATTCCTTAGCCTAAGATTCAGTGAAATCTGACAGTAGAACGCCATGATGAAATATTTTCCTAAATACAATTTCATACTAACACTTTCTTTGGAGGTTTCAAATTTGTAATACATATGACTGGGCCAAAATCTTAGAACAGCTTTGGTTTGACATAGTTTAAGGTGTTTGAATTAATTAGTTTTAAATAATTTCATCAGTGAACCATTATAATCTGTCATGTCAGAATCTGTTAACACCGCAACAACTGAAACTTTAATCTGTTATTCTGTAGGTTATTTAGTGGATTGTTATTGTCTTCACGTACTCAATAAGGCATTTTGGAACAATACAAGCTTTGATCCCAAGACATTATAATTTGGATGCCTGGATTCCCAAATTCTTGTTTGTATTAAGGTAGGTCACATCTCTGTGAAAGCATGGATCTGTACCTTCACATGTTTCACGAACCCCTTAACCAGCTGAGCAGTCTTCAGCCCAAGCACAGCACCAAACAATTTAGTGAGAAAAAAGAGCACGTGCAAACACATCTCTCTATCCAACAATAGCACGCAGCAGAAAAAATATCAAATTATTTTTCTTTGGTTCTTTTTATTTTGCATGGGTCCCAAATTTTGTTTCTTATTTTTAGTTTTTCTTTTTTTTACTCTTTCCTTTCTCTTGCTCTTTTGCAAATGCTTTCTTTAAAAAAAAATCTGCTGTTTTGCTTTACATCCCCCATTCTTGCTTTTATCATAGTTCAGTATTTCATTATTATTTTACCTTTATTACATGTTAATCTCTTTGTGGATTCTGTGCACTCTATTTTGCACCCTCTCTATGCCCTTCAGTGAAGCATCATGTTTACTGTTAAGTGTGCTTTTACTCTATATCTATATATGCTTTGATTTGATGATATTGTGGCACGTTACCGGCAATGGGGGTCTAAAAGGAAGGCTGCCGACTAAAAGAACCTTTGTTAGAAAGTGGAAGATGGACAAAAGAAATTACTCAGTGTTTAAAAGCATTGGCTGTTCTTCTAGAAGACCTGGTCCTGGTTTCAATTTTTAGCACCCACATGAGGATGACAATTGTCTCCAATTCAAGTTCCAAGGGATTCAAAGAATTCTTCTGTTCTTCTGAAGCACTAGGTACACAAGTGCTACACAGACATAAATGAAGGCAAATCGTCCACACATGTTAAAATTAAATAATGTGGTACAATAAAATAATTTTTAAGTGGATAAAATATTCATCTCAACAGATGCACAAATCTCAACATAGAAACACACAGATTGCAAAATGCAAGGCCACAGGATTCTTCTCAGAGTTCATAACCCTTCAGTAACTAGATCCAGTGATACCAAAGTGAAGAGAATGCCCGGTGTCTTGTATAGTTTTATGTCAACTTGACACAAGCTAGAGTTGTCTAAAATGAGGGAACATCAATAGAAAAAATGTCTCCATATGATCCAGCTGTAAGGCATTTTCTTAAGTAGTGATGGATGTGTGATGGCCCAGTCCTTGGGTCCTGATGGTGGACCCTCCCAGTACACTGCTCCCCATAAGCTTTAGTAGCTGCTATCCATGATGTGACTGCTGGTGATCCCAGGACAAGGAGACAGTGGCAGTAGTATCACAAATCCTGTCCAGCATGAGTAACAACACAAGAGTCTATCTCAAAAACAACAAAGGCAGTTACACCAATCAGATTCAGAGCCTCTCACCTAGCAATGCTATACCATAGCCTATGCTTATGACTCTTGAAGCTCTTGTCTCTCCACATAAACCACAACTCCATTATTGCCTTCTCAGTCATTTCCCTGACCAACTATGGAGTCCCAACATCCTAGCAACTGTAAACTCGTCAGTTTATTTCCTTCATGATTCACGCCTGTCTTCCACTCACTTTCTTGTTAGAATGTTTCTTGTCTGTCTGCCTTCCTTACCAGAATATTTGGTCCAAAAAATGTGATTTATGTCAACTTTTTTCCCTGCTAGCAATGAAAGTCATGTACTACAAGAGAGGGCCTGGATGAAGCAGATGCTCAATGAAGGCTTAATGGACAGATGGAGAAACCAGCCAAACACATGAGCCTCAGTTAAAGCTTTAATGATCTGACTCTTTTCTCAGCAACCTCCTTTGGTTCCCACTGGTTTATAGAAATGTAGCCAATCCCTTTTAGAGACAGCTTTTTTTTCTGAACTGTTTCCAACCTGGGTGCTCACTGTATCCCAGAATAGAAGCAAATAATTTTATACAGAAGTATTAAAAAAGGACTCACAGGCAATGAGATGGCCCAGTGGATATCTCAGTCTGTTTACTCCTGACTTCATTGAACATTGTGACCAAAAGAAGACTAGAAAGAATGTATACCACATTTCAGATTACAGTACATGGGCATGAGAAGTCAAGGGCAGGAAGTCATGAAGGAAGCTGGAGGCAGGAACTGAGCCATGAAGGAACACTGATGACTGGCTTGTTCCTCATGGCTTGCTCCATTGACTGTCTGATAAACCCCAGTATCATCTGCTTAAGGGTGGAGCCATTTACAGTAGGTCAGGCTTTCTCACAGAAACCATTAATCAAGAAAGTTCCTTATATGCTTCCCCACAGGGCAATCTGATGATGGCATTTCCTCAACTATGGTTCTTCTTTCCAAGTGACTCTAGCTTGTGTCAGGTTAACATAATAACTAACCATCAAAGTGAGGAAGGAATGAAATCCAGTGACCTGAATTCAGTATCAAAAATCCTCATAGTGGAAGGAGAGAACCAACTCAAGTTAGGGAGAGAGTCAGGTTATCTACTGCCTCCTGCCATGACCATGAGCATCCAATGCAAGTCATCTTCATCTAACTCAGCATTTGACCTCTGATCAGCCACATCAGTGATGGCTGCTGTGTGTGTGTGTGTGTGTGTGTGTGTGTGTGTGTGTGCAAGAGAGAATGAGAGAAAGAGAATGTGTGTGTGAGAGAGAAAGAATGAGAAAGAGTGTGTTTTGTGTGTGTGTGTGTGTGAGAGAGAGAGAGAGAGAGAGAGAGAGAGAGAAAATATAACTGGAGGAGAAGGGAAAAGAAGAGTAATACAAAAGAAAATGCTTAGAAAAATAGGTAAGTGTCATTAAGGTTGTTTGAAAGCCTTAAGGAAACACCATTTAGTAAGCTTAAAATGTATATGAATATACACATTTCCATTTGGAAGGGATTCATACCACATGCCTTGACAATACTCTCTTCAGAAGCCATGGACTATCACACAAAATGCTCAGTGTCTGTCAAGGGAAACCTCCATTCAAGCCACTTGTGGGAAGAAATTATGCAAAAGACTCTCAAAAGTATATAAACCATTGCCATTTCTCTTGGTTGTCTCCAGGATGTGAAGAGAAGACCCTATTGCTAAAAACAAAAACAAAAACAAAACAAAAAAAAACCAAAACCCCACATACCCATACATTTCAGTGACTGAGTTAGAGAAAACATTGTGGAGGAAGAACTGACCAGGGAGACTTCCACTGAGGAGGAACTCTTATCATATCAGAAGGTGATATGCAATCTACACAATTGTAAGCTCCCAAAATCATGACAAAGGCCATCTTGGCAAACTATCCCCAATGATACACAATAGGGGCATTTTTATTTTGATGATAACCGAAATGACATATTATTGTATCTAAGAGCCACCTAACAGGCAGGAAAACATGCTAGTAGAGTAAATCAACTATCCAGAGCTTAAGGGGTTATAGATCTTAGAAAAGAATATACTGCTTCCATGTTCCAAAACAAGTATAAATTCTAACTCTATTATTTTTATATAAGATAAATGTGTAACCCTTATTCTCACCAAAACAAGTTTTTTTGTTGTTGATGATGTTTTTTATTTCATATTTTATTATTTTTAAAAGAAGCTAGTACAGAGATGCATAACTGGTCAAAATTATGACTGTGTGGAGCCCAGCCTCAATTTGTACATTTATAATGCAACTCGTACACTTAGCACTCAGGAAACATCATGGTAAAGGGCACAGCAATATTGTAAGTGACAGAGAATAAAGATGACAGCTGTGAGATCATATCTTCTATTCATTGGAGGGATGCTATGTTCAGGAACCCTCAGTTATATGGCCTCATTAATGAGACCTGCACAAGGACCACAGTAGTTAATATGCTGGCATGGATATATTCGATTAATAACTGACATTGTACATCTATGTTGCATTTCTGCTTTTGTACTAGCATATTTATTGATGATGCCAATGGCAAAGTGTTAATTAGTTAGCTTCAAACTAAATAGAACATTCAAGTTCCTTTATTAATTTCCCCGTATACAATAGTAAAAATTGTTATTTCTGTTGGCCATTGGCTCTGTTATAACCAGTAAACCCAGGTTTCACAGTGAAAATAGGCAGAAACTATGATCATGAAGGAATATTGTTTTCTCCCAATAAGGAAATTTATGAAAGGAGACTTCACAGGTCCCTGAGTCAGTCATGAAAGACAATAGGTGTGTTCTATAGAGAATAAGCTCAGAAATAAAATTATGTTAATGAACAATTGAGTAGTTTGTGTTTATTTATATTTATCACATCATGGAATGGTCTGATTAAAAACAGTGCTCCATTATTTTTATTTTATATGTATGGGTGTTGTGTTTGCATGTATGACTAAGCAAGCAGCACGTGCTGTGATAGTGAAGGTGTCTGATCCCATGAGACTTGAGCTACAGGTGGTATCAAGCTACCATGGGGATGATGAGAACTGAATGGGGTCTTCTGGAAGAACATCCGTACTTTTAACTGCTGAGGCCATCTCTCCAGCCCCTGGTTTCATCGTATTTTTTCAACTAAGATATGGGAGGTGTTGTGTTGGCATAATTTCCCTGTTTTAATATTGAAATAGGGATGCCGAGCAGATGGATTTAGAAACTGCAAGTTCTAACTGGAACTTCAAATCTGACTGCACTCCCTAAAACAAGAAGCATGTCATCTTCTGTGATCTAATGCATAATTGTATTCAAAGTCAGAATTTTCCCAAGATTTTGAAAAAAAAACTTGTCACATTAATGTAATTTGTATATCTACATAAAATATGTTCATGCATTTCATCGACATATCTGATAGCTGCCAAAATGAAATCGTCATAATGATGTAGAATCATTCCCTTATCATAAAACATAAATCATAATATTTACAGTTATTACACAGAAAATATTTATAGCTTTGTCTTCTATAAAATGACAGTGTTTAATTCTTATAAATCATATTGTATGCACTAACTTCTTGAAGTCAGAAAATTGTCTGTGGGTGTATGTGTGTATAGAGAGGTGTGTGTGTGTGTGTGTGTGTGTGTGTGTGTGTGTGTGTGAAAGCAAAAAGGAAATATACTTAGCAATAACAAAAAACTCCATATTATAGAGCATCTCCAAGAGTTTTCAAAAGATACTACAATTACCAGAGTTCACAGTTCTCTCATTTATACTAAGTAAAGATATGGGTGGTAGACTTTGTAGGTACATCTAAGTGATTAGAAATTATCAGCATTTTAATATATACAATGGAAACTCTATGAAATACAAGTGTGTGAAAGTAACATTAAAAGTTGGATATTTGCAGACGATATGATAGTATACATAAGCGACCCAAAGAACTCCACCAGAGAACTCCTACAGCTGATAAACGACTTCAGCAAAGTGGCCGGATATAAAATCAACTCAAGCAAGTCAGAAGCCTTCCTATACTCAAAGGATAAGCAGGCTGAGAAAGAAGTAAGAGAAATAATACCCTTTACGATAGCCACAAACCATATTAAGTATCTTGGCGTGACGCTAACCAAACAAGTGAAAGATCTGTATGACAAGAACTTCAAGTCTCTGAAGAAAGAAATTGAAGAAGACCTCGGAAGATGGAAAAATCTGCCATGCTCATGGATTGGCAGGATTAATATAGTAAAAATGAGCATCTTACCAAAAGTAATACACAGATTCAATGCAATCCCCATCAAAATCCCAACTCAATTCTTCATAGAGTTAGAAAGAGCAATTCAAAAATTCATCTGGAATAACAGAAAACCCAGAATAGCTAAAACTATTCTCAAGAGTAAAAGAACCTCTGGGGGAATCAGTATCCCGGACCTCAAGCTGTACTACAGAGCAATAGTGTTAAAAACTGCATGGTATTGGTACAGTAACAGACATGTAGATCAATGGAACAGAATTGAAGACCCAGAAATGAATCCACACTCCTATGGTCACTTGATCTTTGACAAAGGAGCTAAAACCATCCAGTGGAAAAAAGATAGCCTTTTCAACAAATGGTGCTGGCTCAGCTGGAGGTCAACATGCAGAAGAATGCAAATTGACCCATCCTTATCTCCTTGCACTAAGCTCAATTCTAAGTGGATCAAAGATCTCCACATAAAACCAGACACACTGAAACTAATAGAAGGGAAACTAGGGAAGAACCTTGAACATATGGGCACAGGGGAGAATTTCCTGAACAGAACTCCAATAGCTTATACTCTAAGATCAAGAATAGACAAATGGGACCTCATTAAATTACAAAGTTTTTGCAAGGCAAAAGACACCGTCAAAAAGACAAAGCGGCAACCAACTAACTGGGAAATGATCTTTACCAACCTTACATCCGACAGAGGGCTAATATCCAAGATATACAAAGAACTCAAGAAGTTAAACTCCAGAGAGGCAAGTAACCCTATTAAAAAATGGGGTACAGAGCTACACAAAGAGTTCTCACCTGAAGAATATCTAATGGCTGAGAAGCACCTAAAGAGATGTTCATCATCCTTAGTCATTAGGGAAATGCAAATCAAAACAACCCTGAGATTCCATCTCACACCAGTCAGGATGGCTAAGATCAAAAACACAGGAGACAGCAGTTGTTGGCGAGGATGTGGAGAAAGAGGAACACTCCTCCACTGCTGGTGGAATTGCAGGCTGGTACAACCACTCTGGAAAGCAGTCTGGCGGCTCCTCAGAAAACTGGGCATGACACTTCCGGAGGATCCGGCTATACCACTCCTGGGCATATACCCAGAGACTTTACCTGCATGCAATAAGGACACATGCTCCACTATATTCATAGCAGCCTTATTTATAATAGCCAGAAGCTGGAAAGAACCCAGATGTCCCTCAACGGAGGAATGGATTCAGAAGATGTGGTATATTTACACAATGGAATACTACTCTGCAATTAAAAACAATGAATTCACGAAATTCCTAGGCAAATGGTCAGAACTTGAAAATATCATCCTTAGTGAGGTAACCCAATCACAAAAGATCACACATGGTATGAAGTCACTGATAAGGGGATATTGACCCAGAATCTCAGAATACCCTAGACACAATCAGCATATCAATAGATTTCTAAAAAGATGGAAGGAGAGACCCCTGGTCCTGGAAAGACTGGATGTAGGGGAACGCCAGGACAGAGTAATGAGAGGGGGTTGAACGGAGAAAAGAGGGAGGGAAGGGGGCTTATGGGACTTTCGGGGAGGGAGGAAACGGGAAAGGGGAAGTGATTTGGAATGTAAATTAAAAAAATAAAATAAAATTAAATTAAAAAAAAAAAAAAAAAAAAAAAAAAAAAAATATCAATGTACAAAGATCAGTTACCTTCAATAAATTGAACCAAATACAGAAAAAAAAAAAAAAAAAAAAAAAGTTGGATATTTATTAGAATTATGAAATGCTGAGATTTGATAATTCTTAGAAAAAGAAAATAGTGATGTACATTAACTATCTCCAGTAACTACTTCCCACATGCCTATGTATAGAGTTTGCTAATTTTTCCATAAATTACATATTTAATAAATTTTATCGATTATTTTCATAAATGTGAGGGAGAAAAATAACAAGAAGTTATTCAAATAAAAATAAAAGAAAATAGATTTTAAATATAGGTGAATTGGGCTATAGCATGAATAAAGCTGGAGCAGAGGGCATTGCATGGTGGAATGGAGTGTCTAGGTACTGACTGTATGCCCAGAAAAGGCAGGACAAGTCCAGAATGAGGAGTCCTCAACCTACATTTCCCATGGGACACCAATGCACCATCTCTGGCTGTACAGGTAGAGGAAAGCTAAGGCTAAGATGAATGCTGTTTTTCTGGTCTCCTCTCTGGGTATCCAGGGATGGCATCTAGGTATTACCTGGAGAGACATGGCATCTGGGTACCACCTCCAGAGGATGTCTGTAACCAGTCCACCACTCTAATTTCTCTTTGGAGCATCTGCATACCTGTCAAGAAGGGGAAAGCAGAGTTCAATACTAACAGGATCAGTCTGATATTGCAAGTGCAGAGTAGAGGAGGAGCAGTGGAGGAGAAAGGCCTTCTTTGGAAAATGTAGCATGGAAGCTCCTTAGGCAAAGGCTTTCCTCATGGTGATCTCTTCTTGCAAAACAGCATATTGAAAGGATCTTAGCTTGTTTGTATTGCTTTGTTGGGGCTAGAAGTGAGTGCATTCTCTTTATCCAGGGTGAACCAGGGATTATATACCTTTGGAGGAAGGTTGTGGGACTATCCAGGAATGGAAGATCACTGGCTGAAGACTAAGGCTATCTAGATACTCCCAGGTGTTACTCTACACAACTGAGCGCCCATGGTCCTCTCAGTTGGATATTGTGGTAAATGTTCTAGAACAGGGAGAGAGATAGGGAGCAGGTCCACTCCTGTTATTCTAAAAATCTCTGAGGTTCCTGGGGTTTGAGCCTACTCAACCTCACCAGTTTTTATGCTTGTCTGGTTACACAGTCCTTTTGCACTGCAGAAGACAACGTTTTAAAGACTATTATCTTGATATATTCGAGTAATGAATTGAAAGCAAACTGGCATGCTAAGAGTAAAGAGAACACCAATGAACAGAATGTATACTGGAGAGATAGATGCAACTAGTGGACTTGGGGGAAAAGGGCAGTAAAATTAATAAAATGGAGGAATCAAAAAAAAAGTTGAAAGCAACAACTTATGGTGCTGAGGAGATCTGATGGTATTATTATTATTACAACCATATGCACCATGATTTACCCATTAAAAAGGACTAGGAAAGGAGGTAGGAGAGATATTTGATATGAAAATGGCTGATAACTGTTTGATTCAGATGAAAGAAATTCACACAGAAGGATGTCAGTGATCATCACATGAAAGCAAAAGGATAAGTTTGAATGAAGAAAAGTAGAAGAAATGTATGGCATACAAGAGACTCTCCAATAAAGTGATAAAGAAAATTTTTATCAGAAACTTGAAATCTAGAATTTACTGCATCTAAAAACTATTAAAAGAAAATGCAAACAAAACAAAAACTATGCATGTGTCAAAATTGTCTTTCAACAGGCAGAGAGACTAAAGTAATCATTCAACAAAATGAAAGCAGGACAGCCTCATGCACTCTAGCTCAGGGTAGGTGGCTGCCTAAAAAGTTCAATGAAGAGTAACATGTAATACAATCTCAATAAAGTATGTATGTGAGCAAGTATAAAGGTAGTGCACTTTATCTAAGGGTTGTGTTAGCACCCTGTATTTTGTATGGATATCTGATGTCTTGTTAAAGTTATTGACTTAAAAGTATCAACACTAGGGTATAGATAAATTTTGATTACCAAACTTAACACAATTTAAATACTATTACTTTAAAGTTTCATGGACATATTTGCTTTTTCTTTTTTTTATAGTATCTTTTTTTATTAGATGTATTCTTTATTTACATTTCAAATGTTGTCCCCTTTCCTGGTTCCCACCTTCCCGAAAATCCCATAAGCCATCTCCCCTTCTCCAATCAACCCTCCCGTGCTTCCCTGTCCTGGTATTTCTCTACACTACAGCATCACATCTTTCCCAGACCAAGGGCCTCTCCTCCCTTTGGTGTCCAACAAGACCATCCTCTGCTGCCTATGTGTCTGGAGCCATGGGTTACTCCATGTGTACTCTTTGGTTGATGGTTTTGTCCCTGGGAGCTCTGGGAGTACTGGATGACTCATATTGTTGTTCCTCCTGTGGCACTGCAAACCCCATCAGCTCCTTGGGTCCTTTCTCTAGCTCCCCCATTGGGGACCCTGTGCTCAGTTCAATGGCTGGCTGAGAGTTCCCCCCCTCTGTATTTGCCTAAAAGTATAATTTGCCCTCATCACTAGTGAAAGTGCTGATCATCAACAAAGAAATGCACAGTAGTATCCTGTGCTTCTAAAATCAGTGAAATATGAATTCAAATTACAATAGTGTACATAGGATGTAAATGTACCACCAAAATGTACATCAATGGCTCCAATACAGTCACAGAAGGAAAATATCAAATAATTCATTCAATAAAGAAAATCCTTCTGAAAAATACAACAATCCATAATACTAAACATAACAAACTTATAAAGCACAATGAAACCACATCAAAATAATAAAAACTATTCATGACTATCACCATTTGGTAAAGACACTTCCTTTTTCCACTGTATGGTTTTGGTTTCTTTCATGTCTCTATAGGTGTGTGGGTTTATTTCTGGGCCTTCAATTCTGTTCCACTGATCAACCTATCTGTCTCTGTACAAATACTATGCAGGTTTTACCACTATTGCTCTGTAGTAAAGATTGAGGTCATGGAAGGGGATTGCCCCAGAAGTTCTTTTATTGTTGAGAATTATTTTGGTTATGGTGGGATTTTTGTTTTTCCATATGAAGTTGAGAATTTCTCTTTCCACATCTGTGAAAAATTGTGTTGGAATTCTGATGGGGATTTCACTGAATCTGCAAATTGCTTTGGTATAATGGCTGGACTGGCTGTTTTTTTATTATTATTATTATTAACTTGACACAAGCTGGAGTTATCACAGAGAAAGGAGCTACAGGTGAAGAAATGCCTTCCCAAGATCCAGCTGTAAGGCATTTTCTCAACTAGTGACCAAGGTGGGAGGGCCCCTTGTAATGGTACTATTTCTGGAATGGTCGTCTTGGGTTCTATAAGAAAGCAATCTGAGCAAGCTAGAAGTGCATGTCAATAAGGAACATCCCTCCATGGCCTCTGCATCAGCTCCTGATTGCTGACCTGCTTGAGTTCCCAGTCCTGACTTCATTTGGTGATCAACAGCAATGTGGAAGTGTAAGCTGAATGAACTCTTTCCTCCCCAACTTGCTTCTTGGTCATGATGTTTGTGCAAGAATAGAAACCCCGAGTAAGACAAATTGGTACCAGCATAGTGGGGTATTCCTGTGACAACCTGATCACGTTTTGGAGATGAATGTTGAAGAACTTGGAACTTTGGGCTAGAAGATCCATTTGATGTTAAGAGCTCTGTGAGATGTTCTGTAGGAACTTGTAAGATAATGTTGAGAACAGTGCAGAATATGGAGGCCTGGTGTGTGAAATTTCAAAGGGGAGACTAAATACTCTTTTCAGGGCTGTTGCTGTTTTGATTGTAAAGATTCTGTGGTTTTGGTTAGCTGGGGATGAAGATTCAGATGTGAGTAACCAGATACCAGTGCTACTAAAGTGAAACCTTTGCATTACTAGGACTATTGATGCTGGTTAGCTCGAACTAAGGAATTAGCTGTGATTAAGAAGGGTCCAGCATCATGGATGTGACATCTTCTGGGAAGTGTTTTCTGAGAGAACAAAGAGGCTGTGTTCCAGAGATAGCCAAAGTTGTACCTTATGTTGCAGCAGGACTTGGTATTGTGTAAGAGTCACCAAGGTGGTAATGGTTTTGAATGCATGAAGGGGTCCTGAAGAGCAACTGAAGCTTGACACTGTGAGAGGCTGTGGAAGGACATTGGTGAAGGTGCAGTCTCAGTTGCAATTGATGACCTAGGGATTGAAACAGTCATGCAAACAAATACAGGGGCATATACAGTCAACCATTGAACTGAGCACAGACTCCCCAATGGAGTTAGAAAAAGGACTGAAGGAGCTGTAGGTGTTCGTAACCCATAGGAAGAACAACAATATCAAACAACCAGTCCCCTCAGAACTCCCAGGGACTAAACTACCAATCAAAGAGTACACATGGAGTGACCCATAGCTCCAGATGTGTATGTAGCAGAGGACAGACTTGTGGATCATCAACAGGAGGAGAGGCTCTTGGTCCTGTGAAGGCTATATGCCACAATGTAGGGGAATGCCAGGGCTGGGAGGCAGGAGTGGGTGGGTATGTGAGGTAGCACCCTCATAGTAGCAGGAGGGATGGGATGGGGATTTTGGGGGTGGGAAACCAGGAAAGGGGATAACATTTTAAATGTAAATAAAGAAATTATCCAATAAAAGAAAAAGAAAAAACCAACATCTTTATCTCTATAAAAATTCTAGTTAAAAGTATATATAGAAAAGGTGAAAATCAATTCACAGTAATGTCAAAAAGTCACATTATTTTATAATTATAAAATTGTAAAATACATATGAAGTTAAGCCTTTAGATCATTGTTAAGTATTTAAAATGACATTCATAAAAAATACATTTCACAAACATGGCTTAAAAGTCTAAAGATTATTACAACGCCAATATCAAGACTATTGACCTTTTTAACAGACTCCCAGCAAAATACTGTGGTCTTTATTTGTTTTTGATTTTTTCCCTACAATAGACAAGCCCATTAAGGAACCCATGTGCAATATCAAGTAACTTTGCATAGACAAAGCCAGCTTTGAAAGGCACAAGAGGAGGGTCTTAAATGATATCAAAAGATGCTATGAAGTGATAGTAATCAAAGCAGCATGGTACTGAAATGTAAAAAAAAAAAAATGCTGCTAAAGGGAAATGCAGGATAGTAAGCTGCAGTCTGCACTGCGGGGTCATGCTGGATTCATTCAAGTCTGTGTTCAACTTCTGACTGCATGAGTTGTTCTACATAAAAACATTTTGTTTTCAGTAAAAGTCTCAGGCATTGGAAATTATTACAATTATCCATTGAGGAACATTGAGTGAAAACATCTGCAGCAAATGGTTAAAAACTTGTTTTCATATTTGGAGAATAGTGGGTTATAATCGTGAGTGTGTGTGTGTGTGTGTGTGTGTTGCATGTGTGTATGTGTGTATCTGTGTGTGTGTTTGTGTATGAGTGTGTGTGTTTGAAATTGGATACTATGATATTTACTAATAATACATGTTTGAATATGGCGGGGTGATGTACCAGGGATAAATTTGATGGTAACTCTAAACACCTAGAGAGAAATTTAAGAATTAAATGGAAATGAATGGATCATTGATTTGCTCCTGTAATTTGAAGCAATATTAACTTTGAGTGGATTAAAAAACATTAAGGTTTGGAAGGAGCACTTTATCATAAAGAAGACATTAGTCAAGTATTCTAAACTTCATTTTTCACATCTGCTTGCTAAATCATAACACAGTATCTTCCTTCACTTAGTAAGTCTCTAAAATTGGTCTGAAATCATTATGGTGCTGCTACTACAGTGATAAAGATCTATGGATGATCATACCTCTTGTGATGTTATTGATAACACAGAGACAGTGGAAGAAATTTAAATGCTAACTTAATTATACTGATTATCATACATCCTATCCAAATAAGAATGATAAACAATCACTGAAATTATAACACAGTTCATATTTTGTCATACTTATTGATAAGTATTTCTTTTTAAAATTTACTTATCAGGGATCAAATGCATAAAACTAATAGAAAGGAAACTAGGGAAGAACCTTGAACATATGGGCACAGGGGAGAATTTCCTAAACAGAGCTCCAATAGCTTATGTTCTAAGATCAAGAATTGACAAATGGGACCTCATAAAATTACAAAGTTTCTGTAAGGCAAAAGACACTGTCAAAAGGACAAAGTGGCAACCAACTAACTGGGAAATGATCTTTACCAACCCTACATCCGACAGAGGTTTAATATCCAATATATACAAAGAAATCAAGAAGTTAGACTCCAGAGAGCCAAGTAACCCTATTAAAAATGGGGTACAGAGCTAAACAAAGAGTTTTCACCTGAAGAATATCTAATGGCTGAGAAGCACCTAAAGAGGTGTTCATCATCCTTAGTCATTAGGGAAATGCAAATCAAACAACCCTGAGATTCCATCTCACACCAGTCAGAATGGCTAAGATCAAAGACACAGGAGAAAGGAGTTGTTGGTGAGGATGTGGAGAAAGAGGAACACTCCTCCACTGCTGGTGGGATTACAAGCTGGTACAACCACTCTGGAAATCAGTCTGGAGATTCCTCAGAAAACTGGGCATGACACTCCCGGAGGATCCAGCTATACCACTCCTGGGCATATACCCAGAGGCTTTACCTGCATGCAATAAGGACACATGCTCCACTATGTTCATAGCAGCCTTATTTATAATAGCCAGAAGCTGGAAAGAACTCAGATGTCCCTCAACGGAGGAATGGATTCAGAAGATGTGGTATATTTACACAATGGAATACTACTCTGCAATTAAAAATAATGAATTCACGAAATTCCTAGGCAAATGGTCAGAATTTGAAAATATCATCCTTAGTGAGGTAACCCAATCACAAAAGAACACACATGGTATGCAGTGACTGATAAGGAGATATTAACCTAGAATCTCAGAATACCCTAGACACAATTTGCATATCAATAGATTTCCAAGAAGATGGAAGGAGACACCCCTGGTCCTGGAAAGACTGGATGTAGGGGAATTCCAGGACAGAGAAGTGAGAGGGGGTTGAATGGGGAAAAGAGGGAGGGAAGGGTGCTTATGGGATTTTTGGGGAGGGAGGAAATGGGAAGGGGGAAATTATTTGGAATGTAAATAAAAAAAACTTAGAAAATAAAAAAAAGGAAAAAAAAGAAATTTCTAGAAATCATTCCTTAAAATAATTCTTGCATCTAGTTGTTAAGTTTTATGTTAGACATCACAGATGATGGAGATGGGCTTCCTTTGTGCATTCATGCTGAAAATATATTGACTATACTCAATATTATGAAATGAAAAGGCCATAATTTAAAGCATTGAAAGCAAGAGACTAACAACATAGAAAACAATACAATTTGTGTCTGTCTGTAGTTTCAGAAAACAATGGTTTTCAGGATAGATATATGTACATGCACGCACACACACACACACACACACATATATATATATATATTAGACATAAGATCATAGTGAGATGTCTGTACCTGAGAAATAACATTTTCTTGAATAATGTGCAAAAAGTTGGAAAATATGGGATTTATCTTTACAGTAATAACTCTCTTTTATAAAAATATCTCTGAGTCTTTTGAGTTTTTTTCCAAGTTATTTAACTTGTGTCATAATGAACATGATGTACTTGTACTTATAGTGGAAAAATCCTAATTGCAAAATAAAAATTGTGACATATCTCACAGTGAATTTTGCATATTATATTATTTCTCATAAAGAAAGTACTGACTTGGCATAATTTCCACTACATACTAGTCAGCTAAGAAAGCAATATAAAAATCTATAGCATATTATATTTATAAAATAAAGGAAGTCGTAACAACTGTTTATCACTTGTGCAAAACACAATACAGAATTAATAGGTCAAAAACTAAAGAGATTTATTTCCCATCATTGTTAAAGTGATCTACATAATGGGAAAATCAGACTATGCAAGATGAGAGGAGAGTAACCCACATCTGAGCATGTCTTTGTATATAATCTTGCCTCTTAATAACAGAGGAAGGGTTTACATGCTTCCAAATTAAATAATTAACATGAGCCATCTTGGAGGTTGATGCACAAGAATAACCTAAAATGGAGTACAGAGACTAACAAATACATGTGACTGATTGACAAATGGAGACTATAACAACTGAAAGAGGTGAGGAAGAAAATATTAATGTGTGTCAGATGGACTAAAACGTGTCACTCAATATATATTTGTTAAATCACTTACTAGGAATGAACATTTGCTTTGAAATAGAAATAATTATGTTTAGGCCATCTGTTCAGGACTGGTGGCAGTTTGAATGAGAAATGTTAATCATGTATTTATTTATTTATTTATTTATTTATTTATTTATTTAAAACTCAAGATTTTATTCCCTTCCCAGTCCAACCTCCAACTAATTCACATCCCATAATTCCTCCCTGCCCCTCTGTCTCCATGAGGGTGTCACCAACCCCCACCCCTACCCCACCAGACTTCTAAACTCTCTGGGGCCTCCAGTCTCTTGAGGGTTAGGTGCATCTTATCTGACTAAACCCAGACCCTAAAGTCCTTTGCTGTATAGGTGTTGGAGGCTTCAGTTCATATCAGCTGGTGTATGCTGCCTGGTTGGCTTTCCAGTATCTGAGAGATCTTAGGGTTCCAGGTTAATTGAGACTGTTGGTCCTCCTAAAGGGTCACCATCCTCCTCAGCTTCTTCCAGGTTTTCCTTAATTCAACCACAGGGGTCTGCAGCATAAGTCCATTGGTTGGGTGCGAATACTTGCATCTGAATCTTCCAGTAGCTTGTTGTGTTTTTCAGAGGGCAGTCACTTTTTTGTGAGTACTCCATAGCCTCCTTAATAGTGTCAGGTCTTGGTGCCTCCTCCTGAGCTGGATCCCACTGTGGGCCTGTTGCTGCACCTTCTTTTCCTCAGGCTCCTCTCCATTTCCATCCCTGATATTCTTTCAGACAGGAACAATTATGAGTCAGAGCTCTGTCTGTGGTATGGCAACACCATCACTCACTTGATACCCTGTCTTTCTAATGGAGGCGGGCTCTACAAGTTCCCTTTCCCCAATGTAAGGCATTTCATCTAAGGTCTCTCTCTTTGAGTCCTGGGAGTCTCCCACCTCCCAGGTCTCTGGTACATTCTGGAGGGTCCCCCAACCTCTTACCTCCTGAAGCTGCATGTTTCCATTCTTTCTTCTGGCTCTCAGGGATTTCAATCTTTTTCCCCACCCAAAACCCAATCATGTTCCCCTCTCTGCTCCCACATCCTCTTTTCCTCTCAGGTCCCTCTCTTTCCCCTTGTGATTTCTTTCTTCTCTGTCTCAAGTAATACTGAGGCATCCTCACTTGGGCCCTTCATCTTGTTGACCTTTTTGAGTTCTGTGGTTTGTATCTTGGATATTTGGCACATTTTTTGTGGCAAATATATACTTATTAGTGAGTCTGAGTTACCTCACTCAGGATGATATTTTCTAGTTCCATCCTTTTTCCTGCAAAACTTGGGATGTCATCGTTCTTAATAGCTGAGTAGTATTCCATTGTGCAAATGAACCACATTTTTCTGTATCCACTCTTCTTTCATGGGACATCTGGGTTGTTTCTAGCTTCTGGATATCACATACAAGGCCGCTATGAACATAGTGGAACTCTTGCCCTTGTGTCATGATGGAGCACCCTTTTGGGTATATTCCTAATAGTGGTATTGTTGGGTCTTCAGGTATATCTATTTACAATTTTTTGAGGAACCTCCAGAATGATTTCCAGAGTGGTTGTACCAGTTTGCAATTCCACCAGCATTGGAGGAGTGTTCCTCTTTCTCCACATCCTTGCCACCATGGTGTCACCTAAGGTTTTGATCTTACTCATTCTGATTGGTGTAAGATAGAATCTCAGGGTCATTTTGATTTGCATTTCTCTGATCACTAAAGACTGTGAACATTTCTTTACATGTTTCTCAGCCATTCAAGATTTCTCTGTTGTGAATTCTCCATTTAGTTCTATAATCCATTATTTTGATTGAGTTGTTTGGTTTTTTGGTGCTTAGCTTATATATATTTGATATTAGCCCACTATCAGATATGGGGTTAGTGAAGATGTTTTCCCAATCTGTAGGTTGCCAATTTGTCTTATTGGCTATAACTTTTGCCTTACAGAAGCTTTCCAGTTTCATGAGGTCCCATTTATCAAATCTTGATCTTAGAGCTTACACCATTGGAGTTCTGTTTAGGAAGTTTCCCCCTGTGCCAAGGAGTTCAAGACTCTTTCCCACTTTCTCTTCTTTTAGAGTCGGTATATCAGGTTTTATTTTGAGGACCTTGATCTACTTGGACTTGAGATTTGTACAGGGTGCCAAATATGGGTCTATTTTCATTTTTTCTACATATTGACAGCCAGTTAGACCAGCACCATTTGTTGAAGATGCTTTCTTTTTTCCATTGTATATATTTAGCATCTTTGTCAAAGATCTAGTGTCCATAAGTGTGTGGTTTTATTTCTGGGTCTTCAATTCTATTCCATTGATCAATATGTCTCTCTCTATACCAATACTATGCATTTTTTATCATTGTTGCTCTGTAGTAAAGTTTGAGGTCAGAGATGGTGATTCCCCCAGTTCTTTTATTGTTAAGAATTGTTTTTGCTGTTCTACGGTTTTTGCCTTTCCAGGTGAATTAAGAATTGCTCTTTCCATGTCTTTGAAGAATTGTGCTGGGATCTTGATGTGGATTGCATTGAATCTGTGGATTGCCTCTGGTAGGATATCTATTTTTACTATTTTAATTCTGCCAATTTTTGAGCATGGATGATCTCTCCATTTTCGGAAATCTTCTTTGATTTCTTTCTTGAGAGACTTGAAGTTATTGTCATACAGATCTTTCACTTGCTTGGATAGAGTTACCCCAAGATATTTTATATCATTTGTGGATATTGTGAATGGAGTTTTTTCCCTAATTTCTTTCCCCACCTGTTTTTCATTTGTATAAAGTTAGTCTACTGCTTTATTTGAGTTAATTTTATATGTGGCCACATTGCTGAAGTTGGTTATCATCTAGAGAAGTTTGCTGGTCGAGTTTTTTGTGGTCACTTATGTCTACTATGATATCATCTGCAAGTAGTGACACTATGAACATAATTGTGCATGTGTCCTTGTGGTATGGTAGAGAATCTTTTGGGTACATGCCCAGAAACAGTATGACTGGATCTTCAGATCAAAGCTTTGATCCAAAATTTGTCCTGCCTACAAGAAAAACAGGGACTAAGATGAAGCTGAGATTGAGAGAATGGCCAACCAATAACCTGTCCAAATTGAGACCCACTTCATGGGTGAGCACTAATTCCTAACGTTATTAATGATAGTCTATTATGCACGTAGACAGAAACCTAGCATAGCTGTCCTCTGAGAGTTTCCATTCATCAGTTGACTAACACAAATGCAGAGACTAACAGTTAAACTTTGGAGAATTTTATGGAAGAGCTCTAGAAAGGATTCGGGGACCTAGGCAGACAGGAAGTTCATCAATAGCATCACCTAAACTGGACTCTTGGTGGCTCTTAGAAACTGAACTACCAATCAAAGAGCACACACAGGCTGGACCTAAGCCTCCTTCTTATATGTAGCAGATGTGCAGCTTGATCTTCATGTGGGTCCCTCAACAGCTAGAGAGAGCTGTCTCCCTGTCTGTGGATCCTGTTCCTGTAGCTGGGCTGCCTTGTCTGGCCTCAGTGAGAGAGGTTGTACCTAGCCTTGCAGATACTTGATGTGTCAGTGTTGCAGGATAACAAATGGGGGACCTCTACCCTCTCAGAGGAGGAGAAGAGGGAATGGAGGTGAAGAGCTGTATGAGTGGAGGGGACAGGGCAGAAAGAGGGCAAGTAATAGGATGCAAAGTGAGTAAAAAAAAATCATATATTAAAAGTAGATTAATCAAAAAAATAAATAAATAATGAAGTGAAATAAAATTCCAAAGACTTACATAGGACAAAGGATATTTTGAATCCATCATCTACAGTAAAGGAAGTATGATTTACAGAGCACCATGAGGGGGTAATTAAATGACAGTTACCTGAGGTAAATGGCAATATTTCTTCTAGAGTTATTGTTGCTTTCATTCTATCCAAAAAAAATATATTTTAATTTTAAGTACATTACATCTTAGCCCAAATGGGAAGAAAAAATTATAAAATACACGTTCAGCTATCTTAATTAAGGATCAGTCAGGAGATTCCCAACAAAACCTGCAGCTGTTATTGCTCTAGATTAACCACTTTGATGCTTGTATAGCATGGTCAAGTAAATAACTAACCATGAGAAACATTCTCCTTCTTAGGTGAGAATGGACATGTTTGGATACTAACCCACACCTTTACAGCTTCAGAACCTGCCTTTATCTACAGAATAAACTCTATTTTATATTAACATGAATATTTTTCAAGATCTTGAGACCAGTCAGAGATCAACGCAGGTATTTAATAGAATAGAATGTAATCAGGAAAATGAAATGTAATGGGGAGTCCACGTGCTTGCTGTATTTGTCATATGTTGCAAATGGCAGTTGCAAATTAGCTCTCTTCAGCAAATTATCTACTTTTACAATGCTAATGAAAATGGGAATTTAATTTTTTTTAAAAGGACTAAAAGGGATAATTAACGAGAGAACACATTTTTGCAACTTAGTATTAAAAGTAATAACATTGTCATTAAGCTGTTTGGTTTATATTCCTCCTTCTTATATTGAGCAATAAAGTATGTGTGGTTAGTGGTGTAATGGGAAAGGGGTATTGTGCTCAGGAACTTTCCAGTGGATTTCGTTAGCTCTACTGTGATTGCTTTGAAAGTATCACAAACTAATAGTCTGAATTCCTGTTGTCTGTATCCTAATGAGAGTCCTATGGTGGTTCTGGCTTAATAATACCAATTTAGTGTGTTGGATAAAATCTGCGAGTTATTTACCCCCAAGAAATATTCATGGTGTTTAATTCATTCTAATCTTAGGCCTCCAATGAATACTTTGAGGTGACATTTTTAAGTATCTGTGCCAAAAGCTCATCAGAACTGTGAAGACAGAGTGGAGCTGCCAGGTGTCAGTGTCACTAATTACAGGAACTAGCCAAAAAATGAAACAGTTACAACTTCAATGTATAATCATGATGATATAAACACAGTCTCAAACCTAAGGAAGCATAAACTCCTCCTGGTCCCTTTCCCAAATGAAACTGAGACACACATGAGTGATCAGAGATTCCATCAGGCACTGGGCAGGTATTAAGCACTGTTAAGGACTCTTAAAAATCAGTATCAGGATTAATGATAATTTCCATATTTTTCTTATTGCAGAAACTCATTCTGTTGTTCACATATCGGTAAATGAGCAAGGACAGTGGGAAATATGGCAGTTGGCAGTGATGAACTCTCCTCTGTTACTATGGCTATCTTGAGAAAAAGAATTCTAGGTCAAGTAGCTCATTGGACTATAGGTATGCCAAACTAGTATTTGAAACAATCTTTAGAGTCATTGATAAAAACAACATGAAAATTGTGCAAAGGATTACCCTAGATCATGAAGATATACCTGTTGCCCCTATTTAAAACATTTTGTACTAGAATTTTTTTTTTTTTTTTTTTTTTTTTTTTACCAATCTGAGTGAATTCTAAAAGTCCCTGGAACTATTTTTATGCAGGCCATCAGGAAAGCATTTTCCCTTAAGGCTTATATTGATTGACACTAAACTGGTTGCCCTGTGATTGGTCATACTCCACTTTAGGGATGTAGGAAGATTACATACTCTCACTTAGTGAATCTAAAGGGAGACAATCTCCTATACTGTCTCTCCCAGTATTGTGAAATCAGGATCAATAAGATTCCAGAACAAGAAAAACAAATCAGAGTACAAAATAAGCAAAAGTCTATCTACTATTATATGACAAAATCCAGAAACCAATTCACTACAACATAATTCATTAATTAAAAAGATGTCAACAGTGTATTTAAGAAAATCATGGAACATGCATGAATGTAGAGAGATTTCTCTTGCTCCAAGATTAGCAGAATTAATACAGGTAAGAATGGCTATATTATCAAAAGAATCTAACAGATCTATGCAATCTCCACCAATAAATACTCTTATATTCGGTATAGAAATTTACAAAAAATATAGAAGCAGTCCCTGACAGAAAAACAATGACCACTGTACCATAAAACCTGATCTTGCTTAGTGATAGAGAGCCATAGGTACAAAACATAATTTGTACCCAAAATAATATCTGCCCAATAAAATTAAATCTTTAAAAATATAGCTCTCAAATTTTGATGAAAATGCTGAACATATTGATAAAAGACAATCTCTTTAACAAATGTACTATGAAAAATCTAGATCAAAGATTTTTTCCTACAATGAAAATAATTTAGTGAATAAATTATTCATAGAATAAATAAAACCTATTTCTCATCGATATATCTGGAAGAAATTTAAAGTAAATATCAATACATCCAAACCTCTCATCAATAAGTGGGCTAATGCCGGGCGATGGTGGCGCACGCCTTTAATCCCAGCACTTGGGAGGCAGAGGCAGGAGGATTTCTGAGTTCGAGGCCAGCCTGGTCTACAGAGTGAGTTCCAGGCCAGCCAGGGGTGCACAGAGAAACCCTGTCTCGAAAAACCAAAAAAAAAAAAAAAAAAAAAGTGGGCTAATAAAAGTGAATTAATGGATCTTTTTAAAAATGGCCAAGGAAAAGTTGGTATAGAAATCTAATACTGTAGAAGTTTCTTTATATATACATATATGAAGGAAATCTCAAAAAGATAGTGAAATAATTGGAACCTCAGATGGATATTTCTCATCATATAGAAGCCTCCAGGACCAGTAATGTGTTACATCTAATTCAGTTCTTGGCCTAAGGCATTCAAAGGGAACCCATAAACAACTCAGCCCATTGCCAAGGCTATTATTCGTGGATCTCCACAAACTGATATTAAGACCTTTTTTGAAAGACGGCACTTATACAATTCAGGGAAAATAAATAAATCCAGCTAGTGCCTACCTAGAACCTTCACTCATACAGACTAATATTATTGGTACTACAAGATGCTCTGGATGCTACCAAAGGAGAAATGTAAACACCAACATAGTTACAAATCCTTTGATCTATAGGAGTGACTTACCTGCCTGATTTGCTGGTACAATTGTGGCTAAAATCATATTGGAATAACAACCCAATATGTGAGTTTATTTAAGGTCCATTCTTTGAGATGAATACCATAACCGGTACTGATTGGGTGGCTGAGAACCAGAAACTAGGTAACCCATGAACCTGGAGATAATAAAAATATAATATTACTGTTAAAAGGAATTATTAATAGTAACTATTAGTGACATTATATTATATTATATTATATTCATAGACCTCCTCCACCTTCAGAGAAGATTACCCCTGCAACAGATAGGAACAAATTCAGAGACCCACAGTCAGAAAGGGGACACATATATCTCCATAGGAGCAGGAAATAGGGTACAAGCATGAAACTGGGAACAGGCGAGTCAGGTGGGAATGGAGAGAGGGTTGATAGATTGGGGGCAAGAGATAGCTGGGATTGAGAAACATTTGAGGAATTATTTGGAAATCTAGTAGAGTGGAAACTTTTAAAAATATATGAAGGTGTTCTTAATGAGGTCCACTAGTAATTGGGGATATGTAGTCTCAACTGGATATTTCTTGTAGGCAGATAATTTTCTAGTACCAGAATTTTATTGTATTCAGTTGAGTTATTGCCCAAGGAAGTCCCATCGAAATCCCAAAACAATCCAGGTTGTTGACAAGACAATGGTTTGCTCTCTGCAAATTGATTAAGGGGACTCTTTGCTGAGGACAACATGCACACAATACATTACACACAGAGGAGTTGAGCTGGTGCCCACATGGAGCCTTTCCACATTGCTCTTTTAACTTTCAGTCATGAAGGTACTCTGCAAGGTACCAAAAAGAAATGTAAATACAAACATATCTACAAAATTTTTGACCTTCAATCTGTCCTGCCTGAAAGATATGCTAGGGCAATTTTAGGTATAGAACTTGTGGGAGTTACCCACCAATGTCTTATTTATCATAGTGATCTACAAGAGAGAACTCATACCTAGCACTGCTTAGTAACCAAGAATCAAAGACTAGATAGCCCAAAGCCAAGGGTAAAACCAAACACTACTGGTCTTAAGAAATGATATTTAATTAAGCTCTACTATACCTATAGATCAGTGTCTTGTCCAATTATTATCAATAAAGGTTTCTCCAGCAACAGATGAGAACAGATGCAGAGACTTAACAGTCAAACATGTAGAGTCTAAATGTGATGTCTCCACCAAATCATTCCCCACAGAGCTCAGGGAATCATGCAGAAGAAAAAGCAGTAAGAATGTAAAGACCAGAGCAAATGGAAGATACCAGGAGAACAAGGCAGTATGAGCAAACTAAGCATGGTATATATGAGCTCAGAGAGACTGAAGCAGCAAGGAACAGGGTCTGCAACAGGTCATCTGCATATATAAATATGTATATTATAGATTGTAGCTAAGAATTTTTATGAGACTCCTGAGTCTGAGAGTGAGTATGTTTCTGAACCTTGTGCCTACTCTTGGAACTCTTCTTTCTGTGTGGTTGATTGTCCAACTTCAATATGATGGCTTTTGTTTTAATTTGTATTTTATTTTATCATATGTACTTGTTACTTCTTAGAAGCATGTTCTCTTCCAGAATAGAAAGAAATTGGATCCAGAAAGGATTTGTAGAGGAAAGGAATTGGGAGGAGTTGAGGTAAGAGAAAGTAATATTCAGAATATATTGAATAGGAAAATAATTTATTTTTAATAAAATGAACAAATAAAAATAGAGAAGAAATAACAAAATTATGTAGAATAAACATTTAATAGCGTTAGCTATCCAGAACAGTATATATTATTAAACATTTAAGAACACAGAATGAAGAAAGAATATTAAACATTATAAAACAAGAAGAATTAAATCAAGTGAAGGGACAGAGTTACCAACCCATCTTCAAAATTTCTGATCCAGAATTACTCCTGTCTAAAAGATCGTCCGGGACAAAAATGTAGAAGGAAATGGCTGTTCAGTGACCAGACAAACTTGGGATTCATATCTTGGGTGGCCTCCAACAACTGACACTATAACTGATGCTTTGATATGTTTACAGACTAGATTCAGCATGGCTGTCCTCTGAGAGGCCCTACCAACAGCTGACTCAGACAGATGTAGATTCAAACACTCAACCATTAGACTGAACTCAGGGACCCCAGTGGAAGAATTACAGTAAGGACTGAAGAAGTTGAAGGGGAGGGCGACCTCACACAAAGACCAGCAGTCTCAACTCATTTGGACCCATGGAAGTTCCTAGAAACTGAGCTACTAACCAGGGAGCATACACTACCTGATCTGAGGCTCCCAGCACATACAAAGAAGAGGATTGCCTGGTCTGGCCTCAGCGGGAGAAGATGTGCCTAATCATGTAGAGACTTGATGCTGAAGGGAGGGGAATGCCAGCAGGGTGTGTGGGGCATCCTTTCTGAGACAAGGAGAAGAGGGAATGGGATGAGGAAGTGCAGAAGGCGTGACTTGGGGGGGGCAACATCTAGAATATAAAAGAAAATTATTAATTAAAAAAAGAGAGAAAAATTAAATCACCCACAATGACAAGGCCACCAGAATAACAACTGTTAGGAAGATGTATTCACACTTTGGTAAGAGCAGAACTCTTCACTAGAGTGATCATACCCAATAAAACTTTCCAGATTAAAAGCATTTCATGTCAAAATAGGTTAAATGAATCTAGGACCACTGTGTCATCATACAGAAGACACTGAAAGGAACACTTTTTTTTTCAATGAACAACCTCAGCTAAGAGGTCACAGAAAATAAGTAAACAATTCCAAAGACACTTATTAAAAGAGGTATAAGAAAACATCAGAGAAAAAGAAAAATGACAGATTTTAATCTGTATCATTCATTAAAGGTTCAGTTTTATTACTTTTACTTATTTTTATGTGTGTGCTTTTGTGTGAGTATGAGCATAGGAAAACAAGTGCAGAGGATGCCACATATAGCACTTCCTGGAGTCACAAGACAAGGAGAAATTAAGACAGTAGTGATCTGAATGCATCACCCCCAGTTTTCATAGTGTAAGTAGGCTCTAGGCTCTACACAGTACAATGGCAATAGTCAACTTTGCAACTTTGCTGTGAATCCTGTGAGATACAAAAAAGAATTCCCTGGCAAGATTTGTCCACTAGTATAAAACTGTCATGAATATTCAGAGTAGCCAACACTTTCTGGTTAAATCAAAGCCCACAAAGTAAGATGAAACACATGATTGGTAATATAAACTGAATTAAAAAAAAATGTGTGGTTGTCTAGACCCTAGTCACTAGGGGAGAACCTAATACTATTATTCTATGCTATGGACATAATTTCAAATTCCTTATTGTCTTAGTTTTACTGCTGTGAATAGACACTATGACCAAGGCAGCTCTTAAAAGGCCAACATTTAATTGAGACTGCCTTATAGGATCAGAGGTTCAGTCTATTATCATCAAGGTAGGAAAATGGCAGCACCCAGGCAAGCATGGTGCATGAGAAGCTGAGAGTTCTACATCTTCATCTGAAGGCTGCTAGCAGAATACTGATTTGCAGACAGTTAAGGTGAGGGTCTTACAGCTCACACCCACAGTGTTACACTTACTCCAACAGGGCAATACCTTCTAATAATGTCATTCCCTGGGCTGAACCTGTACAAACCATCACACTCACTAAGACCTTATTAGTATATCCATATATTAGTGTTTCTTTCAACCCTGATTAGAAAATATTCTTTTTACAGTATAGAGTGGTTAGCATAGTGATCCACAACTGGTCAGTAGGAGGTAATAAATAATGTGGATTACTCATCTTTAAATGGAACATATATTTAATGACCCTAACCCATACTAACTTAGAAATATTTATTTGTTCGATTTTCACTCAGTCTATAATATTAGTTTATTTTCTAAGTCTGTAGATATACAACTAATGTCTACAAGACTGAAAATAATATGAAAATCATTTAAAAATAGACAGCACATAATGGCACAATATTCTTTGACTTCTGGAAAGATCAGAAAACAGGTTATAAAAATATAAGACAAGAAAGAAGAAATGCTGAAAACTGTCTTTTTATAATTTTAAATATTTCATGATTGATACAACAAGTCACTTTATTGCTCTTGTTGAATTCCAAGCCATAGCCTTTTTAAATGGATTTACATACTGGAAACTAAACTTTGTTGTTGTGTTATATGGGAACATGTCTTACTATATAGCTGAAGCTTCAGACCGAAAAAGAAAAGTCTCATAAAAATAATTTATATAGTATTTCTATCACATCATGTAATCTTCTAGAAATGAATAGGGCGTTACATTACTTTACAAAGAGAATAATGCATCTAATGTTTCTGAGATGAAAGCCTAACTGAGTAAATATCACAGAATAAAAAATATACTTTACTTCTGCTTTCTAAAATACTTTTCATGCACTTGAAGTAACTTTCTTAATTTCTACATATTTGCTAACATATCCCAGTAAAAAAAAATATGAAATATCCATTGTGACTTGGTATCCACTCCTTTGTATAAGATAGCCAAACTCATTGAGCACAGGGCTGGGCTGGAGGGGACCAACCTTAGCCTACAGGTTGGTGCAATGGAGAGCCTTAGGCAGCAGTGAGTGTATGTGTACACCTGAGATCAACCTACGAAAACAAGTTTAGTTAATTGAATTGTTGTAATTCTGTGAGGTGGGAAGTGGGTAGGGTCTCTGGGAAAAAGTTAGCTTGGTTGTGTACAATTGGCCAGGCAGAACAGGGGTGATGGAAAATACTTCATCTGTATATCAGTTGGCTAAGATGTTCAAAGAGGAAAACGTATAAAGTCCAAAAAGGAGTGAATTGTGATAACTGTGAGAATAGTAAATTCTCACTAGGGTTGATAGTGGGGTAGCCACCTTTCTGATGATAGATTGGGAGACCTGAGGGATCCAACATGCATGCCATTCTCATGTGAGGTATCCAGAGATGGAGCTTTCTTTGACCCGTCCTCCGTTAATCCTGGCCTATGATGGTACTATAACCCATTATGTATTTTGCATATAATGTAGAAAAATTATGGAAAAGAGACCAAAGGAGAAGACTGGTACACACACACACACACACACACACACACACACACACACACACACACACACACATATATATGTGTATATATATTTATATATGTGTACATGTATATATGTACATATATATGTTTGTGTGTATAAAATATGTACACATATATGTGTACATATAAGCATATATATGTGTATATATAAGCATATTTACATATGTTTAAATATATATGCACAAATTTAAATAATCAATAAAATGGAGAGGGTGTGGGGGAGGACATGGGAGGAGTTGATGGGGAATGTGTAATGGAAAGTGATGGAAATAAAAGAGTCACATGTGAATTTCTGAAAAAAATAAGTAAATCAATAAATATTATTAAAAATTCTAGGCTCCCAAACAGTAGGACCAGAAATTTCTTGTCTTAATGGGAGTTACAGATGCCCCTGTGGAGTCTTGATGATGGCAAAGTTGAAGTTTCTGTTGCTAGTCACATCCCATTTTTTCTTTGTTTTATATGCATTTTATTTCTTATATTTTGAAATTGAACACATTTTCTATGTCATAATGTTTGAATTATTTATTCAATGACCTTTTAATTCTCAGATTCTCTTTCCTTGTGTTCCTTCAATGTCTTTTGACAGTAAAGTTGCCCATGCAAAGAAAGTAAAGTTTTTTAGGTCTTTTTCAGGCCTAAAGTTTCATTTTCAACAAATTTATATACATCAAATTTCCATCTTCCTTTATTGAAATTTCCAATATCATAGAAAAATTTCAAGTTTGCATTTCCAGGACATGTCACTAATTTTCATTCATATATATAAATACATATATATATATACACACACAAGTGTCTGTCTGTTCTTAAAAAATTTCATCAATTTTGTAAGGATGTTATTTCTCTGTTTAAAGTTTTTTTTATTTTGTTCTGTTTCTATGGTATCCTTTATTATTTTATTACCTATTGATACAATAGGATGGCAGTAAGATTACATGAGAATTATAATATAACAAAATGATTTTTACTGAAGCTTTACACTTTGCTATGGCCTAGGTTAGGAGTATTGCCCCCAACTGCAACCTTGCTCTAAGGCAAAACTGTGACACAAGCGAGAGGGGGTTGAGTGGGGAAAAGAGGGAGGGAAGGGGGCTTATGGGACTTTCGGGGAGGGAGGAAACGGGAAAGGGAAATGATTTTGAATAAAATAAAAATATAAAAAATAAAAAGAAAAGAAAAAAAAGAAAACATTACACTATAGTGAAAGTAAAATCACACAAATCACATTTGTAAATGTGTGTGTGTGTGTGTGTGTGTGTGTGTGTGTGTGTCTTGGTGCTGGGGACTTAACTTAGGTCCTCAAGAAGAGCAACAGGAGATCTTAACCACAGTTTCATGAATGCTATTTATTTATTTGCCTAAAATTAAAGTGTGTTTTCCAGGCCCACCTAGTAACAAACTGGTGGTGGATAATACACTGATCTAGATTAGAGCTAACAGATGAGCGAAGGCAGAGAGCAAACACATGCACAAAGATCTGTGTACAAAGCACTCAGATAATGAATGGGGGGCAAAGAGCAAATAAAATCTAGCTAACATCCCTTATCCTTCACAGTAAAACTCAGCTCTAAGTGCTAAAATCAATAAAATAAGCATTTTAGCAAAATTTACAAAATGAATATGTCAACGAACAACTTGAACATATAATTACATATTTATGATAAAATATCTAATATGATCCAAAATGTGTGTCTAATCCATAATATAAGCTACTCATATAATTGGCCTTAACTTCTAATTTGCTGTTTGAAAACTTCTGAGGGTTTTCTGTACATTGTGCCTCAATGAGTTTGTTTCATGTAATCTAGAGGAATCACTCATTGATGTTTCCATGTTTCTTGGTGTTATATAAGATGATTGACTTCTGATAAAGAGGATGTGGTGAAATGAGTGATGTGACTCATCTCCACATCTAACTCATGCTCTATTTCTTCCTTCTTCAAGAATGAGTCTGAGAAGCTGGCATGGGATTTAGCTCAGAAGAGTAGAAACAAAATGTTCTGCACAGCTGGGAGAAAATATGGTGGCAAACACCATGGCAAGCATCAAGGATATCCTGTTTTGAAGGGAGACAGGAAAACAAAAATCACATAGAAAGCAGGAGAATGAAGAATGATGATGAAAACATAAAAACCAGCTTAACGGGAATTTCCTTACAGTAATAAGAATTTTAAACTTTCTTCTAAGAGTAAAGGCAAGCTGTTGGGTGATTTTTTTAACATGGATATGATATAATTAAATTAGCATTAAAAGTGACAAATTCAATATTTTAAAGCAAGAGTAGATATTAGAGCCCCAGTTAGGAGATATGAATGCTTTAGGTGGAAAAGAAATAATGACATCTTTTGAAAATTTTTGTTTTTATCTTTTAACCAAATATTTAATATTTATTTACTTCTAATTTATTTCATATATTTAATCATTTATATATTTGCTTTATATAAACTGACAATTTAAAAAAGTGACATATCATCCATTCATTAATCTGTTTCAAGTTCATAGTTGTCTATTTGAATTAATGTGAAAAATTATTTAGTTTCAATTCTGGTTTAAGGAAGTGAGTGACTTTGAAGGATACATTAAAATTAAATGACGACATTAATTAATGCATAAGCTACTAGTGAAGTTTTGCCAACAGCATGATTTGAAAGAGATTGATGACTCCATTTAACAATCAATCCACCAACATAAATCTGAATTCGGAACCTAAAATGTAAATCAGGTGTATGAGGAGCAAGATATCTTAAGCATAAAACTGATAAGCACCAGAGACATCTTATTTTTTTTTAATAACTCAGTTTACACAAAGCCCAAGTGTCTATTTAAAATCCTCCTGCTTTACAAATTCTGACTAAATTTTCTTTAATTCCCACTGTTTACCTGGAGTTGTGTGACAGTTTCCTCTGTGACTGAAACATTGTATCCTACAGGGAAGCTCCTGCAGGAAGAAATAAAGTAAACAATTTAAAATAGCTTAGAAAGTACCTGAAACAGACCAGATTTGTTTGTTTCCTCCATCCTAGGAGTAAATAATAAAGACTGAGAAGAGTTACCCTCATACAAGACGAGCTGTTTAGAAAACTCTTGAGAATATCCAGTCAAGCAAACTGAAAGAAGCAGAAACCAGACTACTGGAAAAAAAAATAGAGACCAATTCAGTCCCATGGAAAAGATAATCCCCAAGCTGTTGAACTGCCTCTAGACTATGCAGTGTGCTTCAGGTTTCTAGTTTTCATAAGATGTCATCCATTCTGGGGTGCATCTATCTTCAAGTAATTTCTGCTCCTGTAATCTGTCATTCATATTTCCATAACTTCAGTAAAACTCATTGATTAACCAAGTTGGGCTTTTGTGGTATCTATACCTTCCTCTGTGTGTGTGTGTGTGTGTGTGTGTGTCTTGATTTTATTTTTATTTTGTGTGTGAGAATGAAGGAACATAAAGTGTCATGGTTAGGAATGTGGAGGAGGATCTGAGAGACTTGGGGAAAGGGAAGAATATAATCATGATTCATTGTATAAGTTATCAAAGAAAATATTTATTTTTTTAAATTATACACAAAATATTTTTAAAAAGTCCAGGAAATATATTATCTTTCAAAGCTACTTTTTCATAATTTTATTACTTTTTTAATGCTTCCCTTTCACAGAATGATTTGTGACCTTTTCCAAATGTATATTTTAGAACTGTTATAATAGTGGTCTGGAAATAAAAGATTTATATAAAATGTTATGTTTTATGCATTAGTATGGAAAAGAATTTGATTGACTTTAAACATTTAACAACATTTTTTAAAGCTTTCCACCGTACTTGGAAGATCAAATAAATAAAGTATAAAATCTTAAGTAGCATAATGAAAAGTGCATATGTAGATATATACTTTTATAAATTTTGTTTCTAAATACACACACTTCTGGAGAAAAAGAGAGAGGGAGAGAGAGAGAGAGAGAGAGAGAGAGTGACTCACGGTCAAATCCTAGTGTGAAATTGGGTAAACTGCTAAAGTTTTACATTTCAATCCTGACTCGTGTTTACAAAGAAGTGACTATGTACATATGTGTTTTACATATTTATAAATGATTATATGCATATAATCTAATAATAATATTTATAATATAAAATATAATTAGTTTGGTTAAAGGAAACTAGAAAAGACATAACTTATGCTAGGTCACTTTATGTTATGTTACAGAGGTATTATAAAGTTATATGAAGTTGTAATCTATGATATTCTACCATGTATCACCAATGATTATAATGATGGTTGGATTATTTAGTGTTGGTTTTTCAAGACAGAGTTTCTCCATGTAGCCCTGGATGTCTTGGAACTCTTTTTTTATGCCACCTTAGACTTGAACTTATACAACTTCCTGTCCCTGCCCTGAAAGTGCTGAACTTAAAGTCATATACCACCATGCCCAACTTAGATGGTAGAGTATTAATTTAAAATTATATTTGTTATTTACATTTTATGTGGTTTGTGGCTTGCACAATAAACATATGTTTTCTCTTTAACTGAAAAATTATTTGTGTAAAAATATGGATTCATACCATTTTCAAAGGATTGAAATATTAAAACTGAAGGAAAATATTTGATGTTTCTAATAACATATAATTAACAAACATGGTAGACAGAAATACAAAGTGTGTGTTATTGTATGTACTAATTTATCAATATTAATGTGCATATAGTTGAGAACAAAGAATAGTGTTTCTTACTAATGTTGACCACAACAAAGGTGATTTGATTCCTGCAGTCCCTTAAGCACCATTGTCTAGCTTTGGTCTTGCTCCTTAGTCTGGAGGAGCCTGAGTGACTGACCCTAAAAGCCTCCTGATTCCCTGTGAAAACCTACAGGGGTCCCAAAATTAACCAGCTTGAAAGCCTGCCCCACAACTTATCCTAGTTGGAAAGGCCTAACACCTCAGCTCTTATGAGAAGACCAAACCTAAGAATAAAGGAAATAAAAGAAGATTCCCAGTTCAAAGACCCTGAAAACATCTTCAATAAAATCATAGAAGAAAATTAGCCTAATATAAGGAAAAAGATACTTAGAAAAGTACAAATAGCTTACGGAACACAAAACAGATTGGGCCAGAAAAGAAAATCTCCACCACCACTAATAATCAAAACTCTAAATGTACAGAATAAAGGACAAATTTTAAAAGCAGCAAGAGAAAAAGCTCAAGTAACGTAAAGGCAGACTTATCAAAAACACACCTGATTTCTCGTCTGAGACTCTAAAAGCTCAAAGAGCCTGAGCAGAGTTCTTGCAGACACTAAGAGACCACAGATGCTAATCCAGACATATCCAGCAAAACTCTGATCATCATTGATAGAGAAACCAATCCATGAATAAAAAAAGGTAAAAGCCAAACAATACCTATCCTCTAACCCAGTCCTACAGAGAATAGTACAAGGAAAATTCTAACCCAGTTAGGCTAACTGTAGTCAAGAAAACACAATAAATAAATTATATGACACAACTTAAACAAATACAAGAGGAATGTGTGCACACACATACACATACATTAACCACCAACAACACCAAAATAACAAGTACTGGTCACTAATATCTCTCAATATCAATGGATTCAATTCCCCAGTAAAAAGACACAGGCTAGCAGAAAGGATGTGTAAACAGGATCCATCATTCTTCTGTATAGAAGAAACAAATCTCAGCAGCAATGATAGTCATTATCAAGGTATAAAGAGTTAGAAAAATGTTTTCCAAGCAAATGGATCCAAGAAACAAACTGGAGAAGCCATTTTAATACCTAATTAAATAGAATTAAAACTGAAAGAAATAAAGAGACAGGGAAGGACACTTCATACTCATCAAAGGGAAGACCTACTAAATAGTAGAAATAGTAGAAGGGCACCCTCATTCATAAAAGAAAAATTCATTCATAAAAGAAAAATTACTAAAGCTTAAATTACACATTGATCCTCAAACATTAATAGTGGGACACTTCAGCACCCCACTCTCACCATTGAATTGATCATCAAGATAAAAACTAAACAGAGAGATAATAAAATGAGCAGAGGTTCTGATTCAAATAGACCTAACAGTTCACCCAAATGTAAAAGAATATACCTTCCTCTCAGTATCTCAAAATATCTTCTCCAAAACTGACCATATAATCAGCCACAAAGGAATCCTCAACAGATACAAGAGTGAAATAGCCCCACACATCTTGTAGTGGCTATTCCTGGTTGTCAACTTGACTATTTCTGGAATGAACTACAATCCAAAATAGGAAGGCTCACCTGTGATACTAATCTGGAGACTAGGAGATATAAATTTTTGACCTGGATCTTGGCATGGAGATCTTGAGGCATAGTGGCTATGAATCCCAGAAGATTAAGACAAGACAGGGAGATCTCTGAGTTCAAGGTTATCTGGGACAAAGCAAGTCCCAGATCCAGGTGTGGTGGCACACACCATTTTAATCTGGGCCACACCTTCTGCTGGAGACATACATAAGGACATTGGAAGAAGGAAGATTGACTCTCTCCTCTACACCTGCTTGTCTTGTGGGACTAAGCAACTGCTAGAACCTTGGGCTTCCACTCACAGCTTCTGCTGACCATTGCTGGGGTGTTGGACTACAGACTGTAAGTCATCAACAAATTCCCTTACTATATAGAGACTACCCAAGAGTTCTGTGACTGGAGAGAACATCTTATCAGATCACCATGGATTAAAGCTGGGCTTCAACAAAACCCTTAGTTAAAACAAAAGGCAAAAAGAGAATACACAAATTAACAAAATCAGCAATGAAAAATAAGACATAACAATAGATACAGAGGAAATTCAAAGAACCATTAGGTCTTACTTCAAGTCTGTATTCCGCAAAATTGGAAAAATCTAAATTTTGAGGGACTTGAAGAGGACAGGGACCAATTCTGTCAACTAACTTGTATGATTGGGGGCTACGAGGGACTGAATCACCAACCAAATTGCAAGAACAGGTTGGCCCTAAGCCCCCTGCACATATGTAGCAGATGAGCAGCTTTTCCTTCATGTGGGTCCCCCAAACAACTGCAGCAGGGGTTATTTTAGCCTGTTGCCTGCCTGCCTTCTTGTGTATCTATTGTCCCAAAATGGACAGTCTTGTCTGGACTCAATAGGAGAGGATGTGCCTTATCCGAGAGATTTGATGTGTGGTGCGGGGAAAGGGGGGCACAAAGAATTGGGCTTCCCATTCTCAAAAGAGAAGAGGAAAGAGGAAGGGAGGAGAACTTGTATGAAGGAGTACTGGAAGGAGAGGAAGAGCTGATATTGAGTTGTAAGCACTCACTGATAAGTGGATATTAGTCTAAAAGCTCGGAATACCCAAGATACAATTCCCAGACCACATGAAGCTCAAGAAGAAGGAAGACCAAAGTGTGGGAGCTTAGGTCCTTCTTAGAAGGGGGAACAAAATACTCAGGGGAACAAATATGGAGACAGTATGTGGAGGAGAGAGTGAAGGAAAGACTGCCCAGAAACTGGCCACCCGGGGATCCATCCCATATATAGTCCCCAAACCCAGACACTCTTGTGGAGTCCAAGAAGTGCATGCTGACAGGAGCCTGATCTGATTTAGCTGTCTCCTGAGAGGCTCTGCCAGAGCCCGACAAATACAGAGGTGGATGCTAGTAGCCAACAATTGGATTGAGCATGGAATTCCCCAATGGAGGAGTTACAGAAAGAACTGAAGGAGCTGAAGGAGTTTGCAACATCATAGGAAGAACAATATCAATCAACCAGACCCCCCAGAGCTCCCAGGGGCTAAACCACCAACCTAGGAGTACACATGGAGCCAGCTATGGAAGCAGGGGGAGAGGGAGGGAATAGGAGGTTTTGGGGAGAGGAGAGACCAGGAAAGGGGATAATATTTGAAATGTAAATAAAGAAAATATCTAATTTAAAAAAGGAAAAAATAAAAAGAAACTCAGCACTCCTAGTCAAAACAAAATAAAACAAAACAAAACAAAAAATACAAACAGGACACATTAAAAATTTTATCATTATAAGGTTACTACCTATCAACAGGCATTTAATTATAGTTTTTACTTGAAGCCCTTCTAGAACTAAAATAAAGCTTTTATCTCATAAACTTTTAACTTTAGTCCATAAAGAGACTGGAAATTCTTCTGACCTTTATATGGTATATCACAATAGAACATAATAGTTTCCTGTATTATTTAATTTATAAAAAAAATCTATAGCTTATAAAATTCTAAAGCTATATCATAGTATAATAACATTAGCAAAAATAAGGTTAAGTAATTTTTAACCCTTTTAGTGTTGTAAAACATTTTTTTAAATAATAACGTTAAAATCTCTCAATTGTATTTTTATTTTAATAATAAAATAAGGTACCATTTTAAAAGTGAAAACAGAGCAACAGTGTAAACAACTTATCAAGGCATGGCAGAAATTATACAAAAATTGTATCCTAATATAAAAGTATCTTTGGAGTCCTGTATCCCTGGTAGGCTTATGTCACAAGTGGTGCCCTTAACAAAGATGGCAGTGAAGCCATTACTTTCCATAGAGATGGCTGCTAGCCATGGTTCTGCCCTTAACCAAGATGGTGGTGAAACTTTGGCTTCCTCTTCTCCAGTCCTTAGCAAAGATGGTGACTAGCCATGTGTTATGTTCCAGAATGGATTCATATCATATGGTTTAAGATTATCTAAGCATAAGCTTTCAATTAATAGCATCAAGTTACAAATTTTAAGCATATTCAATAATTTATAGTTCAATAATCCTGTTTTTGACCTCAGAGTTTAAAAACGTTCCTATGTCTGGAAAAGGGAGAAATAACCCATTTTCAGAGGTAACACTTAAGTAGTAAATATGAAACAATTTTAATATTATTCATATATAAATAATACTTAAATTCCTATTTTATCAGATTCAATGGCAAGAAAACCAAGAGGTAAATTCAGCCTAGGTAGCTGGTGGGAGGAGAATGAATCAGTGTTCACTGATACATTCAAGGCTAGTTAGAAACAAACTTACAGTGACCATGTACTAGCAAAGACATAGATAGTTAGACATATACATTAAATTAGCTTTTGTTAATCTAAGTAGACCTTTATAACCTTGAAATTTTATCATCATATAAAGAATATTTTAAAACAGGTTTGAATCACATATAGGGTATATAGTAAAAATATAACTTTGAATTTCTCTGATATAAAAATCCATTCAATTTAAAATATGACACTTGTTGCTTTATTAGTCTAAAAGGAAATAAAATAATAAACAGACTAAGAATTTCTATAATTATTACTTCATGCCATGGGATTAATATGTTGACCTCACATGGTAGGTTGCAAGCCATGTGGTTTACATGGTTGATATTTAAAAACCTATTTCCCTAGTAGTTCTATATCTATATATGGATATATATTCCTTAATAAGAGTTGCGTGGCCGGGCAGTGGTGGCGCACGCCTTTAATCCCAGCACTTGGGAGGCAGAGGCAGGCGGATTTCTGAGTTCGAGGCCAGCCTGGTCTACAAAGTGTGTTCCAGGACTGCCAAGGCTACACAGAGAAACCCTGTCTCAAAAAAAAAAAAAAAAAAAAAAAACCAAGAGTTGCGTGAACATATAGACACATAGAGTTGAATTTGAGTTATACACACACACACACACACATATAAAACTAGTTTACCTACTTTTATTCACCTTATCTTCTGATCACAGCCCCCTCCTTCTCTCCTCCTCAGAGAAGGGGATCTTACTCTTACAAATCCCTTCCTCCATTGTTGCCTTTTCTCCTCAGAGAAGGGGATATCCACTTGGGTACCACCCCTATCCTTGGATATCTAGTCACAGCAGGACTGGGCACATCCTCTCCCACTGAGGTCTGATCAAGTAGTCCAAGCAGAGCAAGGGGATTCAGTGACAGGGAATATAGACTAAGGCAACCACTGCTCCACTTGTTAGGGGACCCACATGAAGCCCAAATATTCTCTCTGATTAGTGGCCCAGTCTCTGTGAGTCCCATGGTCCACTTTAAGTGTAGAGCAGAGCAAGTTTATGTATACGGCATCTTGTGAATCATGTGTCTGTAGTGGTGAGCACATGGAAATCAGTTGCGCCAATTTGTAATAAAATCTGAGTTCATGTAGGGAGAGAGAGACCATGGTATGGTTTAGTGCAAGCTAGCAGCAGGAATCCAGGGGGAAGGAGAGGTGTTCAGGTCCACATGGGCAGGCACAAAATCAAGGGCCACATGGAGAAATCAGACTACAGAATTTGGAATCAAGTTAACTGACAAATGATCCGTACATACCTCCAACATACATGGTTTGATCAGTAGCTTGGCTCAGAGCAGCTGTTGGTGGGAGCAGGTGTGTGTATGTGGCAGTGCCTAATGCCACCAGGGTCAGACTTATTGCAACTCACAGTCAAGAAATTTAAGCATCATGGGAAGTGAGACCAGACAGAAAGAAATGGGACATGGAGTGAGGGGAAAGGAATGAAGAAAGAACTCTTCACATTCCCCTGATTGCTCGCATGGCATACAGAAGACATATTTGATAAATTTAGCAGCTAGGTGCATCAGTATACAGTTCCAGTGCAGGAGGTATGAACGAGTCCCCAGCCTGGGTACATGGGATCCCAAGTAACCCATGGATAAGACTGAATTGAGAAGACTAAAGCTGTCCCAGTAAACTGCTATTTCCTCTGACAGGAGTCAATGCTAGGAGCACAAGGAGACAGGGTTCACCTGATACTAGGATTTTTGAGAGAAGCCAAGAGAGAAAATAAAATGGGAAAATAAAATCTCCTCCAAGGAAATGCCCAGTCTCAGAGAAAGATTCAAACCAAGTTAGATAACTCATCAATTGCCTGGATTGAGTAGAGTGCCTACTGATCTGTGGAGCAAGAAGCAACTCTTGCAGCAGCAGAAGTGGCAGAAGAGAACCCAGAGAGCAAGAGAACTCCACAAGATCAGAGGCACCAATGTCATGAAATATAACATGGCAAGGGCATGCTATGCTGGACCCTTGCTAAGGGGTGCTCCTGAGAAATTACCCCATGTCACAGATCTGGTGTAAGGAATTACAACATGCCATAATATCTGGTTTAATGGGGAAAGGGAGAGGAGTGAGGACCTGGGGAAGGGGTAGAAGCAGAGAAGTGGAATTGTGGACAGGCACTTAGGCAAATGGGAACAGACCCATGAGGGCAAGAAGAGGATGGGGCACAGAGAAGGGCAGAAATGGGAGAAGGAGAAAGAAAACATGTGGACAGATAGATAATGAATTTTTATAAAATGTTATTTAATGGCCAAATATTTTTTTTCCTGTGATGATGATTAAGTTTGATAGTCAACACAGGACAGAGAAGCAGTTAGATTTTTTTCAAGTGTATTTCTTTCAGTGAGAGGTAAAAGGAATGGGAGTCAGTAAAACAAATCAGAAAGACTCACCTCCTCAATAGAATGGTTGCCCAGAATGAAATAAGGTTAAACAGGATGAGATTATACCACGGGAAAGATTGACTCTTTTGAGCTCTGCTTTTTCTGCTGTGATTTCCTGGAGACATGTGACTCCAAATTCTCCCATCTTTTAATGTAGATTCATTCTAGTCACTCAACCAAATCCTATGTGTATACCATTATATATATCAAAATAGATTATAGTAACTGTAATGTAGATCTAGCATGTATGTAATATATTATCTACTGGGGCTATAGTCTAGGTCTCCTTCTGAGATTCCTATCTTCTGAGAATGAGCACTTGCTGGTTTACCTTGCTGGTTTCACACCCTGCAGAATATTATTGTAAAACATTTCAGCTACTGATTGCATAATGCTACCTATAAATTCTCTCCTATAGATTGACATGTGTTCAATTAGTATATTAGAAATTAAATGAAGGTTTTTTTTCTATGTAACAAAATCTTTAGTATATAACATCAAAATGATTTTTGTGAAATGTCCCGTTCCCTACCTATATTATGCTTTCAATCCTCTAAAGGCCTGTAATAGTGAGAGTTAAGAAGAATGGACATTAGAAATAGAGAGGGGACATTTTATTTCAGTTTTATTGATGAAATTCTATATCATATATACATATTTCTATGACTTTTCCACTAGAATTTCTCATTTCATATTAGAACTATTTATAGAAAGAAAGATAAACTAGCAATAAAGCTCAGAGCTGTCTTCAGAATTCTTGATTATCAAACATCCTTGAATTGAATGTCAATCACATCCAGTGCTCTCTTTATGTCTCATTTAATTACTTTCATACAAGAAAATATCAAAAAATATTGTGGAGAAACAAGTTTTTTCACAAATTAATATTTCAATAAATGTTAATGAAAATATGATTATACTCCTAAATGAGAAACCTGTGCTGGTCTATTTTTTTTATTATGTGCTTTCTATTTTTTAAACTGGTCTTTTCTATGTTCTTCTCAATGAAATTCTAAGCAAAGAAGAAACTGTGATATCTATTTCTCCTGTCTCTTTTTATTCTAATTTGTATTAGTTTTTGGAGAATTTAGTACAATGCATTTTGCTTATGTTCTCCCTTCTTTCCACTCTTCTGAGCTTCACCCCCTTTCTCTCCCATCCAACTTTGTTTTCATTTTTTTTAAAAAAGTAGTTTCTATCAAATAGTATCAAGCTGAGATGCTTTTCAATGCATGGTCCTTACTAGAAGGTTATTAACCAATAAGACTTAAGGGAAGTACCATTAATGTCAGTTCACTGTCCTTTCTCTCTTTAACTTAACTTTATGTTCCGTATAAACCATGTTTCTATTATATCTTTGGATCTATAAACATTAAGTAAGCATAAGACATGAACTGATTATTATTTCAATTCTGAACACTGCTTTTATTTTTTTTCTGGGAGAAATATAATTTTATTTTTTTGTTCTCAATGGTGAGTATATATTTAGCTAAACGGTTCTTCACCACCAAAAGATTTGTCTTAAATTTAAACTGATAATTAATTGGCATAATGCATGAGCAATGATTACTAAGAATCAAACTGCATAGCCTCACACTCAAATTAGGTCTTCTTTGTAAGAAATATTAACCAAGATTTCGAAAGAATTATTAGAATTTATTGTTAAAGTGTTTAAAAGAACTCTGTCAGTATTTTACTTTTGGTAATGACAAGAAGCAGACAAATGTGAATGAAAAATAAATGTTACAAAAATCACCAAGATCAACACACACACACACACACACACACACACACACACACACACACACGAACTCACAAAGACTGAAGCAGCCTGCACAGAGCTTGTCTGGGTCTGTACCTGATGAGGTTCTAGAATGTAGAGAAAAAAGGGACATAACCTCATCCTTAACTCAAAACCAAATTTCCAGTGATAACCCCTTGTGAATGAAAATTTGTTTCACCAGAGACTTAGTAGGGCAACAACAGTTAATAAGCTCAACAAATTCTTTGGAGATACGTTGTCTTTAATGTCATGAAGGGATTTTACTTTTTAAAAATATAATTTCATTTTGACTGTGCTTTTATTTTCATTTTATTTATATTTTTCTGTTCCCCTTTTATCTTAAAATCCTTTCTGTAACCCTTATGGCTTCCACTATAGTATTTTTGTGCAACTCCTGAATGTGCAAGCAAATTGGTCCCTTTTTCTTTTGCCTTCTCTTAGGCTCCTTTCCTTCTGTTTGTTTTGTCCAATACTGATGTAATATTTTTTGTTTTATCTTATTATATTTTATGTTATCCTTTAAATGGCTGTTTTCTTTCTTTTTATTACTATTATTCTTTAATCTTTTTTTTTTAGTTTAGTCTTTATTCCCCTCTCGGTCTGCCCTCATCCCATTTTTCCTCCCTTTTCTCCAAGAGGATGTCCACACTGCCCCACACACCAGACCTCCCCACTCCCTGGGGCCTCAAGTCTCTCAAGGGATATGTGACGCCTCTCTCACTGAGGCCAAACCAGGCAGTCCTCTGTTGTATATTTGTCTGGAGGCTCACATCAGCAAGTGCTTGCTGCCTGATAGGTGACTCAATGTCTGAGAGATCTCAGGGATCCAGGTTAGTTGAGACTGTTGGTCTTTCTATGGGGTGGTCCTCCCCCTCAGCTTCTTCCAACCTTTCCCCAATTCATCCACAGGGGTCCCAGGTTCTTGTCCATTCATTTGGTGTAATTACAGATAGGAGCCTAGCATGGTTGCCCTCTGAGAGGCCCAAAAAACAGCTAAAAAGTGTCAGTTGCAGGCTGTTTTCTAATGAGAGACATAAAGGGATGGATATGGATGACAGGGAGATTGGGAGGACTGGGAAAAGTAGATTGTATTAAAACCATAATCAAGATATATATGTGAGGAAATAAAATTGTTTTAAATAACATTGAAAAAAGAAAGATAAATTGTTGTCATCTGAGTTTTGACACATGAGACAAGTAAGAACAGAAAGGTAGTCTAAAAATGATGGTAGGACCTGCAAAGGGTGGTGTAATTCCAGCACCAACGAGGAAAGACAGTAGAATCCATATTAGACCAAAGATAAACATTGTTATAGTAGCAGTCAGGCTACATTGGGCAACAAAATATAACCCTTTCTCAAAACAAATGACAATAAATAACTACATACTAAAAATACTGGACAAAGAAACTCATATGCAAGAAAATGAAAAGTGAAAAGAAAATTCAGAAAATGGGGTAAATTAAATGTACACTGTGGAGCTTAGTATCTAAAAGGTAAATATATAATAATCAATAAATTTAAATATCAGGGCATTTAGTAAAGCATTTAAAACAATCATGAAGCTTAGAATTGTTATTTCTCAAGACAAAAAAAAATTCTCTATAAATATGACCTGAAATGATCTGCATCATAGCCTTCATTGAATGGAAATGCAGAAGAAATAATTTCACTAGGTTTAAAATGGATATTATAAGACAATGAAAATTAAAAGTTAGGTCCAGAAAGGAAAACTCTCATTCACAGTTTGTAAGATTGTAAGTTAGTTCAACCATTAGGAGGAACAAATTCCAATTATTCAAAAGCTAAGACATAAACTACTAATTAGAACAAGAGCATAACTTGTCAGTCTTCCCAGTGAGTATATAAACACAGGAAAGGAAATCAGCACACAAAAAAAGTGCACTTCCATAACAGATTTATTTACATAGCTTTCCACCATCTCCCACAATGCACAAGAATTGATAATGGACTACACATGCATATTGTAACAATATGCAGTTATAAAAATTGTGAGTCTTCTAATTTGGACAAAGAAATTGATCTGGGAGACATTATGCTGATGAAATTAGTCAAACACACAAAAGCAAACCATTATTTGTGGCAAAAGTAACTTTTATTCAACTGATACAATCGTTGGACCAGAAGCATACTAAGTAAACTCACCCTTTCTAGTTATTCCTGAACTCTGACTGGCTGGTCCGACTCAACAATTCTGGCTTAAACTCTTTGCCAAGCTGACTGATTCAATATGGCTTCTCTCTGCTTTTCACTGAATTGCTCCATGAACTCAGTGCACTGATTGCATGAACTGAATGGAGCAGAACAGAACTGTACAACTCAACAGAACCTTGACTGAACTCAACTGAACTGCCCACCTTCCTTATACAACCTGACCTTATCTACATTGTTTGGGATTAAAGGCATATAATAAGGGCATGTATGTATTCCAGCCAGATCATACTGTAAACCAGGGTATGTCTACATTCCAGCTAGGTGTAGGTCTTTGGATATGATCTCTTGCAAGAGCAGCCAATTTGCTGGATTAAGCTTACTCTACAATTTGTAGTTCAGCAGGAGGATCCATGGACATCAAGGAAACAGGGGTAACAGTTACCAGTGAGTGAAGTGAGGAAGCTGCAGAAGGACTTAAGTGTGACCAGTGGGTACAATCACACAGTTACATGGGAAGAGAAAGTTCTGATGTTTGGCAGTGGTGCAGAGAATTTAACATGATGTGTGGTGTTTTACAATATCTAGTTAGTCTATAGTTCTGAAATTCATGCACAGCATGTAGATTGAAGCCGAGAAAGGATATTCATAAGCAATTCTGAAAATTCTCTAGTCCTCACTTTTATAGCACTGATGATATAATTCTGCCTCTCACATATAGAAGCATAGGGAAAACTAAAATCTGGACTCAGAAACCCATCAGATTTTATCAAAGGTAGAAAGGTCAATTCAAACAATTCACCATAAACCATTGGAAGCAGCATATTTCAAAAACAACTATAATGTAATCATATCAGTCTTGTGATAATGGAATATATGTTGCCATGGTTTTGTGTGTGTGTGGGGGGGGATTGTACAGGGATAAAATGTGGAAAATAGTTGATATATATTTTCTGTTTTATGTATAGGAGATAGAAATTCAAATTTATTTCTTTTTAATTATTACCTATTTTGTTAGCCTTTAAAAATCATAGTTTAGAAACCACTCATCACAAATGTTACCATCATCAAGGTATGCGAAACTACTATTGTGTAATTTTTGACCTTGAATAGAGTAAACTATAGCATACGGCTTTATCTAGGATTATATCACAAAAATAACTAAAAAAAAGTCACAAATATATTTATGAAACACATAATACTGTGGCTTCTCTCTTTCAGTGAAACAAATAAAATGCCATTTCATTAATTAAGTTAAAATTAGAATCTTACAATTGTAAAACCTTTAAGGGAAACAAATTCACAAAATGTTTGAAGAGAATGAATACCCTAAGTTCAACTTCACTGTTTTATATATAAGAAGAATTTTATGAAGAAAGCAAACAGATGATTCTTCCTCTGAGGTTAGGAATAATCTATAACTTTTACAGAGTTATTTTGTGTTTAAAATAGTTATATATAGTAGAATCACAACTGTGTGGCAGTCACCAATATTATGAATGAACGGTGGTAGGGAATTTAACTGGTCACAAATCTGAAAGCTGATGTCAAAATATTTTTTTTAAAGATTATTTATTTGTTATATGTAAGTTACATTGTAACTGTCTTCAGATACGCCAGAAGAGGGCGTCAGATTTCATTACAGATAGTTGTGAGCACCATGTGGTTGCTGGGATTTGAACTCAGGACCTTCGGAAGAGCAGTCGGTTCTCTTAACTGCTGAGCCATCTCTCCAGCCCCAAAACAGATTTTTCTTTTTAATTAATCAATTATTTTACTTATTTACATCCCAATTGTTGCTTTACTCCTGATCCCCCTCTGAGAGTTCTGCCCAAGTCACCCCTCTACTTCACCTCTGAATTAGAGGATATCCCCCCAAGGGATCCACCCACCATAGAGGATTACTTCTCTATAGGATTAGGCATACCCTCTTCCACTGAGGCCAGACAAGGCAGCCCTCTGCTACACATGGGCCAGGGACCTCAGACTATTCTTTGCATGCTCTTTGGTAATTGGCTTAGTCTCTGGGAGCTTACATGCCACCAGGTTAGTTGACAATGTTGTCCTTGCTATTCCAAGCAGTTCCTTCAGTCCTTCCCCCAACTCTTCCATAGAGGTCCCCAACCTCCAATCCAATAATCGGCTGTGAGTGTCCGCATCTGTCTCCTTCTTATTATTCAACTTCTTAGGGTCTGTGGGTTGAATTGTGGGTATTCTATACATTTGCTAATATCCGCTTATCAGTGAGTACATGCCATGCGTGTCTTTTGGGTCTGGGTTACCTCATTCAGGAGGACATGTTTTAGTTCTATCCATTTACCTGCAAAATTTATGATGTCCTTGTTTTTAGTAGCTGAATAGTATCCATTGTGTAAATGAACCACATTTTCTGTACCTATTCTTCAGTTGAGGGACATAAGCTTGCTTCAAGTTTCTGGCTATTATGAATAGGGCTGCTATAAACAGAGCAGAGCATGTGTTCTTGTGATATGGTAGAGCATAGACTCTTAAGGTAGACTTCAAATACAGAAACTAGAGAAACCCTTAGCCATACCAAATTATTTTATATAACTTTGCTTTGTTGTTGAAAGCAATTGTTGCTCAGTTAAACAGTTTCTAAGTCTCTATTTCTCAGGCCTTTACTTTATGAATAAATTCCTGCGATCATGATATTCTTGTCATTGTTATTATACTAGAGATTCTTCAGCATGGTCTACCATTTAATTTAGAAAAAATAGAATTATTCACCCTATTTTTTCAGTTTTGTCTTATTGCTTCTTTTTCTTTAATCATTTTCAATGTGGTGGAATTTTTTTTTTAATATATTCAACACAATATATATTTTATACCAATCATAAAAATGATAAACATGTTATTAAATGAACATAAAAAGATAAAGTCTTTTTGTTTGATTTTTAGTTTTGTTTTTAGTAGAGCTTAAAATCTTGGCTTTTACTGTTGTACAAAACCAAAATAAGAACCATTTTTAGACATTGGAGTTCATTGTAATAAGTTTGTACTTCAATGTCCCTCACATCACCAAAGAATTTTACCGCCATAATAGCTAAGCTAACAGTTGATAGTTCTGCTGTGTCAAGAAATGAATTGTAGGCACAATTATTTGGATGGAGATTTCCTGCTATGGTCAAAGCTATTTGACTTCAGTGATTGCCATCATTCTCAGCCCATAGCGAACAGGTTACAGTCATTTATGGTGTGAGTATTAAGATGGGCTATTCATGAAGTCATTCATCAATTTTTTTCAATGAAAAATGGTTCTGCTTGGAGGATGGCACAGATATTAGGTGAAGGTAAGATCCTGGTTTATTGGCTGTGATGATTTTGTAAAGCATTCATCTCAGTAAAAGAGTCACTTATAAGGTCATCTTCTTCAAAGTTGATACAATAATTATAATTATCAAGCAAAACATTCAGTCTTACTCTTTGTTGTTCTTTTACAAACCACCTTTCAAATTATTTATCTACATTTATTTTGTCTGTATAAATAATTTTAAAATATGTAAGCTGTTCTGAAATCCATATTATAGTATAAAAACATCAAATAAGCAATCCTACTAATAGAGAGGCTGAGGAAGGAGAAGCATGATTTCAAGTCCATTCTGTGGTACACAGCAAGACACTGTCACTTACAAACAAGCAGAAAGTATATATGGATGGTACAATATTAGACATATTTCTCCAATTACCAAATTAGACAGATCACAGAGTGAAAGCCAACAAATTTTCTCACATTTTTGAATTTCAATCAATTAGGATGTGTTGGTAATATTAATCTTAATATAAAGAAATATTAAGGAAATGTGATTGTTACTTCCTGTTATTTTGTTGTTAGAGGTGGAATTATGTTTGTGTGGGTTTGTTGAAAGATTACTTTTTTGCTTTTTCTAGGGTGTAGTTTCCCTCTTTGTGTTGGAATTTTCCATTTATTATCCTTTGTAGGGATGGGTTTGTGGAAACATATTGTATAAATTTTATTTTAGAATGGAATATCTTAGCCGGGCAGTGGTGGCGCACACCTTTAATCCCAGCACTTGGGAGGCAGAGGCAGGAAGATTTCTGAGTTCGAGGCCAGCCTGGTCTACAAAGTGAGTTCCAGGACAGCCAGGGCTGCACAGAGAAACCCTGTCTCGAAAAACCAAAAAAAAAAAAAAAAAAAAAAAAAAAAGAAAGAATGGAATATCTTGGTTTCTCCATTTATGGTAATTGAGAGTTAGCCTGACAGTGGTGGTGCACACCTTTAATCCCAGCACTAGGGAGGCAGGGACAGACAGATTTCTGAATTTGAGGTCAGCCTGGGCTGGCATTTGAGTTCTCTTAGGGTCTGTATGACATCTGTCCAGGATTTTCTAGCTTTCATAGGCTCTGCTGAGAAGTCTGGTATAAATTTGTTAGGCCTGCCTTTATATGTTACTTTACCTTTTTCACTTAATACCTTTAATATTCTTTCTCTGTTTAGTGCATTTGGTGTTTTGATTATTATGTGTTGGGAGGAATTTCTTTTCCAGTCCAGTCTATTTGGAGTTCTGTAGGCTTCTTGTGTATTTATGGGCATCTCTTTCTATCGGTTAGGGAAGTTTTCTTTTATAATTTTGTTGAATATATTTACTGGTCCTTTAAATTGGGAATCTTCACTCTCTTCTATACCTATTAACATTAGGTTTGATCTTCACATTTTGTCCTGGATTAGTTGGATGTTTTCGGTTAGGAGCTTTTTGCTTTTTGCGTTTTCTTTGACTATTGTGTCAATGTATTCTATGGTATCTTCTGTAACTGAGTAGAAGTTACATTTATCAAACAGTAGACATGTTCAAGATTCTGGAGTAATATGAGAGATCTTTGTAAGCTCAAAACAATTGAATATTAATAGCTGACCCATTTTGCATTTGTTCAGTAACCAATCCCACTAATATTTCATAATACAGCCATTATACCAGAAGCCAAATATCTCTCTTCATTTAAAAAATTAAATATCTAATGTGGGAAAGTCTATGGAAGATATCTGGACTGTTTCCTGATGCAGTTCATGCAGTTTTCTAATAGACCTCCTAAAATACACATCTATTTAAGTTTTCAGTTCATTCAGAATTACATATATGAGACCACGGAACATAAGTATGCATTCTTGCATTCACACAAGCATTCATTAATCCAATAGGCATTAGGATCCACTGAACCTAAGAAGCTGATAAAGTCACAAGAGTATGCCCCAGTTTAAAAGCATGCACACCTACCTTTTAGACCTTAAATTCATCAAATGTGATCAAATTCTATGAGACCAAAATTTCTGTAATCAATGGACATTTAACATACTCAAGTAACTATTAATTTGTGCAAATTTTTTAATTTATAAGTATTTGCCAAGATTAGCATATTAAAACTGAGAACTGCATTTGATTATTTTAGCATTCTACCTTTGCAGTATTTTTCTGCACACATTCAAAACTTCTAAACCTATATAGTAATATAAAAATTGCAAAGGTTTTCAGTAATGACACCATGCCACAAATGGACAATATTGTACCTGACAACATATGACAGGTTACTGTCAAAATTTGGGTTTCTAAAATATTCTTGTGCTCTGGAGTAATGTCAGTAAGTAAAAGTGCTTGCTATGCAAATCTGATATAATCTGTTCATATTCCCAGAAACTACAGAAAGGCCAGGTATAGTAGCTAGCCTGTCCCAAATACCTGAAATCTCAGCACACTCCAAGAAGGAGATGCATAGAAGGTAGGAACATCTCCAACAGTTCATGAGGCCGTTTTATTCTACCTTGACCACAGCTGCAGGAACGCTGTCTATAACAAGCTAAAAAAGATTTCAAGCAACATGTGGAGGTTGCTCACTGACCTTCATACAAGTGTCAGGGCTCACACACTCCTTTACCTGCCAGGAACACGTGCCTTCACACATACTCACACTCCAATTCATGGCACTGCCATGTAATAGTAAAAAAGAAAATCAGTAAAAACATCAAATTATGATTCAGGCTCATGCCTCCAGACTCATTCATAAACATTTTTGTAATTCAATGAATAGTTTAAAACACAATGCCCATGAACATCACTGTGACTATTCAAATGTTTTATCAGCTGTATTCACTAATTCGAGATCTTTTGTAATACAAACAGATCACAGTTTAAAAACACATTTAAACTTGTGTTAACATTTGTTTAAGGAGTAAATTAAACATTATTATTAAGCAGAGTATTTTTGTTTAAATACAAAACACATATTTATGTAATATAATATAAAGAATGAAAATATGAAAAAGTAAAGTTCAGTTAGCTTTTGAGAAAGAAGCATAAAATAGATTTTTTTCAAAACATTATTTGATAATTCAGAACACTGGTTGATAAAAAGACCCCCAGTTCAAATTCCCTGATTTACAGAGAAAAGTAAATTAGAATTATCTATGCTTGCACAAATGTGTGTGGGTATGAGTGTTTGAGTGTGTGTGCCTACAAAAAATACAATGTAGGAAAATGCTTTTCAAAAAACAAGTATATAAATTCTTCTTCTAATTGTTTAATTCAGTTCTATTTATACCATACATACAGTATTCTTTATTAAATTTTAAAAGAGTAGTAGTATTCAACAGCTATAATCATACCACTTTAGAGGCTAGATTAGCTAGCAAGTACCAGAATTGTCAAGGCTGTGGTAGTGAGACTTGCCCCACCACATACACACACACACACACACACACACACACACACACACACACATACATACACACAAAGGGAGGGATGGAGACAGAGAGAGAGAGAGAGACAGCGACAGAGACAGAGACAGAGACAGTGAGACAGAGAGAGCAAAAAAACCCTGAAAGCTAAGAAATGAACACAGAAATTAAAAATAAAATGCCAATTGTATCAGGAGCTATAAAAACTGATAATAAAAATACAGCAGAGAATCCTAAATATAATTAGCTATAAGTTCATGCAAACAGTAATTTTATTTTCTCATCTAATAAGAACTATTAGGTAAAAGCAATAAGAAATTATATAATAATATAAGAAATACTAATTTACTTGAAATCTAGAACTGACTGGATTTCAATTGCTGTTAATTTTCAATAAAGTCCTCAAGAAATAAATGATGTTATTATTCTGATAATTTGATTTTTATAGCTTAAAAAATTCTTGGTCTAAACAAAAGTAACATCAATTATTATTAATCTGGCAATGCAGCTGCAGATAAGAGAAATACTCAGAAACAATGGCCTTTCTTTAACAATAAACTCCCTAAAAGGTCTAATTTAAACATAATCAACAAAATAATAAAAGTTGTGAAATACACAAGAATAAAGTTAACAAAATATTTGAGAATATAGGCCTTGAAATAAAATGTTAGAAACAGCCAAACAGAAACTGAGAATATATTGCAGACATGAATATTAATACTGAATAATAAGAAGAAATGCATGCTTAACTTGAGTTATACCTGCCCAAGTTAAATGTTTTAAGCAGACTTTTTATATCATTATGAATGAGGCAAAAATATTCTGAATATGCAACTGTTCAGAGTAGCATATGCAATCATGTGATCAGAGTGTCTTCATAGCCTGGGAGGCAGATGGCAGTGGCTATGTGACTTTAAATATGCAGTACAATACTTGGGAATACACTCAGGAACTTAGATAATTGAAACTCTACATGTTTTATCTTTTCTCTTTTCTCCTGCTTTTGGTAATCACTCTACTGTGATTCAGAGCATATTTCTTATAATTTAGTAGTCATGTTTTACAGCTAGAAGCTGAGAAAAACTTTAAAGGTTTACATATTTAAGGTAAAATCATATTTAAATTTCATGTTAAAATTACAGGCAGACATCACAAAATACATAAGAACCAATACCATTAAAAGAATACTCTTGCTTAGCCTCTGATAATTTCATACATTTATACAACATATTTTAATTTCATCCAACCCTACGACCATGCACCAACTTACTCCCTCTCAAAAACATGTCTTCAGGTTTTTATCATTGTTACTATCAATAGTCCATCTGAGACAAATTGGTTGTTACCATTTGCACCTTCATATGAGGCTACAATTTAATGAATTATAGAGCATCTATACTTGCATCCCTATCTACTATCTATCTATCTATCTATCTATCTATCTATCTATCTATCTATCCATCCATCTGCATAAACACACATATCATTCTTCATATATATGTTAAAAATACACACACATATGTGTGTGTGTCTGTGTGTGTGTGTGTGTCTGTGTGTGTGTGTGTCTGTGTGTGTGTGTGTGTATTGCCACAGTGATAAGAATCTTCTTGAGGAACAAATTTCTTTTAAGCTATGTTTAACTTGGTCTTCCTTACTATGTGACTTAGAGAATCTTGGAATGAAAAGAACTCCTGTGTAGTTACCAGGTCAGTGTATACACTGCAGCCAAAATGTGTAGAGAAATTTTAATCCAACAACACTGCTGTTCTGTCATGCGATCATACCCCAAAAGCCTTCTAGCTCTGTGTAATCTAGCTCAAATGACACATATTTTATCCCTTTGCCAGAGTACACAAATTAGTACACATCTTTGCTTCCTAACAATGAAAGTAAAGTTAGTTTGTAGAAAAAAGCTACCATATTTAAAAGTGACATCTAATTAAGCAGCAGAAAAAGTGACAAAAGAAAGATTGGACAGAATGAGTCAGGGACAGGATCGTCCAAACTCTCATGAGAACGGAGAGGAAAGAAAGGTGACTTAAAAGAGCAGCACATGCGTGCGCACACACACAAACACACACACACACACACACATGCATGCACACATGCAAATGCACATGCACACACACATATGCACATACACACATGCACAGACACATGCACATGCGCACACTCACACACACACACACACACACACGCTCATGCACATACATGCACTAATACAGGAACTCAGGCATGAGAGAGAGAGAGAAACAGAGACCGAGACACAGAAAGAGAGACAGAGAGATGGTAGTGGGGGAGAGCGCAATTTTAGTAGGACAGTTTTTAGAGACAGGTTGAAGGTGATGATAGAACAAGCTGTAGAAGGAATAGGATCCAGAAGATTATAATAGACTGCTAGATTTAGTTTGAAATGAAGAAGAACAATTCAGTTAGAAGCTACAAGAAGTCAGTTTGAGTCAGTTAACTTGGAGAGGAGTATGAGCCAGAACAGTTGATTTGAAACAGTCAGGCAGAGTTCAGAAAGAGCAAGAAAAGGTGATTTTATTCAGCTGTAAGCCTCTGAGACAACATTTGGCAAATAAAAGATATTTTTACAAAAAAGTACTTGCTAGGGCAAGAACCCCAATGAGTATGCTCATACTTCTTTGGTTGACTATCCATAAAATGAAGTAACAGATGTTTGAAATTTTTAGCATTAAATGGAAAAATAACTGAATCTTCTTCTGAGTAAATAAAAATTCAGCTTAATTTTTTATTAGATATTTGCTTTATTTACATTTCAAATATTATCTCATCTCCTTGTTACCTGTCCAAAAACATCCTATCCCATCACTCCTCCCCCTGCTTACCAATCCCCCTCCCACTTTCCTGACCTGGCATTCCCCTACACTGGGGCATCCAGCCTTCACAGGACCAATGACCTCTCCTCTCATTGATGTCTGAAAAGGACATCCTCTGCTATATATGTAGCTGGAGCCATGGGTCCCTCCATGTGTACTCTGGTTGGTGATTTAGCCCCTGGGAGCTCTGGGGATACTGGTTGGTTCATATTGTTGTTCCTTCTATGGGATTGATAACCTTTTCAGCTCCTTGGGTCATTTCTCTAGTTCCTCCATTGGGGACCCTATGCTCAGTCTATTTGTTGGCTGTGAACCAGGGGTATTTTGATCCCCCATCTAAGAAGGACCAAAGTATCCACACTTTGGTCTTCCTTCTTTTTGAGCTTCATGTGGTCTGTGAATTGTATCTTGGGTATTTCAAGCTTTTGGACTAATACCCACTTATCAGCGAGTGCTTACCATGTGTGTTCTTTTGTGATTGGGTTATCTCACTTAGGATATTTTCTAGTTCCATCCATTTGCCTAAGAATTTCATGAATTCATTGTTTTTAATAGTTGAGTAGTATTCCATTTTGTAAATGTACCTCATTTTCTGTATCTATTCCTCTGTTGAGGGATATCTTTCCAGCTTCTGGCTATTATAAATAAGGCAGCTATGAACATAGTGGAGCAGCTATGAACATAGTGGAGCATGTATCCTTATAACATGTTGGAGCATCTTCTGGGTATATGTCATTTTTAAAATTTTGACTTTAAAAATTTCAACACACAACACTCACAAATCCAAGCAATCCTAACATTAACCTACTCTGCATTCCTAACACAATTCAACACTCCTGAAATATTAGTCATCAGTTTATAAAAGTTTTGATAACATGGCCAACTTGTTTTCAATTTTTATATCACACAATGGAAATCACTGACCATTATTTAGATTACACTGCAAAGCTAGGACATAATGTTTTTAACTCTCTTATTTAAGCAGTATTTGTTGTAACTATAAAATTATTAAAGCAGAATTAAACCCTGAACTTAGAGTATGGAATAATAATGATTTCTTTTATTCATATATATATATACACACATATATATATATATATATATATATATATAGTGGGAAATAATTAAAATATAGTACTGCCCTGCCAGTCCTCTGCTCCAAGTCCTGGTGATTCTCTCTCTTCTGCCTAGCACCCACTCCTTCCATGTATCCGGCAAAGCATGACCCTTAAACTTGAGTAATTAACTAAATATATTTATGTATATGAAACTCCCAATTATGTAATGCCAAATTACAATGATAAAGCTTTATCCCAATATTTCTAACCTCTCAGCACACCAGAAACTCTTCTGACACCATCAGAATCTGTGCATCTCCTCTTCTGCTCCCTCCAGTCACTGGCCTCTCACTGCATCAATGTGAATGGATAGGAAATGTCTTGCATCATTTCACCCTTTATGTTTAATTAAAAAAAAGGTTTCTCTCTAAATATAAATTGAGCACAAATATTAATATTTTGTAAATTATAAAGTATAAGATAGTCCTAACACCCAGTCCATCAATTTTTACAATCAAACAGAACCTTGGTCATCTATACTATATTAAAAGACTAGAATAATTAATACCTGACTCATGTCTTGGCTATAAATTGTATGTCATCTGAAAACTATCTATTTAAGCCTATATCAGTTTTTTCAAAATTAACCAACTTGGGCTGACTACGAGACTTACAGTCTTCAACCCCGTCAGAAATCTGAGAGTGACCAATAATAACTGAAAATACATAGGAAGCATAACACAGCTTCCAACACTTAGGCAAATGATAGAGACTGCTGAAAACCTGGACAGTCCTTCTAAAATTTGGAGCATCGGTCTTCAGGCTCCTGGCCCAGGGCCATCTGACAGACTTAGAGAACACAAATACCAAGGACTAACCCCCTCTGTCTTCATAGAAATCAAGCTGTCCCAACCAGTAAAAGTGTCCTTTTTATGGACAGAGTTTGTCTGTAGATGAAGAGAAACAATTTTTGCCTCGTGATTGTTTCACCACAACAGAAGCAGCTCTATTAATACTCAGTGTCTTCTTTGAATCCAAGAAAGGGAAGCTGTCAGGAGCAGACTAGTGCCTACAATAAGTGAAATAAATGACATTAAATGTCACATTCTGTGGATTTCTGACATTTTTGAAAACCAACTATCTATGTAAAATAATGTGGGCTGCTGTCCATAAACTACTTTCAACTGTTTCTGATTAAAATCTAGAAAATACCCTAACAATAAACTCAGAGCCTAATATATTTATTTGGCCCTAAACTCATAGGATTAAACATCTCAGATTTGTTATAATAACAGCAAGAAAGACTGGGTATAAGTCCTGTACTTTTAAATATTTAGTATCAATAGAAGAAATTTATACCAATGAAAACTTTGATTATTAATCAAATGAATTCTGTACCAAATAAGAACTTATAACTTTAATTTAGTAACCATTAAAAGGATTTTTATCACATGGAATTATGGCTATATAATCAATCCTATTTCAAATCTGACCATTTCTACATTCCTTAGAAAGACAACTTAAAAATAATAACCCTCTCCAGCCTGTAATTCCAGAGAACTGTGTCAACCACTCTTCTAACTTCTTCAAGCTGAGTATGGACATTGAGATATTAATAAAAGGGGGTTGGGAAGGGTAGGGAAAATGGAGTTGGGTGGTCTCTGATTTCTTGATGTCTTGGTGTCTTGACTTGATCTTATTGAAGTCCAGGACCTCAGGAATTTAAGGAGGTCAGTTCAGCATGCTTGGCGAGGAGACTCAACCTGGTTGTATTTTCTGTAATTTATAAATCTCAAAACAAAATTTTAGTATCACAAAGATAGATTTTCTGTTTGATATTCTGGAATTTAGACCTCTGGAGATCTCCCTATCATTTCTGATCCAAATAACTCTGGAAGATGTCCAGAGCCTAATCAGCCTTTCCAAAAACACAAAGACAAAACCTTTTTTTCCCAAATTAGCATATCCTCGAGCCAGTAACCAGAAAAACCTTCATTTTGACCTCTCTCCCAGAGGAATAATAGAACCACAAAACTCAACATCACACCCATTATAAAAATCAAAACAATCTAAAACAAATGAAATAAGAGAAGATATGGTATGACTCTCTCCTTAGGTATTTACTATATTTCAAAGCAGGAGAAGACACCCAAAGGTCCACATGTGGGCCACACTAAAAGGAATATGAGCTTCCTGTGCCTGATAACCGAGCTATATCACGCTAAAATACTGTATGGGACTTTGCTTAGGCTACTTTTATCTAGCCAAGGAGGAAAGACACCCAAAATTCCATGTGTGGGCCACATTAAAAGGAATATGAGTTTCCTCTGTCTAGGTAAACAAATCACATCACCTTTTGATTGGCTCTCTCCCTAGAGTAGCCATTCTGTTATACCTTTATGTTATCTATCTGTTGAGCTCTCTACCTGAGCCACAGACTTTTAATAATTAATACCTGTGCTAAGGAGGCAATTGTTGTCATTATACTCTTTACTCTAGAGTCAGTGACTACTTCTCTATCATTGTTTAACTTAAAACAATCTAAAACCAGTGAAATAAACTAAGATACTGTATGAACCTCTGCTTAGGTCACTTTTATCTAGTCAAGTAGGAAATGTCACCCAAAATTCCTGGGCTAGAAAGAAAGAATATGAGCTTCCTCTGGCTAGTAAACTATCTTTATTCTAGCTTAACAGAATTGATTCACCCTTCCATCTGTACCCGCTTATAAGCAGCTAATAAAAGCAGGATTTAAACCCAGAATTCCCATGGCACCCATGTTAGAATTTGAGTGTCCTATTAAGACCTATTTTCCCCACTAGGGGTCCTCAGTATTCTCAGTCTTTCCTTTGTTTCAACTTGGTGCACTTGAGTCACATGACCCGATTTTGGCGCTCTTAAGTCACACAATAACTACAACCAACGACAACAACAACAACAACAACAACAAAAACCCCAAAAAAATAGAACTCTAACTTTTAGACAAATAATCTCAGGTTTCTAGTGGAAATATGCCCCACGTTGGTTCACCAATGTAGTGGGAAATAATTAAAATGCAGTACTGCCCTGTAAGACCTCTGCTCCAAGTCCTGGTGGGTCTCTCTCTCCTGCCCAGCACCCACTCCTTCCAAGTATCTGGCAAAGCATGACACTTAAACTTGAGTAGTTAACCAAATATTTGTATCTATATGAAACTTCCAATTACATAATGCCAAATTACAATGATAAAGTTTTATCCCAATATTTCTAACATCTCAGCACACCAGAAACACATCTGACGCCATCTGGATCTGCGTGTCTCCTCTTCTGCTCCCTCCAATCACGGGCCTCTCACTGCCTCAATGTGAATGGATAGGAAATATCTTGCATTATATATATATATAATATATATATAACTAAACCATTAACATTATGAAGTCAGAATTAACATTTGTATATTATAGGCAAGGCCACAGCCCTCCTGGCATTTTATCGTAGCCCATTTGTAATACCCCAAAGTGCATTTGTAAAACAGTGAGTAGAGCATACAGAGGATGGTCTGAAGCCCTGTAGCACTTATGTAGTCAAGGACTGCCTTGTCTGGCCTCAGAGGGAGAGGATGTGCCTAATCCTGTAGATATTTGATGCTCTAGGGAAGGGGGATACTGAGGAGTCTAGCACCCTCTTAGAGGCAAAGGGGAGGGAGAAGGAGGTGAAGAACTCTGGGAGGGGAGCTGGTGGGGTCTTTATTTGGGACATAAATAAATAAAATAATTAATTAAAGAAGGAACCATTAGATAGGTTGGAAAAAACACGTTAAATGTATTTAAATACAGGACGGAGAGATGGCTTGGTACTGCTCTTGTAAAAGACCAAAGAACAAGAGTTTATTTCCTTGCACCCATGTCTAACAGGTTACAAACACTGTAACTAAAACTTCAGGATATCAGAAGTCTTTTGGCCATCAGAACATTTAAATGCACATAGCCCTGCAAAGACATGCCAGTGAATATATATTTAACAATAAAATTTAATCTTCAAATCATTGATAATATTTTCAACCATACATAATTTTAAGCATGAACACAGATAAAACTTGAAATTATGCCTCTTGAAGTATACAGGTACAGACATGTAAACATGCATTGTTCTACTGTCAATTTGAATATTTTTAGACAACACTGAAAGACTGTTCTTTTGGATGTATATTTTCTCTGTATTTTTAAAAACAACACTTATGCTTACTTTGAAGCAATAGAAAATTTATTTTGATAATTATGCAAGTGTCAAACTATGATTCTATCACAATACTCGACTTGATAATTTCTATGCAAAGTACATTTACATTTTTTCTAAAATAAAGGTATCAGTTCTTTAAATGATATACAGAATGCAAAAAAAATGTTTTCCATGTTAATAAGCTCTTTTTAGGCTACCTCTGTTCTCACACAGATTTCAGCAAAGTCACATAAACTATTTATTATGGTGCTGGGAAGTATTATACAAGGATATAGAAGCTACAAAAATTTATTTTGGTCATCTATTTTTAAATATATATTAATTAAAATTCTAAATCATTACTAAAATCAAATAATCAACTTTAAGTTATATATTTGCCTTAATGAGTAACCGGTTAAGAAATATTCACTAAATCATTTGAAAGTAAAATATAATTATGAGTTTCTTTAGAATCACATGAATTAAAAATTCATCAATTTAAAATTAGTGTCAGTTTGGTGACTTCTAAAAATCCTCACAGATTTTTCTTCTAAGTGGCCAAATGTTTCTGAAAATTTAATGTTTGCCTGATGACATACAACCACTAAAAAATATGAAAGGATCGATCTCATCTAAATCACATGTACATTTATGTGTTTCAATAGCACATGTAAATTCTGGAAACTTCTGTTCAATTGAGTCGAATGTATAATCTCTATCTGGGATAGCAGAAAAAGGGCTAAGTGGACAGAGCAGTGTGTTAAGAGTTTGCTTTGCGCCGGGTGGTGGTGGCGCACGCCTTTAATCCCAGCACTTGGGAGGCAGAGGCAGGAGGATTTCTGAGTTCAAGGCCAGCCTGGTCTACAAAGTGAGTTCCAGGACAGCCAGGGCTACACAGAGAAACCCTGTCTCGAGAAAAAAAAAACCAAGTGTTTGCTTTGCAATCATGAGCACCTGGGATTGCATTCCCCTCCAATCAAATAAAGCAAACTCTGGTGAGCAAGACTCCTAAATTTTCTGGCTTCCAATCCTCTATATAGAGCCCCATGTCGAGTGAAAGACCATATTTAAATGAATCAATCAATAAATAAATGCAGAACACCTAAAATAAACTTCTTGACTTTACACTCATATTCATATATTTGTACATACATTGTGCATAGTATACACAGACACGTATGTATATAGTATACACACATGTATGCATAATGTGTGTATATATATGTATATATAATGTGTGTATATATACATATATATATATACATATATATACACACACATAAAATAGAAAGGCTAAACAGTGTTATTGAATGAGCTGTTTTTCATGAATATCTTAAAATATTTTAGGGAGGGAATATAAAAAAGGGACAATAAGATAACTCATGTATGATCATCTACATATGTAATACTATGAAGTAATTTAAATTAATTTAATACCAATGCTGAGGATAAAATCTGAAAACACATAAAAAGGTTGTATGTGCAATAAGAGTTAGAATACACTGCCTGTTTAGGTGTAGGAAACAAGAAAGAAAAAAAAATCCCAAACAAAGGTAAAGAACAGTGCAAATGCCTTGCATATATATATATGTAAATATATCTGTTATGATTATATATAAAAATAAGCATTATATTGTACCTCATTCATTGAATAGCATAGCCTTTCTTTACACAACTGCCATGATATACAACCATATCAAAATTATTATAAATAATGGAAAAGGAAATAAAAATTTCTTAAATGTTACTTGTATTTTTCTGGATTGAAAACTTCAACTAAAGTCGAGATAATCACACATCTTCCTTTGTCCCTTAATCATTTTTCTCCTGTTTTTTTTGACCTGTTTTATTACAGAAATGTATTTAGTTTGCTAATAGAAACTCTAATATATGTTCACTACTCGAATGGACTAGATGATTTTCACTTCTGAGAATTCTATATACAAAATTTTAAAATATTTTATATGTGTTCTTAATAGGATACTACATAAATTCTACATCCTTAAGCTTTGTTATTTTTTAATTGCTAAGAACTAGGAAATAACTAAGGATTGAAAATGAAGGCATCCAGCAGGTATTTACACATACATTATTCTCTTTGGAATGAAAATGCTTACTAAAATAAGATCTAAATTTATTTAAATTTTATTATTTGTTTCAATGTAAGATGTGACAAATGAAAATCCTTACTGACATCAGCTCAGACCTAATGATTTTGGTTTTCTTTTCATTTAGAGTCATGTCTTTTTTTAATTATTATTATTATTATTTATTTTATTTTTTTTAATTTACATTCCAAATCACTTCCCCTTTCCCGTTTCCTCCCTCCCCGAAAGTCCCATAAGCCCCCTTCCCTCCCTCTTTTCTCCATTCAACCCCCTCTCTTTACTCTGTCCTGACATTCCCCTACATCCAGTCTTTCCAGGACCAGGGGTCTCTCCTTCCATCTTCTTAGAAATCTATTGATATGCGGATTGTGTCTAGGGTATTCCGAGATTCTGGGTCAATATCCCTTTATCAGTGACTGCATACCATGTGTGTTCTTTTGTTTCATTATTAATCACATCGTTAATTTTTCAAATTTTACATTTATTGTTGATATAATATCTCCTTTGCAAATCATTCTTTTCAATGGAAACAAATTATTTTTAAATATATCAATCATCTTTAATTTCAATAACAACTCAGAGCTCAGAGTTATGCCATTAAGCATCTCTATTTTATAGCTGCAAAATTGTTGTGAATTTGAACCATACATATCTGTGTAAATTAAGATGGAAGGTGTAATTATTCAGACACACACTTTGATGTGCGTGTATGTCTGTGTGTTTGTAACGTGTTTCTGTGTCTGTGTTACTTTGTCGACTTATGCATGTGTATGGGTGCACATGCATAGAAGCCAGAAGACAATCTCCAGTGTAATTGCTTAAGAACCATGCACCGTTTTTCAGTTCTTTTCTTCTTTCCTTTCCTTTCTTTTCCTTTCCTTTCTTTCTTTCTTTCTATTTTTTTTTTTTTTTTTTTTTTGCAAAGTGTTTCAGTTGGACTTCAAACTCAGAACTTAGGCCAAGTTGGCTGGCCAGATATATCCCAGGGACGACTGCTTGTCTCTTCCTCCCTTCACTAGGATCCACAGGTGCTTGCCATCTTATCTGGCTTTTTACATGACCATTGGGGATCCAAGTCGGATCCTCCTGCTGTCATGCCAATCTCTTTACCAACTCGTAGAATCTTGCCAGTACCAAGAGTTGACATTATCTAGAAATAATGTTGGCAATGGTAGCAATGTATTCTGTTCCCTAAGTAAGCAGTGCAAGGAAGACATCAAGGAAAAGCCATCCTGAGAAACTTAACAAGACTCTATTTCCAAATAATGAAATGTACAGAAGTCATAGAACAGTGCTTACCTCACATTAAGAAGACTCTGAGTTCAGCTCAGTATTCTAAAAGCTAAACTTAACATAAAAGAAATGATCTTAATGAGTGGCGCAATAAAAAATAATGATTATATTTACATGTTATTGCATTATGTATAAGAAAGCATGTGTCATAGTTCCCAAACCTTTAAACCTAAAGCCTTTAAAAATAAAACTAACTTGATGATTATGCAAAATATTGTACCATTTAAATTAATTGGATTGTTTGCTTAATGTAAAACTTGTGGTAGATTTATAAACTCAGTCAATTACTTGTCTAAGACTTGAGATAACTATTTAATATATTCTATTTGTTTTATTTCCCACATTAATTTTAATTAGTTTATTTCCTCTCATATAAATTTAAGATAAACAATGTCCCAGTTAATTAATTATGCTATAGTAATTGCTTTCCCATTTTGGCTATTCAATATTCAGTTCTGATGCTATACGTCATGTATATGGATTTTAATATGTATCTTCATATACATTAATAAAAAGTATTATTGATGGAATTGAGAAGAGAAGAGTTGGTCAGCAAAATGGAAATGGCCATCCTTCTTGATTATAATAATATTTTAATGAGGGAAGGAAGTGTTTAAAAATGTCATAGATTTGCTATAATTCAATGTCGACAGCAAACTCTGAGATTGGCTTCAGGCCTGCCTATATTGCTTTCTGATTTATACTGCCTGAATATATCTTAAAACGATGAGCTATTGGTACATCCATTAAACATAGATAGGTAGTATTTTAATGCTTAATAACTCTTCATAATGTGACATGCCTCTCTTGACCAGTTGCAATAATTTCTTTTCACTGAGTCTTACAGTTTGAAAGACAAAATCTGATATAATTCAAAAGGAAGTCAGGATTGCCATTACATCTGAAGAAAGAGAACTATGTACATAACAAAAAGGCTACAGTGTCATTTCTGGCCCATGAGATAAGAGAGACAAAGCACTGAGCCAAACAAGCTATGAATTTCATGAGGAGTTGGCAAACCTTTAAGAATGTAGAAAAGATACTTCATGCTCATTAACTAAATTTTCCCTATAAGGTAAGAAAATACAATTTGTCCATCATAGCTTTAGTGATATATTTCAAAGTCTTATCTCCCTCATTCTCTGATATCACTCACATGCCAATGCTTATGAGCCCAGTCTCTATGTTTTACCATTCTTTCATTTGAAAAAATGTAGCAGCCTACTGAATAGTGAGCAACTTTTACCAATTGTTATAATAGCATTAAAATAATTTGGTGACTTTATTGAACTCAGTGCTACCACATTCCCTATCATTTAGCTAATTATATTGTGCATATTTACCTTTAAAAATTATAGTCAAATTAAAAAGAGAATGTATTTTAAAATAGTAATCTCAAATAAAGCCATGAATTCATCACACAAAAAAATAAATGCTTATGTTTACCAGATTTATTTACAAAGTGAATACAACTGGAGGCTCCAGAGAGTTTAGAGATCAGGTGGGGTGGGGGGTAGGGACATTCACATGGAGACAGGGGGTTGTAGGGGAGGTACAGGATGTGGAACAGTCAGAGGGTGGACAGGGGTAAAATATGGAGTGTAAAATAAATAAATAAATAAATAAATAAATTTAAAAAGAAGATTGTCTCTTCAATATATTCTTTTCATTCCACAATTTTACTATTCTGAATTTTGTTAAATTTTGAGGTCATAAAATGAGATTTGACAATTTTACTTATCTGTACTTTCTCACATGATTTCTCACAGGGATTATTTCCTTGAATCTTGAAACATATGATGTATTTATATTTATATTCCAATACAAAAATCACCTTTGGATTCCAAGTGTCAAGAGTAGCTCAATTTTTCAATCTGAGATAGGGAGATAAATCTGGTCTAATAGGAAAATAATAGTATCTATATGAACTGTAGAAAATAGTATATAAATATCTTAATAGAAATTCCTCTAGGACAATCTAGGCAGTTAACTATGAATCATAGAGAATCTACTCCAGTGTAATAAAAGAATGAGAGTTGGACTTATCTCTTGGTTTTATGATTACAACTTATAATTTTAAGTGAGGATAGTACATCTTCCTAAATGGATTTTAGTGAAATAAATAGAAACAGGTAGGATGTTTCAATTATAGACATATGCTATGATAGTGTTATGCTAAGAAACATGAAGAGAAAATACGTTAAATAAAAAAGGATATTGCTATAAATAGTAGTGTCACCCCCAAAACCAAGTTCCTCTAGTAAGAAATGGTAGTTCATTGTAGATTTTTAATTCTAGTACACTGAATGAAGTAGATAAGTATAGTTAGAATGGCATAAAAATATTATGTGGATTAAAAAAACCAGTATTATGCCAAAATATGTAGAAATACGAGTTAAAACTTCTACATGACTAGCAGATATCATGTTCTAATTTGTTTCATGCTCAAGTGAATACCAAGAGAAACCTGAAGGAAGAAAGGCTTTGTTAGGCTTACAGTTCAGTGTCACAGTCTACCATGGAGGGTGTCGGGCAAGAACTCAAGCAGGACTCTAAAAGCATGTATAATCAGAGGAAATCACAGCTTGCTCATTTGTGCCCAGGGTCGTATTCAATTGCTGGTCTTTTATAGCAACGGCCCCTTTTCCCATGAATGGAAGAGCCCCAGAAGTTTTGGACCTGTGATATCAACCAGCAATCATGAAGTAGTCACAGGATAGTTTATAAAAGCATTTATTGTCCAACTGGTTTTCTCTTCCCAGTTGTCATGTTGAAAACCAAGGTTACTCTTCTGTCACCTGTACTGTGTTCCAACATGGTAGACCTGTGCCCGGTTTACCACGGGGGAAGGCCCCATTTCCTGGCACTTTCTAGAGATCCAACAGCAGCAGAGCATTCGGTCTGTGCCAGGTCTGCACAGGGGAAGGCCGCATTTCCTGAGAACCAGCAGCACTTGGGCATTTGATCCAGCAGCAGGGGGACATTTGAGAACCAACAGCTTGCAGGACATTCAACCCTTGCCATGTCTGCCACAGGGAAAACCCCATCTCCTGATTCTTCCTGGAAAACCAGCGGTATGCAGGGTGTTTGAGAGAAAGGGAATCCCAAGAGTACAGATACACAGGCCTGCAGGACAGAGAAGTCACAGTCAGAGACAGAAACACCAGTTAACACTGGAGGTAACTAGATGGCCAAAGGCAAATGCAAGATCATTACCAAGAGAAACCAAGGCAATATGGCATCATCAGAACCCAGAGCTCCCACAACAACAAATCCAGGATACTCCATCACATAGGAAAAGCAAGAGCTGGATTTAAAAATCACATCTCATGATGCTGTTAGAGGAATTCAAGAAGGACATAAATAACTCCCTTAAAGAAATATAGGAGAACATGGGTCAACAGGTAGAAGCCCTTAAAGAGGAATCACAAAATTCCCTTAAAGAAATATAGAGAATATGGGTCAACAGATAGAAGCCCTTAAAGAGGAGAGAAAAAAAATCCCTTAAAGAAATATGGGAGAACATGGGTCAAGAGGTAGAAACCCTTGAAGAGGCAACACAAAAATCCCATAGGGAATTATAGGAGAACATGGGTCAACAAGCAGAAGCCCTTAAAGAGGAATCACAAAAATCTCTAAAAGAAACACAGGAGAACATGGGTCAACAGGTAGAAGCCCTTAAAGAGGAAACACAAAAAAATCCCTTAAAGAATTTCAGGAACCCAGTTGCTCCACTGATCGTATGCCCTGTGCATTCTTAGCTGTATCCCTCCAGAGAGAAGATGGAGATCTCACCTCCACACTCAGAAGTGAAATTTCTGCTGGGAGATCATTCTCTTCAACAAACCCAAAAGAAAGTAACCACACAAACATAAAAAGAACATCAAAAATAATAGGAAGCAACAATCACTATTCCTTAATATCTTATAATGTCAGTAGTCTCAATTCCCCAACAAAAAACAGTCTAACAGAGATGTTTTTCGTGTGGATCTTCAATTTTATCAGAAAATATTTGTGACTCCTCTTTCAATTCAGTAATGCTTTTTGTGTCTACCATTTTGACTGTATTATTTTCCATGATAATCTTTAATTTTAACATTTTTTCTGTGTATTTCTTTGATTTTGTTGGAGCTGTTTTTCATGTACATCTTTGGTTTTGTTCGGGGGGGGTGTTTGTAGCTCCACTTTCAATCAATTAAGGAATGTTTTTGTGCCTACCATTTTGTCGGTATAATTGTCCATGAAATCTTCAATTTTAACGTTTCTATGTATTTTTCTTCAATTTCGTCAGAAGTATTTTCCATGTGGATCTTCAGTTTTATCAGACAATGTCTATAATTTTACTTTCAATCAACTTAGGAACATTTTTATACCTTCATTTTATCTGTATAATTTTCCATGTCATAGTCAGTTTTAACATGTTTCTCTATATATTTCCTGAATTATTTTAGGAATATTTTCCTTGTAGATCTTCAATTTTATCAGTAAGTGTTTATACATTTTCAAAAAACATAGGAATATTTTTATGCCTACCATGTTATCTGTATAATTTTCCATGATAATCTTCAATTTTAATGTTTTTCCATATTTTTTTTCAATTTTATGAGAAATATTTTCCATGTAAATCCTCAGTTTTATCAGAAAATATTTATAATTCTACTTTCAATCAACTTAGGAATATTTTAATTCCTACCAATTTATCTGTATAAATTTCTTCAATTTATCAGAGATATTTTCCATGTAAATCTTCAATTTTATTAGAAAATGTTTTTACTTCTACTTTCAATCAATTTAGGAATATTTTTATGCCTTCTATCTTATCTGTATAATTTTTCATGAAATAGTCATAATGTGTTTTTCTATATATTTCTTGAGTTTAATCAAAAATTTTTCTTTGTAGATTTTAATTTTATCAGAAAATGTTTATAATTCCACTTTCAATCAACTTAGGAATATTTTTCATGCCTACCATTTTATCTGTATAATTTTTCCATGAAATAGTCAATCTTAACGTGTTTTTCTATATATTTCTTCAATTTTATCAGAGATATTTTCCATGTATATTTACACAATGGAGTACTACTCAGCAATTAAAAACAATGAATTCATGAAATTCTTAGGCAAATTGGGAACAGGGGGAGGGAAAAGGACTTATGGGACTTTCGGGGAGGGGGAACTGGGAAAGGGGAAATCATTTAGAATGTAAATAAAGAATATAGAATACAAAATAATAATAATATTAATAGTTATTATTATTATTATTATTATTATTATTATTATTATTATTAAAGAATTTCAGAAACACACAAACAAACAAATGAAGGAACTGAACAAAACTATCCAAAACTCTAAAAATGGAGGTAGAAGCTATAAAGAAATTGCAAAGTGAGATGTCTCTGGAGATAGAAAACCTTGGAAAGAATTCTGGAGTCATAGATGCAAGCATCAACAATACAATACAAGAGATAGAAGAAAGAATCTCAGATGCTGAAGATTCAATAGAAAACATTAACTCGACAGTCAAAGAAAACACAAATTCCAAAAAGCTTGTAACCAAAAACATCCAGGAAATCCAGGGCACTATGAGAAGACCCAACCTTAGGATTATAGGTATAGAAGAGAGCAAGGATTTACATTTTAAAGAACCAGTAAACATGTTCAACAAAATTATAGAAGAAAACTTCCCTAACCTAAAGAAAGAGATGTCCATGAACATACAAAAAGCCTACAGACATATGTAACAATAATTCTCAATTACCATAGATGGAGAAAACAAGACATTCCATGACAAAAGCAAATTTACACAATATCTTTCCACGAATCCAGCTCTACAAAGAATAATGGGTAGGAAATATCAACACAAGGCAGGAAGCCATAGAAAAAGCAATAAAGTAATCTTTCAACAAACTCAGTAGAAGATACCTACACAAACAGAATTTCACCTTTAACAAAGATAACAGTAAGCAACAATCACTTCTCTTTAACATCAATGGTCTTAGTTCTCCAATAAAAAGACATAGATTAACAGACTGGATACATAAGCAGGACCCATAAAAGAAACTTTACTAAAGCTCAAAGCACAGATTGCACCCCACACAATTATAATGGGAGACTTCAACACCCCACTCTCAACAGTGGACAAATCATGGAAACAGAAACTAAACAGAGACACACACACAGTGAAACTAGCTGAAGTTATGAAACAAATGGATCTAATAGATATTTATAGAACATTCTACCCTAAAGCAAAAGAATATACCTCCTTCTCACCACCTCATGGTACCTTCTCCAAAACTGACCATATAATTGGTTACAAAGCAGGCCTCAACAAATTCAAAAATATTGAAATTATTCCATGCAACTTATAAGATCACCACGGCCTAAGGCTAGTCTTAAGCACAAACAAAAACAATGGAGAACACACATACACATGGACTTTGAGCAATGCTCTTCTCAACAATAGCTTGGTCAAGGAAGAAATTAAAAACTTTTTGGAATACAATGAAAATGAATACACATCATACCAAAACTTATGGGACACAATGAAAGCAGTACTAGGAAGAAAACTCATAGCTCTGAATGCTTCCAAAAAGAAAATGGAGAGAGCTTACACCAACAGCTTGACAGAGTACTTGAAAGCTCTAGAACAAAAAGAAGCAAATACATCCAAGAGGAGTAGGTGGCAGGAAATAATCAAACTCAGGGTCAAAATCAACCAAATAGAAACAAAAATAACTATACAGAGAATCAACAAAACCAGGAGCTGGTTCTTTGAGAAAATCAACAAGATAGATAAACCCTTAGGCAGACTAACCAGAGGGCAAGGGAGCACTATCCAAAGTAATAAAAGCATTAATGAAAAGGGAGACATAACAGAAATTGTAGAAATTCAAAAAATCATCAGATCAACAAACTTTTATTCAACAAAGTTTGAAAATCTGGACGAAATGGAAAACTTTCTTGATACATACCACGTGCCAATGTTAAAACCAGGATCAGATAAATCATCTAAATAGACCCATAAATCCTGAAGAAATAGAAGCAGTCATTAATAGTCTCCCATCAAAAAAGAGCCCAGAACCAGATGGGTTTAGCAAGGAATTCTATCAGATCTTCAAAGAAGAGCTATTACCGATACTCTTCAAACAATTTCATGAAATAGAAACTCAAGGAACACTACCCAACTCATTCTATGAAGCCAAAATTATGCTTATACCTAAATCAAACGAAGACCAAATAAGGAAGGAAAACTTCAGACCAATCTCCCTCATGAACATCGATGCAAAAATACTCATCAAAATTCTGGCCAACTGAATTCAAGAATGAATCAAAACTATAATTCACCATGAACAGGTATGCTTCATCCCAGGGATGCAGGGATGGTTCAATATATGGAAATCCATCAACATAATCCACTACATAAACAAACTCAAGGAAAAGGACCACATGGTCATTTCATTAGATGCTGAAAAAGCTTTTTACAAAATCCAGCATCCCTTTATAATAAAAGTCTTGGAGAGAGCAGGAATCCAAGGCCCATACCTAAACATAGTGAAAGCAATATACTGCAAACCAGTAGCCAACATCAAATTAAACGGAGAGAAACTCGAAGCAATCCCACTAAAATCAGGGACCAGACAAGGCTGCCCACTCTCTCCCTATCTATTCAATATAGTACTTGAAGTCCTAGCCAGAGCAATAAGACAACAGAAGGAGGTCAAAGGTATACAAATTGGAAAAGAAGAAGTCAAAATATCACTGTTTGCCGATGATGTGATCATATACTTAAGCAGCCCCCAAAAATTCCACCAGAGAACTCCTAAAACAAATAAACAGCTCCAGCCAAGTAACTGGAAATAAAATAAACTCAAGCAAATCAGTAGCTTTCCTCTACTCAAAGGATAAACAAGCTGAAAAAGAAATTAGGAAAATGACACCCTTCACAATAGTCCCAAATAATATTTCATACCTTGGTGTGACCATAAGAAGCAAGTGAAAGATCTGTATGACAAAAACTTCAAGCCACTGAAGAAAGAAATTGAAGAAGATCTCAGAAGATGGAAAGATCCCCCATGTTTATGGATTGACAGGATCAATACAGTAAAAATGGGCATCTTGCCAGAAGCAATCTACAGATTCAAAGCAATTCCCATCAAAATTCCAAATGAATTCTTCATAGACCTAGAAAGAGCAATTCTCAAATTCATCTGGAATAACAAGAAAACCAGGATAGCAAAAACTATTCTCTACAACAAAAGATCTCCTGGGGGAATCACCATCCCTGACCTCAAGTTCTACTACAGAGCAATAGTGGTAAAAAAAACTTTGGTATTGGTATGGAGACAGGCAGGAAGATCAATGGAATAGAATTGAAAACCCAGAAAAGAAACCACACGTACGGTCACTTGATTTTTGACAAAGGAGCTAAAAACATCCAGTGGAAAAAAGATAGCATTTTTAACAAATGGTGCTGGATCAACTGGCAGTCAGCATGCAGAAAAATGCAAATTGACCCATTCTTATCTCTTTGAACAAAGTTCAAGTCCAAATGCATCAAGAACCTACACATAAAACCAGACACAAGCCTGGCAGTGGTGGCGCACGCCTTTAATCCCAGCACTTGGGAGGCAGAGGCAGGCGAATTTCTGAGTTCGAGGCCAGTCTGGTCTACAAAGTGAGTTCCAGGACAGCCAGGGCTACACAGAGAAACCCTGTCTCGAAAAACCCAAAATAAATAAATAAATAAATTAATTAATTAATTAATTAATTAAAAAAACCAGACACACTGAAGCCTATAGAGGAGAAAGTGGGGAGGAATCTTGAACACATGGGCACAAGGAAAAAGTTCCTAAACAGAACACCAATGGCTTATGCCCTAAGAACAAGAATCGACAAATGGGACCTCATGAAGCTGCAAAGCTTCTGTAAGGCAAAGGACACGGTCAGTAGGACAAAAAGGCAACCAACAAATTGGGAAAAGATCTTTACCAATCATACATTGGCTAGAGGGCTAATATCCAAGGTATATGAAGAACTCAAGAAGTTAGGCTCAAGAGAGTCAAATATTAAAAAATGGGGTACAGAGCTAAACAGGGAATTCTCAACTGAGGAAACTCGAATGGCTCTAAAGCACCTAAAGAAATGTTCAGCATCCTTAGTAATCAGGGAAATGCAAATCAAAACAACACTGAGATTCCACCTCACACTGGTCAGAATGACTAAGATAAAAAACTCAGGGGACAGCAGATGCTGGAAGGATGTGGGGAAAGAGGAACACTTCTCCATTTTTGGTGGGATTGCAAGCTAGTAAAACCACTCTGGAAATCAGTTTGGTGATTCCTCAGAAAACGTAGCATAATACTACCGGCTATACCACTCCTACACCACTCCTGGGCATATAGCCAGAAGATGTTCCTACATGTAATAAAGACACATGCTCCACTATGTTCATAGCTACCTTATTCATAATAGCCAGAAGCTGGAAAGAACCCAGATATCCTTCAACTGTGGAATGGATGCAGAAACTGTGATATATATACACAATGGAGTACTATTCGGCTATTAAAAACAATGAATTCATGAAATTCTTAGGCAAATGGATGGAACTAGAAAGTGTCATCCTGAGTGAGGTAACCCAATCTCAAAAGAACGTACATGGTATGCACTCACTGATAAGTGGATATTAGCTCAAAAGCCCAAAATAAAGAAGTTACAATTCACAGACCACAGGAAGCTGAAGAAGAAAGAGGACTGAAGTGGGGGTGCTTGAGCTCCTCTGAGAAAGGGAACAATATATTTACAGAAGCCATGTTGGAGGCAAAGTGTGGAGCAGGGACTGAAGTATAGGCCACCCAGAGACTGCTCTATCAGGGGATTCACCCGATAAACAGTCACCAAACCCCAACACAACTTTGGACAACAAGAAGCACATACCAAAAGGAGTATGCCATTGTTGTCTTCAGAGGAGCCCTGCCAGAGCCTTGCACATACAGAGGCAGATGCTAGTAGTCAACCATTGGTCTGGGAGTGGGGTCCCCAAGGGAGGAGTTGGAGGGTGGTAAGGAGGAGCTGAAGGTGTTTACAGTCCCATGAGAAGAACTATGATGTTGGCCACACAGACACCCCAGAACTCCCAGGGACTCAACCATCAACCAAGTGGTACACATGGTTCCAGTCAAAAATGTGGCAGAGGAATACCTTGTTGGACATCAGTGGGAGGAGTGGTCCTTGGTCAGGTGAAAGCTCAATAGATGCCCCAACAAGGGGAAATCGAGGTGGGGGAGGTGGGAGTGGGTTGGGTGGAGGGGCATATACTTGGAGGCAGAGAGTGAGAGAAGGGGTTGGGGGGTATTGGGGAGGGGGGAAACCGTGAAAGGTTTGACCACTTGAAATGTAAATGAAGATTTTATTTAATAAAAAAAAAAGTTTAGCCATCACAAGTATACTCTTTGACTTTTTGACCAAAAATATATCTTTTCTAAACCAGGTTGGTGTTCTGCTGTGAACATAGTTGAGCTAGTGTTGTTGTGTGATGGTGGTTGGTGTCCTGCTGTGAACATAGTTGAGATAGTGTTGATGTGTGATGGTGGGACTTATTTTGGGTATAGACCAGGCAGGAGTCTAATAAGAGGGTCTTGATGTAGAACTGTTCACAGTTTTCTGTGAAACCATCAAAATGATTTCCAGAGTGGTTGTACAAGTGTGTATTCCCACCGTCAGTGGAGGGTAGGGAGGGGGGTGTTCCCTTTGTTCCACATTCTTACCAGAATGAGCTGTTACTTGAGTTTTTTTTTTTCTTAGCATAGTTAAGTTTTGGACCTGACATACTATTCAATAGTTAACTCTAATTAAACTGATAGATTCAAGACTGGATTCTTAATTATGCCCAAAGAAAAATAATAGACTGCTTCATTTCTATAAATAATGCTAAATAAATTAGCCCACTTCTAACAACTAGTAGGCAAAGACAGTTGTCATGACTTCAAGAGAAACTGGGCTTTATTTGTGATGCATTTAAAATGTCAGTTGGATCAGAAACTAAAATGTGTTAGCTCATATGAAAAGATGTTTTGGAATCAAAAAACCATTAATGTTCCAAAAAATCAACAAACTGGGTATATACATTCCAAGAAAAATAAAAAGTTACCCCATGCCTTCTATTATCTTAGGATTGTATAAATTTTTGCAAAGAAAAACACATTAGAATTTAATCACGTAAGTGGAAATGTCATAAATGTGAAACATGTTACAGGATGCAAAATATCTTCAAAGTAAATATGCTATTTTTGTCAAGGTAGGTAGTGGCTCATACTGAAAAAAACAAACAAACAAACAAAAAGACAGGTTTGAGTTACAGGATTCAAAGTTGTGCGTGATTGAACCTGCTAATGTTGAGGAAGAATGCTTGCAAAGACTCTAAAAATGAACAAACAAGCATCTATCCATTAAGAAGAACCATGAATGAAGGAATTTCCATGAAGAAAAGCGATAAAAATCTAAGATTAAAGAAACAATGGCAACAATGATGCTTAGTGAGAAAGAAGATAGGTGTCATCTGTGAAAAACAAAACAAATCAAAATCTTGCGAGAAGGGAAATCGTATGTTGTACCCTTTATTTCATTAAACTCATTATGATTGGATCCCTTAAGATGGTTTCATGGGCAAAGCTGCTCACTACCAAGACACGTGTCTTGAGTTTTATCCTCAGAACAGAAATGCTGAAAGGAGAAACTAGGCATCCAAAAGATGTCATCTTATGTCTCAACCTTGCATGAGTTGGGAGTCATAGGCTCATGCAAATGTACGTGTGCAGACACACACACACACACACACACACACACACACACACACACACACCTAAATCAATAAATTAAATGTGTCAAATCAATTAAATATGATTTGCAACGTACAATAGAAGTAGAAGGACAGAAGCAAGATGATAATTAGCAGCCCGCTATAATCATGAGCCATGCATTAGTAACTGTGAACAGGTTGAGAACAACAGAGGTGAGGAAATGCAGACACAGTCAGCCTGTGTATCAATAGCATTAACTGGTACTGAAAGAAAGAAGAAGGAAAAGTGATTTTACTTTTTCAGGTGAAAAATACACTTCTATATAGGAAAATAAAAATAGAACACAACAATTTGGGGGATTGTGAAAACAAAGAACTTTACAATAGAAATTTAATTTCAGCATCATGCTAGGCAATACCCTGAAGATCTTGTAGTCTTTGTTGAAAGTCTTTATATATTTCTGGTCAGATCCAAGACTTCAAAATACAACTTTAGAGATTCTCAATATCTATTTATCTCTTATAAAAATTATTCAGATTGTATTTATATAAATTTAATTATATATAACTATTAACATCAATTTAATTCGACAAATAATTAAATGACAACTTTATATATTAGTATATTAAAATTAAAATTCAAGTCAAGAATGAAATTGTGGAATCCTCTAGTGGAAATAGATGACATAGTTTAACATTACTCTGCCCGTCACTGTCATTGCTTCATAGGCATAATAGGTAGCTATTAGGAATAGCTAATTACTTCATTGTCATGGCAGGTGGTACAGATTTTTTTCTGTAATGATAGAAGCTAGACCACAGGATAGCAGCTTTCAGGTCAGCTCTAACATCAATCATCTGAGGCCTGTGTCCTAAGTGTGTGGTGCCTTTAGAAGCAAGGGTCTACCCTCAGTCTCTGAGTCATATCTAGGGACTATACTGATAATCTATATTGTTTCAGTAAAATGAACTAAATGGAAATTTTTTTGTTTGAATGATTCTTGAGTACTTGGGATTTAGTAAGTCCATGTCTATGTTTCTTACACACACACACACACACACACACACACACACACACACACACACACACACACATACAAACAGAGAGAGGAAGAGGAGAGACAGAGACAGAGAAGAGAGGAGATATATATATATATGTATATACATATATATATATATATATATATATATATCACATACATACACATAAATACCATATAGGCCATAAGGTATTTTTAGTTTGTGAGGATTTTCTATATTTATTTCCAGAGTAGTTTTACCAATTCACATTCCCACCAAGAGTGAGTGACTGTTATTACTTCACAAAACCTCTTCAACATCTTTTGTCAGTGGTTTGGTTGATCTTAGCCATACTGAGTAGGGTAATATGAACTCTCAGAGTTGTTTCAATTTGCATATTCTTAATTTCTAATCTTACTAAACAGTTTTGGAGCCATGCCTTAACCTTTCCTCTTTCTCCTACTGAGAACTGTCTGTCTGCACAAAGGAGTGACAAAGCAACCACGTCATAAATGCTTTGTCTTGAGAAGCCCACTTGAAATCAGTAGAATTTTTTGATCAATTTAAATGTATGTGTTTTGATTTTTAGTTTCATATATACATGATAGTGTATATGAGCATTTTCAAGCCTAATGGTTTTTTTTTATCAGTTTTATATCTACTCTGTTGGAATAAGACCTATGTTTTTAAGATATATTCTGTCAAGGCTCCTGAATTTTGGACATATTTATAAAATTTGCATAGTTGCAATAACAAGCACAGTTATTACTAACAAGGCAAAAATTAAATAAAGTAATTCTCATGGTGGCATCTCAAAGTGTTAACTTTGCAAAAATGTGAAAATCTGCAATTTAACAGATTGAATAAAATGAGCAGTGTGATGTTTGCCACACAACACATTTTATCAGACTTTCAATTTCATCTTTCATAAGAATGCCACTAATGGGGCTCTTTAAACATTTATGACAAGTACAACTGGTCTTTAAACTCTTGTCATCAAACTGTCACTAATACTAGAATTTGCATATAAATTCCAGCTTCCCAACCCTACACCAAGTGAACAAAAAGAATAATTATTTGCTTTTCTGTCCAGGCAAAAAGCACTTAAGGCAAACAGGATGTGCTGTGTCAACAGCAAAAAGCAGAAGATAGTTGCTGGACATGACGCTCCCTCTAAAGCACCTGTGGGAATACTGTGAAGTATCATTTTCTATGGTGGCTTTTCCCTGGAACTAAGGCATGACCTGCATTCATGAGATTCATATGTTCCTTTAAGAGGATTTTCTAAACTACCAGTTTACCATGTGACTCTCCCATTATCACCTCCAGTTCTTGCCGTTCATTCCAATGTAATGACCACTTCTGAAAGCATTCACACCGTCAACCTGACTGGCTGGTTGCCTCTTGCTCTGTGGAAAGATTATTGATTGCTGACATTTACTAAGTAAGTATGAGGTAATAAACCATGAGAGCTGTTGATAATTCAAGAGGTAGAGCTGGTAATTATCTGAGGATCAGGAGGATTATTACATATACGGACTTGGTAAATATGACTGATTGCTATCCTGGTGCTCCAATGACTATGTGAATTTAAATGCATTGTTATTGATTTTTTTTCTTTCAGTTTTATTAAATTTTAAATGGATAGATTTTTTTAACATGCAAATGTCCATTCCACTCTTGTCAAATCCTGTTACAGTTAATTGAGAATTTATGGATAGACCATCAGTGAGCATAGACTGCAGAAGTTCATTTCAGGGCAAAACTCCCACATCATACTCATACTCCTCCACATTCCTCTGCATGTGCTCACATTCCTTACTCTGCAGAGGGAGCACACACTGGCATCAGAATCCTGGAGAATGTGCTTTAGGCTCCGTTAGTGCTTCTTAAGACCCTAGTGAAAGGCATTTATGTATCTAGACGATCCTTCCAGAATGAGCTGAGGTACCATGGTGCCTTTTTCTTCTTTGTTTTGTAAAATAAAAATGGTCAAGGAGACAACCGTTTCGACAGTCAAAATATGATAAACCTTCAAAGAATACTGGACTGCTCCAAAGGCATGAAATGTGAATTTATTAGCACAGACATATATATTAGTTATTTTTATCAGCCAGTATTTAGATTCTCAGTCATATTTTTGCATTTTTTAAAATAAATGTCTAGCAATGTGCAGAGAGTGAAATACCTTGAAACCCTCAGTACCTTGTAAGTTGTTTCCATCAAATTCTACCTTGTTGGTCCCAGAGACCCTTGTGGAAAGGAAGAAGAAATACTGTAAGAGCCAGAGGGGATGGAAGATCCTAAGGAAATAACTTCTTGTAAACATAGATGACTGCCCACACACATATGTACTCACAAAGACTGTGACAACTTGCATAGGGCCAGTACCAGTCTGGGACAGACAGGATCTTAGTCCTCAGCACTGAAAAGAGGACTGGACACAATATACCTCCCCTAACCCAGAAGCTATCTCCTTTTGATAAACTGGCACAAAGGAAAAAATAACGTTTGCTTTTGTTTTTGTATTTTTCCCTGATGGAGCCTCACTGGGTATCCAAAGCACTTCTAAGAGCTGGCCCCATGCCCAGCGGTAGATGGTTATCCCTAAGTGAGCTTACTACATTTTTGATTTTTGAGAATCTTTGTCTCATAATGATTTGTCAGGGATTTTTTGGTTTGTTATTTGTTTGTTTTCTTTTTTCTTTCTTTTTCTTGATTTGTTTTTGTTTGTTTGCTTGTTTGCTTTGTACCTTAGAGATTTTTGTGTATATGTTATGGTTTCCAGTTCTGTGTGTAAGAACATATGTGTCTCTGCTTCTGTACATGCTTCTTGGGTTTTTTTTTTTTTTTGCCTCACTTTATACTGATTGTTTTGTCATGTCCCAGTTTATTGCTTTTCTTTTATTTTCTATTATATTATTCTATTACTATACTTCAGATGCCTGCTTGTTTTCCAAGAAGAAAAAGAAAGAGTGGCTGTGGGTTGGTATAAGAGTAAAGGTGAGGGTGGTTCAGGATGAGTCTAGGGAGAGAAAACTGTAACCAGAATATATTGTATGGGAGAGAGTCTGTTCAGTAAAAGAAAAACAGAAAATAAAATAGCTGTCTAAGATACAACATAAAAGGAAGAATTGTAATTTTCTCTCATATGCATTTTTAAAATATACTATTTTCTCACTTCAAATATATGCTAGAGATACACATATTCCTACTTAAAATTTTATATTTATAGATTTAAAACTGAGATAAACACTCCTAATATTCTGTGAAGTGAACAAAGAAAGGCAAGAAACATGGCCAAGAATGCACACTAACAATTAACCCTGATTTAGCAATAATTTCTGTTTTTCTTACTGTGGTCTATTTCCTGACTAGATGCCACACAAAAGTTTTATATTATTCCGACACTAAAATAGGGTCTGTGTGGTATTTTTGAGCTCTACTTGTCATATGAATGAGACTTAGGCTAATTCAGCATCTTCTATAAAGATGGCTTTCTCATAAGTGATAGGTCTCAATTAATAAATATCTGGCTTGTAACTAGCTGTCTCTAACTTTATTGCTTGGTATGGCTTGAAATTTTGGAGGTTCTTTATTAGCACTCTATCTTTTTTTACTTGTTCATGCAATATTGGAATGTAATAACTCTATTCTAGGATTGTATTTAAAGGATGCAAAGGTAAGATTCTTGCTCCCGTTTTCTTTCCTTATGCATGTTATAAGAAAAAAAAAGATCAAAACTTCTACAAAGTTGGGGTAGCCATTTGGATTGAAAGATGTGGAGCTTTCCTTTGGACTTACACTTTCACTATCAGATAATTTTGTGTGCAATTACCCACCACACAAAAAAGGAAAGTCTACAACTGTTAGGGTTGAAAGAACAACTCCTTCCTCATCCTTTCATATGTTTCCTTTTTGTTCTCTTTTATACGTGTTACACTGTATGCACAAGTAGATTTGTTTACAAATATACTAATGTAGATTAGGTAGATTCAACACATAAGGAAATGCCCACATTCATTTTTTCTGATTTTGTGACAGCTATAAATATCATATACTTTACATCCATTCATTTTTTTTGAAAAATTGAGATTGTTTTTATTAGCACTAAATAGTATTCATATATATTTTTCATACCTATATAATTCATATATAATTTATATATATTTATAACATTTATATATATGTGTGTATATATGTATATATAATTTGTATTGTCTATTTTCATGTTGATGATCTGTTAAACTGATTTCAATCTATTTCTGTTTTTGATTATTAATGATCATTTTGTTCGTTTCCATTTCAAATGATATTCCCCTTCCTGATTACCCCTCCAACAACCATCCCATCCCCCTTCACCCCTCTCCCCTTAGACTCTATGTGGGTGCTCCTCTTCCCATTCACTCAGTCCTGCCTCATCCCTCTCGCATCCCCCTACACTGGGGCATTAAGCCTCCCTCCCCTCCCATTGATGTCAGATAAGACCATTCTCTGCTACATATGTATCTGGATTCTTGGAGCTCTCTATGTATACTCTTTGGCTGGTGATTTAGCCCCTGGGAGCTCTGGGTGGTCCAGTTATTTGATATTGTTCTTCTCATGGGGTCGCAATCCCCTTCAGCTCCTTCAAATCATTCCCCTACCTCTTTCATTAGGGTCCCTGGGCTCAGTTCGACAGTTGGCTGTATCTAAATAAGTATTGGTCATATGCTGGTAGAACCTCTGAGGCAAGAACCATATCAGGCTTCTGTAAGCAAGTACTTCTTGGCATCAGCAATAGTGTGGAGGTTTGGTTTCTACAGAAGGGATAGATCCCTAAGTGGGACCGTATCTGGATGGCCTATCTTTTAGTGTCTGTTCCAATTTTTTGTCCATCTTTCCTTTGGACAATAACATTTCTGGGCTTAAAATTTTGAGATGGGTGGGTGGCCCCATCCCTCAGCTGGAGGATGTGCCTATCTACTGGAGGTGATATCTACAGGTTCTATCTCCCCGTCATTCAATCTATTTTTGTAGTGAATCAAAAACAATAAACATATTGGTATTTATGTCTATGATAGGATTTGTGATTCTCCATATTCTTTTTTTGAAGATTTATTTATTTATGTTTTTATTTATTTATTATGTATACAGTATTCTGCCTATGCATATATGCCTACAAGGCAGAAGAGGGTATTGATGGGAGCCACCATGTGGTTGCTGGGTATTGAATTCAGGACCTCTGGAAGAACAGCCACTGCTCTTAAACTCTAAGCCTTATCTCCAGCCTGATTCTCTAAATTTTTGTCCAAGGGTGTGATAGCAAGATTACATGGTGGGTTCATTTTTAATTTTTTGATAAATCTCCAAACTGATTTTTCACAGTGGCTGTATTAATTTGCATACCAACAGGAGGGAATAAGGTTTTCTTTCACTCAGCATCCTCTCATATGGCAGAGTTCTTACTTTACTTTTATAACATTTTTATTTTACATATGTGTGATTGACATTATTGAAAGTAATTAAAATGATAAGTGCAAATAAACCGACTTGAATATTTGAATACTTTATAAGTGGTGTTTTATATGAAATAGCATGACTTGCATGGAAGTATATAAAACAGAAATTTTAGTGAATACAATACATCCCAACAATAGTTTTGCCTCTTCCCTCTGCTTTCAGCACCCCCCAACTCATTCCTTTCTTAGTTCCATTCCCACTCTGTTTCTCTTAAAAAGAGCAGGTCTTTAAGAGATCACAACCAAATGTGACAAAACAATATACAATTTGACAAGACAAAAGCCCTCATATTGAGACTGGGTGGAGGAAAATAAGTCCCAAGAGATGGCAAAAGTTCTTTGAACTTTAGGATTGTTAAACTGCCAAAGAATGTTATGAATGTTATAATTATAGTTACTAGCCTTATATTCACAGCTAAAAATAAAAAACATATTTGGATCTTGGAATATATTTTCAGTCTAGGACCTAAGATAACATATAATTTCATAATAATTTTTATCAACTTACCTATTTTTAAGATAGTTATTTTACTATGAAATAAAGAACCTTCAAATGATCATGAATTTCAATTTCCAATTTGATGAATAAGTACATATGTCCCTAATGTTCATAAATAACATTATTATCTGGGGTATTCTGTCCTTTTTTGACTAATATTCACTTATTAGTAAGTACATACCATGCATGTCCTTTTGAGTTTGAGTTACAAGACACAGTCCACAGAACTAAAAAGGTTAACAAGCTGAAGGGTCCAAGTGAGGACAAATCAGTTTCACATGGGAGTGAGAAGAAAGCAATCACAAGGGTGAGGGAGGGAGGGATCTGGGTGGGAAAGGAAACAGGGAAGGGAAGAGGAGAGCATGATTAGGTATTGGGTAGAGGAAAAGGACTGAAGCCCTGAGGGCCAACAGAAGGAATGGAAACAGGCAACCTTGGGAGGTAGGAGGTAAGGAGACCCTCCAAAAAGTACCACAGACCTTGGAGGTGAGAGACTCACAGGACTCAAAGTGACGGACTTTAGATGAAATGTCCTACAATGAGGAGAGGGAACTTGTAGAGCCTGCATCCAGCAGAAAGACAAGGCATTCCTCAGAAAACTGGGCATGACACTCCCGGAGGATCTGGCTATACCACTCCTGGGCATATACCCAGAGGCTTTACCTGCATGCAATAAGGACACATGCTCCACTATGTTCATAGCAGCCTTATTTATAATAGCCAGAAGCTGGAAAGAACCCAGATGTCCCTCAACGGAGGAATGGATTCAGAAGATGTGGTATATCTACACAATGGAATACTACTCTGCAATTAAAAGCAATGAATTCACGAAATTCCTAGGCAAATGGTCAGAACTTGAAAATATCATCCTTAGTGAGGTAACCCAATCACAAAAGAACACACATGGTATGCAGTCACTGATAAGGGGATATTAACCCAGAATCTCGGAATACCCTAGACACAATTCGCATATCAATAGATTTCTAAGAAGATGGAAGGAGAGACCCCTGGTCCTGGAAAGACTGGATGTAGGGGAACGCCAGGACAGAGAAACGAGAGGGGGTTGAATGGAGAAAAGAGGGAGGGAAGGGGACTTATGGGACTTTCGGGGAGGGAGGAAACGGGAAAGGGGAAATGATTTGGAATGTAAATAAAAAAAAACTTAGAAAATAAAAAAAAAATTTAAAAAAAACTGACCCATAATTGTCCCTGTCTGAAACAACTTCAGGGATAAAAATTAAGAAGCTCCTGAGGAAAAGAAGGTCCAGCTACAGGCCTAAAGTGGGGTACAGCTCAACGGAAGGCCTCAAGGCTTGACACTATTACTGAGACTATGGAATGCTCACAAAATGGGACATATCATGACTACACTCCAGAAGACCTAACAAGTAGCTGAACGAGTCAGATGCTGATATTTGCACCTAACCAATGGACAGAAGCTGCTGACCCCTGTGGTTGAATTAGGGAAAAGTTGGAAGAAGCAAGGAAGAGGAGCGTAAACCTGTAGGAGGACCAACAGTCACAATTAACCTGGAACCCAGAGCTCTCTCAGACACTGAATCACCAAATAGGCAGCGTATACCAGCTGATATGAGGCCCCCAACATATATACAACAGAGGACTGCTGGGTTTGGGTTCAGTCAGAGAAAATGTACCTAAACCTCAAGAGAATGGAGGCCCTAGGTAGTGGAGAGGACTAGTGGTGTTGGGGATGGGGACATCCTCATAGAAACACTGGGGTGGGGAGGAAGTACGGGATGGGGAACAGTTAGAGGATGGACCTGGAGGGGGATAAAATCTGGAGTGTAAAATATATAAAATATATTATATGGAGTCTTATATTTTTCAAAACCTGCTCTATTTATGATTATTTAATGTTTAAACCTCCCTTCTAGCCCACCATACACCAAATGTAAGGGAAAAGAAAGTTAAATAGGAAATTAGGGTTGTGGACCTGTTTAGAAATATTTTATGGGCAGCTATTTCAAGTTTCCTGTCACCAGTCTAGACTACTAGCAAACACCAAACCCAAATCAAGAGCAGCCGTACAGAATTTGGCAATTCCCAAACATGAATCAGTAGCAGAGGCTAGAACCATAAAAATCCTGTGGTTATGCAAGTTGGCACAAGTACATGGAAATAGCAAGAAGCAGCCGGAATACCACCAGAAGTTTTTTGGTGCATTTCTCTCTATGAAGTCACTACAAATGAAGTTGAGCAAAGAAAGCAAGGCGAACCAATGCAAGAGTGTCATTGGCTGTCAGTTGGACTGTACTTATACTCTTTCCAAACTTCAGGTGTCCTCAGAAGAATCTGCTCCAGGAAAACAGCATGCCCTTATACCAGGAAGCTTCCAGAGAAACTCCATGTCTGTTCTCAGCAAAACATCTCAAGTGTTTGCTTCAGCACAACCCTCTTCCCCTCACATGCCTGCTTCAGCAAAACACCCTCTCATAAGACCGTTTCCAGAAAAACACCGCATGACAAAACTGAATCTCCAATGAAACCAGAAATTCCCACTTCAATCATGAATGAGATCAATGTATACATTTACCTTACTTTAAAGTACTGAGAGAAAGGAAATAATCTGACATTGAATGACAGGTTATTTCAAAATACCTAAGTTGGAAATCAGCACCAGTGAGCTTTATAATTATTAAACAAGGAATGCAAATATACACTTTTGTTTAATCCTAAATCATTCACGTTTACTAGCCTAATTCCATCCTCCAAGCCTCTGTGTGTATCCACATGTACCTCACACACAAGTACATTGTGTGTGAAATTACTGAATGCAATGACTAAAATATATTTGTCTATTCCATTAAAATAAATTATCAAATACTGTGGGTTTTAATAAGCAACAGAAATATTTCTCACAAAGTTCCCATAGACTGAAAATTCAAAATACTTTTGTTGTCCTTGGGCCTATCTTCTTTGGACAAAGGAACATGGGCCACAGTGTGAGGATGTTTTCTGAGGTTTATTTTAAAGGGATCACACTATTCATTATTTCATATTCAATCATCTTTCTAAGCCTGTTACTTTCAGAGTTTCAATTCACAATATAAAAAAATAGGAAGGGGGAACAGACATTCAGGGCAGAGCATACATCAAAATAAAAATATGTTGCATAGTAATCACTTTTGATAATAACCTTACACAATGAGAGTTTTTTTTATGTTAATGTTGTAAGTAGGAAAAATGATGTCTTGTGGGTTAGTAAGTTTGCTTCAATCAATTTGTACTAACCAAAAATGTTCTTTGCCTACTATTATGCAGAAAGTTATGTTTTGGTATAACAATTTATATTGTGGCCGGGCAGTGGTGGCGCCTACCTTTAATCCCAGAACTTGGGAGGCAGAGGCAGGTAGATTTCTGAGTTTGAGGCCAGCCTGATCTACAGAGTGAGTTTCAGGACAGCCAGGGGTGCACAAACAAACCCTGTCTCAAAAACCCAAACCAAACTAAACCAAACCAAACCAAACCAAACAATTTATATTGTGGATAAAAATATGAGTATTTGTATATACAATAAATTAAAAAAAAAGATTCTTCTACATATTACTCACTTAAATATGGTGCTTAGCTCAACAAAATTGAAAAAGTGGATGGATTAAATGAAATGTAACATAACTTTTTCATGAATAGCCTAAATTGCATTCCATTAAGTAAAAACAGCATTCTGAAAGAGAAACATGACTTGATCTCTTGTTTACAATCATCGATTGCTGAATTGCTGTAATGTTTGCAAATAGTCTTGTGAGTATGACTGACAGAATATTTGAAAGGAGACATATTTTGATATCCCAAACAAACACATTTAATAACAGAAAACATATGACAGCATAAATATAGATTACAAGTTTAGTGAATAGTAGTTGATCAAATGTGGATAGAATCAAATACTCAAAGTGTATTTTATATCATAAATGATTACTCATAAAACCAAAGACATAGACAGCCCTGAACTACACAGAATGTATACTGTTATTCTGAATTTGATAGTTGGCGATGAACTTCTCATTTATAATCAGATATTTCTGTTCTTGTACTTCCTGCTTGTTCTTGTTATAATGATAACAATTCTCCAATAAATACTTTTATTTTCTAGATATTACTGAAAATGTATCATATGCTCATTCATTTCACCTTATCATTGTAAAGTATTTCCACAACTTTTGAAGATTTAATGGAGATAATTAACAGGCTACCCAGAGTTGCACCAAGAGAAATTAACAGAAGTTAAAAAGTTCCTATTACCTAAGATCCTATACTTGTTACTCATCTATCATAATGGAAATTTGATTCTGATCTAAATTATAAAATGCAACTTCCATGAGGTCTTAAACATCTGAGAACTGTAAGACATTTATTGCAGACCTACTCATGTTTCCCCTTTCCTAGTCCCCACCCCCCTCACAAAGATTTTTTTCACCACACCTCTCTTTCTTTGCCTCTGAGACGGTGCTCCCCCACCTCCAACCACCCTCACCCAGCCACCCCCATCTCACACCTCCCCATTCCCTTTCCTCCCCCCCCAATCCTCATTCCCTGGGGCATTAAGCCTCTATAGGACTAGTAGCATCCTCTTCTACTGTGGCCAGACAAGTCAGTTCTCTGATTAAGGGAACTTTTTGATGCAAATAACAGAATCACAAAGATCACAACCAATCCAAATGCAGAATTTTGTTATCTATAAAATACTTCTGCACCTATAGCTCTGGGAACATTACAGAAAATGGGACAGAAAGTTTAAACAAGCCAGATCAGAGATTTTGATGTGAAATCCCAAATCCTAGTAATATCAGAAGCTATGCCTTCCCTGTAAAGTATCCTGGATGCAACTAGTACTAAACTTTACCTGAATTAGAAAAACAATGACACAGTTGTCAGAGTGGATGGAAAAATCCCATGAATCCTCAAACCAAAACAGAGAACTACAAGCAACTATATAAACAACAACAGCAACAAAAATGATGACAATGGGAGAACTTGTCTTCTCCTTAGAAGAGAATACCAGTTCATCATGGTATGCCACTTGAGTATCCTAGGAGACATACATATGACTATTACACTGATCAGGTTAAATTTACTCATATGGAGTCATAGACACTTCAGCACTCCTTTTGCTTTCCCTCCTGATCTTAACCTTGCAATTAAGACCCTATTGCTGAAGAAATCATACACTTGAGACACATATTAGAAAAATTAGTCTGGTATAGTTAAGGAAGCCTCTTTCTTACTGAATAGCTTACATTGCTCTTGGAGGTGCCAGGCATGCTCCAAGAGGAGAAAAATTCTATTCAACTTTGCTAGCCTAGAGCCGTGTGAACTGTAATAATTCCCTGCCTGCTATGATGTGTTCACTGATAGGATACTGGTGCAAAAATTATGGGAGTAACCACCTACTTCTCATATTGATTTAAAGCCCTCTTTACAAGGCAGAAAAACAAATCTGGCAAAGTAAATAGGGTTAAGAACATGTAGCAAGAAGGTTATATGCCCTAGGGGAAAATCAGTTACTTTATGGAATTAAGAAAAAAGTGCAAAATGGAGAGGAGATATCTGGAAAGGATGATGAGGATGTTCAATGCATAATGTTAGAAATTCTCAAACAATAAATCTGTTGTAAAATAAAATCATAAAATTTTATTAAAAAATAGGATCATCAAAAGCAGCTTCCTTTGCCCCCAATTAACATTTAAATATTATTGTAAACTAGACTTTGATTCACTTTCACTTTCTTACATTGCCTTTCACATGAGTATAAATATTCATTAAATATTACTGGGAAAATTTTAAATTGCTCTCAGAAATCTCCATGAAATAAATTTTACTTAATTTACTTTTAACTTTAACAGGCACCACTCTTCCATAATTTTTGAATGAGTGCATACGCACACAAACACACACACACACACACACACACACACACACACACACACACACACACAAACGCAAGCACATGTTTAGAGATTACTGATTGGATAACAATGTCAAGATACTCATCCTTGAATAAGATTCATTCTTCCATCAGTGGTCATTAATTGCCTAAAGCTTTTCATCTAGGTTTGGGTTCTTCTGAAATTTTCATGATGCACTGGTATATCAATTAGGATTATCATTTGGCAAATCATGCTTAGGCAATCATATTGTTGAGATTTTATTGGTGCAACTCCCTTGACATGTCTCAAAGACATTATCTTTTCAATGGGAATTCTGTCTCTCTGGTTCTTAAGATCTGCATTTTTACTGAGTTTCAAGGTTACCAGCTACATTTTAATTTGTTTTATTAGTTGGGCCAGGGTGCCACATGGGTACATATTCTCCTCAATTTAACCATGCAGGAGTCTCTGTAATTGTCTCTTTCTTCTTCAGCTAAGAAGATTTTGATGATGAGGAAGAGTGATGACTGCCTCATATATGTATTTTCAGGTCAGTTACCAATGGACAATGCTTTGCTCTTTTCAACAACTCAAGATTTCATATTGAAATTTGAAAATTTGAAAATTTCGGTTAGGGTTAGGGTTAGGGTTAGGGTTAAATTCACCCAGCCACCCCCACCCACTTGATCTCTTGTTTACAATCATCGATTGCTGAATTGCTGTAATGTTTGCAAATAGTCTTGTGAGTATGACTGACAGAATATTTGAAAGGAGACATATTTTGATATCCCAAACAAACACATTTAATAACAGAAAACATATGACAGCATAAATATAGATTACAAATTTCAAATCCCAGTAGTGTCTTTGCCTTTAGCGTTTAACTTTGTGTTTCTTCCATTGGACTTCACTACAACTCAGTAATGTTTTCTATCATTTTAACTTATATATTTTCAAATAAAGAGAAAATGCATCTAGACAAATACACTAAAAGATTTACTACCTAATTTGAGTTCGGAAAACTTTTAAGAAAATATAATTTTAACTCTATTCTATACTGAGGAAATGCTGAGGTTTAATATAAGATAGGACTGTGATAAATACTTAAGTTTCAAATTTGAAAATTTCTTTTGAATACAACATCTTATATACTATATAAATCACAATAATACTTACTTTTCCAGGCCAATACAGTACTGATAAAATATATGCCTAATTAAATTAAGCAACTGTTTACATACATTGGTACAATGTAAACCTGAATTAAATTGAGAAGAATAAAGAAAACACAGTTACAAATAACTGGTATGAACACATATTGAACTCACATAGAAAGTAATTTATGAAACTATCAAATTCTATTAACAATTATTATTATATATCTGTTGAGAAGAATAATTTAGGTAACAATATAATAGGAGATAAACTTTAAATGCTCATTTTAATTAATTTAATATAAATAATAATTTTCCTCCAAGAGTTTTTTTACCTCAGTTTTAATAACTCAAACATACATTAATAAAATACACTTTCAAAATATTATTTGCAGAATATTTCTGATATTTTCAAAATTATTAATCAATATTTGATTATAAAGAAAATTTAAGTTATGTAACAATTTAATGGCTCACATTAATGTAATTTTAAAGTTTCAAATGGCTAAATAAACATATTTTTTAGCCAGGCGATGGTGGCGCACGCCTTTAATCCCAGCACTTGGGAGGCAGAAGCAGGAGGATTTCTGAGTTCGAGGCCAGCCTGGTCTACAGAGTGAGTTCCAGGCCAGCCAGGGCTACACAGAGAAACCCTGTCTTGAAAAACCAAAAAAAAAAAACAAACAAAACAAAAAAAAACATATTTTTTAATAATTCTTAACTTTGGAAATAACTACTATACCACTATCCTTTTCAGCTTATTATATTTATTATTTTCTATTCTGTTTTATTATGCTGAGAATACTCCTTAGTCATATAGTGGAGGTATATATGTGAATTACCTTTCTGATTTCTCTTATTATGATCCTAAAGTTATCAGTCTAAGTGACTCTTATATTACATAAAAATCTGAATCTCTTTTGATAATATATTTGATCCTAAATCAAATATTTTATAGGCATTATATGAAAATTTCATTTCTTGCTCTCAATATAAAAAATAATCTGGTGCTAATGAATTTTCCACTAATAAAACATCAGTGATGTTTGAATTTCAATTATAATCCAACACATAAAAACTTGTCAAATTATAGTATCAGACTGAAATTTTTAATCAAAATGAAATGCATTTTCCATTTTTATAATCTTTTTATAAATAGGTTTTTAAATAAGACCATTCTTCTATTCTTTTTTATTAGATATTTTATTTACATTTCAAATGCTATTCCCTTTCTTTCTTTCCCCTCTGAAACCCCCTATCCTTTCCCCCTCCCCCTGCTCACTAACAAACCCACCCACTCCCAAAACCCTGTCCAGGCATTCTCCTACACTGGGACGACAAGCCTTTACAGGACCAAGGGGCTCTCCTCTTACTGATGTCCAAAAAGGCCATACTCTGCTACATATGAGGTGGGAACCATGGGTTCATCCATGTGTACACTTTGGTTGGTGGTTTAGTCCCTGGAAGCTTTGGGAATACTGGTTAGTTCATATTGTTGTTCCTCCTATGGCACTGCAAACTCCTTCAGATCTTTGGGTCCTTTCTCTAGCTCCTCCACTGGGGACCTTGTGCTCAGTCCAATGGTTGGCTGAGAGCATCAACTTCTGTATTTCTCAGGCACTGGCAGAGCATCTTAGAAGACAGCTATATCAGGCTTTTGTCAGCAAGCACTTATTAGCATCCCTAATAGTGTTTGGGTTTGGTGACTGTATATGGGATTGATCCACAGGTGGGGCAGTCTCTGGATGGCCTTTCTTTCAGTCTTTGCTCCACACTTTGTCTCTGTATCTCCTCCCATGGGCATTTTGTTTCCCCTTCTCATATGGAACAAAGTATCCTCACTTTGGACATCTTTCTTCTTGAGCTTCATGTGGTCTGTGAATTAAATCTTGGGTGTTCCGAGTTTCTGAGATAATATCTACATATCAGTAAGTGCATATCATGTGTGTTCTTTTGTGATTGAGTTACCTCATTCAGGATGATGTTTTCTAGTTCCATTCACTTGCCTGTGAACTTGACGAAGTCGTTTTTAATAGCTTAGTAGTACTCCATTCGTAAATGTACCATGTTTTCTATATCCATTCCTCTCCTGAGGGACATTTGGGTTGTTTCCAGCTTCTTGCTATTATAAAAATGTCTGCTATGAACATAATGGAGTATGTGTCCTTATTATATGTTAGAGAATTTTCTGGTATACGCCCAGGAGTGTTATAGCTGGGTCTTCAGATAGTACTATACCTAATTTTCTGAGAAACTGCCAAACTGATTTCCAGAGTGGTTATACTAGCTTGTAATCCCACCAGCAATGGAGGAGTGTCCCTCTTTCTCCACATCCTTGTCAGCATCTTCTGTCACCTGAGTTTTTGATCTTAGCCATTCTGAATGGTGTGAGGGATAATCTCAGGGTTGTTTAGATTTGCATTTCCTTAATGACTAAGGATGTTCAACATTTCCTTAGGTGCTTCTCTGCCATTGTATTTTCTTCAGTTGAGAATTTTTCTTAACTCTGTACCCCATTTTTATAGGGTTCTTTGTTTTTCTGGAGTCTAACTTCTTTGTCTATATTGGATGTAGACAATCTATCAGATGTAGGATTGGTAAAAGTCTTTTCCCAATCTATTGGTTGCTGTTTTGTCTTAGCCAACATCAAACTAAATGGAGAGAAACTTGAAACAATCCCACTAAAATCAGGGACTAGGCAAGACTGCCCACTCTTTCCCTATTGATTCAATACAGGACTTGAAGTTCTAGCTAGATCAATTAGACAACAACAGGAGGTCAAAGGGATAGAAATAGGAAAGAAAGAAGCAAAAATATCATTATTTTCAGGTGATATGATAGTATACTTAATTGACCCCAAAATTTCCACCTAAACCTGATAAATAACTTCAGGAAAGTGGCTGGATATAAAATTGACTCAAACAAATCAGAGGCCTTCTTCTACTCAAAGGATATTCAGGGCAAGAAAGAAATTAGGCAAACAACACCCTTCACAATAGTCACAAATAATATAAAATACCTTGGTGTGACATTAACTAAGCAAGTGAAAGATCTGTATGACATGAACTTCAAATCACTGACAAAAAAGAATCGAAGGTCTCATAAAATGGAAACATCTCCCATGCTCATGGATTTGCAGGATTGATACAGTAAAAAATGACCATCTTGCCAAAAGCAATCTACAAATTCAATACAATCCCCATTAAAATTCCACCTCAACTCTTCATAGAGTTAGAAAGAGCAATTTGCAAATTCATCTAGAATAACAGAAATCCCAGGATAGTGAAAACTATTCTTAACAATAAAAGAACATGTGGAGGAATCACCATCCCTGACATTTTAAGCTGTACTACAGAGAAATTGTGATAAAAAAAAATGCATGATATTGGTACATGGACAAGCAAGTAGATCAATGGAATATAACTGGCGACCCAGAAATGGACTCACACACCTATGGTCATTTGATCTTTGACAAAGGAGCTAAAGCCATCCAGTAGAAAAAAGACAGCATTTTCAAAAAATGGGGGTTCTACTGGAGGTCAGCATGTAGAAAAACTAAATCGATTCATTCTTATCTCCTTGTATAAAGCTCAAGTCCAAGTGGATCAAGGACCTGCACATAAAACCAAATGCTCTAAAACTAATTGAAGAGAAATTGGTGAAGAGAATCGAACACATGGGCACAGGGGAAAATTTCCTGAACAGAACACCAATAGCTATGCCAGGCTTCCATTCTATACAAAGGCAATGAGAAGAACTGAGAGGAAATGAACCATTACAATATGGTCATATTGTTGCTGACCTGTAGAAATAAAGGACACTCATTTGATTATCTTACTCATCCATCTGCTTCAATGGATAATACTTAGCTTTAAGGGTACCAAAAGATGATTGTATGAATGAGTGTTGAACCTAAGTACCTTGAATTCGCGACCAAAGCTCTAGTCACAGAAACAACACTTTTTGAATTTGTTTGTGTCTCATATTGTTTTGGCAGAGATATAACTATATCAATATATTTAGTTCAAGATCATTCTTATAATTCTAAATAAGTTTGACAGAAAATATTAAAATCACACAATATAAAAGGTTAATATAGGGAACATGCCACTAAAAACAGATTTAGTCTTCCATGGTATTTTTATTCCCATGTTTTACTACAAGTTTAAATTGGTTTTTTCCAGGTTTAAAATTTAACTTTTTGCATCCCCTGAACTTAACAGTCATTGGAAACTGTCTAAAGAACCTGCAGTATTTTAATGGCTAAGACTTAAAACGAGTTCATTCATTTTTTTGAAGAGGTAACATTTATTTAAGAAAATTTTGTAGTGAAACATTACCACTTTATTTCTTACAGAGAGTCTGACATATATATATATATACATACAGTTGTTTATTAGAGGAATAAATATTATAAATATTATAAAGGAAGCAAATCACAGCAGGATTCAGCTTACTACTGAGACATGAGTATGACTAGACATGCATTTTGAAACTTCTTATTTATATTTTTAAAAATATAATTAATCTCAGCTGTAGTTACAGATGTTTTCAGCTGCCCAATGTGGGTTTTGGGAACTAAACTCTGATTCTCTGAAAGAGCAGCAAGCATTCTCATTACAAATCAATGCTGTAGCTCAAATAGTTTTATAGTTGAGGGCAGTATGGAGTTCATAAGAAGAATCTGTGTCAGTCAATTCTAAGTATCTGATAGTAGTTTTGCTCTAATTTATTAGTAATATTTCTGTCTTCATTGATTTTGTCTGAATTGGACATAGCCTAAACCTTTTATTATATTTATTTAATAATCACAATTGCAAATATTTCTGTTTAACAATTTTGATGCTGGTTAGGTTTATTAGTTAGATAAGTTTCAGGAAGACTAAATGCGTTGTTATGAGAGATCCAATCTGATCAGAAATACAAATTGTCATGTATAAATTACTAAGTATGAACAAATTATTTAGTTTTTTTTATTTTAATATTTATACTCAGTACATAAATATTACTGGTGATAATTTTATATTATTATTTAATAATATTAGAAAATATGATTATATGTCTTTATCATACAATCTATGACAAAAAATTAAAATTTTTTAATAGTAAACAAACAGTAAACTCATAAAATATACCACTTATGAGTCTATTCTTTACTCTTGCAAACTCCATGGAGAAACATGATTCAATTAAAAACAAGGTCTAAAAAACTTAAGTATTTATCACAGTCCTATCTTATATTAAACCTCAGCATTTCCTCAGTAAAGAATAGAGTTAAAATTATATTTTCTTAAAAGTTTTCCGAACTCAAATTAGGTAGTAAATCTTTTAGTGTATTTGTCCAGATGCATTTTCTCTTTATTTGAAAATATATAAGTTAAAATGATAGAAAACATTACTGAGTTGTAGTGAAGTCCAATGGAAGAAACACAAAGTTAAACGCTAAAGGCAAAGACACTACTAGTGATTCAGAAAGGTGCTTAAGTATTTTCAGTAGTGTACTGTTTGAAAATTAACACCATGTGTACTCAGAGACTATAGGAGTCTTGTGAAATGCTACTGTGTACCTTTAATCACCTTGTCAACTAATTTTATTATTTTGTAAGTAGAGAAATATGAATTTGAAAGTGAAGTTTGTTGCAAATAATACCACTTCAAAAATAAGCAAATTAAGATGATAAACAAAACCCACTTGACTTGAAATAACTAAATTTCTTAGAACTTTATAAACCACTGTGTATCTTCACACAAAAACAAAGTGAGTCTATAATCCTTAAATCCACTATATTCTCATGATGGTGAGGTTAAAGTAGAAAGCATGAATGAATAAATAATTTCAAGCTATTACTGAAGAGTATCAATCTAGAAACTCTATTATACCAATGAATTTGAATATAAAATTAGCCTTATGTATTGATATATGCACTATATTGTATATATTCAAATTTATTTTATTTTGTTCCTTATACAATATTATTCTGCCAAATAGTTTCTGAATACTGTCTAATCAAACGGTGATTATCATTGAAATATATAAGTGACTGCCTCTGATAGAAACAAAGTACACATCAGGGTTCATGGAAGGTTATGAGACTGACCTTAAGTTCCCTACCCTTAGGTCCATCTCAGGACTTGTTTTTATGAGATAGGGCTTGCCTTCTAGACCTAGAATATCTATTACTTTCTGGCCTCTTCAACTTCTTGTGTGTATTAATTACAGGAAAATATCACAAGACCAGAATAAAAAAATCAAGTGAAATTATCATTTATTCTAAATATCCCTATGTATATTATTGATAGTTCATTTATTTGCCTCATAACCTGAATCTACATAAGTTAATAGAATTTGTTTGTTTTTATTGAAATTTTATACTTCTATAAGTGAATATTAAAATTATTAATAATAATACAGTAATTAGCATGACATTATAAAATGAAAATACGAAATGATGCCACCAGAATGTCTGTTATTTGCTTTCTTTTTTACATACATATGCATGTGCCCTTGGAAGTGCGATGTATCTGGTAAATAATAAACTTTACCACCCAGTGCAATGGAATGTCTCAAGATTTTTTTTCTCGTTAAATAGTTATTAAAGTATTATTTGAGCAAATTGACTTTTTCTCCTTTTTAACAAGATCTAGACTCAAATTCACTAGTTTGAGGCCTAATCAATACTCTGCTAACTGCTCCATTAATGCTCTCTCGCTGCTTTTCTCTTTCATCCTTCCAGAAAGCAGGTCATTGTTGTTACCTTGCAGCAGATAATAGATTTTCCAAGGTAATAACTTCAGAGGCTTATCACAGATTTCTTCCTTTCCTTCAACTGCAGGATCCAATCAAGTTTTGACACATGACTCTCCTTTCTGACCATCTAAAGCAGGTCATTTAGCTGTTCAAACTAATGGAAAAGAAACAACACTAAAAGATAAAATGAAGAGATGGAGGCAGGAAAAGAGATGGAAAGGGTTTCAATTCTACATTTTTAAAGTAAAATAATTAAAAAAAAGGATGAAAAGTTGGTACTAAATTTTGAATTAACTTAGATTCCTTATCTGAGACGTTCATCAGGGAAATTGAAGGACTTCCCTTATAATATGAACAGGAAAATGCACACACAGGTACCAAATGTACTCAAAATTACACCAAGAAAATATGGATGAACCCATAATCATGGAAACTGCTGAGAGATTCAGCACTAATATTGAGGCACATACTTTTCCCTTACCTCTGATATGGCACTCGAATGTCTGACATACTGATTTAATTCTATTAGGATTTTTGTATGTTACAACAACGATGTGCTGTTGATTGACTTCTTTTCTTGATGTCTAGTGGCAATTTTTAAATTAAGTAATGTTAGAAGTTGATTCATTTCCATAAATATGTTTTCAGTTAAAAAAATAAACCTTCACTAAGTATTATGTTGGTGACAACTGTAGCATATACTCAAGTTCCCAATTCTCATTTTAAAATATATTCTGCAATAAACATAAGAGAATAAATATGCTAAATGGTATGGAATGTTTGGTGTTAAGATAATTTCCTGTTTTACTTTTCTACAGATATAGCGCTGAGACCTGAATGGTAAAATGGGTCTGTTTAGAAGCCCACAAGATAGAGAATTAAACTTCAATATTTTCTCATTGCATTTATCACACACGATTCCATACTAAGCTTAAATTTTGTCTGTAATAAGCAGATATTTTCAGTACCAGTGACACCTGGCTGGTCAGTCAAAGTGGCCCAAAAAAGGAATATATAGATTAAGATTGTGATAAAGGAACACATAAGGGAAGAGTGAGGAGTTTAAGAAGATTGAATTTACATGGTTTGCTTTCTCTGGGTTGTTGCTCTCCATACTATATTCAATTTTAATCTCCCTCAAAGTTTCTTAGAAATTTAGTGAAATTTTCAAGCAAGTAAAGCTAGTTCCAACACATCTAACTTTATTGTCATGTATTGTTGGTGTTCTTTAAAGGGAAAATATTAATTGGATTTTGTAACAAATTTTGAATATCTTTGCCCAATAATCTGATTCTCTGTAGACTTTTTGCAAATTCTCATTACATAAATACACACAAAATCATGCGAATGTATATTCATTGACATGGCATATTTCTGCAGTTCCATGACTGAAACAGTAAGCTCTGCAATTATCCTGCATATTCCTAAACAAAACAAATAATAATCTTATTTTTTAGTCACTGTGGTTTGATTCTTAAATAACATTCAACAGGCTCAAGTTTTTAATGGTTTTACTTAATAGTGTCTTTTGATATTTTAAGGGACTGTGGAAACTTTGGAAGGTGAGACTTGGATATCTTTCATAGGTCAGTATTCATGAGTATTTGGAGGTCATGCTTTGGCCATGCCTCAGCTTCTGTCTGTGTCCTGGTCACTGCAATGATCAGCTATGACCACATACTCTTTTCTAAATATACTAAGTCACTTGCCCATGACCTCTGCTTTGTTAGCCTGCAACCACAAGAAACCATGTGTACAAATGTACTTCTGTTTTGTTTCTGCCAGACGATTTGGTCACAGTGACCCAAAAGTAATTAGAATTCAAGTCCTTCATCAAGTTATCAACAAAGTACTCAAGATGTTTCCACCCTTGTATTTTATGCTCATATGCAAATAGTAAATGAATGATGTACATTTCTAATAATCTTTCTATTTTGACGGCAGTTAGCAATAATTAATGAAATAGTGTTACATGCCTTAAATGTAGATGAATGATTTTACTCATTATCAACCATACCTAACTAATATAAGAATGAAATTAGTACTACGAACAATTTGGTAAATTTTGAGAATATATTTACCCTATTATAAATGTCTTTTCAGAAGCTTAATGCTGAATTAACTCACTGCTCCTAGCTCTTTCTGAACTCTAGCTAGCTGGTTCATGCCACACACAAATAAAATCTATACAGTTGTTATCCAGGACTAAGGTTAGGAGAAATGGGAACAACTGTTGTTACAAAGAGCTGCCGCTGGCTACTGAAATGTCTCCATTCAGGCCTACTGCAGGCAGTCCCTGTCATTGTTTGCTGTCCCCAGCACTTCTACAAACTAACTTTACCTTAAAGGTGTGTACTAAGAACATGCCTGTATTACCCACAGAAAGAATAAAGGCATGTGGCCTCTCTGCATTTCTACAGGATCACACAGACCTAGGTCTTTGGATGACAGAGCATCCATATTGCTGGTTGAAAAATCCTATGTGCCATATTTTAATTTTAATATTAGAAATTTTACTTCATTAAAAATACACTATTGCCAGGCAGTGGTGGTACATGCCTTTAATCCCAGCACTTGGGAGGCAGAGGCAGGAGGATTTCTGAATCCGAGGCCAGCCTGATCTACAGAGTGAGTTCCAGGACAGACATGGCTACACAGAAAAACCCTGTCTCGAAAAACCAAAATAAATAAATAAATAAATAAATAAATAAATAAATAAATAAATACACACTATTATTTCATGGATGTGTGTTTCATCATTAGGGTAAGAACAGAGTTTTCACAGAGACTGTAACTGTTGGTAACCTTGGCTACAAAGAGACAGGAACATAAAGGTCATATGTACACATATGTACTTCCTGTACTCACTTAGGTTTTCCTGGCATCATAAGTGCAAAGAAAAAAGACAGAGGGCTTATTATTCAAACAGAAAGATTAGTTAAACTTTATTACATAGTAAGGTACATTCAGGAAAAAAATCTTTTCTTGTTGGAATCATTAAATACACATAATTCCAGAATTCTAGAAGCTAAGTCATGAAAATTCTGTGTTCCAGGATAGTTCATGTTATATACTGAAATCCTGTCTGAGAAAAGCAAAGCTGAAGATTTCTCTGCATGGACTTTGTTGAAAGCCTACCACTGGTAGATAGACTTTTCTTGATGACTTTCTGTGAAGGTTATAATTAGACCAACCCTCATGCGTCCTGAATTCCTAAGTCTTGTTAAGAAACCATGACCTAACTGTGCTTATTCCAACGAATAGTGGGTCACTAAATATATCCAAACTTTTTTTTATATAATTAACTTTGATCGAATTCTTTTCCCGTTATACATAAGAGGGAAATCTTCTAACATCATAAAAGGAAAAGAAAGAAAACAGTCATAGAGTTGGAACTTTCAGTTACCTTCTCCTCTTTATGTTTCCTTTGAACCTCAAAGGTCATTGGGTGATTACTTCCCTCTTTCCAGGAAATTACATTGTACATTCGCCATGAAAACCCAGCTGAGAAATAGATGTTAAAATGAGAATCTGTTGATTTTCTCCTCAGTAAACCTGGATCTTAAATATCAGTTTGCAGAGGAATCTATCCTGCGCATGACAGGACCGGCCCGAGTATTCCATTCATCACATCTTTCTCTACAACTTCTCTCAGTGCTACAGCCTTTTTAGCCCCATTTTGACAAAACTGATATTTCTAGGATCTATGGGAAATTGGTTCAGTAAATCAGCAAACACTGACTGTTTTAAACAAAGATCAAATTTTGAGTTCTTTTAGTTCTTTCCCTTCCTTAGGCCAAACTGTGTAAATCATAGTTGAGAAAAAAATATATAAAGCTGAATTCTTTCTTCACTTTTGGTACCTTTAGACCTCCTATCTCTTTTTATGGACTGCTGCATGAGTGAAAAATGGAAAAGTTTTCACTGTATATTGTCACATACTAACTGCCAGCAAAAGCGTATTGGTCAAGGTTGTCTCTTGCTTTCTATTTCCTTTAGGGTCAGGTGGCTATTATATATGGAAATCACTTACACACAGGCATAGGCTGAGCATTTGCATTGCTTGCATTTGTTCAGGAGAGATAATGACACAGTTTCAGTGCAAGTCAAGGTCAAACCTGATGGGGGACAAGAAAATGGGATTTTAGTATTCAGGTTCAACAGAAGACTAGAGTTTTCTGCTAAGAGAGAGTAGTGAAGTTAAAGTGAATTCTTCCTCACCAAGTCTTTCAATATATTTAAATGTTCTCCAGAGTGCACACATTCCACCTGCATTGAAACTCATATCTCTAATCACAGGTCTATAATCACAGTCTTGATTGTTTAGACAGGAACCTAAACTTTGGCAATTACTCAATAATTTCTATAGTCTTTGCTTTCTAAGTGCATCTGTGTAGCATTTAAGAGTACTTGTAATTTGATCTTGCACTGTCATGGATAAATCAGATATGTAGTTTCTAAGGATTCATGTGTTATTTATGACACCTGGTATCTTGACAGGCATATGGTTACATAACAGTAAAATTGGGTACACTGAGAAGGCAAAATTCCATTGATTTTGATTATTTATTTTTATTAATTTTCTTGAATAAGAATTTCATACACAGCTATATTTTGATAACTCATCTTCATTTCTACCCTTTACTCCGTGACTGTTCGAATCCACAACCATTCCTCCCTGTAAATTCCATGGGTATCCCTTGCCCTGGTTTCATATTGTCTATATATCTACTTAATGATGTTAGTATATGCATGACTGTAAGAGCATATTGTGGAGCATGGACTCAGTGGCCACATCCCTCAAAAGAACTGACTCTCCCTAACCTAGTACGCATGAATTGCCAAAGGCTTCTCCACAAAAAGTGGGATATGCATACTTTTATGAATTTGCCATCTGTGGCTACCTTTTTGTTATTCAAATTTAACCCAGTAAAATTGATCCCATCATAATATCTGTATTCTTAAGTTACATTACAATGTCCTTGTCTCACAGTTACTTCACATCATAAAATCAAATATACTTCATTTTTACTTCCATTTACTCACTAAATAATCTGAACCATATGTTCTTCCACTAATAGAATCTAGTTTATAAGAAATTCATTAACTTCCTTAAGATTCCTATTTGACTAGAGAGTCATCTGTTTATCTTACTACATTGTTCTCTTATATTGAAACCAAACCCATTACTTAGAGGTTTAGTGCTTTTATTTTGCTCTGACTTTTATCCATTCTTTCTTCTAACAACACTTACCACTCTGTGTTCTCTAGAACGCTTGATTCTTTGCAGAAATCATTAAATTATGTTTTGTGACATGCCTTAAGGTATTTTGGAAATAGTTTAGATCATTAGACACAAAGTGTTACTATGTGATTTTACTGACACTGTTGAACTGATATCATTTATGATAATGCTTTAACTCATGATTTAATTTTATTAAATTTAGTGAGATGTTCATTTGATAAGTAGGGATTTTAGAATCAACAGTTAAAGTTCCATTAGAAAGAAAAATACCCCCTATAAACCTGAAGACATTTGTTCTCTCTTGGACAGTATATGCAAAATCTTCACTCGGGACAGTCTATAGATATAACACAAGTTGCTGGTGTACATGATTTCAGTGTAATACGCAATTCTAAACAGTGACCTTTCCCATTTATATAATTTGTTTTTATGCTATCTTATTCTTGATATATTCATATCTTTTAAAATTGACTTTACATTGAAAATTTTAAATGATTCAGCTCCAGGGATCTGATATATCTCACATTTGTAACCACTTGCAAATTAAAATTTCCACTTTTATTTTATTTTTTAAATTTTTTTATTAGATATAGGCTTCATTTACATTTCAAATGTTCTCCCCTTTCCTGGTTTCCTACCCCCCAAAAGTCTCATAACCCATCTCCCCTCCCCCTGTTCCCCAATCAACCCTCACCCACTTCCCTATCCCAGCATTCCCCCACACTGCAGCATTAAGCCTTTCCAGAACCAAGGGCCTCTTCTCCCTTTGATGTCCAACAAGGCCATCCTATGATGCCTATGTGCCTGGAGCCATGGGTAACTCCATGTGCATTCTCTGGCTGATGGCTTTGTCCCTGGGAGCTCTGGGAGTACTAGGTGACAAATATTGGTTTTCCTCCTGTGGCGCTGCAAACCTTTTCAGCTCCTTGGAGTTGCCAGTTGAAGTAGCATCATTTGTTGAAAAAGCTATCCTTTTTTCCACTGAATGGTTTTAGCTCCTTTGTCAAGAATCAAGTGACCATAGGTGTGTGGGTTCATTTCTGGGTCTTCAGTTCTATTCCATTGATCTACTGCCTGTCACTGTACCAATACCATGCAGTTTTTAACACTATTTCACTGTAGTACTGCTTGAGGTCCCGGATACTGACTCCCCCAGGAGTTCTTTTATTGTTGAGAATAGTTTTAGCTATCCTGGGTTTTTTGTTATACCAGATGAATTTGAGAATTGCTTTTTCTAACTCTATGAAGAATTGAGTTGGAATTTTGATGGGGATTGTGTTGAATCTGTAGATTACTTTTGGCAAGATGGCCATTTTTACTATATTAATCCTGCCAATCTACAAGCCTGAGAGATCTTTTCATCTTCTGAGGTCTTCTTCGATTTCTTTCTTCAGAGACTTGAAGTTCATGTCATACTGATCTTTCATTAGCTTGGTAAGTGTCACACCAAGGTATGGAGCATTATTTGTGACTATTGTAAAGGGTGTGGTTTCCCTGTGTTCTTTCTCAGCCTGTTTATCCATTGAGTAGTGGAGGGCTACTGATTTGTTTGACTTAATTTTATATCTAAACTTTGCTGAAGTTGTTTATAAGCTTTTGGAGTTCTCTGGTGGAATTTTTGGGGTCCCTTAAGTATGGGATCATATCATCTGCAAATAGTGACATTTTGATTCTTCCTTTCTAATTTGTACCCCTTTGACCTCCTTTTGTTGTCTAATTGCTCAAGCTAGAACTTCAAGTACTGTACTGAATAGATAGGGAGAGAATGGGCATCCTTGTCTAGTCCCTGATTTTAGTGGGATTGCCTCAAGTTTCTCTCCTTTTAGTTTGTTATTGGCTACTGTTTTGCTGTATATTGCATTTACTGTTTATATATGGGGCTTGAATTCCTGATCTTTCCAAGACTTTTGATATGAAGGGATGCTAAATTGTGTCAAATGCTTTTTCAGCCTCTAATGAAATGATCATGTGCTTTTTTTTTCCTTTGAGTTTGTTTACGTAGTATATTAAGTTGATGGATTTCCTTATATTGAACCATCTCTGCATCCATGGGATAAAGACTCCTTGATCATGGTGAATGATCATTTTTATGTATTCTTGAATTCCATTGCCAAGAATTTTATTGAGTATTTTTGCTTCAATGATCATAAGGAAAATTCATCCTAAGTTCTCTTTCATTGTTTGGTCTTTGTGTGGTTTAGATATAAGCATAATTGTGGTTTCACAGAACAAATTGTGTTGTGTTCCTTCTCTTTCTGTTTTGTGGAATAGTTTGAACAGTATACTAATACTGTTCAAACTATTGGTTTCAAAGTTCTTCTTTTAAAGTCTGATAGAATTCTCCACTAAACCCATTTAGTACTGGTTTTTGGGTTTGTTTTTTTTTTTTTTTGGTTGGGAGACTATTAATGATTAGTCTATTTCTTTAGGGGTTATGGGACTATTTAGATAGTTTATCTGATAATGTTTTAATTTTAGCACCTAGAATGTGTCTACAAAATTGTCCATTTTATCCAGATTTTCCACTTTTGTTGAGTATAAGCTTTTGTAGTAGGATCAGATGATTTTTGGAATTTCTACAATTTGTGTTTTTATATCTCCCTTTTCATTTCTGATTTTATTAATTTGGATATTATCTCTTTGCCCTCTGGTTAGTCCAGCTAAGGGCTTCTCTATCTTGTTGATATACACACGGAAGCTGAACAACGCTCTGCTTAATGATAACTTGGTCAAGGAAGAAAAAAAGGAAGTTAAAGGTGTTTTAGAATTTAATGAAAATGAAGAAACATCATATAAAATCTTATGGACCACAAAGAAAGCAGTGGTAATAGGAAAATTCTAAGTACTTCCAAAAAGAAACCGGAGAGAGCTTACACTAGCTTCTTGACAGCACACCTGAAAACTCTAGAACAAAAAGAAGCAAACGTACCCAAGAGGAGTAGATGGTAGGAAAATAATCAAACTCGTGGCTGAAATCAACCAAATAGAAACAAAAAGAGCTATAAAAAGAATCAACAAAACTAGAGCTGTATGTAGTAAACATATTTTTAGTTAATTCTTAGAGTTTATTAGATGTGAACAATAAGTTTCCTACATATTTACTTTCTCTCTACCACACATCCTGTCATTATTCAAATCTTTCTTAGTGTTGCATCCTATTGTTTTTATAAACCACACAGTCCAATTTATGCACCCTATACACTCAAGAAATAAAGCTATTTAATGCAAGTTGCACACACTTAGTGTAAACAAATTCCTCCTCTGCTAGAATCCTCCCTTGTTACAGTTGTTCAAGCTAGTACTGGGGCGTTTGAGGCCCATCTCCTTTCCTGCTAGAATGTTCTTCATGTTGACTTTTTTTGCATCTTGTTCAGGCAGACTCAGCTACTTTGAGTTCATAATGAGTTCATGAATTCTATCAAAATCAGAAGACAGTTTTACTCTGCTCCTCCCAGACTTTTAACACTTAAAATCTTATGACCCTTTTTTCATGTGTTCTTCCCTAAGATTTATGAAAGGATATGATAAATATATGTGACATATGTATACATGCCATTGATAATTTGCCTTGACTATTTTTGTGCCCATGTCTTATACAGAGGAACTTAAACCCAATCACAAACTGATTGGACACCTTTGTATCATCTGTGTCATACTAGTACCATGAGCACAAAATTGCATCATTGCATACTGTAGCTCACAGGGTTCATAGATGGGTAAGACTGTTAATGACTTTCCCTACAGCAGTTTGCATGGTACCTTTCAGTACTAGGAAAACAATCCACCAAGTAGGATGCATTCTAACTATAGTTTTCAATATCCTATGACCAACGTTTGTGTCATCTTCAGCAATAGGGTATTACCAATAATTTCTACTGAGGAACAAACGTCAAGGCAAGAAATTATATTATATTACTGTTCTCTACAATAGCAACAACTGGACATAAAGTACCCCACATCTGGCACAAGACTTTATATTTGGCCATCTGTGGTTACATGAATAAATAATATCAGCTGTGTAAAATCAAAACTGCTTACACACAGGCAGAGAGAGAGAGAGAGAGAGAGAGAGAGAGAGAGAGAGAGAGAGAGAGAGAGAGAGAGAGAGTATTATAATGCAGTAGGTTGCAAAAGAAAATTTCAAAGACCATAGTGTTAGTCATTCCTCCACCTTAACCATGCTGATCACTCATCTTTCTCCTTCTTACAACTTCCTCTCTATTACTGACCCTTACTTCTGTAATCTATATTCTACTGTTCTCTCCCCTTTTAGATTTTAAAAGGAAGAGATTTAAATTTTTTCATCTAAATTCAACACTATTCTCCAATCTCTTTCAGTACTGAAGCTAAAGTAGAATATGTAACACAGAAGAGAAACTACAGAACTGATAAGAGTCATGTAATAGGTCATTTATTTTAGGATTATATTTTTGACAATTCCTTGAAGATGCCTGGGAAAACAGACCACCAATCCCTTTGGAATGAAAAAGAGTTTTCATTCTGGAAAACTCTTCTTGTAGCATTCTACAAGAACAATATGATCATAATTCTGTCATTAATGGATGAGAAGAATAGGAACAACACTCTCAGGTATATGAAGGTAATAGCCAAAGTGTATGGAACTGTAAAGAAGCAATTAATTTCAATTAACCACTCTATAAATTTAAGAGACAACCTTTAATCTTAAGATTATTTGAGATTAAAACTTTAATTAGTTTCTATCCTTCATAAAGATAGTATTTAAACCCTTAATCCTAGGATCTCAAAGTCAATTAGCAAATAAATCCCCACTTTTTCTAAAAAAGTATGTACACATGAGTTACAGGAAGAACCATAGTTTTGTCAAGAATTGCAATCTAATCATACCCAGAAAACATAACTTTTAAATGATTGTAAAAATATTAAAATAATTTTACATTTCAGACATCTTTAGATATTTGAGTTTTATTTTGAATTATGATAATTCTATGAAGTGGGATCATTAGTAGTCTCTTTAACTAAAACTGAAAAGCCTTTACTTAAAATTAAAAATATAGATATCTTCTTCAAAGCACTATTTTTTGTATTGAATGAGTTAATCATTTAACAATGTAATATTACTATTAAATTAACATCATGAATCATGAAATAGAATGTACATTATATTAAAGTATAGGATGGAATTTTAATTCAAATAATATCTTTGAATACATATTTGATACATATATCTGCATTTATATCTATGGTAGCATATTTTTATCTTGAGTGCTGTTACAGATGTTAAGAGTTTTGAGTAGTTGAAAGCATGCGTACATGCCAAAGGAAGTATTCATCTAAACTCTTATGGTTTCTTCTGAGCTCAAGACAACTAGAACAAACAGAAGAAGCAACAGCTAAAGACAATACATACTAAGTGCAGGCACTTTATAAGATCCAGAAACTAAAGGTGCCAAAATTACACAGCTAGAACAGAGTGCATATATATTAAATGGAACTATCCTCATGTACACAAAAATAAGTTCACCTGTCACAGACTTTTCCTTGGGGCTGAAGGTATACTTGAGTGTTAGACTGTTTGCCTAGCAAGGAGAAACTCTGTTCTATCCTAGCCAACCCCCCCATACACACTCACTCACACACACATTCATACTCATAAACACATGCATACTTTGCATATAAACACACACATATGGTTCATATGCACATATGCACACATACACACATATACATATACAGATTCACACACACTCACATGCACACTCATGTACACTCACACACATAATAAGACACACACACTCAAACATTCTCACACATATGCACACATTCTCACTCTCACACATATACATGTTCACACTCTCACACATACACACTCACACAGACTCACAGATTCTCATACACATGCACAAAAACTGTAAAATAACAATTTATTATTGTGTTGAGACAAAGAATTAAACCTCTTATATAACTGATAACTATAATTATTCACTGTTGACTTTGCATTTATTATAGCAATCCCCTGTGTAACTAAAGATGCAAAACATTTATTTTAAATTTCTTTGCACCATAATTGTTCCACTCTACTTACAAAACCTACAAAGTCTCTCCCTGCATTACACAATGTTAATTCAAAATTTACTTCAAAGTGCTATGTCATTCAGAATCCTAAAGACCATGATCATGCTAGTGTCAACATGCAGAATACCAATTTTTAAAAATATCTGAATAACTTCACCTTTTAAAATAGAATTTTAAAGATGGAAGGAAAGACCCCTGGTCCTGGAAAGACTGGATGTAGGGGAATGCCAAGACAGAGAAGTGAGAGGGGGTTGAATGGGGAAAAGAGGCAGGGAAGGGGGCTTATGGGACTTTCAGGGAGGGAGGAAACGGGAAAGGGGAAATGATTTTGAATGTAAATAAAAAAACTTAGAAAATAAAAAAAAAAGAAAGAAAAAGAAACTAGAACAGCATGGAAATATTAAAAAAATAAAATAAAATAGAATTTTAAAATCCATGTCATAAACATAAAGAATAAAACAAAATTAGCACAGGAAACAGGCTTAAAATTAGCAAACATAATTTCTGGATATGAAAACTATAACTGATGACTGAATCCCCAAAGTATAGATTAACTGGCAGAAAAGCCCAGTTAGCACTCTGGCTTGTTAGAAGTCACTATTAATGATGGTAACATCATAGTGGAATAGGAGCTTCCAAAGATTTCCCCTTACAAAATCTTCAAGTTTAACAACAACTACCTACATACAAAGATGTGGCCATAACAGTTAAAAGAATTTTCTTTAAGGAATGAGACCTGAGTTTATTATACCTGAAAGAGAACAGAAATAAAAAAGAACATCAGTTTCAAAAATGTACATTAGCTGTGTGAGCTCTGTCTTAAGGTTGAAAAGAGGTGACTATATGCCAAGGTCAGTGAAGTAAGTTCATGTTTGAGCCAACAGCCAGGACTGTGGTGACTCCTGTGAGAAATAGAAGAACTACACTGACCTTGACCCAAAGGTCTCTAGCTCCTCCATGATTCACAGTAGCTCAGCTAAAAAGTTGATCTAAGTGAATCTAAGAATCTACCAATGAATAATTAGAGAAAATGTGACCAAGCCAATAGAAAGACAAATTTCCTGCTAGATAATGACACTAGTACAGCACAGAAATGGATGCAACTAACATCTCCCAAAAAAATGGTATAAAATAAGTTCATTACCGCTAACAGACAAAATATTTCATTCCCTAGGAGGACATAATTATTATGACATTTACTGAAACATACACTTTAAAACACATGAAATAATCCTTAATTGGCCTGACTCTCATTCAGCCATATTTTAAAGTTATCATTTTAAAAATGATAGACTAAATAAGTGAAGCACATACATAAAATACACTAAGGTATGAAATGTTAAGGAAATGACGGAGTTGTGCTAGCACTTGGTTCACAAGCCTGAGCACTCCACCAGCTAAGTGTTACTCAAAAAGTGTTTCTGTATCTCTCACCAAAAAGGTAGAATACCTGGTTACCAGCCCCAAGGATGCCACCTTTGCCCTGCTTGATTTTTTTCTAGTTCAGTGATTTAGATAATATGATAATACCATTAAAGTAAAATAATTATGTTTCCCTGTTGCTTAAAGGGAAGTAAAACTGTAGAATTTTATAATATACAGATCTATCTCCATATAATTTAGTTTTCTTCTTTTTGTCCATAAAAAAAGAGGAAAAAAAAGAAAAATTCTAAAACCTGTAACTTTTCCATAAAAGAAAGATGTAGTATAAAATCAATTTCATTTTAAAAAGTAGTTTTTACTTTCTATTTTCCTGCTTCATTTTAACAAACACTCACTAGTTTATTTCCAGTAACAATCAACCTAGGTTTCAACATTAGCAATGCTGAATTGACCAAAATATTCAAAGTGTGTACACATTTCAGATATAATCATGATGCAAATGGAAACAAACCACCTTGGGAAAAGACTAAGTTGAGAAGCTTTCTTTATTTTACTTTACTTTACTTTTATTTACTTTTATTTTATTTTATTTACATGTTAAGTGTTATGCCCTTAACCGGTTTCTTCCTCTCCTGGAAACACCCTCTCCTAATCCCTTCTCCCTGCTTTTATGAGGGTGTTGCTCCACTCAGCCACCCACTTCCATCTCCCTGCCCTTGATTCCCCTACATTAGCACACCTATCAAACCTTCATAGTACCAAGGACCTCTTCTCCTACTGATGTCTGACATGGCCGTCCTCTGCTACATATGCAGCCAGAACCATGTGTACTTCTTGGTTGGTGGCTTAGTCCCTGGGAGCTCTGGGGGGGGGGGGGGTCTTGTTGGTTGATGTTGTTGTTCTTCCTGTGGGGTTGCAAACCCCTCCAGCTCTTTCAGTCTTTTCTCTAACTCCTCCACTGGGGACCACGTACTCAGTCCAGTAGTAGGCTGTGAGCATCCTACTCTGTATTTGTAAGGCTCTGGAAGAGCCTCTCAGGAGACAGCTTTATCAGGCTCCTTTCAGCAAACCTTTCTTAGCATCCACAACAGTGTTGGGGTTTGGTGACTGTATACTTGTTGAATCCCCAGGTGGGACAGTCTCTGGATAGCCTTTCCTTCAGTTTCTGGTCTGCACTTTGTCTCAACATTTGCTCCTGTGAGTATTTTGTTTCTCCTACTAAGAAGGACTGAAGCTTCCACACTTCCATCTTCCTAATTCTTGAGCTTCATGTGGTCTCTGAATTGTATCTAGGGATTTGGATCTTTTGGGCTAATGTCAACTCATCAGTTTGTGCATACCACATGTGTTCTTTTGTGATTGGGTTACCTCACTCAGAATGTCATTTTCTAGTTCCATCCATTTGCCTAAGGATTTCATGAACTCATCATTTTTAATAGCTGAGTAGTTCTCCATTGTGTAAATATACATTTTCTGTATCCATTCCTCTGTTGAAGGACATCTGGGTTCTTTCTACCTTCTGTCTATTATAAATAAAGCTGCTATGAACATAGCATAACATGTATCCTAATTACATGTTGGAGAATCTCTTGGATATATTCCCAGGAGTGGTATAGCTGGGTCATCAGGTAGAACTATTTCTAATTTTCTGAGGAATTGCCAAACTGATTTCCAGAGTGGTTGTACCAACTTGCAATCCCACCAGCAATGGAGGAATTGTTGCTCTTTCTCTACATCCTTGCCAGCATCTGCTGTCACCCAAATTTTTGATTTTAACCATTCTGACAGGTGTGAGATGAAATCTCAGGGTTGTTTTGGTTTGCATTTCACTGATAACTAAGGATGTTGGACATGTCTTTAGGTGCTTCTCAGCCATTCGATATTCTTCAGATGAAAATTCTTTGTTTAGCTCTATACTCCATCTTTAACAGAGTTATTTGATTCATTGGGGTCTAACTTCTTGAGTCTTTATATATTGGATATTAGCCCTCTGTCAGATATGGGACTGGTATAGATCTTTTCCCAGTCTGTTGGTTGCTATTTTGTCCTATTGACAGTCTCCTTTGCTTTACAGAAGCTTTGCAATTTTATGAAATCCCATTTGTCAATTCTTGATCTTAGAGCATAAGCCACTGGTGTTCTGTTCAGGAAATTTTCCCCTCTGCCCATGTGTTCAAGGCTCTCCCCTACTTTCTCCTCTATGCATTTCAGTGTATATGGTTTTATGTGGAGGTGCTTGATCCTCTTAGACTTGAGCTTTTTACAGGGAGATAAGAATGATCAATTTCCATTTTTCTACAAGTAGACTGCCAATTGAACCAGCACCATTTGTTGAAAATGCTGTCTTTTTTCCACTGGATAGTTTTAGCTCCTTTGTCAAAGATCAAGTCAAAGATGTTTGTGGGTTCATTTATGGGTCTTCAATTCTATTCCATTGATCAGCCTGCCTGTCCTTTTACCAATACTATGCAATTTTTAACTGTTTTTTTAACAAGGTCAAGGATGGTGATTCTCCCAGAAGTTCTTTTATTGATGAGAATAGTTTTCACTATCCTCAGTTTTTTTATTTTTCCAAATGAATTTGAGAATTGCTCTTTCTAACTCTACGAAGAATTGAGTTGGAATTTTGATGGGATTGCATTAAATCTGTACATTGCTTTCAGTAAGATGGCCATTTTTACTATATTAACCCTGCCAATCCTTGAGCATGGGAGATATTTCCATCTTCTGAGGTTTTCTTTGATTTCTTTCTTCAGAGACTTGAAATTCTTATCATACAGAGCTTTCACTTGTTTGGTTAGAGTCACATCAAGTAGCTTTCAAATAAGAGAAATGAAAGTTATCTTTTAAACACTTGACAATCCAGTATTATTCTCTTTGCATTTGGTATTTGTCATTATTTGTAAAAAGATAGGGTAGACTTGATTAAAAGCTTTTTATGAGCTTGTAATACCCAAAACACAATTCACATATCAATTGACTCCCCAGAAGAAGGAAGGAGAGGACCCTGATTCTGGAAAGACTCCTTTCAGCACTGTAGTGGAATACCAGGATAGAGAAGTGGGAGGGGGTTGAATGGGGAACAGGGGGAGGGAAGAGAGCTTATAGGACTTTTGGGGAGGGGGGAACCTGGAAAGGAGAAATCATTTGGAATGTAAATAAAGAATATAGAAAATAAAATAAACAAAAAAACTTTTTATGAATGTACCTAGTCTATATACATATGTATGTATGTAGTTATGTATGTACACACATGCAATTATATTAGCTATTTTTGTCTCTTCAGTAGTGATATTAAAAGCAAGGACTCAACCCATACTTATCTCCTTGTACAAACCTCAAGTCCAAGTGGATCAAGGACCTACATTTAAAACCAGACACAATGAAGCTTATAGAGGAGAAAGTGGGAAAGAACTTTGAACACATGGGCACAGGGGAAAATTTCCTGAATAGAAGAACACCTATGGCTTATGCTCTAAGAATAAGAATCAACAAATGGAACCTCATAAAACTGCAAGTCTTCTGTAAGGCAAAGGACTCAGTCAATAGGACAAAATGGCAACCAACAAATTGGGAAAAGATCCTTATCAATCCTACACCCAATAGAGGGCTAACATCCAATGTATACAAAGAACTCAAGAAGTTAGATGACAGAGAGTCAAATAACCCTATTAAAAATGGGGTACAGAGCTAAACAGGGAATTCTCAACTAAGGTAACTCGAATGGCCCTGAAGCACCTAAACAATGTTCAGCATCCTTAGTTATCAGGGAAATGCAAATCAAAACAACCCTGAGATTTCACCTCACACCGGTTAGAATGTCTAAGATGAAAAACTCAGGGGACAGCAGATGCTAGAGAGGATGTGGGGAAAGAGGACGCCTTCTCCATTTTTGGTTGGATTGCAAGCTGGTAAAACCACTCTGGTAATCAGTTTGGTGGTTCCTCAGAAAATTAGACATAATACTACCAGAGGACCCTGCTATACCACTCTTGGGCCTCCAAGTATATGCACCCCACCTGCCCCACTCCCACCTGCCCCCCCTTGATTTCCCTTTGTTGGTGCATCTATTGAGCCTTCATAGGATCAAGGACTGCTCCTCCCACTGATGCCCAACAAGGCATTCCTCTGTCACACTTTAGGCTGGAACCATGTGTATCCCTTGATTGATGGTTTAGTCCCTGGGAGTCCTGGGGTGTCTGGGTGGCTGACATCATTGTTTTTCCCATGGGGCTGTAACCCCCTTCAGCTCCTCCAGTGTTCCCTTAAACTTCTCCATTGGAGACCCCATGCCCAGTCCAATGGTTGTCTGCTAGCATCTGCCTCTGTATGTGTAAGGCTCTGGCAGGGCCCCTCCTGAGACAACCATAACAGGCTCCTTCTGGTATATACTTCTTGTCGTCCATAATAATGTCATGGTTTGCTGACTATAGGATGAATCCCCAGGTAGGACAGTCGCTGGGTGGCCTTTCCTTCAGTCTCTGCTCCACACTTTGTCTTCATTATTGCTCCTGTTTAAATTATTTTCGTATTTGGACAACATCTGTATTCAATAGTATGGACAATTTTTTTTTTGATGTGAAAATAGTCATACAATAAAACAAACAGAATTCTGGGGAAATAAGCCACATTTACTGACTTTTGCTTTCTATGTCTTAAGAAGGAATCTTGAATATATAAAAAACTGAAATAACATGCATCTCAAACAAGAATGTGCATAAAGGTCATAAAGGCAACAGAAATAAACATGAATCCAGAGAAAGTAACAATAGCCAACTAGCAAAAGTAGTCAGCATCCAGTGCTGTTATGGAATCAGAGCCAGGGTGTAGAGCACGAGGCCTCAGGATCTAGACATTCTAATAACTGGACATAAAATGTACCATCTTGTTACATACAATCACTAAGTTTTAAATATTAGCATTTAACTCAGTTGAAAGTCTCATTCACATCTTCTAATAGTAGATATTTGCACAATTGGATGAAGAACTTAAAGGTTATATATATATATATATATATATATATATATATATATATATATATACACAGTCTGTGAATATAAACTAGTTAGTCTGTTTTGAAAATGTTTGGATTTTATAAAGCCTAACAAAATAAAATAGAGTTCTTTGGTAAAAAAAAACATTCTGTAATGGAATGCATTAGATGTTATTAGTCTAGTAGATCATACATTTAACTGCATTTGTGTCATTAGCAATGTTTTATAACCAATTCTCTTTGCTACAAAAAGGAGAAAAAATAGATATAATAATAGAACTATATAAAATAATGAACCTTAGGGACAAGATATTTGTATATAATTTGCTAAAAGAACAAAATAAAAGACTGCATTTAATACTTCATTTAATGTGGATAGCTTAAAATATTATTTCCTTCCATGAAATCCATTTTCAGCATTTTATACATCTTTTTATTTCTACATTAATGTCTCTATACATCCACACAAATGTACATATGTTATGCATATCGACAGATACAAAGACAAGAGAGTGCTGAAATTGTGAAACTAATGAAGAATATGTGAAATAATACAGTTTAAAACTAATTGCTACTTTTTCCTCAAGATAAAATTCAAGGTTGATGACAAGGTCCTACATTATGTTGTATTCTCTTATCTCTCTGGGTTCATATCTTGTAAAAACTTATCATAGAAATATTATCTACTATCAATTAATTTCTTCCTCCCTTAAAAAGTAACACTTATTCTTGCTTTGGGGACTTTGTTCTTGAACTCTCTTCTGTGAGACTGTCTCATGGAAACATGGAGTCTTGTTCACAGTTGCATTTTTTCTATAAATGTATCAAGAAGTTTATAGATCTCTGTTTAAGTGTTACCAATGTACATGAAAGACTAACATTGAATAATGAAATAGAAGTAAAAGTAGTCATTTGCTTAATAGTGTTATATTCTGGCCTCATGCTTTCTTGGTACTATATGTGTGATGTTGGAAGAACATATTGACCTAGAGTATCTATTGACCTGCATTACCAGTAATGATGACATGAAGACACTCAACTAGATACTTTCTATTGGCATGTACTAAGTTAGCACATAATTTTTATTTTTACAAGATGAAGATTTCTGAAATTTGATTTAGCATTGTTGATTTTTCAGAAATTATATTTCCCTTTGACTGAGTGTGTGTCCTATCAACATATAGGACACAAAGCTTTTATTATTTCATTTAAGTGTGCATTTGCTTGCTTTTATCTCCTGTGTGTGTTAACACATATTCATGTGCACAAGTTACATTTGTATGCTGAGATTGGAAGAAAGACATAGTCCAGCAGTGGCAGTAGTCATTTTTATTTTTGTTTGTTTGTCTTTTAGACAAAATTTCTCTCTGGCCTAGAGATCACAAATAACACAATTTTGCCTTGCAAGCATGCCATAGGCATCCACCTGTATCCAATCTCCAAGCACAATTATTACAGAAATACTCCAGCATGCCCAGATTTTCCATTTTACATGGATACTAGGAATCTAATAGCACTCTATTGGCTAAACGTAAATAAAAGTCTCCCTATTTCACATAACAGCTCGAAGACACTTTCTGTGACTGTCTTTCATACATTAGCTGACCATCGAATGCTCTTCAAATTTATTTGGTTGTTCGGTTTAATGTTTTTTAATAATACCTTTCCAGTTTCAGTACATGCAAGATGTAATTTTCTTGACATTTTAAAGTATAGGAAACTTGTGAAGTTCTTCTGAAAATTCCCACTTACTGTTAATATTCTTTTATTTTTAATATTTTGTATTAGAAAATTTCTTTATTTAAATTTCAAATGCTATGCCTTTCTTCTCCAAAACCCCCATTCCACGTCCCTTGCTCACTAACTCACCCACTCCCACTTCCCTGAATTGGCATTTCCCCTATGCCGGGGAAATGAGCCTTCATGGGTCCAAGGGTCTCTCCTCTCATTGATGTCCAGCAAAGTCATCCTCTGCTACCCATGTGGCTGGAACCATGGATACTTCCATATGTACTCTTTGGTTGGTGGTTAAGTCCTTGGGAGCTCTGGGAATACTGGTTGGTTCCTATTGTTGTTCCTCCCTTGGGGTTATAAACCCCTTCAACTTTTGGGTCCTTTCTCTAACTGCTCCACTGGGGACCCTGTGTTCAGTTCAATGGTTGGCTGAGATCATCACCCTCTGTATTTGTCAGGCACTTGCAAGGCCTCTATGGAAACAGCTATATCAGGCTCCTGTCAGCAAGTACTTGTTGGCATCCACAACAGTGTCTGGGTTTGGTAAGTGTATATGGGATGGATCCCCAGGTGGGGCACTGGATGGTCTTTCCTTCAGTCTCAGCTCTACACTTTGTCTCTGTATTTATTCTCATGGGTATTTTGTACCCTATCTTAAAAGGACCAAAGTATCCACACTTTGGTCTTCCTTCTTAAGCTTCATGTGGTCTGTGAAAGAACTTCTGGCAGAATGACCATCCCTGACCTCAAGCTGTACTACAGAGCAATTGTGATAAAAACTTCTTGGTATTGGTACAGAGACAGGCAAGTAGATCAATGGAATAGAATTGTAGATCAGTGGAATAGAATTGAAGACCCAGAAATGAACCCACATACCTATAGTCACTTGATCTTTGACAAAGGAGCTAAAGCTATCTGGTGGGGAAAAAAGGGCAGCATTTTCAATAAATGGTGCTGGTTCAACTGGTGATTACCATATAGAAGAAAGAAATCCATCCATTTTTATCTCCTTGTGCAAAGCTCAAGTCCAAGTGGATCAAGGGCCTCCACATAAAACAGATACACTGAAACTAATAGAAAAGAAAGTTGGGAAGACCCTCACATACATGGGCACAGGGGAAGTTCCAGAACAGAACACTAATAGCTTATAATCTAAGTTCAAGAATTGACAAATGGAACCTCATAAAATTGAAAAGCTTCTGCAAGGCAAAGGACATTGTCATTAGGACAAAACAGCAACCAACAGATTTGGAAAAGATCTTTACCAATCCTATATCCAATATAGCAGTACTATGCAATATATACAAAGAACTCAAGAAGTTAAACACCAGAGAACCAAATAACCCTATTAAAATGGGGTACAGAACTAAACAAAGTATTCTCTACTGAGGAATACTGAATTACTGAGAAGCACCTAAAGAAATGATAACATCCTTAGTCATCAGGGAAATGTAGATGAAAACAACCTTGAGATTCCACCTGACACTAGTCAGAATGGCTAAAATAAAAATCTCAGGTGACAGAAGATGCTGGAGAGGATGTTGGTGGAATTGCAAGTTGATAAAATCACTCTGAAAATCAGTTTGGCAGTACATCAGAGAATTGAAAATAGTATTAGCAGAGGACCCAGCTATACCACTCCTGTGCATATACCCAAATGATGCTCCAACATGTAATAAGGACACAGGTTCCACTATGTTCATAGCAGCCTTATTTATAATAGCTAAAAGCTGGAAAGAACCCAGATTTCCATCAACAGAGGAATAAATACAGAAAATGTGGTGCATTTATACAATGGGGTACTATTCAGCAACTAAAAACAATGAATTTATGAAATTCTTAGGCAAATAGATGGAACGAGAAAATATCATCCTTAGTGAGGTAACCCAATCACAAAAGAACACACATGGTATGTACTCCCTTATAAGTGGATATTAGATCAGATGCTTGGAATACTGTTAATATTCTTAATACATGGTCATTTTGTTTGTTTGTTTGTTTGTTTGTTTGTTTTGGGGGTTGGGGTGGACCTGTTCCTGAAATATTCTTTTACACTCTCCTCTCCTTCCACTTTTGCCTCTTTTCTATGTTTACTTTTCAATGATTTTTCAGTTTTGGTTGGGAGAAGCAGATCATAGGAAAGCCAATATAATAAATGGTGTTAATGGACTTCTGAGAGAGGGTAGTCATCACCTTCAGGGATGAAGCCTCCCGTGATTTACTCACACTCGAGTAGAAAAAGAAAGCATAATATTCATGCTTACAGTACATGAATGGTCCTTACTAGACACAATAGTTCCCAGTAAAAGAAAAAAAATATGAATGTGATCCTGGGACTTGTTGAAGAAGAAGAGGAAGAAGATGAAGAAGAAGAAGAAGAAGAAGAAGAAGAAGAAGAAGAAGAAGAAGAAGAAGAAGAAGAAGAAGAAGAAGAAGAAGAAGAAGAGGAATGTAAGAGAAAAATAAGAAAATATGGATTTGTGTATGACTAGAATACATTCATGGATGAAATTATCAAATGTTACATTTTAAAAAGTAAATTGCAGGTCACCATAGAAATGGTTAAGTATTTAAGACTTACTGGTCTTGTAGAGTTCCTGAGATTAGTTCTCAGTGCTCAATGCAGAAGCCTTTCAATAACCTGTAATTCCAACTTCAAGAAATCAGATGTTTCCAAGAGGCCTCCATGATACCCACATGCATGTATGTACAAACACAGAAATGTACATACTTTAAATAAAAAGTGAAACAGTTTAAAATAAATAAATAAGTCAAATGGAACCACAATAAGGGAGGAGGCCCCTAACTTCTCACATTCTAGCATCCTCTATTATCAGGTAGATCTTAGACTATTTTTAACTGTATTGTTTTAATTTAAATTTATTTTTTATACTCTGTATTTTTTCTGCCCCCCCCAATTCCACCCTCCAACTGTTCCACAACCCAATCCCCCCCGTCTTCATGTGAATGTCCCTACCCCCACCACACCTGACTTCTAAACTCCCTGGGGCCTACAGTCACTTGAGGATTAGGTGTGTCATCTCTGAATGAACAGACCTGGCATTCCTTTGTGTATGTGTGTTAGTGGCCTCATATCAGCTGGTATATGCTGCCTGTTTGGTGGTCCAGTGTTTGAGAGATCTCAGGGGTCCAGATTAATTGAGATGGCTGGTCCTCCTACAGAGTTGCCTTTCCTCAGCTTTCTTTGCATTAATTAATTAACCTGTTCACTTTACATCCTGATCACAGCCCACTGCCCCTTTCTCCTCTCAGGCCCCCTCACATAGCTGTGCTCATTTTACCTCTGAGAATAGGGCAGTCTCACCCTGGGTACCAACCCACTGGACACCTGGAGTCATTGAAGAACTAGCTACATTCTCTCCGATGGAGGCCTAACAAGGCATCATACTTAGGGGAACAGGATCCACAGGCAGGTAACAGAGTGAGGGTATGCCACAGCTCCTGTTGGTGGGGAACCCGCTGAAGACCAAGCGGTATGCCTGCTACATCTGCTGTATATGTATGTGGGATGGCTGGGGGGGTTGATGTAGTTCCGGGTCTTGTATGCTCTTTGGTTGGTGGTTCAGTCTCTGGCAGCCCCGAAGGTCCCAGGTTAGCTGACTCTGTTGGTCTTCGTGTGGAGTCTCTATCCCTCTAGGTTCTGTAATTCTTCCCTCAACTCTTTTGCAAGACTCCCTGAGCCTGTCTAATGTTTGACTGTGGGTCTCTATACCTATTTGAGTCATGTACTTGGTAGAGCTCCTTAGAGGACAGTTATGCTAGGTTCCTTTCTGTGAATCCAGTCTGAAAGATGAAAACATAGTCCAAGATTTCAAAGTAGTTGAAGAAGAAAGGCAACCATGCTTAGTACAAGGAGATAAGAATGGATCGATTTGCATTCTTCTGCATGCTGACTTCCAGTTGAACCAGCACCATTTGTTGAAAAGGCTATCTTTTTTCCACTGGATGGTTTTAGCTCCTTTGTCAAAGATCAAGTGACCATAGGTGTGTGGGTTCATTTCTGGGTCTTCAATTCTATTCCATTGATCTACATGCCTGTCACTGTACCAATACCACACAGTTTTTTAACACTATTGCTCTATAGTACTGCTTGAGGTCTGGGATACTGATTTCCCCCAGAAGTTCTTTTACAGTTGAGAATAGTTTTAGCTATTTTTGGGTTTTTTGTTATTCCAGATGCTGGAAAGAACAAAGATGTCCCTCAACAGAGGAATCTATACAGAAAATGTGGTATATTTACACAATAGAACACTACTCAGTAATTAAAAACAATGAATTCATGAAATTCTTAGGCAAATGGTTGGAACTGGAAAATATCATCCTAAGTGAGGTAACCCAATCACAAAAGAACACACATGGTATGCAATCACTGATAAGTGGATATTAGCCCAGAAGCTCAGAATACCCAAGACACAATTCACATATCAATTGATTCCCATGAAGAAGGAAGGAAAGGCCCCTGGTCCTGGAAAGACTTGATGCAGCAGTATAGGAGAATACCAGGACAGAGAAGCAGGAAGGTGTTGACTGGGGAACAGGGGGAGGGAAGAGGACTTATGGGACTTTGGAGGAGGGAAGAACCAGGAAATGGGAAATCATTTGGAATGTAAATAAAGAATGTAGAAAATAAAGAAAAAAGAAAATATATAACAGAAAATAGAAAGAAAGAAAGAAAAAAAGAAAGGCAGTACTGCAATGTATCCCTACTGATCCTCTGAGAACAACTTGACACATTCCTCCCAAATAGGCAGAGGTTGGTTATTGCTGCATTCATTTATGTTCATCCCATACAGGATACCTGAGTATGCAGGTTAGCAGCGACAAATATGGCTGTCAACAGTGTCTTTACATGTATCATTGTGACAAGGCTTTAACCAACAAAGAGGCATAAAGTCTCACAGCATGTCCCTGAGTATCTACTACCCATGCAGTCACAAATAGAAGCTGTTTCCTGCATCCACACATACACTTCCATGGGGATATGGTTGTCTGGCACATCCATCAAAGTTGATTTCCCAGTAATCTCCATGGAGTCCAGAAGCCCAGTCACAAAAGTAAATCCAAGAGCATCCTGACACAAAGCACCTTGTAGACACAGCTAGGACTCACATTCATCAATTTCCAACTCACAGTTCCCAGAGAATACGCTTGAGGATAAACATCCATGTATCTTCCTATCTTATTGTGGCATACAGACTCATTCATGCAGGGATCAGAAACACATTCATCCAATTCCAAGTCATAATGCCTGTCTTGGTATTGGGGCACACAGAAGCAGGAGTGGCCACTGATTCTACCAAGGCACACAGTATTATTGTGGCAAGGGCAAGAAGCACACTTGTTGTGATCTGTATCACAGAACCTTCCAGCCTATCCGGCAGAGTAAATACAGGCAGGGTTCTCAGGATCCTTTTGGCAGTTGCCTCCATGTTGGCAGTCATTTCCCTCCACAGGAATTAGTGGCAATTTCATGGGTTAGCCCACTCTACGCAGGATGACATTCCCGCAGAAAACCCTTTCTCCTGGCATATTCTGTCAAGTGGTAATTTCTTGACAGGACTGGAGAAGCCAGAGTCTTTTAGATGTTCATATCTTTTGAATTATCAGCTGTGTCTAATCAACAATTGTTGTCTTGTGGAAAATTCTTGTGCATAGAATTGTTTTGGCAATAATTTATGAGACACTCGGTATTGTTTTCATTGCAAAACAAATCCTGGCACCTCATATCACTGCAGGACTAGGTACATCCTCAACCACTAAAGCCAATCAGGTCAACCCGATTAGCAGAGTGGGAATGACAGTCAGGCAACAGAATTAGAATAAGTTCCTGCTTCAGTTTTTTGGGAAACCCATCTGAAGATTATGCTACTTCTCTGCTACGTATGTGCGAGGGTGCCTAGGTCAAAACCTAGTATGTCCTTGGTTAGTGGCTCAGTTTCTTGGAGCCACAAAGGTTCCAGGTTCCTGGACACTGTGGGTTTTCCTGTGAAATCCATATTCCCTCTGGGGTCCTCACTCCTTCCCCCAACTCTTAAACTAATTTTCCCAAGTTCAATTAAATGTTTTGGTGTGAGTCTGTGTATCTGTTTGGGTCAGGTGCTGGGTGTAGCCTCTCAGAGGACAGCTGTGGTAGGTTCCTGTCTGAAAGCATAACAGAGCATCATTGATAGTGTCATGGATTGTTTCTTGTCTGCCTACGTCTGTAGAGGAACAAAGATGCCATCGAAAAGGAAGGGAATTAACTGGCCCAAATTGAGATCCATCCCATGGGCAAGAATCAATCCCTGATCTCAGAAATCTCAGAATATTTTTGCACTTGTTCTCCTTCATCTTTATTGGAGTTCCTTGAAAAATAGGTATAAGATTGCTTAGCATCTTTTCCAGCTAGAGATGTAGATATTGAAATAAATCTCTAATAAGGGAGGTTACTGAGATAAGATAGACTTTAATCATCAATGTAACAGAATTTTAAAAAGAACAGAGGGTAGTTCTTTTATTGAATTACATTAACTCCATGAGGTTTTGTGGGCTGCTATAACAAAATGCCCCTGAGTAGCTGAAACAACAATTTATTTTATCAGAGTACTGTAATCTAGAATACCAATATAAAGGATATAAAGATTCCCACTGAGTTGGTGTTTTGTGAAGTCTGTGAAACAAGATAGGTACACACAGGCCTTAGAGATAAATTATGTTTTCTTCACCATAGCCACAAACAATATAAAGTATCTTGGTGTGACTCTAACCAAACAAGTGAAAGATCTGTATGACAAGAACTTCAAGTCTCTGAAGAAAGAAATTGAAGAAAACCTCAGAAGATGGAAAAATCTGCCATGCTCATGGATTGGAAGGATTAATATAGTAAAAATGACCATCTTGCCAAAAGCAATATACAGATTCAATGCAATCCCCATCAAAATCCCAACACGATTCTTCATAGAGTTAGAAAGAGCAATTCAAAAATTCATCTGGAATAACAGAAAATCCAGGAAACCTAAAACTATTCTCAAGAGTAAAAGAACTTCTGGAGGAATCAGTTTCCCAGACCTCAAGCTGTACTAAAGAGCAATAGTGTTAAAAATTGCATGGTATTTGTACAGTGACAGGCATGTTGATCAATGGAACAGAGTGAAAACCCAGAAAAGAATCCACACTCCTATGGTCACTTGATCTTTGACAAAGGAGCTAAAACCATCCAGTGGAAAAAAGATAGCCTTTTCAACAAATGGTGGTGGTTCAACTGGAGGTCAACATGCAGAAGAATGCAAATCGATCCATTCTTATCTCCTTGTACTAAGTTCAATCCCAAGTGGATCAAGGACCTCCACATAAAACCAGACACACTGAAACTAATAGAAAGGAAACTAGGGAAGAACCTTGAACATATGGGCACAGGGGAAATTTTCCTGAACAGAACTCCAATAGCTTATGCTCTAAGATCAAGAATTGACAGATGGGACCTCATAAAATTGCAATGATTCTGTAAGGCAAAGGACACTGTCCATAGGACAAAATGGCAACCAACAGATTGGGAAAAGATCTTTACCAACTGTACATCTGATAGAGGGCTAATAACCGATATATACAAAGAACACAAGAAGTTAGACTCCAGAGAGCCAAATAACCCTATTAAAAATGGGGTAGAGAGCTAAACAAAGAGTTCTCACCTGAAGAATATCTAATGGCTAAGTAGTACCTAAAGAAATGTTCAACATCCTTAGTCATTAGGGAAATGCAAATCAAAACAACCCTGAAATTCCATCTCACACTAGTCAGAATGGCTAAGATCAAAAACACAGGAGACAGCAGTTGTTGGCGAGGATGTGGAGAAAGAGGAACACTCCTCCACTGCTGGTGGGATTCCAAGCTGGTTCAACCACTCTGGAAAGCAGTCTGGCGGTTCCTCAGAAAACTGGGCATGACACTCCCAGAGGATCCTGTTATACCAATCCTTGGCATATACCCAGAGACTTCCCCTGCATGCAATAAGGACATATGCTCCACTATGTTCATAGCAGCCTTATTTATAATAGCCAGAGGCTGGAAAGAACCCAGATGTCCCTCAACGGAGGAATGGATTCAGAAGATGTGGTATATTTACACAATGGAATACTACTCTGCAATTAAAAACAATGAATTCGCGAAATTCTTAGGCAAATCATCAGAACTTGAAAATATCATCCTTAGTGAAGTAACCCAATCACAAAAGAACACACATGGTATGCAGTCACTGACAAGGGGATATTAACCCAGAATCTTGGAATACCCAAGACGCAATTCACATATCAATAGGTTTCCAAGAAGATGGAAGGAGAGACCCCTGGTCCTGGAAAGACTGGATGTAGGGGAATACCAGGACAGAGAATCGAGAGGGGGTTGAATGGGGAACAGGGGGAGGGAAGAGGGCTTATGGGACATTCGGTTAGGGCGGAAATGGGAAAGGGGAAACCATTCAGAATGTAAATAAAAAATATAAAAAACAAAAAAAAATATTTTCTTTACATGTATAATGTCTGACAGAGTCTCTGGCAATAAATATGTTGACTAATATCAGTGAACACTGCTGAATTTTATCATTGGTATCTAAATGAGGGGACAATACCTTTTTCCTGGCCGTATTTGTTACAGGCAGTATGCAGTCTATGAAATGGGGTAAGAGAAAATGAAGTGCTTATGATTGAGGCCATGATCAGCAGTTACATGAATTTTTTCATTGTCTTTTCTGTTTTTGTCATTTGTGACAACATTAATAGCAAAACCTTTGTGCAGATAACAAAGCTTTTACTTCAAATCTTTTACTTTAAAGAAAGAACTTTGCTCTCAAATTCTAGTTTCCCCTTTATCTTAATATTCATGGAATTGTTCTAAACTAAGAAAAGCAGGAAGAATATAATATAGGACAAATTGTCTGATGAGCAGCAGACATAAGGAGGAGACAGAGTTATATTTTGGAGACAAGCATCTGCAGTGTTTATAAGTATAGAAAAGCTAAATTTGCATTCAACTTTGTGATTTTTTTTTTAATTCCTTTGCAGATTGGGGAGTGGCACATGGTCTCTTATTGATATGTTTCACATTCAAAATTTATCTTTTTAATATGTGTGATATGGCTAGGAACTCTACTGAAAACAATGAGTTATTATTGTTTCCAGGCTAAAGAAAGGACATGAAAATAAGGGTAATGTATTGCTTTTCTGTTCTGGTGATAAAATACTACAGCAAGTGCAATGTAGATCAAGACAAGTTTCTTGTGGCTGCAAGTCCCTGAGGGAAAGTCCATAATGGTGGAGGAAGTAGCGCCTCAGGCACCTAGGTAAGGAAGCTGAGCCCTCACATCTTCAACCACCATCACAAAGCAGAGAGAGAATATAGGAATTAGGGGGAGGTTATGAACACTAAAAGCCAACCTGTGGCAATGTACTTCTTCCAACTTCTCTACTTCATATAATGTCCATAATTCCCCAAATAATCCACCAACTAAAACTAAGAGTCAAGTGCTCCAGTACTTGGCTATGGGGGAAACGTCTCATTCCACAATAAATAAATGAAAAGATGTGAAGAATTGACTGTCAGATGGATAGAGACAGAGACAGCTCTTAAGTAGTTTAGCACTATCCACATCTGTGACCATATTTATATACTACACAAAATTTCAGTACTATCCAGAGTCTCATTATCCAGTAACAGAGCCAAATTTGTACATATATGTTTCAATTATTGTTGCCAACGTATCACCTCATAAACTAAGTAAAATATAATCTTCAATTAAAATATGATTTAGAATTCAGAAAAATCATAATCTCCTGAATGTCAGGGAATATTTTTTTTCCTCTAAGAATAGGCCATAAGTCTTAATGAATAAAAATAAAATTAATGAAAAGAAATTCCTATGTAAAGTTTGAAGTAAACCTTGGCAACATATTTTAAGACAAATTTTATAGCGAAGTACAATTTTCACCATGGAAAGGCGTCTTCGTCTTTTTTACTGGAATAGGAGACAAATTCTATTAATTTTGTTTCTCAAAATCCAATAATTGGCGTTTCAATTTTCTTTAAAGGAATCTGAATTCTCTTTCTTTCTTTCCAAAGAAATAAGCTTCCACTGGACTCTGACATATGATTTACAGGTTGTTGGTCAGAGACATTGAGGCAGAAAGTCAATAATCCTTTAGGAAAAGCCTGCCGAGACTGGGGATCATATAATACAAGACATGCAATCAGAATCAATCCACCATTTAGGAGCAAATTTTCCTTTCCTTTGCTAGAGTCACCACCTGGGATGATTTCCCCAGAGCCTCTGGTGTTTGTCATCAGAACTCACTGAAGGATAAAGAATATAAAACTTTAAGCCCATGAGGAATGGTTGCTGTATAAGGCATCAAATCTTTCAGTGTAAGAAGAAAAGGAAGAAGGAGTTACATGTTCTAATTGGAATCTTAGGAGAAATGGAGTGAATGAGAAAGAACTAGTGCCTCACACTTCTCAAAACCCAGTTCTGATGATGCCGATGTCCAGTTACTTTCAATGTTACTTGACCTTCCTGTAGAATAAATATGGACATGATTAGATGATAACAAAACACAAGGAGGAAAATCAGGGTCTCTGAGCAATTGTGTTACCTGTACTTGTTAAGGTAGTTTGAAAAAATCCTTGTCACATTCTTTTAAACTCTTATGTGCTCTTCAGTAGCAAAGAAAACTAGGATCTGATATCCCTACAAACAAGAGAGTAACAGAAAAATATTTGGTGTTCTACTCACTGAAATAGCTGCAAAAGATTATTAGATCACATTGTTGACAATTATGCAATTGCTGACACACAATGATCATAAACAGTAGAAATTCATATTTTGATACTCAAACTGTGTGACGTGAAATAGCAAACTATTATCCTTACATATTCAAAATTAGTTAATAGTAAAAATCCAATATAAATACTGAGAAAATATTAAATATAACAATTATAGTCAGCATGGAACCATAAAATTATGCCATGTACAATATTAAAGTACTAAGTGCTATTTTAAAATGTATAAATAAAATCTTTTTACTTTTGTAAAAAATTATTTTATTTTATGTGCATATGTGTGTGTGTGTATGTGTATGTGTGTGTGTGTGTGTGTGTGTGTGAGAGAGAGAGAGAGAGAGAGAGAGAGAGAGAGAGAGAGAGAGAGAGAGAGAGAGAGAGAGAGAGATGTTTGTGGTTGCCTACTGAGGCCAGAGAAAGGAGCTGATGTTCCTGGAAGGGTGAGCCCTCCAATGTCTGCTTTGGAACTGAACTTAAGTTCTCTGAAAGCACAGCCAGCACTCTTAAACACTGCCCACATATTCAGCTACAAGTGTATACTTTATAAAAATATTGTATCAGTGAAAGCAAGTCCTCAGAAATGTAAGTTGTGCATGGAAGAGCATTCTGATATGGAGGCAGGTAATGAAAAATTCATGTTATTGTCCATCCCAGAGTGTGTTTGACGCCATCTTGGGGCTATAGTAGAGCCTATTTCAAAAAAAAGCTTAAACACACACACACACACACACACAAACACAAACACACACATACATACACACACAAACTAAAAGATTACTTAATTTTTGCTTGCTATGGATGCAACTTATGAGTAGAACAAGTGACATTTTAAACATGTAAAAGTTTTTATATTTAACTAATTTTAATAGCTATGTTAAAATACCTGTTAGCTGGTATGAATAAGTAATACCCACTGAAAGCATCAAGAATCTAAAATTAACAATGCAAATAATTAAAAAAAAATCATGTGCAGTGCACAGTATATAATTTTTGACAAACTATTAATTAACATATAACCACTTACCAATAAACATATTCCTGAATTAATTTTACTAAAAGTTCATCACACCAAGTATGTCATAGTATCATTAGATTTCATAATTTTCTTGTGCTCCCAGAATATGTTGGTTATTAAATGAAAATGCCAATGAGATATATGAGTTACTTCCATACAAATTATTGATCAGAGAGCCTTCAAAAGCAACAAAAAAGAGAAGCAATTGCTATCTCCCTGGATTGCTCACCATAATTAAATTTAAGTCTTCATTACTGAAAATAACATTTATTTTGGATACAGCAATATATTATTAATATACATTGCATGAAAAAATTTCATAATTTTTAAATAGAATATGGTTATTTGGGATTTGAGGCGAACCCCAGTAGAAGGATTTCATACCTATTTCTCAAAAAAAAAAAATCTATCACCTATAAGGGTGTGCCCTACTGGTAAATTTATTGATTTTCTTCTATGTGGTCATGTCAAACTGAATTGCAAATATTCACATTTGAACCCATAAATGTTTGCTATTCTCACCATTGTTCAGATAATTTTCTGGACCTGGTGGGTTGTGGCTACTATAACTCTGAGTTCATCTATATCAGTTACATCTAAGTGAAGGAACTTTGAAGAAGATGGGTGTAAAAAACGTAAGACCCAATGGATGAGGAGGAGAATATGAAATGCTATTTTAGGGTTACATTCACAAGACTAAGTCAGTCCAAATTCTAATGGGTATGGGATCCTGAGACATTGCTCTTATCAGAGGTAGGAGAACCAGAAGTGGATAATGCTGAGAGAGAAAAATTAACTCTTCTTTGGAAACATGCCCAATAGTTTATACTTGCCTCCACGAATGTCACTTACCTATGTGTTCATAAGCAGCACAAATCGAAAACATGGCTCAGTAATAACAATAAAAAGTATGTTTTCCAGGAAAGACTTTAGGAAGTAGGACAGTAGTTGAGATTGTAATGTGGAAAGAGCAAACTCTTGTGTGGTCCCACACACAGACAAATAAATATAGACAACCAAGGAATGCTAAGATCAGAAGAAATAGTCCTTCTCAGGAATAAATTCATATTTTTTTTCCAGAACCAGGTGCTATGCCCTGAAATTGCACACAGACACACAGACATACACACACACACACACACACACACACACATTCACACACACGAAGATTGTCTGTGTGTGTATATATATATATATAATATTTAAACTCTATTTACATATATAAATAAATATATCATAACATATATACATATATAAGTTATATGCATGATACATAAATTATGTATTATAATTAAATATAAATATATTTATAGATAAAATATATATATTCAATATGTAATATTAATATTTAGAATATACATAAATTATATATATATAATATACATATTTATAAAATCTCTGTGTGTCTCTGTTTGTATGTGGGTGTGTTATGTTTCTAAGTGTGTAACAATGCTGATTAAAGTGAAAAGAAGCCATGATCTCCAAGAGAAGCAAGAGGAAATATACATCAGAGGTGTTGGAGAGAAATCAAAAACGGAGAAAATTCTGTGGATACCTTTTAGTTTTAAAAAGGAAAGAAGAAGACCATCAACGTTACATTCAGACACACAGAGAGAGCAGAGCATGACAGCAACAGCAGCCATGGTAAGCACGTGAGCTCAAGCTTAGGCGCGCAGGTCAAGGATTTACAGCAGCATTATTTTTATTGCTTATTTGGGATTTTTACAGAATGCAGCTAGAACACTTCCCAGTCCTCTGAGGTTTGCTGCCCCATCCTTGTGACCACTCTACACCAGAGAAACCCTTAAATCCAGTTTGTGTTTCCCATAGATTCACTGAAACATGGATAAACTCCCAGTGGCTAACACCTTAAAGAGAAGGGAATCCTCCCCTACCCTGCACACCCACAAGAAGCAATATGTTATGGAGAGCTAGACTTCAGTATCTTCATCACAATTTTTTTAATTTAATTTTATTTTTTTACTTACTCACTTTACAACCTACTCACTACCCACTCCTGGTTACCCTGTCCTACAATCCTTTCCCCATTCTTCTCCCCTTCTCTGAGCAGGAGAGAGCTCGCCACCCCCCCCCCCCCGCCCGAGTATCTCCATACTCTGGCACTTCATTTCTTGCTAGGCTAGGTGTTTCCTCTCCTACTGAGATCAGACAAGGCAACCCAGCTAGAAGAACATATCCCAATTATACCCAACAGCTTTAGGGATAGCCCACACTCCAGTTGTTTGGGACCCACATGAAGACCAAGCTGCCCATCTGCTACATATGTGCAGGGTAGCCTAGGTTCAGCCTGAGTATACTCTTTGGTTGGTGGTTCAGACTCTGAGAGCCCCAGGGGTACAGGTAGGTTGACTCTGTTTGTTTGCTTGTGGAGTTCTTATCCTCTTCCAAAAGAGTTCCCAAGCTCCATCCACTGTTTGGCTGTGGGTGTCTGTATGTGTCTGAGTCATCTGCTGGGTGGAACCCTCAGAGGACATTCCTGTCTGTATATATAACAGAGTATCATTAATAGTTTCAAGAATTGGTGCTTGCCCATGGGATGGGTCAATTTAGGCCAGTTATTTGTTGGCCATTCCCTCAGTCTCAGCTCTATCCCGCATGCCTATATTTCTTATAGACAGGATACATTTTTGGTCAAAAGTTTTGTGGGCAGTTGATGTCTTTATCTCTCATGTGGGGTTCCTGCCTGGCTATAAGAAGTGGCCTCTTCATGTTCCTTATCCCCATGATCAAAATTTTTAAAAGTTCTATTCCATGGCTTCCTGTCTAGGCTGTTACATATTTTGGGGGTGTGGTGGGAGTAGATGTTGTCACAGAAGCCTTCTATGATGCTCATCTCAATTTTAAGTCTGCAATAATTGAAACCACTTCAAAAGTAGCTTCTTTATTCTTTACAGTCAGTTGGAGCACAGACCATGGACCTCCATAGGATTTCTAACCTCTTGATATTAAATTCTCAGCCCTTGACTGGAACAACTGTAGGAATGAACAAAGTTTACAATGGCAAAAAATCATTATGCAATTAGTGATTTATGTTTTTTTTAATTTCTTGAATGTAAGCATATGGATTGATAGTCATATAAGAACTGTCTGTGGATCACAGGATATGTCTGCTAAGTTAAAAAATTAAATTCATTAGAAATAAATTACTCCCTTTTCTCTTTCTCATTCCTTCTACCCAACATCCTCCCTTTGTAACACTTTATTACCCAGTTTCTTTGGGTCTGTAGATTGTAGCATGGTTCTCCAACACTTTATGGATAATGTTCACTTATAAGGGAGAATGTATCATATGTGTCTTTCTAGTTCTGGGTTACCTCACTCAGGATAATATTCTCAAGGTCCATCTTTTGTCTGTAAAATTCATGATGTCTTTATTTTTACTAGCTGAATAATATTTCATCATGTAGATGGACCCCATTTTCTTCATTGTTTCTTCAATTGAGGGACATCTAGGTTGGTTCCAGTTTTGACCACATGTGGGGAGGGGAGCAGGAGAGGGTTGGGACTGATAATGGGATGGGATGGGGCATTTCTGGTGACTAGTCAGAGACCTGAGATGTGAGAGGGCACAGAGTATATGGGGATGACTCCAGCTGATACTCCTACCAGAGGATGATATAGAGACAGAAGTGACCTCCTCCAATAGCCAGTCAGAATTTCCAGAGGAGAGAGGAACATCAATCTATCCACAGTACATTCAACCCAAAATTTATCTTGCCTATAAGATATATGTAAGGACAAAGATGGAGCAGAGACTGAGGGAACAGCCAACTAATGGTTGCCATATCTTGAAACCCACCCAACACGAGAGCCAACCCAATACTAATAATAATACTCTTCTATACTTGCAGACATGAACCTAGCATTAGAGCTTGGATCTCTTGCAGAGGAGTTGGGCTTAGAAGTGAACAAGCCAGAGAAGTCATAGGCACCACAAGAAAACCTAGAGTCAACTAACCTGAACCTTTGGGGTTCATCAAACCTGGCCCAGCAATCAGAGATTTGTGCTGGAGCTGGAACTAGAGCCTCTCTACACATTTTTTTTTTTTTTTTTTTTTTTTTTTTTTTTTAATTTAATTTTATTTTATTTTTTTAATTTACATTCCAAATCACTTCCCCTTTCCCGTACAGCTTGGTCTTCATGTAGGTCCCATAACAGGTGGAGCCATTAAACCCAATGTGATTAAAAAAAAATTCCACTTTACAGGCCAGAGAAATAGATCAGTGGGTAAGAGTACATTACTGGTTTTCTTGAGGACCTTAGTTCACTAAGTAGCACTAAAATTATGGCACTTGCAGCTGCCTATAACTCTGGTTTCAGTGGATGGAATGTGAAACTCTTATGTGGCCTCCTTAGGTGCCTGCTCTTCCACAGCACAGAGAAAAAGTGTACATACATTTTAAAAAGTAAGAAATTTCTTTTGACACCACACTCTTTTTTCTCATTAGAATTATTTTACAGTTATAAAGATGGAAATAGGACATAGAAGAAAATGCAGGTGCAGTAATTATATCACTTGCCAGCTGAAATTATGATTGTCTTTGCTGATTTTAATCAGTATAAAACTGGTCATAAGATGACATACTCAAATAGCTACAAAAAATAATTTATGCTACGTGATACACAAGATATGTAGCTTCTAAAGATAACGGAAAAGTATGAAATTCTTGGAAAATAGGAGAGAAAAAGATAATTCTGTACAATGAGATATAAGTAAATTTATCTTCTTGAAGGTATACATGATAAAAATGACTGGCAATTTGTATACACTCAAAACAAAACAAGACAAAAACATAAATACTGAAGGAAGTCACAGAATGAGCTTTCTGTTAAATGTTTAGATTACATGAAAAGTGTGAATGTATACTCATTTATGGGGTATTGTGCTATTATGTAAAATGTTAGTATATTGACAGAAGAGTCATATGTTAGTGTAAATGCTGCAAACTGTGCATTTGTATATATTCATACTGATCCAACCTATTATTACTCAATATTTGTGATAGGGAAATAATTTAGCCCTTTCTCTTTGTTTGAAAGCAAGCTGTATGTTCCAATTTTCTTTCTGTAGCATCCTGTGCTAATCCATAATTATAGGCTTACTCTGCAGCACTTGTCAGGAATGATTGAATGGCTACTGAAATAACGGATTTGTGATCACTCAGGATGATCATGAGTCCGCCAACTTAAATGTGTTAGAGCTAAATGCTCAGTTCTACACAGAGAAGTTTATTCTTCAAACCCAGTACAACCACCTTGAACGCATTTAACTGAATACTCCTCTCTATCCACATTAATTTCGTTCAAAAAAGTGTGTCTATTCCTAAAAGTCAGAAAAAGTCATTGGTTCTGACAATTATTATGGGTTTTCACAGTTTGATTAATCTTTTCACTTTGATATTCTGGGATTAGCAATGGGTTTGATTGATCCTAATCAATGATGTATGGCAGCTATAAAGATGAGTGATCAAATCTACAGTGGCAGAACCAGAGGGACTTTACCCTATCATTTATGCATGGATCAGTTAAAGCTGCAGGCTTGAAGAATCTCTCTAGATATGGTGAGGTTTAATTTGAAAATCTGAAGGAATCCCTAATTATATTATTTCTGATTGTGAATTTGTATATTTTATATAAACACTAAGAATATTTTATTGATTATCTCTCTTTCTCTATCTATCTATCTATCTATCTATCTATCTATCTATCTATCTATCTATCTATCTATCTATCTATCTATCTATCTATCTATCTAATGTTAAACTGTGAAAGTATTGACGTGGTGAAATTATATGTGATTTGAGGTGGGCAATGATAATTCATCCTAGACTATCTTCCTATGATATGCTGATCTTTTTGAACCATATTTTTTATATAATTATTTGCGCTTGGTTTGGTATAAGATTTTATGATGGCATGATTTCATCTCATTCATGAGTAAAGAAATTGATCTAGGAAAAATACTATCAGGTTGAACTTGCAACACAAAAGAGAGACATAGTTATTATGGTATTCACTAGTTGTATGACTGAACCAATAAATGGTAGAGAAGCCTTACCTTGTAATAGGCCACAGCATCTGGAAATACAATTTCTTGCAGAAGATCATTCATCCATTGTTGGACTTTGTGGTGATTTCAATAAGAATCACCCTCATACGCTCATATATTTGAATGCTTGGTCATTAGAATATGGTGCTAATTAAGAGGGATTAGGAGGCATGGTCTTGTTGGAGTAGGTGTAGCTTTGTTAGAGTTAGTGTTTCAACTGGATTGGGCTTTGGAATTTCAGAAGCCCAGCTTGGTGGTTTTCTCTTTCTGCTGCCTTTAGATCCAGATGGAGAAGTCTCAGCTCCCATGTCATCTGGCATATCACCATGCTCCCCTCCATGATGATAATGAACTAAACCTCTGAAACTGTAAAAATGACCTAACTAAATGCTTATTTAAAAATAATAGTTGAAGGTGGCTATCATGTCTCTTTCTACTATAAAGCAGTATATAAAACAGAAGTTGGTCCCCACAGTGGCATATTGCTTGACAGGGCTGACCATGGTGCTTGTTGGCTGAATGTAGACCATGGTACTTTGAATTAGGAAAGCAGTTGAATTCCTTATAAGGGAATAATAAGCCATATTATTGTGAATGTGGAAGACAGTACAGCAAAGACTGATGTGCATTATGATAGCCTAGCTCAAGAGGTTCCAGAGTAAAGAAATATTATTAATTTGCCTAGTGTCAACTCATCTGATATTTTGGAAAACAATGTGAATGTTTTCTGCCATTTTATGAAATAATCTCTCTGAGGCGATGGAGATTGCCAAAGAGCCAAGGATTGACTCTGTTGTACAGCTAGTAGTGATCTCTCTAACTCAGATCTATAATAAAATGGAACAAAAGGAGTATGGAAAAATACAAAATATATTCAAAGTAATATACAAAAACAAAAGGAGCATAGAGAATGTAGAAGGGCTAAATTCAGTGCTCAGAGAGATAAAAATTGAAAGAAAAACCTGAATGATGGTCCTGGGGCAAGAACCTACCCATCTAAGCTTCCAATTATGAAAGGGAATGAAAGGAAAGTTTAAGCAATGAAAGAAATAATCAGCCACAGAAAGCTGACACAGATGTAATTCAATGGCACATGGTGGCGGGGATGGTGTTCCAGCCTCAGCAAACAGCAAGTAAGAAGCAGAACTTGGCACCTTGTGTCACAGGGTTCTAGCTTCATAATCAAGGATACAAGAAATGGGTTTTGGCATCTCTGTGGCTAAGGAAAGTCACACACATATTTATACATATTTGTATACATGCACACATATGTCTATATATGTATAATTTGTAATATTAGATGATATATACATTGTATAAATATACATTTATATTTTAATAAAATTTTGAATAAAATTTTTATATAATTGTATTGTTAGATGATGTCTTCCATATGCAACAATGAAATTTGGGAGAAAGTTGGAAGGTATGGCAAGAGTAAAAGGGAGAGAGAGGAGACAGGGAAGGCAAATAATTTAATTATATTTTAATGAAGTAAAACTTAACTTTATATAAAATTATTATTTCCTATTTCATTTTTCTCATATTTAATTTGTTTTCTGAGAATTTTCTATTAAGTGTTATGATTATATTCACCCACTTTCATCTAATTCATCCCACTTCTTTACCCACCCAATTTTGTGTTCTCTTTAGAAAAAAAAAAAAACACATCAAGTCACATTCAGTCTCTCGTATATTCTTGGATTGGTAGCCTTCCAGTGGAACACTGTCTGATTACCAGAGCTAAGGAAAACTGACTTTCCCTCTCACAACAAATACAATTTGCTGATTGTCATCCAGTATGGATAGGACTCCACACACATCTCTGCTCTCAGTGCTGAGGTTCTGTTTGCCTGAGACAGCACCAGTATTGTGCATGTTGCCACACTCATTGTGAGTTCATATGTGAATCTGCCTAGCTATGTCTAGAGACAGTTTCCTGTAGTCATTTATAATTTCTGGCTTTTACAATCTTTCTGGATCTATTCATTAACGATTCCTGAGCTTTGTGTAGAGGAAGGGTGAGAATGTTGTCCATTGAGACCTGAATATTTCCAGGCTCTTTTTCTTTGTATATTGATGAGTTATGAGTCACACTATTAATTACCATATACTATAAATAGAGGTATCTCTGATGAAGGTTGGGAGATGGATTAATCCTTGAGTATAAGGCTAAGTCAAAATATATTGCCTATTACTTCATCCACTAAGTATAATAATAATAGCAGATTCCTTCCTTTGGTCTGTGACTAGAATAATATAAAGGGTAAAATAATAAAATAAATATTATTGTTATCAATACTAATTATCAACAGTGTATCATTGATAGTGACAGAACAAATACTCAATACAGTGTACAAGTCTAAGAGGCTAGGAATATTTAAGATGTGAATATTTGTGTTATTAATTATTTCCTTTAATCTTTTTGTCACAACTACTTTGGACATTTCCTAAACTATTAGCATGTTTTAGAACAATTATCAAAAATATTTTCTTATTTTTCTCTGACAAGGACACTAACTTTTATGTTAAGAACCTCCTAATGCAATAGGAAACTTCCATTACCTAAGAAACTTCCATTTCCTAAGGAGTTCCCAGGGATTTGGGGGATCTAAATTTTTCTATTATCCTAGAAGAACCAACAGGGTAGTATTCCTCTTTTTCAGGTGCTTTTAGATATCACAGGAAAGTCTCCCAAGATTCAGGGCCCTTTCTTTTCACTGCAAAATGAACCTTAAAACAGGGCTATTTGATGATACAATCAATTTGTCCAATTTCAATAGATGCATAATAGTTGCTATGCATTAATTGATTACTTTGATCATAATTTTATACTATTTCTGGTATTAAGTATTAGTTTGGGCTAATATGTAAATGCTGTTTATATATATTAACAAATAATTTTGCTATAAATCTGCAGAAGGACTTAATATAAGATGCTATTAATATCCCTAATAATTCCAAAAAATATACATGAATGATAGAAATAAAATGTATGAAGTAAAATATGAATATATTACATTATAAATGAATTAAAATAGAAAAGGAAGACAGTAGATGGATATAAGCAGAGTTATTTTTCTAACTCACCAATCACCCTTATATGAGACTTGACCTGGATTTTATAAGAATTAATAAGCATGTCATAAATGAATTCCTTAGTGTCTGAGATTAGAAAGTTATTGATACATTTTTCTAAATGCATGATACTGTTACAAGATTTGACACATTATTGTATGGTTTATGTGGTTTTTTTTCCTTACTTGAAAGCATATTTGCTTGCATGTCAGTTAATGTACAGCTTTTGAAACAGCTATCTTAAAAATACAACTGCTTACTTGAATTACACACAAGGACCTTATGTTGAATGGTTTTAAGATTAAAGGTGCTTGTGATTTATGACACCTGTAAGACACTGAGGGTTGAAAGTGAAGGGATAGAAGCAGAGCTGATGCTGTTTCCTGTGGTGCAGGAGTAGTTAGTAAAGCAAAAAGGTTACTGCCATTCATTTAAACAAAACTGGCACTTTATGTACCTTCACTGTCAGACAAGATGCAATTGAGCAACGCTTTTGTTGAACATTATAAAGGGCATGAGTGATGGGAGTGGGGATGAGGCAAGGGGAGAGAAGAATGCTATTTCTTCCATTGATAGCCAACACAGGAGAAAAAGCTTTTTCTCTCTGGCATAGCATCAAATGACTTTTTAGATGACCCCAGCAGTTCCTTTTCAAAGAAAATGTTTCTAGGTGGGAGATTCAAAGGTTTATTATCATCTCAATGGAAAAGTAAGAGAAAAAAATATTATAGTTTCCTTGGAGACTAGCATGCTGTTTCACTGGGCTGAGTATACAAGAATCATAGTTTCTGTATTGTTTACCAAGGTCTTCTGATTGTAATGTATTCCAATTGCATTTGACAGAAGAATGCATTTGAATTAACATCCTAAGTAAATTGAACTGAGTAGTTACTTCACTGGATGTTTACATTTTTTTCTTTAATGTTTTTTATTTAAGATTAAAAACAAAAATATTAAGAATAGCTCATTATATTATTTTTGGAGCAAAAATTATAATTATAATCACAACCTCCAATTTGAATTGCCTTGCACTAAAATGAAAATACTTGTGAAATATTTCACTGTTGTTATTTATTTATTTATTTTTTGAATTTTTATTAGATAACTTCTTTATTTACATTTCAAATGTTATCCCCTTTCCTGGTTTCCTCTCTGAAAACCCATTATACACCCCTCCCCCTGATCACCAACTCACCCACTCCTGCTTCCCTGTCCTGGAATTCCCCTACACAGGGGCATCAAGCCCTCACAGAACCAAGGGCCTCTTCTTCCATTGATGTCCAACAAGGCCATCCCCTCTGCTATGTATGTAGCTGGAGTCATGGGTCCCTACATGTGTACTCTTTGGTTGGTGGTTTTATCCCTGGAAGTTATCGGGGTACTGGTTGGTTCATAATGTTGCTCCTCTTATGAGGCTGCAAACTCCTTCATCTCCTTGGGTCCCTTTTCTAGCTCCTCCATTGTGGACATGGGCTCAATCCAATGGTTTGCTGAGAGCATCCACCTCTGTATTTGTCAGACACTAGCAGAGACTTTCAGGAGACAATGCCTGTCAGTAAGCACTTCTTGGCATCCACTATAATGTCTGGGTTGGTAACTGTATGGGATGGATCCCTATGTGGGGCAGTCTCGGGTTGCCTTTCTTTCAGTCTGTGCTCCACTTTGTCTCTGTAAATCCTCCCATGGGAATTTTGTTCCCCCTTCTAAGAAAGATCAAAGTATCCACACTTTGGTCTTCCTTCTTCTCCTTGAGCTTCATGTGTTCTGTGAGTTGTATCTTGGGTATTCTGAGTTTTGGGGCTAATTATCCACTTATCAGTGACTGAATACCATGTGTGTTATTTTGTGATTGGGTTACCTCATTCAGGATGATATTATCTAGTCCCATCCATTTGCCTAAGAATTTCATGAATTCATTTTTTAATAGCTGAGTAGTACTCCATTGTATAAATGGACCACATTTTCTGTATCCATTCCTGTGTTGAAGGACATCTGGGTTCTTTCCAGCTTCAGGATATTATAAATAAAGCTGCTGTCAGACAAGGCCATCCTCTGTCAAATATGTGACCAGCACCATGCGTCCCTCCATGTGCACTTTTTGGTTGGTGGTCCAGTCCCCTGGAGCTCCAGTTGGACCAGCCCTATTTGTTGAAATGCTGTCTATTTTCTGCTGGATGGTTTTAGCTCCTTTGTTGATCAAATGACCATAGGTGTGTGCGTTCATTTTTAAGTCTTCAGTTCTATACCATTGATCTTTCTGCCTGTCTCTGTACCAATACCATGCAGTTTTTATCACTATTGCTCTGCAATACAGCTTGAGGTGAGGGAAGGTGATTCCCAAATTTCTTTCTCAGCATGTTTATCCTTTGAGTAGAGGAAGACTACTAATTTATTTGAGTTAATTTTATATCCAGCCACTTTGCTGAAGGTGTTCATCAGGTTTAGGGGTTCTCTGGTGGATTTTTTGGGATCACTTAAGTGTACTATCATATCATCTGCAAATAGTGATATTTGACTTCTTCCTTTCCAATTTGTATCCTTTTTACCTCGTTTTGTTGTCTAATTACTCTGGCTAGGATTTTGAGTACTATATTGAATAGGTAGAGAGTGGGTAGGGAGCCTTGTCTAGTCCCTGACTTTAGTGGGATTGCTTCTAGTTTCTTTTCATTTTGTTTGATGTTGGCTACTGACTTGCTGTATATTGCTTTTACAATGCTTAGGTATATACTTTGAATTCCTTATTTTCCACATCTTTTATCCTGAAGAGGTGTTGGATTTTGTTAAATGCTTTCTCAGCACCTTATGAAATGATCTTGTGTTTTTTTTTCCTTTGAGTTTGTTTATACAGTGGATTACATTGATGGATTTCATTATATCGAACCATCCCTGCATCCCTGGGATGAACCCTACTTGATCATGGTGGATGATCATTTTGATGGGTTTTTGGATTCCATTTGTAAGAATTTTATTGAATTTTTTTCCATCGATATTCATAAGGGAAATTGGTCTGAAGTTCTCTTCCTTTGTTGGTCTTTATGTGGTTTAAGTATACACATAATTGTGGCTACATAGGATGAATTCGATAGTGTTCCTTCTATTTCTATTTTGTAGAATAGTTTGAAGCATATTGCTTTTACTTTTTCTTTAAATGTCTGATAGAATTCTGCACTAAACCTATCTGATCCTGGACTTTTTTTGGTAAAGAGATTATTAATGACTGCTTTTATTACTTTATGGGTTATGGGACTGTTTAGATGGTTTATCTGATTCTTATTTATCTTTGGTACCTGATATCTGTCTTGAAAATTGTCCATTTCATCCAGGTTTTCCAGTTGTGTTGAATATAGGTTATTGTAGTAGGATCTGATTATTTCTTGGATATCCTACTTTATGTTTTATGTTTCCCTTTTCTGATTTTGTTGAATTGGATATTGTCTTTGTGTCCTCTGGTGAGTCTGGCAAAGGGTTTATTTATCTTGTCGATCTTTTCAAAGAACCAGCTCATGGTTGTGTTGATTCTTTGTATAGTTCTTTTTGTTTATACTTCCAGGACACAATGACAAGACCAAACCTAAGAATAATAGGTATAGGAGAGAGTGAAGATTCCCAAACTAAAGGCTAATAAATATCTTCAACAAAATTATGGAAGAAAACTTCTCTAATCCAAAAAATGAGATGCCTGTCAACATACAAGAAGCCTATAGAACTCTAAATAGATGGGACCAGAAAAGGAATTCCTCCTGCCACATAATAGTCAAAACATAAAATGCACATAGGAAAGACTATTAAAAGTAGTAAGGGAAAAAGGTAAAGTAACATATAAAGGCAGACCTATCAGAATTACACCAGACTTCTCAAAAGCAAATATGAAAGCTAGAAGATCCTGGGTAGATCTCATATAGACCTTTAGAGAACACAAATGCCAGCCCAGAATACTATACCCAACAAAACTCTCAATTACCACAGATGGAGAAACCAAGATATTCTATTCCAAAACCAAATTTATACAATATCTTTCCATATATCCAGCCCTACAAAGGATAAAAGATGGAAAACACCAACACAAGAAGGGAAACTATACCCTAGAAAACAAGAAAGTTATCTTCTTTCAACAAATCCAAAAGAAGATAACCACACAAAAATAAAAATAAGATGAAAAATAATAGGAACCAGCAATCACCATTGCTTAATAACTCTTAACTTCAATGGGCTCAATTCCCCAATAACATGACATAGACTAACAGAGAGGATATGTAAACAGAACCCAACATTTTGCTGCATACAGGAAATGCACCTCAGTGACAAAGACAGACATCAGAGTACAAAGCTGGAAAACTATTTTTCCAAGCAAATGGTCCCAAGAAACAATCTAGAGTAGCCATTTTAATGTAAAAGAAAATCGGCATTCAACCTAAAGTTATCAAAAAAGATAAGGAAGGACACTTCATACTCTTCAAAGGAAAAAATCTACCAAGATGAATTCTCAATTCTGAACATCTATGTTCCAAATGTAAGGGCACCCACATTCATAAAAGAAAATCTATTAAAGCTCAAAACACACATTGCACTGCACATAATAATAGTGGGAGGCATCTCCACCCGTTCACGGCAATGGACAGATCATGGAATCAGAAACTAAACAGAGACAAGTGAAATTGTTTTGCTGTTTTTAAATTTCATATTATTCCCAAAATACCTAATATCACCATTATAACTATTTCTAATTTACTGTATATAATTTATATTTTATTTCTGTTATATATATTTGTATTTTTATATTACTATATATAGTAAATTTCTGATTTCTTCCCTATGACAAATGTAAAGGTTATATGATCATTATCAAATTAGAATATTAGAGCACTGAAATGTTATAATATTGGGTCTACAAAATATTTGAATGAAAGTTATTTTTATATAATTTAAAGTAAATTAAATCGTATTTGGGTAAAGTTTAATCATATGAATTTCAGGATGAACGAACATATCTCTATTTGAAAATAATTATAGCTTTTCCTGTAAACCAAAAATGGAAGGAAGGAAAATGTTCATTCATGCAGTTACTATCTTACTTATACACTCGTTGATCTCCATAGACTATTCAATTATATAATTTTGATAACATGGACACCCAAATAAAAATTAATTGATCGAATAACATCTAAATTATTTTTGACGCATTTGGAATACTAAGCCAAATAAATAAAGTTACTGTTTTTTCATGTTTTAAACAAATGATAATAATAAATAATTTTCTGCTTTTTACTCTACTTCATTCCAGGATTTTCAGATTATTTAGTTGAATTAATCAAAAACTTGGAAAATCAATTCCAAAAGTATAGTTACAATTCTATTGTTATAAGCAGAAACAATGATCAACTTAGAAAAGTAAGTAATTAAATGGAGACTTGTTTAGAGTTTCAGAGAGTGAGTCTACGACCATCAGGGTGAGGAGCATCATATGAAACTGGAGCATTAGCTGAAAGCTTATATCTGATTTACAAATGGCAGGGAATGAAGGAGAGACACTTGGCCTAACAGTCTTTTTAAACCTCAAAGTTCATGCCCAGTGATACATCCTCCAGCAGGGGCATGTTTTCCTAGAGTCTGATAAGCAAGGAGCCAAACACTCAAATACATATACATATACATATACATATATATATATATATATATATATATATATATATATATATATATATATACATATGAGACCAGTCACATTCAAATAATCACCAAAACCAAGTCCTTTCTCTTTGGAAATAAAAGGCGACATAGATACATCCAGGGAGTTTAGAGGTCAGGTGGGGTGGGGGGTGGGGACATCCATGTGGAGATAGGGGGATGGGGAGAAGGTATGGGATGTGGAACAGTCAAAGGGTGGACAGAGGACAGGGATAATATATGGAGTGTAAAAGAAAATAAGTAAATTTTAAAAAATCTGACAAAAATATAAAGTTATTTTATTTTCTTAGATTACAGATTTCCACCTGAATAGTCCAACAATGATTGTCTTCCAACAAAAACACCAAGCATCTAGTCTTTAGTCTCCATTGAACTCTCAATGAACTAGATTCTACTACAAGATAATAGGACTGCTGAAACTCAATAGATGGGCTTGTCAGAGAGAGTGAAGGCAAGTAGAAAATATGCAAAAGTTTCCTTTGTCTCATCTTTATATGTGGGCTACCACCAGTTGTGTCCCAGATTTAGGGTGTATCTTATGACCTCAAATAGCTCAATTAAGAAAACCTCTCATAGGTATTGCTAGCTTCTTGGGGTTTAGTTGATTCGTTTTGTTGTCACTTTAACAACTAAGATTCATCATTGCATGTGGTACTTCTGCTTGACTTTATCATGTGAAATATTTTGAAGATTTATCTTAAGGAAATAGTCTTATATTTAGTTAACCACCCCAGGCCTTGGCATGCCTGCCGATTAGTGTAAATGCTATGTCATTACTATCAAAATTAAAGTGTCTTGGATGGACATAGAAGATTTGGTTTACACGCTGATTGGTTTATGGATATGTCAGTTCCTTTTTTCTGTTCTGTATTTACAATAATGAACCAATGAATATATGTGCACATGTTTATATATGAACTTATGTCATTTCTTTGGATAAATGCACAAGCGTTGTACTACAGAATCACATAGTAATCTCTGTGATTATGTATTATAAATTACTAAAATATCTTCCATAGTAGCTTTACAAATGTATATACTTATGGCCAATGCATTACTATTTTTGCTGTCCTTGACAACAGTAGTTATTATCTGATTTTATTAAAGATGTCCCATTTGACATAAAGTGGCAAATAATGGTAAATGTAATTGTCATTTTCTAACTAAAATTTTTAAAACCACTTCTATGTATTTTTTGATATTTGTGTGTCTTCTTTGAAGAAATATCTGTTCAGACACTTTGATTAATTTTAATTGGATGGTGTGACATTTTTCTTTTAAAGTTTTAGAATGATTTCAAAAATAAATCAAAGTGAACTTTCCTCCTAAAATATCAGATATTTTTCAATTTTGCTAGCTGTAGGCTCATTTAATTTTTTGCATGTTGGATCATGATTTGAATATACATGTTAAGTGCTCAAGTTTCTATTTTTAGGCTGAATTTTATGATACATAGTATTGATTTTTTGAGTAAAAATCACATATGAAATGAAGATCATTATTAATTCTATTGCTTCTTATACTAGTTTATCCTGTATTTCAAATTAATTTATAGGCTCTTCCAAATTTCTTTTATTTTTATTAATGTATACTAATTTTGCACAGTAATGAGCTTCCTAATTCCATTTCCTGTATGCTTGTATGGTGCTCTGATAATAATCCTATGACCATTACCCTCATTTCCCACTTTGCCGTGATACACTTCCTTTCCTTAATAAGTTTCCTGCTATGTTCACACAGCTCCACTGCTAGATTCTACATATGAGTAGAAAAGCATAATACTTCATGCTTCTTAATCTGGCTCCTTATTCTGCTTAGTGTTTAATGTGAAAGTAAGATAACCACATCTGATTTCTCTTTATTATTTCCTGATTATGGCTACTTTTGTTTCTTTACTTCCTATTTATTTGCACTTACATTTTAAAGTGATGTTTGTATACACAACATATATTTATATATTTCTGTTCATTCTGACAGCCTTTAATTGAGGTATTCATAACATTCACACTTAGAGTAATCATTAGATGCAGTTGTGTAAATACACTGCATATTTGTGATAATTTTATGTTTGTGGCATTTATTCTTTTTCTGTTTAACTATGCTTCTTATTTTATTCTGTCTGCATGATTTTTGAGAATATGCCTCATTATAACTCATGTAGGCTTCAAATTCAAGATCCTATTCACTCCGTCTCCTGAATTCTAGAAGTAAAGCTACGTGCCAGCACACATATCTTGTCCTCTGTATCTTCTTTATTTTCTGGAAGCAAGAGAAATTAATAGATTAATATTTTACAGTGCTCTCCATAGATACTACAGTAGGCATATAAAAATTTATATAAATACACTTTTTTAGTTACTAGGACATCATATCTGGAAAAAAAACTACAGAAGGATTTATTTCAAACCATGCTGTAGAGTAGCTGGCCTGCCATGGCAAGGGGGTGAGACAAACAAAGCAGTTCACATTTTAGTAGGCTGGAAGCAGAGAGACAGGATGGAGACAAACGGTGGTGCTCTTCCGGCATCCCCTCCCTGTGTTTCATCCCAAACCCCAACTACTTATGTCTTGCTATACACATTTTAGCAATTCATCCTTTTATGAAGACACCTTTCCAATTTCACCCATGGTATGCACTCACTGATAAGTGGATATTTGCCCAGAAGCTCGGAATACCCAAGGTACAATTCCCAGACCAAATGAAGCTCAAGAAGAAAGAAGACCAAAGTATGGATACTTTGGTCCTTCTTAGAAGGGGGAGAAAAATAACCATGGGAGGAGACACAGAGACGAAGTGTGGAGCAGAGACTGAAGGAAAGGCCATTTAGAGAGTGCCTCACCTGGGGATCCATTTCATATACAGTCACCAAACACAGACTCTATTGTGAATGCCGTGAAGTGCTTGCTGACAGGAACCTGATATAGCTGTCTCCTGAGAGGCTCTGCCAGTATCCAACAAATACAGAGGGGGAGACTCTCAGTCAACCATTGAACTTAGCAAAGGGTCCCCAATGGAGGAGCAAGAGAAAGAACCCAAGGCGCTGAAGGGTTTGCAGCCCCATAGGAGGAACAACAATATGAACCAACCAATGCTCCCAGAGATCCCAGGGACTAAATCACCAACCAAAGAATACACATGGAGGGACCAATGGCTCCAGATGCATATGTAGTAGAGGATGGCCTTGTTGTATATCAAAGGGAGGAAAGGTCCTTTGTCCTGAGAATGCTAGGTAACCCAGTATAGGGGAATGCCAGTACAGGGAAGAGGGAGTGGGTGGATTGATGAGCAGGGTGAAGGGGATGGGTTAGGGGATTTTGGGGGGGTAACCAGGAAAGAGGAGAACATTTGAAATGTAAATAAAGAACATATCTAATAAAAAAGAAATGTAAATAAAGAAAATATCTACTAAAATCTTCATCCTTTTCTGAAGATACCTTTACGATTTCACCCATGGTACCCAGATGATCTTCTATGTCACTTTAAATCTAGTCAGGTTGACAACAGATATTAACCATCATACCCTGTTCCCAATATTTTTATATCACAATATTGAAATGACCACAAAAGTCTCTTACATTTTATATGTCATTACGGCTAAATTCCTAGATCACTTTACACGCATGTTACAATCACTCCATATGTTTCAGTGCCTTTCCTTCAGTCTCTGCTCTACACTTTGTCTCTGTGTCTCCTCCCATGGTTATTTTTCTCCCCCTTCTAAGAAGGACCAAAGTATCCATACTTTGGACTTCCTTCTTCTTGAGCTTCATTTGGTCTGTGAATTGTACCTTGGGTATTCCGAGCTTCTGGGCAAATATCCACTTATCAGTGACTGGTATGATAGATTTGAACAATTTCCTACTAAGGAATTTTAATTCAATAAAGTATACAATTCCACTCTGCCTTCATTTAGTTCTTAGTTTTCCTTTGTGTGTACAAGTAATATCTATTTGCCTATACTACACTCCTCTTCTCTAACAAAGTTCTTTTAATAAACTGGATGGTGATTCAACACCACAAGCTAGAAAGTTTTAAAAGCAGATATTTGTTTTTGAGGGTTCTGTAGACTTGAGTTTCAAATTCAAGGTGTTGGGATGTTAGTTTTATGTTAAGCATGCCTGTCTTGTTTGCATTTTCAGTTCTATTTCTATCATCTATCAATCTTTATGTAAATATGCATTTATGTACCTATCTATCCATCTATCACCTATCAATTTATTATCTATCTTTATATAGTTATATAACCTCTCTCTCTCTCTCTCTCTCTCTCTCTCTCTCTCTCTCACACACACACCCACAAACACAGACAGAGAGAGAGAGAGAGAGAGAAAGAGAGAGTCAGACAGAGACAGAGACAGAGAAAGAGAAAGAGAGACACAGAGAGAGAGAGATCTTAGGAATGTGAAATTAACTTGCTATCATTCCTTATCTTGGAAACCTGAGTGAAACAGACAAATGAGATTCTATCGAATAAAATTTTTGCTACTGTTAAGTAGATTTCATTAATTGAACATTACTTCTAAATTGTCTTAATGAAATATCCATATATTTTTATAAGTTTTTAAAAGCAGTTTGTCCTAATTTTCTGGGAAAGAAATCTGTTGAAATTTTCAGGTCACAATGTAAGTAATGAAAACTCTTTTTACCAAATGAAACAAGAGTTCCTTGAAAACCCTCAGCAATTCCTATCAGTAAATTTCTTGGGCATTTAAACTGTCAGATAAAGACCTTTTTGATCCTCCATAAAACTGTTTATTTAGTGCCTGACAACGGATACTACAACAAACCCACACTCCCATTAATTTCTCAAATACATCCTGTGGCACTTTTAATCCCAGCTATTGCTCTTATGCCTATCTTTCCTCTCCCTGCTTATATCTCAGGAAGATTTCCTGGATAGCTCAACATCATTTTTTTCAACAGCTTAAAAATTCACTCTTCTTTGAGACTTCCAGATGGAATACTGTGTATTTTTCTCTGTGTTCATAAATCCCATGCAATGCATACATCTATTAATAGAACACATACCCATGGTGGATGTTTCCCTGCTTTTTCATTTTATGGAGTACACGACAGTCTGTAGGAGTTCTTCCTTAAAGAGCAACTTAAATAGAAACTCTTATAATAAATATTCAGAAAAATCTATATTCATATCCCCATGGTTCTGCAGCCCCATGTTATTTCTCATTCTTCCATTTTATTTTGAGTGTGAAAATTAACCAAAGAAAGATGGTGGGCTTCCCTCAGATAAACAGTTAAGTCTTTTTTTTATTTCCTTTTCTACTGAGATAATACACTTTGTATTACGGTTACTTTCCTCTGAATAAATTATTTTGGAGACAAAAAGGTATCTTTTATATATAATATTTTTAATGACAGCTACTAAATCCTGATTATCTAAAATCATTAGCGAAGGGTTTTGCTTTTAAAATAAAATATATTATAAAATGTTCCTTCCTTGTAATCTTGTTCTTTGTCTTAATTCTCTGAAGTAAGTTAGCTCAATCTATCAATAAATTCCACAGATAAAATAATTAAAGGATATCAAAGGTATTAGAAAATTTAAATCAATTAAATGTTAACAATCTACATAAATAGAATGTGTCAGTCATGTTTCCTGTTGCTGTTGCCACACTGCATTTGAACAGCGACAATTTAGGGCTATAGAAACCAATTGAGAGACAAACCGAAGGTAGAATAATGCATTACATACACATACACACACGTGAATATATATATGTGTGTGTGTGTGTGTGTGTGTGTGTGTGTGTGTGTGTGTGTGTGTGTGTATGTGTATGTATATATGTATATATATGCATATATACATGTATATCAACTTTTTTTGTTTTTTGTTGGTATATTAAGTAAAAATTTCAGAGACTCCAAAGGAGGATATCTCTGTGTGTCATGCTTATGATAAATGTCATTGGCTGGAGATGCATGCATTAAGGGAGGCATGTTAAAACCTTGAATGAGATTCAAGTGCTGCATTTGAATTCATCACACAGGGAGTTCTTATCTTATCACATGAAGCATAAACAAAACTACATCTTTCTGAAAATGTGCTAATGTGACATTAAACATAACCTTTGAGTTGCTGATTGAAATGCGAGTTTTAAAAAAGGAAAACTAATTTCACATCAAATGGTGTATCAATATGTATAGTTCAACTTGAAACACTTTTTAAAGTTCTATTAAAAGGATTAATAGTTCATATCATATGTTTCTATTATGCTGCCTGTATTCCAGCAGTGTGCTTTTTTCTCTACTAATTTTCAGGCTTAAGGATTATCAATAACTAATATATATCATGCAAAACTAAATTGAAATCTAAATCTAGTGAGTTTACAAATAAAATTCAAGGAACAAATTTTGAGTATCCTTGAAATGAATACTAGTCAATCAGTAGTCATGGAAATGAACACGGAATTACCCTATGTGAGATTAGATGTGACTTTAATTATTATAATGCTGAGAAAACTTCCCAATTCTAATACACTTAAAAAATTCTCCTAGAATATGTTTAAAATGCATTGTCACTAATTACAGAGTATTGGAGAGAAGAAATTAGAAGTAGAACTTATGACCATGGTAAGGGCCGAAAGAAGCATGTGTTTTTCTCAGGGCTGACTTCTGAAACCACACAGAAATTAAACATCCTACATACATGAGAGTGAGTACTGAATTGTCTTGGAGTGCATTCTGAGTTCTGTATACACATTCCATCCCATCTGAATGAGGGCTTCCACACAATCAAAGGTGTTACGGTTTGGAAATTAAGCTTAAAATCATATCTAACAGAATATCAAGTGAAGTTAGATATGAAACATATAAATACATAACATATCTGCTGTGTATTTAATTTTAAAGCAGGTCAATAGTTTTTTTTTTAATTTATATTGAGAAGATAAGATTACTAGTTATTTGTTAATCCCACATTTTTTTACCCTTGGATAGGAATCTGTCGTGTAGAACTTCATAAGAGAAATTGATTTGCACAAGATAAGTGACAATGAACTTAAAGTTATCTTTCTCTAAAGAAACAAAATACTTGATCATATTGTTACTTGAGCTGTCCATCATTATACAGGTGTTTTTTGTGTGCCCAAAGTCACACACATTTTTTAGTGTGGAAAAACAAAAACAAATCCAAATCATTGTATCATCAAATGGCAAGGTACATTTTTGAGTGGAGCTGTGAAGATATTGTAATGTAAATTGTATGACAGGTGCTCCAAATGCTCCTTTCTTCCCATGTTTATCTTATTATGACTCCAAGGACAATTCTCTAGCATCTATCAGTTCACAGAGAAGAGACTACTCAGGTCTTGTTTGTTGATCATTTTGTCAATGTGCAGATACCAAGTGAGTATGAACAGCTGCAAGCATGCTATGCTGTCCTGGGACTGCAAAGTTCATACTGCACTTCAGCCATATTCTGGGACATCCTTGAGTGATTGTGATGAGGAGAAGCACCGCTAGGTCTGAGAACAGAGCTAAGTATTACTATGAATTTTCTTCAAGTATGAAATTCACTTATATGCTGATCTATGGCTAGATATTGAAAGATTGACGAGACACTTAGAAGAAACTTTACTGGAAAAACAAATTTGTTTTGGCGAAAACAAAATTTCTTCATTAAAAAAACCCTACAAATCTGTACACTGTATATGAATGTTTGTGAAAGGGAAACTAAACTTAGCTGAGACAGTTTTTAGTGACAAAGCAAATAGAAAGACTTATTGATTGCATATGACACTCTTTTTACAGTAAACATGCATTACCCAATGGGATCATAAAACATCCGTGAAGAATGCTATTTTTGACAGTGTGTAAACTCAATAGCATAGATTAACTCTCATAGAGGTCATCATGACTTGATTCACTACACAATATCTAAGTGCCTGGAGACAAAATCAACTTTGAATTTCAGTGCGGTATTATTACCCTTAAGAAATCAGCAAGTTGCTTAGTGCCCATTGATTTCAATGTCTGACTCTGAACTTAAAGGGAGAAAAATTGTCCTTAATGAAACTCTATGCTTGCCCTGTTTACGAATTCACCTGCCCTGCATAGGTAAGAATGTAATATTAAAAATCTGGTAATGTAATATGTAATGTTAGAATTCTAGTAAGAATCTAATGGTGGTATCTATTTTGTAGCAGTAGAACTGACTTCAAATCCCTTATCTTCACATCTATCGGTAAGTAAATATTGAATTATTCCCTGTTATTATTTGTTAGGCTTCATGTAAATATTTCATATAACTAAAATAATAAAACAGGTACAGAACAATTATTTTGATTATGACTGCAGTTATTTGTCAAACTTGAGCCTCTTCTTCAACTTCAGTATGCTTTTTATGGAACCCTGATATTGTCCCGTTGGATAAGACTCTGTTACTGACACCATTCCTGTGAAGATATAAGGTAGGGAACAGAGCGCTACTAGAATCTCACAATGGGTTTTCCATTTTCCTGGGAGCATGAACACTGAACATTTTTCAGGATTGTTTTCCTTTGTCTCTGTAGTCTGGTGAAGTCTGTTAAGCAAACAGAGCATGGCTATATTTACCCTTCTCAGTAGTTTTGCATTTATAGTCAAAACTACTATGTTTTAAACACAGTTGATATCTTGTTTCATACTCCAGTGGGAAGAAATTGAGAAGTGTCAGATAATTTTGACTCCTACTGAGGATCAACATGAAACTTCCATTCCTTAGTCCTTGACATATAGATGACCGCCTGTCCTTGTATTTTTTTCATCTTCTTTTTTTCTGATTTGCAGTTACAGACATATGTATAAAGAGAGAATTTTTCTTCATAAATGTAAACCTTACTACAAAGGTTTCCTTCTGTTACTCTGTGTGAACTCAATGTGCATTTTATATACAGAAATGGTGTCTGTCAGGAAAGAACATGCCTTGATGAATGGGAATATAATATACAAACTATTTGAGACTTTCATCCTCTCTATATTCTTTTCTGACATAATAGCTTTTTAATGATGAGTTTACTTACTCCAGAGTGTCTCAGGTAAGGAAATAAAAATAAATTGTGTAAGTAGTTGACAATATAAATTGGATTTAGATTAAAGTGTGTGCTGACATCAGAACTTATTTATTAAAACTGGGATTTCAAACCTGTTTTTAACAAAATGTGATAAGCTTCACAAGGATTATTTGGAAATGATGAGATAACTATGATTGATATGATGATTGTGGTGTTTATAAAACTCCCACTTGTTAAAGATTTAAATAGGCTTAATTTATTTAATCCTATACAATTTATGAAAAACAATGATTTCATTCAAAAATGATATGTCAATTAGACAAATTGATTAAATAAATTTTCAATGTCTTATAAGTAAATACAAAATAATATAGAGATGAGATCTCACCATAAATTATTTCAAAGATTGTGATTTAAATGTTTACAGTTTTTAAACTAAACAAATATCTTTCAAACTTTTGAGGAAAATGAGTCTACAAAAATGCAAAACTGTTATAAGAAAAAATTACTGTTATAAGAGCAATTGCTATTTGTAAAACTTAGCTTATTTTAATGAATTCTTAAAGTATTTCCTGAACTACTCTGTTTTAGTTTGAATATTTTCCTTTCAGTACTTAATTATTTTGTTATATATATTGGTTGTGCTAGAGAATAAACTTGATAGCCTAGTACTTCATAATCTATGTATACCTCCAGCAGTAATTTGTTTGTTTATACATTTTTGTCTTGATATAACTGCTGCACCTAGATTGAGTCCAATGTATCTTGAAAACTTGAACAAATTCTAAAATCTGGAGATAAGAACACACAAGTTTACCCAAAATTTAAACTAAAAGTGTAGTAGAAGTTTACTCTCATCACTTTTGTTGAGATTGATCATTCAATGAAGCATAATTTTTGCCCTTTTTGTTAATGGTAGTGTGAATATTTAATTGATCAACATTTTATGACACACATACTGTGAATTAGGCACTGGTACTAGGAAATGTAGAAAGTCAGATAGTAGTTTATATTATGTGAAATAAAGGCCTGAGTATATTTAAGTCCCAAAGGATCACTTGTTCCAGCAAGGACTACTTATTCCCTTTTCTCAGCATCCTGGCAATATGTGATTCTGTTTGTTTTATTGTTTATTTGTATAAAGTTCTTGGCCATTTTTACTAGTCAAGGATAATATTTTTAATTTGCATTTCTTTTATGGTCAATGTTGTTTATCATTTGGCTGTGGAAAAACTTATTGGACTTAAAGACCACTCCACAGAACCAAATACATACCTGGTGTTGTTAACCACATCTAAATACGGGAGTGTCTGTGCTGAATAGTTTTATGTCAACTTCAAACAAGCTAAAGCCACCTGAGAGAGCGCACAGCCAACCATTGAACTTAGCACAGGGTCATCAATAGATGAGCTAGAGAAAGGACTGAAGGAGCTGAAGGGATCTGCCACCCCATAGGAGGAACAACAATGTGAACCAACCAGAACCCTATAGCTCCCAGGAACTAAACCACCAACCAAAGAGAACAAATGGAGGGACCTATGACTCCAGCTGCATGTGTAGCAGAGGATAGTCTTGTCTGGCATCAATAGGAGAAGAAGCCCTTGGTACTATGAAGTCTCGATTTCCCAGTTTAGCAGGATGCCAGGGTAGTGAGGTGGGAGTGAGTGGGTAGGAGGGGGGAGTATCTTCACAGAAGCAGGGGAGGGGGCATGGAAGAGGTGGGTTCTGGAGGGGAAATTAGGAAAGGTGATAATATTTGAAATGTAAATACAAAAGATATTCAATTAAAAATTAAAAAAGAAAATGCCTTTATAAAATCAGGCCAAAGGCCAGCCTGTAGGACATATTGTTAATTAGTGATTTATAGGGGAGGGTCCAGTCAATTGTGGATCAGGCCATTCTAGGCTGGAGGTCCTCTGTAAGAAAGCAGGGTTAACAAACCAAAGAGGACAATAGAGTTAGTAGCATCCCTCCACATCCTCTTCTTCAACTCTTTTCTTAAGATTTCTACCCTGTTTGAGTTCCTGTCCTGACTTCTTTCAATAGTGATCAGTGATCTGGAATCATAAGTCAAATAAACACTTTCCTCCTCATGTTGCCATGGCAATGACAACTATAATTCAGAGAAATCTTATTACTATTGGTCTGCTAAATTAGCATATCTTTCCACCTTCATCAAGCTTCATATTGAAGTAAATTTTAATTAACATAAGGACTCATAACTGTTCAACTTGCTGAGAATAAGAATCTTTAGAATACTCTCCCCTCCCAAAATTGGTGATTATTATGTAAGATTGTGGAGAATGATTGTATATATAAGCCAAAATTAGTAGAGCTATTCAGTTAAAAGAACATTTCAAAGAACTGTGTGTGCATGTGTATGTGTTACTATGTGTGCTGTGAATGTGAGTTTACATGTGTTTGCATAAGATATTGTATCTTGGTATTGTTATTTTTTGATTTGTTTAAATTTTAGGTATGGGTTTCTGATTTATTTTTTATTTTTCCAAGAATAAGGGAGAACAAAAGAGAGAAACGGTAAATTTGAGGTAAGGAAGTAGGCAAGATCTAGGAATTGTGGGTAGGGAATGAATATAATCAGAATGTGAAATACAATAAAAGATTTTACAAAAAAATTGGTATAAATGAATAAAGTTAGAAAGAAGTTTGTTAGTTCTATAAAATTCTTGTCCCTGTCATCCATGTTGCATATCTTTTCAGAGCAATTATTATTATAACTTTCATCATTTGCAGATGGGTAAGGTTATTGAATATTCTTCTCCTGCAATAGCATAAGTATCACCTCATGGCATGATTAATCTTAGACTACAGTTCAGGGACATTGCCCCTAATATTAAAATCATTAACAACAAAATCTATTCAAGGAAATGTTTGATTAGAGAAAATATGATGGCTTATTTTAATCAACCATGCTGCTTGAATATATCTGAGAACAAATAAGTTCCCTAAGAAGAGAAACTCTCTAATTTGTTGTGCAGGCTGCAAATGATACTCAGGGTTCTGTCTTTTCTGAGATAGCAGGTATATTGGAGTAGGCTTGCCAATGCAGCTGTCATTAACTTATTTATGTGTCTGAAATTAGTCACTCATACTTTTACAAGGAATTGTAATGAGATTTATTATTTTACTAAAATGGATTTGGGTAGCAGCCCTACTTTGGTTTACCATTGGTTTTATATATGGATTGAGTGGTTTACCATTGGTTTCATGTATAGAAAGAGTAGTCAATAAATTATAGAGCTGACTGGAGATCCAGCCACCATGGATAATGGATAATGAATAAGGTTTATTCCTCTTCAACTGCTTATTAATAGAGACATAATTATTCTGAGGTATTTCTCCCAAAGTGTCTTGAGCAAATTCTGCATGGGGTGGAGATCAAACCAGGCTGCAACAAACTAAGGCAAATTCTTCATATGGAAAGTTGAACAGAGCTTCAAATAGCAAAGTCCAGAATAAGCAGCATGATACTAGAAAAATGTTTTCAATTAAAGAACAAAGACAAATAACAATGTAATTGCTGCAGAGTGATTTCCTCTGGTATTAAATTTTTCATCTTGGAAGTTGTTTCCTTAAGATACATGGTGTTCTAAAAGGATGGAAAAAAGTCTCATCCTAGGGGATGTTTCCAAAAACTGAAAGAGTCAACAATATAATACTTTCACGAAGTTACAGAAACTGGCTAGGTTCACTAGAATCCCTTTTTTTTTTTTCCGAAAAATAAGCATCCAGTAGGAATTGCTGAGAGATAACCTCGAACCATCAGAACCTCCTTAACATGAGTCAGACAAACCAAGTTGGCACATAAATCAAAGTTCAGCCATGCTTCTTGGAAAGCACTCAGGAAAAGTGAGCTACCTGAAAAAAACATTCTCTAACCTGTTGATCTCTTTGCAAGTGATATTAAGGTTCTACCTTTCACAAGATTGTGGTCATGGGGGAGAATGTTTTGTTGATGTAGTTGTGATTAAGTCATTTAGACTTCTCCTATTTGTCACTCATCTTTCTACAAATAACTCTAGTAAAATTCATTGATTCACCTAATGGGATTTTGGTAGTATCCTTACTTTGATTTGTCAAGGTCCAATGGATTTTATTAAATTAATTAATTAATGTATTTATTTATTAATTTATTTATTTACTAACTTCTCTCCAGTATCAGGTTAAACCAAAAGCAATTCATAATGTCTTGTTAAGTCTTATGTAAAAGTGGATTAGATTATTGGTTAATTTCAAAGGGCTCATTGCTTGCATAACAATATTATATTAATGACAGATTATCATGATTGTGCTGAGATATGGAGAATTCTTTGTTAAAGTTAGGGCACTAGAGACCATGACACAGATAATCTTTTGTTTCCACATAATATTTTTTATCGATTATTTGGGATTTTCACCCAATTCTCTCTGACTATATTCATTTCCAATCTTCAGATGTCTACTCCCTACACACTTGTGACCTTCTCCAAAGAAAACTAGAAAAAAAATTACCAAGTGCAATTTGTGTTGCCCATTCACTGGTCTAGTGGCCAATCCATTCAAGAAAACTGAATCCTTTCCCACCCTAACACTCACCGTAAAGCTGAAAATTAAAATTTATTGCTGGCCAGCAGCAGCATGAGAAATTTGCCCAAATTATATAGTGTCAATCCTTAGAACCCTATGTCTTTTATGTAAAATAAAAGATATGCAAACAAACCCCAACATTCTTATTATCCTACTTCAGTTAGCAATAAGCAGAACCATTAAAGCTACAAATCAAGGTTAGTAGCTTTAGGGAATTTCCTGGAACTATGGACTAGTCTTTAATAGGTTAGGACAGTGTTTCAGCTTTGGAAGGTGTTGGGCCCTACAGAAAGAGTATTAAGCTCAGAATGGTTTCCTTAACATGGAATTCCTTGTGCTAACTTTTATGAGCCTGTTGCCTTCTCTCATTGCAATGGTAAAAAATCATGTTTAACCTATTTAATTAGATAAGATTTTAAAGAGTGTAACTGTTCAGTTATGGAAGTCAAGGATATAAGACATAAAAAAGAATAAATTAAAAACTTCAAATGTTCTTTTGTTAGAAAATGCTATATGAAATTTAATATACTAGTTGAAAAATACTTATCCATCTGAAGTAAAGATAATAAAGTAAAGATACTTATAATATCTGTCTAGGCATCATGTCTGAAATTATTTATCATGATTTGTTCACAAAGTGAAAAATGGTTGAAGTTCATTCTTGAGGCATGTATTTTTTACAGCTTTTTGTATTTGCATGTCATAAGAAATATTTTATCACATACTATCTTTGAAAGAACATATGTAAAATCAGTAATAATGGGCAGTAGAGATAGAGTCTTATGATTTACAACACAGAGAAAATTTGTTTATTGTCCCCTTAGTACAATCATTTATGAAATAGTGCCCGCCTGTGTTTGGGATGATTCAGTCCTGACGAAGTCCCACTGTCTACATCAATCATGTGCTTGAGCATACCTTCTTGTCATCTCCATCACTAAGAAGAACCAGAGCCCATGGAAATATCTAGCTAAACCGCCTCCTCTGTCATATCAAGTAAAGCCTTTGACTCCAACTCCAATGTCTCTTGACTTCTGCCAGCATCTATAAAGCTGTGACAAGCTAACTTTTTAGCTTCGCCACCTAGCATAAAATCTCAGACCTTTCACATTTTTTGACATTTGTATGTAGAGGATAGGAAAGGGTGATTGATCACTGCAGTATCACCTGAGACACCTGGATGCAGGCTCACTAAGAGTGTCATAACAATATCTCAGAACAAAAAACCTCTCTGAAATATTTATGACAATAGAAAATTTAATTACACTGGAACTCATTTTTATTTACATAAAAACAATAAAATGAAGTTGCTTAGTATTGACTACATACAAGTCCTTGAAAATCAGTTTTAATCTGAAAATTGAAATTATTTATGCAATTCTTAGATTTATGTATTCATCAAGAAGCCAGATCACCCATAAAACCCTGCAGCTGTCTTTTTTAGTTGTTGTAAAATATACATAATAATGTAATAATTACCCTGTCATTAAGTTTTTAAAAGTAATTATCCTGCTAGCGTTTGAAGTATAATAAATATCTTACTTATTTATTATAATTATCTTACTTATTATTAATATAATACTTGCAATTATTAGTGACCAGCTGGGAATTTAGCAGTATTTTAATTTTTCAAAAACAAGAATCAGTATTTAAGTATAAAATATAGTTAGATCTCTAAAAATACAGTTAGCAGTGAGTCTTTGTCTTTTATAGTGCTTTATTTTCTTTGCAAACATTGTGAAGTATAAAGATATATGTACATATTGTTTAAAAATTTTAATTATTTTGGGTAAGAGAAATGTCAGTCATAGGAATATATCCTAAGTTTAACAACTGAATATATTTTAGAAGTTAAATATATAAATTTATAATAAGACTTTTAATTATGCAGTATAAGGGGAAATACGTTGAAGAATGATCTGTACATATTATTTAATGTCTTCCTATCTCAGTTTTCTAGTCATTAAAATGCAGATAGGATAACAAATGTGTGAATAGGAGAAAAAAGCAGAAAATAACATATGCATATAAATTTAGTATACTGTGTGCTGTTATATCTATCTATTTTTTCCAATTTCTGCAGATGAACAATTCTAGTGACAAAAAATATGAGTAATATTCTATCTTCTAATAATTTATAAATTATGTAGAACATATTTTATGTTTAGTAGAAAACCAAATTTCTTCCCCAAGTTCTTTGTCTAAAGTTTGCCATTTGATACATCCTGACATGGATAAGTACATTTTGCAATTTCATTCTTCATGCTTAACAGTAGAACCGGTTGTGGAGCTTGTTGACCACATAAAGAAAACTTTAAGTCTTTGTTTCTTGCTATCAGAAATATACTGCATTTTTGCTCAGTTTCGTTAATAGCATGTGGTTTGTCTCCATGGTGTGTGTTTCTCTTGTATTTTTTTTATTTTCTTTAATTTACCTCACTTTCACTTCAGCCTTTTGTGGGGATTATGAAAATATTCTGGTGTGAATATATCATTCCCAGGCAAGTGTACCTTCCAAAATTAGAAGGAAATAAAGAATGGTCACATTTTGATGCCATCCTGTCACAAGGGAAGCAAATGTTATTCATTCCAAGTTAAATCAGTTAACATGTATTAATTATACATCTGTCTTAGGGCAAAAGAAAGTCATGTAAAATTTTTTAAGTGTTAACAGCAACTTCACATCAATATATTTATATGTATTGGATTGTATGACCTTCTATATAAAAGTCAGAGTAAACGGGAAAAAAAGGTCAAAATTCAAGAGGTTTCTACAGTCCAGTGTATCCCACTTTCTTTTGTTCTCAACACAAATCAATTAAGTTAAATATCTCTGTTTCTATCCATTCTTGAAAAGTCTCTAATAAATCTACTGGAGAGATCTAAATTATGTCCTGTTTGATCACTCAGCAGGCTTGGCATGCTGTCTCATCAAGATTCTTCTGGAACCTCTTCAGAGTTGTCCCTCCCCAATGTCCAAATTCTGCTTTTCCTTAATGTTCATTTAGTACCTGATTCTTTGGGGCTTAAATAAACTCAGACCCTTATTTCATATAGTATAAACTACTGTCTGTCTGAATTTCTACATATCCTAGCTCCAGTGACTAATTCATGGTATGTGTGTCATAAAATGTTAGATGAATCAATTAGATATTCACACACTAACAAAAGGGCAAAATGTTTCACTGAATGATCAATTTCAACAAAAGTGATGATAGTAAACGTCTACTATACTTTTATTTTAAATTTTGGGTAACTTATCTGTTCTTCTCTCCAGATTTTAGAATATGTTCAAGTTTTCAAGATAGATTGTGCTCAGACTCTTGCAAGAATGAATATGCAAGGTATGGAATTGTTTCCATGTCCTCCATGAACGTGTCACAGAAGATTCACTCAGAATTTCTGCCTAGGAAATAGATGAGGACTGATCACACAATATACTACGAATCCACTTCAAACAGAAACTGAGAATTCATGGGTGAATCCTGTGATGTAAGTGTTAAGACAGGAAAAAATACTCTTAAAAACAAGGCATAGGGGAGGCAAGCCAGTAAGAAACATCCCTCCATGGAAAGAAACATGCTTCCAACCTGCTTGAGTTCCTTTGGTGCTCGACAGCAATCTGGAAAGTGTAAGTTGAATAAACCCTTTCCTCCCCCCCCCAAAAAAAACAAGGCATAAATATTGAGCAGAGAATTTTTGACATCTATATAAAAATGGTAAGTTAGACTAATATAATAAACAAAAGTACAAAATAGTTAAATATTCTTTCATTTATAATACGTTATATTGACAACACATTATTCTTTAGTTAAAACACTCTCACTATTTTTTCCTAAGATTATTAAATACATTATCATTTTTGTATCACAAATATTACTCAATATTTGATTATAGCTATGAAATATAAATGATGAATAAAATAAATCAATAATAGGAGAATTCCAAATTGAAGCAATCTGTGCAGAGTGCAAATTAAATTTTTCCTTTTAAGAAATTTTGTCTTCGACATTCAAATAAATAAGTTGACAAAAAGATATACATTGTTATTTATGTAAGCTTGCTCCATAAATTTACTTCATAGCTATTAAAATCCAAGAATACTGAATATCATAGATGTCACTTTTTGTTTTGAACTGTTCACATCAATAAACAAATATAAGACAAAAAGAAAAGAGAAAAATGCTCTTATTTGCACACTAAATTAGATGATATATTATGTAAATAATCCAAAAAAGAAAAAAATCATCATTTCATCTGGTATTTTAAGACATTAATTTAGCAGAAAAATAATTTTTGACTTAAAGTCAAGTAGGCATGTTTTAGTAAAGATATTTTGTTTGGCAAATCATTAGATGTTTTGCACATATTTCTGAAATCATTAAGAAGCATTTCTAGAGTGGATTTAATGGGGAGAAAGAGAAAGGATCAGAACAATATATAGGAAGAGCAAATGAATGAGACCAGGGAGAAGAAAAAAAGAAGGAAGTTGGAAAGAAGGAAGGAAGGAAGGAGGGAAGGGAGAGAGGGAGGGAGGGAGGAAGGGAGGGAGGGAGGAATGGAGGGAACAAAAAAGGAAAGATCCAGGAAGGAAGGAAAGAAGGAAAGAGGCAGGAATGGAGGAGGGAAAGAGAAAAGGAAAGGAAAGAAGAATAGAAGGAAGGGATGTATGAAGGAAAGAAAGAAATAATGGAGAAAAGAAAAATAAAGAAGACAGAATGGAAGGAAAGAAGGAAGAAGGGAAGGAATGAGGGAAAGAAAAAGAAAGAAAGGAAAGAAGAAAGAAAGGAATGAAAGAAGCATGATGGGAAGGAAGGATAGAAGTTAAAGTAGTAAGGAAGGAAGGAAAGAAAGAAAGAAAGAAAGAAAGAAAGAAACAAAGAAAGAAAGAAAGAAAGAAAGAAAGAAAGAAGGAAGGAAAGGCAGGAACAAAAGGTAGGAATGAAGGAAAGGAAAGGAAGGGAAAACGGAAAGGAAAGGGAGGGAAGAGGGAAGGGTTAATAGAAAGCAGGAAGGAGGAATGATTAAGGGATGGTATGAAGGAAGGACAAAAAGTAAGGTGTCCAGGCTATGAGATTAAGAAACGTAGGCAAAAACCTGTGTGGAGCAAATGTGAACCTGATAAGAGTGTTGTGCTTCAAGAATTATTTATAAGACCTTCCAAACTTTCCAAAATAACGAACATAGCTTCCATATCAACTTCAAAATGTCAGAATTTTGAACAAAAGCCTCTTTTATGTTAAAACTCTGATAGAACTCATGTTTAAATCTGATGGATAAAAAACAGGAAGTTGTTTTTATCTTGACTTCCATCTGTTGAACAAATAAAACTAATTTGAATTCTGCCATTGTTTTTAACTGAATGTAAACAGTAACACCGCAATGTTTGTGTGTCTATAGCAACATATAGATTCACTACGTCTTTAATAAAAAATAGTATATTACTAATACATATTGAAAACTACAGTATATAAATATTAAAAGTAATGGGAATATATTTGTATGTAGCAAAATTATAATAACGTTGTAACAATTAGTGATATTTATTATAAAATAACATTTTAAACTCTCAAACTAAGACAGAAATAAGTTAGTATTGACTGAAACTGCAGTTTACATTTAACATCTCTGAAGTAAGAAGTTTTGGGAAATAAATTCACCTTTTTCCGGAACTAGCCTCTATTCTTGATGAATTTATCAGATTAATGAAATTCCAGAGGAACATCCAAATCCCTAGGGAAATTTCTGTCTTTATCTTCATCTTACTCATATGATAAGTGTAGAATTTACGGCATGAAAATGCAAAGCATAACTGTACTTTCTAATACATTGTATTGAGTTACTGTAAGACTGTATCCTCAAGTTAAAGAGTGATCTTAAAATTGCCCAAGGCATTTGTCTAAGAGTGTCCAGTATTTAGAAAGCACTTTTATTGTCCTGAACTTATGTACAAGGTGTTATGCTACCGTTAGGTTTCCATTTCTGTGATAAAGTCAATGATGAAAAACAACCTGGGGAGCAATGGCTTTGTTTCACTCTTGTGTTACATTCCACCGTGAGAGGAATTCAAAACAGGAAGTCAAAGCAGGAACCTGGAGGCAGCAACTGAAGCAGAGACCATTGATAGATAAGTAGCGTAGAGGCTTGCTCTCTCTAGATTTCTCAATTTATTTTAGTATATACTTGAGAACCACCTCCCAGAGCTGGCACTTCACACCATGATCTGGACCTTTCTGTAGCAATTATCAATGAAAGAACACAACCTTGCCTACATGCCATTTGCAATTCATGCACAGTATGTGAAGCTATTGTCTTCAGTCGATCTTGTATCTCAAATAACTCTAGCTTATTTTAAGTGGAGAAGAAAATCCATCACTTATTCTTGGATTCACCATGTGATTAAGTTTTTATTCATTGTGTGTCTCTTTAAACTTCAGAATTCTCCTGTCCTACACCCAATTCTTATATGTTGTTATTGTAATGTGGGTGGTGGTGGCTTTAATGTAATAATTTGCTTGGTTTTGGATCTTCATTATTTACTCCAGCTCCTGTGCTCAAGTTGCTATTTAAATGAGATTTTCTCCTCAAAGTAGTTACTTGTGATCTATATACTGACAAATCAATATTTCCTTTATCTCTGCTTCCATTACATGAGCTCCCCAAGTTTACCTTTGCACCGACTATCAGGAATTGCCTCAGTCTGTCATTTTTACTTGAGAAAGAGCGTCAGATGAGTGATGCTTGCCTTATGTCTTTCCAGATGATCTCATCTAGGGATAGTACATTCTGAAAATCCTGTTTTATAACTCCAGTTTCTCATTATCAAACAATTTTTATCATTTTTCTCTTTATTTTTGCTATTAGCAAGAATTCCTCTCCTCCTCAATAAAAAAAAAGATGTCTAGTTTGTGAAGTATGTTTTTGTTTGAACATTTTCTCTTAATTATTAGACTATCCTTAAATGTTTTTTTTTTTTTTTTTTCTTTTTTTTTTTTTTTAATTTAATTTTATTTTTTTAATTTACATTCCAAATCACTTCCCCTTTCCCGTTTCCTCCCTCCCCGAAAGTCCCATAAGCCCCCTTCCCTCCCTCTTTTCTCCATTCAACCCCCTCTCATTACTCTGTCCTGGCGTTCCCCTACATCCAGTCTTTCCAGGACCAGGGGTCTCTCCTTCCATCTTTTTAGAAATCTATTGATATGCTGATTGTGTCTAGGGTATTCTGAGATTCTGGGTCAATATCCCCTTATCAGTGACTTCATACCATGTGTGATCTTTTGTGATTGGGTTACCTCACTAAGGATGATATTTTCAAGTTCTGACCATTTGCCTAGGAATTTCGTGAATTCATTGTTTTTAATTGCAGAGTAGTATTCCATTGTGTAAATATACCACATCTTCTGAATCCATTCCTCCGTTGAGGGACATCTGGGTTCTTTCCAGCTTCTGGCTATTATAAATAAGGCTGCTATGAATATAGTGGAGCATGTGTCCTTATTGCATGCAGGTAAAGTCTCTGGGTATATGCCCAGGAGTGGTATAGCCGGATCCTCCGGAAGTGTCATGCCCAGTTTTCTGAGGAGCCGCCAGACTGCTTTCCAGAGTGGTTGTACCAGCCTGCAATTCCACCAGCAGTGGAGGAGTGTTCCTCTTTCTCCACATCCTCGCCAACAACTGCTGTCTCCTGTGTTTTTGATCTTAGCCATCCTGACTGGTGTGAGATGGAATCTCAGGGTTGTTTGATTTGCATTTCCCTAATGACTAAGGATGATGAACATCTCTTTAGGTGCTTCTCAGCCATTAGATATTCTTCAGGTGAGAACTCTTTGTGGAGCTCTGTACCCCATTTTTTAATAGGGTTACTTGCCTCTCTGGAGTTTAACTTCTTGAGTTCTTTGTATATCTTGGATATTAGCCCTCTGTCGGATGTAAGGTTGGTAAAGATCATTTCCCAGTTAGTTGGTTGCCGCTTTGTCTTTTTGACGGTGTCTTTTGCCTTGCAAAAACTTTGTAATTTAATGAGGTCCCATTTGTCTATTCTTGATCTTAGAGTATAAGCTATTGGAGTTCTGTTCAGGAAATTCTCCCCTGTGCCCATATGTTCAAGGTTCTTCCCTAGTTTCCCTTCTATTAGTTTCAGTGTGTCTGGTTTTATGTGGAGATCTTTGATCCACTTAGAATTGAGCTTAGTGCAAGGAGATAAGGATGGGTCAATTTGCATTCTTCTGCATGTTGACCTCCAGCTGAGCCAGCACCATTTGTTGAAAAGGCTATCTTTTTTCCACTGGATGGTTTTAGCTCCTTTGTCAACAGACATGTAGATCAATGGAACAGAATTGAAGACCCAGAAATGAATCCACACTCCTTAAATGTTTATATCTATTTCTCTTTCAATTATATTCTAAGCTTCTCTGTGATTTACGACATGTAGAAATCTATACATATAGAATCATTCTAAATATCAACTAAACTGTTAAGTAATTTCTAGGCAACAGATGGCAGGGACTCACTATTTGATGGATCCAAGAGGCCAGTTCATGAAGCTGTACTAATAAAATGCTGGTTTCATTGCAGTTCCCATGATTTTGAAGATAGTATCAAATAGAAAATGAAGAAAAGTGTAGACACAGCCCCTGTGAGAGAAGTATGTTGTAAGTACTAAGCTGGAGTACAGAGACCCCAAAGTCCTTTGATATTAGACATGTAGCTTAAAGATTTGATCTACTGAGTTTTCATTTTGATCTAGTCTTCATTTGCACAGTATGCTCCCATTTTTGTCCTTGAGTGGTGATATATAGTGTATGTCACAATATGATGGATGTGTTGGATTTGCCTTTTGATTTTACAAGGGAGTAACAGGAGAATGCTTTGTGTCTTAGAACAGACATTGGTGTTTTAAATAGAATTTAGATTGAAAGCCCATGAAAGTTTTCAAAGCTGTAGCAAAATCCATTCTGAATTTTGATATGGCCTGCCTTGCCACCATGTTTCAGTCTGCCAGCACAAATTCTAACCTTCTGTAACCTATTTTACTCTGCCAGCACAAATTCTAACCTCCTATAACCTAACACTAAATAAACATTTCCTTCTATAAAGTGATTTGTCCATGACGTTTTAGCACTTTAATAGAAAAGTAGCTAATACAACACTCAACAAAAATATGGTTAGCCTTTCGAAATAAATTTTTTAAAAAAGGAAAGAATATAGGGTAACTTTTCTACAAGACAGTTGACTATATAATTTTATTACTCACAGTATTTAGGCAGATAGAATGAGCTAGACAACATCAGATCAGAAGAGATGGAAAAAAAATAATTCTATTTGAAGACTAGAAGCTAAAAATTCAATGAATGTTTTATATAGATTTGTTTTACTATTTCCAGAGTTGGACTAGGTGCAGAAATTAACCAATCAAGTTCATGAATATTATGAAAATCAAAGAGTAATTACTCATTCTGCTTTTTAATGATTGATAGTCTTATACAAATATTTAGCAGCTTATATACCATTTTATACACAGTGATCAGTCAGTGGTCATAGAAAGTGATATGTGTAATTTATGTTTAAAATATACATGTTATATATATATATATATATATATATATATATATATATATATATTACATTTAGGGAATTTTATAAATCTCACTTAGAGCAAAGCTATTTATTTCATTTTGACAATAAAAGAAACTAAAGTTTAAAATCCCTTTTCCTTTCTTTCTTACTTTCTTTCTTACTTTCTTTCTCTCTCTTCTTCTTCTTTCTTATTCATTATTTAATTTTGTGGTAAATTCCATTGAACTATTTTTCAACTGGGTCTAGCTGATGATATATTTATGTTATCATTCTGTGCATGAGTTACAAAACATAATATGTTTGTTATAGTGATGAGAGACATGATTTCTAGATTCACGTTCATTTATTTTAGATCCCAGGTACACAACTAATAATTGTGAAGTTATAAGTAAGTTATATTTTTTGTTTGGACAAATAGGATTCATTAGCAATAAGCTACCACTGTGATACCAATAAAACCAAAGAAATTAGAAAATTAAAAGAAACAATATAGACAGGGTGATGAAAATCAAGGAAGTAGTTGTGTTGATAAATATTTCTTTTTCTGGTATAATGAATTCAGTTACGTCACTTTTATTTGCTTTCCATTGTGAGTTTGTTTTCTCTTAGGATTAATTTTACATTTCAATATCATCCTTAGTGAGGTAACCCAATCACAAAGAACACACATGATATGCAGTCACTGACAAGGGGATATTAACCCAGAATCTCAGAATACCCAAGACACAATTCACATATCAATAGATTTCCAAGAAGATGGAAGGAGAGACCCCTGGTCCTGGAAAGAATGGATATAGGGGAATACCAGGACAGAGAAGCAAGAGGGGGTTGAATGGGGAACAGGGGGAGGGAAGAAGGCTTATGGAACTTTCGGGGATGGAGGAAACGGGAAAGAGGAAATCATTTGGAATTGAAATAAAAAAATATAGAAAATAAAATTAAAAAAAAATTTTTACATTTCATCCCCTTAGAAGCTTAAGATCTCCTGGGTAGAGGTGTTTAGGGGGAGACATGATGAAGAGGTCTATTAGAAGATGAATAATGCAATTAGGGGTGGAAATGATCAAAATACATCATGCACATGGATGATGATAGCCAAAAAATACATTAAAATGATCCTGACAAAAAAAATATCAACCATATAAAAAAGACATTGATACACAATATAGTTAGAGGATCCTAGTTGTCACAAGGGAATCCTGGGCCACTCAGTAGATATTTGCTATGAAAGTTGATTATCAGTCCAATTAGTTCATAGATAGATTACTAGGACATGTGGAAAGTTCCCTGGCTGTGTAGCTAGATCCAAGTTCCTCAAAACATCTTCCAAAAGAGCCAAATTGTAGGACAGAAACAGCATACAGGAAACTTCCCCCTGAGACATTAAGCAGTAGGCAATGGTGAGAGACAGGATCACAAGGCAGCAGGATTAGCATGGAGCTGTAATGTTTTGAAAACACTGTTTCCTTCACAATTTGTGTCTTTGTATATCAAAAGTTGATATTAAAATAAAAGTGTCTGCAAACAAAAGTGTTACCACTGATTAGAAATATCACCACAGCAGCCGAAATGCTTTGCACTCAGCTAGAAATGTTCAGAAATAAAACAAAACAAAAAAAAATTCAAGTAGGATAACAAAACATAGAGGCAAAAAGTCAGATTACTGTGACTTCAGAAATGAGTCCAAGATTACTGAAGCACAATGTATTAGCTTCATGATGAGAGCCATTAACTCTCCATGGACTATTTCTGTGGATCTCCACAGCACAGAGATCTGAAGCGTCTGGAATATTGCAGTGCCTTCTCAGCAGTTACTAACCTCATTTGTACAACTGAATTCTTATTGCTTACACCTATTGCCTTGCCATGGTGTAGTGACTTGATATTTGATTCAGCAGGGTGCACAGTGTGACTACAGAAAGAACCCCAAGGCAGAGTTCTTTCCTTATGACTGACTATACCTCCCATGAAAGTGTTTGACTAAGTTACTACCCTGGGGGAGAAATTCCTAAAATCATTTTCACTGTCTGTTATCCAGAGACACTTTCACCAGCTATGTGTTTAAGATGCTCTCAGGGTTTATGTTCATTTTTACAAGAAGTCATTCTCTTTCTCTCTGCAAAGAGTGAGTTCTGAAGTAAACATGAATACTTCCATAAGCCTCTTTAAGGGGAATGATACTTTACAAGAATTTAGAAGAGTAACTGATAATCATGAATGCCAAGCAGATCAGGACACAGGAGCTGATGCAGAGGCAGTGGAGGGATGTTTCTTACTGGCTTGCTTGAGTACGGTCCTGACATTTTTTGGTGATGAACAGCAATGTGGAAGGTGTAAGTTGAATAAACTCTTTCCTCCCAAACTTGTTTCTTGGTCATAATGTTTGTGCAGGAATAGAAACCCAGACTAAGACAAATTGGAACCAGCCAAGTGGGGTATTCCTGTGACAACCTGACCTTGTTTTGGGGGAGGATCATGGGAGAATTTTGGAACTTTGGGCTAGAAGATCCATTCGGTGTAAAGAGCTCTGTGGGATATTGTGTAGGAGCTTAGAAGATAATGCTGAGAACAGTGCAGAAGATGGAGGCCTGACTTGTAAAATTTCAGAGGGAAGATTAAGGTCTCTTATCAGGGCCATGTTTTGATTGTGAAGTTTCTGTGGTTTTGGTTAGCTGGGGCTGAAGAATCAGCTGTGATTAACAAGATATCAAAACTGCTAAAGCAAAAACTTTGCATTACTGGGACTACTGATGCTGGTTAGCTGGAGCTAAGAAATTAGTGGTGATTATGAAGAGATCAGCATCACTGAGGTGAAATCTTCGGGGAAGTGTTTTCTGAGAGCACAAAAGCTGTGTTCTAGAGATAGCCTAGGTTATACCTTGTGCTGTGGCTAGACTTGGTAAAGTGTAAGAGTGACCCAGGTGTTACTGGTTTTGAAGGCATGAAGGGGTCATTAAGAGCAACTTAGGCTCTGCACTGTGAGAGGCCACCGAAGGCCATTGGTAAAGGTGCAGCCTAAGTTGCAATTGATGGCCCAGGACTCAAGGGTTCATGCAAAGGAGTTGCTGCTTGGCACCATGAAGAGGGCCTATGAGAGGCTATTGGTGAAACCTAGTTACAATGGAAGACAGCAGTGTTTTGGAGATGTAAGTACCATGAATTGACCACCAAAAACAGCAGCAGCAGTGTAGAAGGTGTAAGGTGTAAGCCAAATAAACCCTTTCCTCCCCAACTTGCTTCTTGGGCATGATGTTTGTGCAGGAATACAAACCCTGACTAAGACAGCCTTTTTGGATTTAAACCTAGATGCAGGGTCAATAAGAGAGATTCATTTCAGAGGAAACTGAGAAAAATGAAAGCCAGGAAATGCAAGTCCTCTGGATTTCCTGTTCTTTGTTTTCCATATGCTCCATTTACAGGTATACAACTTATGTGAGTTTGCGACTGTATTAGTCAGAGTTCTCTAGAATCACAGAATGTATGGGTAGTCTCTATATAGTTAGAGAATTTGTCGATGACTTACACCTAGTAGTCCAACTCCCCAACAATGGTCAACAACAGCTGTGGATGGAAGTCCAAGGATCTAGCAGTTGCTCAGTCCCACGAGGCAAGTAGGCCTAATGGTGGAAGGAACATAAAACTAGAGCAGGTTGAGTTTATTGTCATGGGTCCTCTGAGGGGAGATTCTAGGTTTAATATGGAAGCTTGCACAGTTAAAAAAAGGTGTCAGAAGTTTGTTTGAGTGGTTGGCTGAAGTGTTTATCAAAAGATAGCCTACTAAAAAGGAGTTGGAGATGCCTGATATCACTTGGCTTAGTGTTGATGAAGGGATTTTAAGGCTTAGGGAAACTGCAGTGCTAGAGTGAATACGCTGTGTAAAACCTAAGGATCCATAATAGGAAGGTCCAGAAGATATGCCCTTTACCAGTCCTATAAGACGCAAATTGCTGAGAGGGGCACCAGCACTTTAAAGAGTTTTGTTCTTGCCCTTTTCCTCGTGCCAGACCTTATGGTTGGAAATGCTGCTGCTCAATTAGATGAATTATATTCAATGGGTTTAACTGGGCCTCAAGGTAACAAGGGCCAGGTGACAGCATTGAATCACCAAAGACAAGGTGATTGTAGTTATTATAATGGACAGGGTAGACAAAACAATATTTATAATGACATACCCCATAATGGTCAGTACAAGAGAGGTAGAATTTACAATGGCATTACACATTTGGACCTTTGGTAATGGCTAATCAATCTTGGTGTTTCCAGGCATGAAATAGACAGGAAACTTACCTGTTTGATCTGTATAAGCAGAAAAATTCTCAAACAAATGAAACAAAAGCTACATTGGATCATGGCAAAAGGCAATCTCAGCCAGTGAATCAACTTCCAGACTTGGGCCAGTTTGCAGAGCCAGACCCCTTGAATGAAGGGGTGACCAGATCCCTATGAGGAAGGGTCTTGATAAGACTCCTAAAAGTTTTGCTTTTGCTGTTATTCTTCCTCTAATTCTTCCCCAGAGGGACCTATGGCATTTTACAAGGGTAACTGTACACTGGGATAAAGGAAATAACCAGACTTTCTGGGGTCTATTGCATACTGGTTCTGAATTGACACTGATCCCAGGAGATTCCAAGAAACATTGTGGCCTTCCAGTTAGAGTAGGGGCTTATGGAAGACAGGTGATTAACGGAGTTTTGACTGATGTTCAATTCACAGTAGGTCCAGTAGGCCCCCGAACACATCCCGTGGTAATTTCCTCAGTTCCAGAATGTATAATTGGGATAGATATACTCATAAATTGGCAGAATTTTCACATTGGTTGCCTAACCTGTGGCGTGAGGGCTATTATGGTTGGAAAGGCAAAATGGAAACCTGTAGAGTTGCCTCTGCCAAAGAAAATAGTGAATCAAAAACAGTATCATATTCCTGGAGGAATTACAGAAATTACTACCACCATCAAGGACTTGAAAGATGCAGGGGTGGTGGTTCCCATCACATCACCCTTTAACTCTCCTATCTGGCCAGTGCAGATGACAGATGGATCATGGAGAATGACAATTGACTATTGAAAACTAAATCAGGTAGTAACTCCAATTGCAGCTGCTGTACCAGATGTAGTTTTTTACTTGAGCAAATTAACACATCTCCTAGAACCTGGTATGCAACTATTGATCTGGCAAATGCCTTCTTCTCAGTACCTGTCCATAAGGACCACCAGAAGCAATTTGCTTTCAGTTGGCAAGGCCAGCAGTATACGTTTACAGTTTTGCCTCAAGGATATAATAACTCTCCTGCCCTGTGTCAAAACTTAGAAGGGATCTTGATCATTTGTCTCTTCCACAAAATATCATATTGGTGCACTATATTGATGACATTATGCTGATTGGACCAAGTGAGCAGGAAGTAGCAACCACTTTGGATTCATTGGTAACACACATGCGTATCAGAGGATGGGAAATAAATCCAACCAAAATTCAAGGACCACCTACCTCAGTAAAATTCTTAGGAGTACAGTGGTGTGGGGCATGCAGAGATATTCCTTCTAAGGTGAAAGATAAGTTATTGCACCTGGTCCCTCCCACCACCAAGAAAGATGCACAGCATTTAGTGGGTCTGTTGGGATTCTGGAGACAGCACATTCCTCACTTAGGTGTGTTACTCAGGCCTGTTTACCAATTGACTCGCAAAGCTGCTAGCTTTGTGTGAGGCCAGGAACAAGAGAAGGCTCTTCAACAGGTCCAGGCTGCTGTGAATGCGTCACTACCACTTGGACCATATGATCCAGCAGACCCAATGGTACTTGAAGTGTCAGTGGCAGATAGAGATGCTGTTTGGAGCCTCTGGCAGGCCCCTGTAGGTGAATCACAGAAGAGATCTTTGGGATTTTGGAGCAAAGCTCTACCATCATTTCCAGACAACTACTCTCCCTTTGAAAAACAGCTCTTGGCCTTCTATTGAGCCTTAGTGGAAACTGAATGTTTGACAATAGGCCACAAAGTTACTATTCGACCTGAACTGCCCATCATGAGCTGGGTGTTATCAGACCCTCTAAGTCATAAAATAGGACTTGCACAGCAATAGTCTATTATCAAATGGAAGTGGTATATACATGATCGGGCCAGAGCAGGTCCTGAAGGCACAAGCAAGTTACATGGAGAAGTTGCTCAGATACCTATGGTTTCTATAGCCTTGTGAGGTGTTCCTTATGACTGACTGACTGAAGAAGAGAAGACTAGGACCTGGTTTACTGATGTTTCTGCAAGTTATATAGGTACCACCCAGAAGTGGACAGCTGCAGCATTACAAACCCTTTCTGGGACAACCCTGAAAGAAGAAGGAAAATCTTCACAGTGGGCAGAACTTCGGGCAGTATGTATGATATTACAGTTTGTTTGGAAGAAGAAATGGCCAGATGTATGATTGTTCACTGACTCATGGGCTATAGCCAATGGATTGGCTGGATGGTCAGGAATGTGGAAAGATCACAATTGGAAAATTGGTGAGAAAGACATCTGGGGAAGAAATATGTGGATAGAGTTCTCCAAATGGGCAAAGGTTGTGAAGATATTTATGTCCCATGTAAATGCTCACCATAGGTGACTTCAGCTGAGGAGGAGTTCAACAATCAAGTGGATAAGATGAGCCTCTTTCCCCAGTCATTGCCAATGGGCACATGAACAAAGTGGTCATGGTGGCCAAGACAGAGGTTATGCTTGGGCTCAGCAACATGGACTTCTACTCACCAAGGCTGACCTGGCTACAGCTGCTGCTGAATGCCAGGTCTGCAAACAGCAGAAACCAACACTGAGCCCCAGGTATGGCACCATTCCTTGAGGTGACCAGCCAGCATCCTGGTGGCAGATTGACAACATTAGACCACTTGCCCTGTGGAAAGGACAATGTTTCATTCTTACTAGAGTAGATACCTATTCTAGTTATGGATTTGCCTTTCCTGCACATAATGCTCCTGCCAAAACCACCATCTGTGGACTCACAGAATGCCTTATCTATCGTATTCCACACAGTATAGCTTCTGACCAAGGAACTCATTTCACAGCCAGAGAAGCACAAGAGTAGGCCCACAATCATGAAATTCACTGGTTTTACCATGTTTCCCATAATCCTGAAGCAACTGGTCTGACAGAAAGATGGAATGGCCTTTTAAAGACACAGTTACAGCGTCAATTAGGTGGCAACAGCGTGGAGGGCTGGGGCAGAGTTCTTCAGAAGGCAGTATATGCTTTGAATCAGCATTCAATATATGGTACATTTTCTCCCATAGCCAGGATCCATGGGTCCAGGAATCAAGAGGTGGAAAAAGGAATAGTTCCAATCACTTTCACTCCTAGTGACCCTCTAGGAAAATTTTTGCATCCTGTCTCACAACTTTAGGTTCTGCTGGCATAGAAGTTTTGGTTCCAAAAGGGGGAGTTCTCCTACCAGGAGCCACAACATTCCATTGAACTGGAAGCTCAGACTTCCCTCCGGCCATTTTGGGCTTCTAATGCCCTTAAACCAGCAAGCTAAGAAAGGAATAACAGTGTTAGGAGGGGTGATAGATCCAGATTACCATGGGGAATTTGGATTGCCTCTCCACAATCAAGGAAAGCAGGATTATGTCTGGAGTGCCAAAGATTCCTTAGGGCATCTCTTAGTACTACCATGTCCTGTGATTAAAGTCAATGGGAAACTACAACAGCCTAATCCAAGCAGAATGACAAGGGATGCAGACCTATCAGGAATGAAGGGGTCAATCCTCTAGGAAAAGAGACAAGACATGCTGAGTTGCTTGCCAAAGTTGAAGGAAATACAGAATGGGTAGCAAAGGAAGGTGGTTATAAATACCAGCTAAGGCCATATAACCAGTTGCAGAAATGAGGATTATAAGTGATAACAATGCTTCTGTCTTATTATGTTAAAGATACATTTGTCTTTCTTCCAATTTCTTTAACATTAATTGGTATTGAGACAGTAAAGAATGTTCCCAAGGAATAGTGCCCCATTTTAAATTTACAAATGCATTTGTGATTGTACGAGGAATAGTTATATCATGTTAGGCATATTCATGACCTTTAATCTGAGCCACACCCTCTGCTAGAGACCTGTATAAGGACATTGGAAGAAGGAAGATTTACTCTGACTCTGCCAGGCCTGTTTGCCTCTTGGGTCTGAGCAACTGCTAGATCCTTGGACTTCCATCCACAACTACTGCTGACCATTGTTGGGGAGTTGGACTATAAGCTATAAGTCATTGACAAATTCCCTAACTATATAGACTCCCCATACATTCTGTGACTCTAGGGAACACTGACTAATACAGACACAATGTTGACAGAACAGGTATATTTATCTTGTAGTTGTATTCTCCTCTAGTACAGAAAATTTAAGCTTATCCCCAATTAGCTTTCAAATAAATGAGACTCAGACTATGGTTATTACATTTGGCTTTGGCAATTATTGGGGTATTATTTCAAGTCTACTCTTCTAACTTTATTCCTTGCTACCTCCCCAACAGTAAATCACAGATACTTGCTGTTTCTGTTGGCCATGTGCTCATGGTTTCTTTTCCATCATGGCAGCTTCCTTCTCCCTTTCCATCTTCATTCGACATTCTTCCCACATTTCCCTAGTTTTAAATTCAATGAAGCAATACACACACAATATACTTGAGTTAGATACTTTTCCTATGAAATAAGTTACCTAACATTGAAACAATAATAGAAAGAAGTAAACAAAAACCATAGTGTCTCTTTACCCCAACAGAAGGGTGTTCCAGAAAGACAGGTGTTTATGTTATTGGTACTGTACTTTCCTCCCCTGCAAAAAGCCATAGATTTATACTTCAGGGTAACAAAAGTTTAAAGACAGACAAACTTCAGGTTAAAGGTTTTCTGAGTGGGTTGATGTCCCCCTTCCTCTACTGGAAGTCTGACCTGGCTACAGGAGGTGGACACGTCATATCCCCTGTTGGTAGGACTCTCAGCTATAGTCAGCCCATAGACTCCATGAAGCCTCCACAGTTCCATATTTGCAGCTAGCCCCAGAGATGTCCCCATTCACTTCTATTCTCATTTCCATCCCTCTCCTGTCCCCTGTCCCCAATGATGATTCCTATCTCAGTTCTCTTCCTCACCCCCTCTCCCAACCACTTCTCAATCTCCTCACACCTCCTAAGATTATTTTATTTCTCAATATGAGTGAGATACAAGGATCGTCCCTTAGGTCCTCATTATTACTTTTTTCCTTTGGTCTAAAGATTATATATAGCATGATTATGCTCTATTTTGTGGCTAATATGCATTTATAAATGAATTAACTTATTTTTGGGTATTGTGGGGTCTGGGTTAGTCCACTCAGGATGGTATTTTCTGGTTACATCCATTTACCTGCAAATTTTAAGATGTCCTGTTTTTAATAAATCAATATTATTTCATTGTGTAGATATATCTTACTTTCTTTATCTGTTTTTCTTTTGAGAGACGTCAGGGATGGTGATACCTCCAGAAGTTCTTTTATAGTAAAAATGTCCACCTTACCAACAACAATATACAGATTCAATGCAATTCCCATCAAAATCCCAACATAATTCTTTATAGATTTGAAAAAGCAATTTGTCAACTTCATACAGAAAAACCATGTATAGCAAAAAAATTTCTGTAGAATAAAAGAACATTTGGAGGTTCACTATCCCTGATAGGATACATATTTGGCTGTGTAAAATGTGGCAAGTACAAAAGACTATTTCTACTTACTCAAAAAAGAAGATAGCCCAGACATTTTGTTCTTTTCTTAGCCTCCTCAAACATCAAGGCTATGCTCTGCCTGGCTGTCCCTGTAATCTCATTTTGTTACTACTTTCACTTCTTTTACATCTTCTACCCAGTGCGCTCTATTCAGATCTTCAAATGACTTTTTCCTCAATATTCTTTTTTTTTTATTTTATTTTATTTTATTTTTTTAATTTACATTCCAAATCACTTCCCCTTTCCCGTTTCCTCCCTCCCCGAAAGTCCCATAAGCCCCCTTCCCTCCCTCTTTTCTCTGTTCAACCCCCTCTCATTACTCTGTCCTGGCGTTCCCCTACATCCAGTCTTTCCAGGACCAGGGGTCTCTCCTTCCATCTTTTTAGAAATCTATTGATATGCTGATTGTGTCTAGGGTATTCTGAGATTCTGGGTCAATATCCCCTTATCAGTGACTGCATACCATGTGTGATCTTTTGTGATTGGGTTACCTCACTAAGGATGATATTTTCAAGTTCTGACCATTTGCCTAGGAATTTTGTGAATTCATTGTTTTTAATTGCAGAGTAGTATTCCATTGTGTAAATATACCACATCTTCTGAATCCATTCCTCCGTTGAGGGACATCTGGGTTCTTTCCAGCTTCTGGCTATTATAAATAAGGCTGCTATGAATATAGTGGAGCATGTGTCCTTATTGCATGCAGGTAAAGTCTCTGGGTATATGCCCAGGAGTGGTATAGCCGGATCCTCCGGAAGTGTCATGCCCAGTTTTCTGAGGAGCCGCCAGACTGCTTTCCAGAGTGGTTGTACCAGCCTGCAATTCCACCAGCAGTGGAGGAGTGTTCCTCTTTCTCCACATCCTCGCCAACAACTGCTGTCTCCTGTGTTTTTGATCTTAGCCATCCTGACTGGTGTGAGATGGAATCTCAGGGTTGTTTTGATTTGCATTTCCCTAATGACTAAGGATGATGAACATCTCTTTAGGTGCTTCTCAGCCATTAGATATTCTTCAGGTGAGAACTCTTTGTGGAGCTCTGTACCCCATTTTTTAATAGGGTTACTTGCCTCTCTGGAGTTTAACTTCTTGAGTTCTTTGTATATCTTGGATATTAGCCCTCTGTCCGATGTAAGGTTGGTAAAGATCATTTCCCAGTTAGTTGGTTGCCGCTTTGTCTTTTTGACGGTGTCTTTTGCCTTGCAAAAACTTTGTAATTTAATGAGGTCCCATTTGTCTATTCTTGATCTTAGAGTATAAGCTATTGGAGTTCTGTTCAGGAAATTCTCCCCTGTGCCCATATGTTCAAGGTTCTTCCCTAGTTTCCCTTCTATTAGTTTCAGTGTGTCTGGTTTTATGTGGAGATCTTTGATCCATTTAGAATTGAGCTTAGTGCAAGGAGATAAGGATGGGTCAATTTGCATTCTTCTGCATGTTGACCTCCAGCTGAGCCAGCACCATTTGTTGAAAAGGCTATCTTTTTTCCACTGGATGGTTTTAGCTCCTTTGTCAAAGATCAAGTGACCATAGGAGTGTGGATTCATTTCTGGGTCTTCAATTCTGTTCCATTGATCTACATGTCTGTTACTGTACCAATACCATGCAGTTTTTAACACTATTGCTCTGTAGTACAGCTTGAGGTCCGGGATACTGATTCCCCCAGAGGTTCTTTTACTCTTGAGAATAGTTTTAGCTATTCTGGGTTTTCTGTTATTCCAGATGAATTTTTGAATTGCTCTTTCTAACTCTATGAAGAATTGAGTTGGGATTTTGATGGGGATTGCATTGAATCTGTGTATTACTTTTGGTAAGATGCTCATTTTTACTATATTAATCCTGCCAATCCATGAGCATGGCAGATTTTTCCATCTTCTGAGGTCTTCTTCAATTTCTTTCTTCAGAGACTTGAAGTTCTTGTCATACAGATCTTTCACTTGTTTGGTTAGCGTCACGCCAAGATACTTAATATGGTTTGTGGCTATCGTAAAGGGTATTATTTCTCTTACTTCTTTCTCAGCCTGCTTATCCTTTGAGTATAGGAAGGCTTCTGACTTGCTTGAGTTGATTTTATATCCGCCACTTTGCTGAAGTCGTTTATCAGCTGTAGGAGTTCTCTGGTGGAGTTCTTTGGGTCGCTTATGTATACTATCATATCGTCTGCAAATAGTGATAGTTTGACTTCTTCCTTTCCAATTTGTATCCCTTTGACCTCTTTTTGTTGTCTAATTGCTCTAGCTAGAACTTCAAGTACTATATTGAAAAGATATGGAGAGAGAGGGCAGCCTTGTCTAGTCCCTGATTTTAGTGGGATTGCTTCAAGTTTCTCTCCGTTTAGATTGATGCTGGCTACTGGTTTGCTGTAAATTGCTTTTACTATGTTTAGATATGGGCCTTGAATTCCTGATCTTTCCAAGACCTTTAGCATGAAAGGATGCTGAATTTTGTCAAATGCTTTCTCAGCATCTAATGAGATGACCATGTGGTTTTTTTCTTTGAGATTGTTTATGTAGTGGATTACATTGATGGATTTCCTTATATTGAACCATCCCTGCATCCCTGGGATGAAGCCTACTTGATCGTGGTGAATGATCGTTTTGATGTGTTCTTGGATTCGGTTGGCAGGAATTTTATTGAGTATTTTTGCATCGATATTCATAAGAGAGATTGGCCTGAGATTCTCTTTCTTTGTCGGATCTTTGTGTGCTTTTGGTATTAGTGTAATTGTGGCTTCATAGAACGAGTTGGGTAGTGTTCCTTCTGTTTCTATTTTGTGGAACAGTTTGAAGAGTATTGGTGTTAGGTCTTCTTTGAAGGTCTGATAGAATTCTGCACTAAAACCATCTGGACCTGTGCTTTTTTTGGTTGGAAGACTTCCAATGACAACTTCTATTTCTTCAGGGGTTATAGGACGGTTTAGACATGTGGAATTTATGTTTCAAGTATGAACACATGAACATGCTAGATTCTGACAGAGTCTTCTGTATTTCAACTTGATCTTATTTCTTTTTTCATTTTTTGAGGCAAGGTGTCTCAGTGATTATTTTTTTAGCAACTCAATTAGACTGGCTTAGTAAGGAGCTCTAAGGATCTATTTTGGGTTTTGTTGTTGTTTTTTGTTTATGATTTTGCTTTTGCTTTTGTTTTCCTCCATCCTACTAGTATCACAGTTGCACATGAATACAACTGTGTCCATATATTTTTATTAAAAGTAATATTTTTCGATCTGTAATTTCTTATCACAGTTCTTCTCTGTACTCAAATCTTCACCTACCTCTCCATCTAAATTCATGCTTACTCTCTCTGGTTTTACTTTGTATTTGCTTATCCCTCCTTAGGAAAAAAAATTTTTTTACCACATCTTGATGTAGATACTGGGTATCAGAACTCAAGTAGGTCTTCATGTGTTTGTGATTGGCATTTCATCATCTGAACCATCTCCTCAGACTGGATTGACTTTAATTATAATGAACTTTTTACTCCTTTTGGTTGTTTCTATCTTAATCACTTCTATAACTATATTCTAAGTTACCAAAATTACATATATTTTGTGATATATCTTATTTAATTATTTAACTATCAAGAACATGAAACAATGTACATTTCTTTGTATCTACTATATTTCATACTGTATTATACATTAGGTAGTGGATATATTTGTTAACTATTTAGATTAATCAATCTAATTTTGAAAGTTATTCAATGTTAAATTAATTTTTTCTGTTTGATATATTCATATGTTAGAGTTAATATTTTAAAGAAATAATTTAATTCCAAATGATGACTTTACCATGAGATTAATTTGGTACAGATAATATGTAGTGTTCTAGAAATATTATTGCCTTGTTCTTGTACCTTGATTATAAGTCTCTGAAAACACTCTAGTATAACCTACAATTTGATGTAACAGAGAATTAAACATGAAAATTTGTCATAAACTATTACATAATAGTGGATTTATCATCACCACAAAATAAAGAATACAAATACTTGTGATAATACATAGTAATGGTGTAAACTGGAAAAGAAGGTATTTCCAGATTTTGCTGAGGAGGCAGAAAGGTGAAAAGAGCGTCATTGACATTCTAATGACAAGATATTTATAAAACCCTCATGTTCATAACTTCCCAACTCCCTATAAAGCTGGGAATACAGATAATATTTGAATCTGAAACAAAATAGGAACAGACGTGGGGCACTGGCTCTGCATCCACTCATACAACACCCAGACAGAGCCCAACTCCCAGGTGCTCTGAAAAGCCAAGGATCAAAGGTGAGGCCATAATATCTGCCACAACATCCAAAGTAACTGGGAGTCCTGTGATCCAGGGAGGCAGGAATTCCTGCCCAGCCAGAGGCATGGATTCCGTGCAGTTTGGACTAGTGGTTGGAGAAGACCCAGGGCTATGGCTCCCTACCCATTTCTGCAACAATCAGAGAAAGCTTGACTCCTAGGAGCACTGACACAACAGGATGTCAGGATCTTGGTCACACAAGGATTTTGGGATCCAAGAGACAGCTTGATTCCCAAGAGCTCTGACACATCCAGGATCTTAGGATCACAGGATCCCATAATCACAGGATCACAGAGGCAGATGGACCCTGAGGGACTCTGAGGAGTTTTGACACAACCAAGATGAGAGGAGGGACAGATTCCAGTAAGAGACAGCAAGGGCAGTTATCACTAGTGATAACCAGATGTGAAGAGACAAATGCAAGAACATAAGCAACAGAAGCTACTTGACACCATCAGAACCCAGTTCTCCCACCACACCAAGCCCTGGATACCCTAACACACCTGAAAAGTAAGATTCAGATCTAAAATTCCATCACATGAAGATGAAAGAGAAATTTAAGTACATACAATTTCACTTAAAGAAATATAGGAGAACACAGGTAAATAAGTATTAGCTCTTTAAAAGGAAACAAATAAATCTCTTAAAGAAATACAGAAAAATACAATCAAACAGGCGAAGGAATTGAACAAAACCATCCAGGATCTAAACATGGAAATAGAAACATTAAAGAAAATACAAAGGATGACAACCCTGGAGATGGAAAACCTGGACAAGAGATCAGAGGTCACAAATACAAGCATCATTAAGAGAATACAAGAGATAGAAGAGAGAATCTCAGGTGTAGAAGATTCCCTAGAAGACATTGACGCAACAGTCAAAGAAAATATAAAAAGCAAAAATCCCCAAATGAAAACATTCAAGAAATCCAGGACACAATGAAAAGACTGAACCTAAAAATAATAATAGGTGTAGAAGATAGTGAAGATTCCCAACTCAAAGGGTCAGCTAACATCTTCAACAAAATTATGAAAATTTCCATAAACTAAAGAAAGAGATGCCCATAAGCATACAAGAAGCCTACAAAACACCAAACAGATGGGACCAGAAAAGAAATACTTCCAGTCACATAATAAAAACACCAAGTGCACAGAACAAAGAAAGAATGTTGAAATCATTAAGGGAGAAAGGTCAAGTAAAATATAACCCATCAGAATTACAACAGACTTCTCAATAGACACTCTAAAATCTGGAAGATCTTGGGCAGATGTCATATAGACCATAAATGAACAAAAATACCAGCACAGGCTACTATATCCAACAAAACTCTCAATTACCATAGAGGGAGAAACCAAGATATTCCATGACAAAACCAAATTTAAACAATATCTTTCCACTAATCCAGCCCTACAGAGAATGTTAGAAGGAAAACTCCAACAAAAGGAGGGAAAATACACCCAGAAAAAGCAAGAAACTAGTCTTCTCACAAGAAACCCAAAAGAAGAAAACCACACAAGCATAATTCTACCTCTAACAGCAAAAATAACAGGAAGCAAAAATCGTTGGTCCTTAGTATCTCTCAACATCAATGGACTCAATTCTTCAATAAAAAGACATAGACTAACAGACTGGATACATAAACAGGACCCAGCATTTTGCTGCATATATGGAACAAACCTGAGTAACAAAGACAGGCACTATCTCAAAGTAAAAGGTTGGAAAAAATTTCCAGGCAAATGGTCCCAAGAAACAAGCTGGAGTAGCAATTCTAGTATCCAATAAAATAAACTTTCAACCAAAACCTAATCCAAAAAGATGGGCAACGACACTACATAATCATTAAAGGAAAAATCCACCAGAGGAATTCTCAATTTCTAACATCTATGCCCCAACCAAAATGGCACCCACATATTTAAAAGAAACATTACTGAAGCTCAAACAAACATTGAACCTCACACAATAATAGTAGGAGTCTTTAGCACCCTACTCTCAGATTATAGAAACAGAAACTAAACAGAGAAATGGTGAGAGTCACAGAAGTTCTGTACTAAATGGTCTTAACAAATATCTACAGAACATTTCATTCTAAAACAAAAGAAAATACCTTCTCCAAAATTGACCATATACTTGGACACAAAACAAGCCTCAACCAATACATGAAGATTTAAATAATCCCAGGCATACTATAAGATAACTACAAACTAAGGCCAGTCTTTAACAACAACAACAAAAACAATAGGAAGCCCACATACACATGGAAGCTGAACAATGCTCTACTCAATAACTTGGTCAGGGAAGATATAAAGAAATAAATAAAAGACATTTTAGAATTTAATGAAGATGAAGGCATAACTTACCCAAATTTCTGGAGAACAATAAAAGCAGTACTAAGAGGAAAACTCATAGCTCTGAGTATTTCTGTAAAGAAATTGGAGAGATTATACACTAGCAGCTTGACAGCACATCTGAAAGCTCTAAAATAAAAAGAAGCAAATACATTCAAGAGCAGTAGAAGGCGAGAAATAATCAAACTTAGGGCTGTAATCAACTGAGTAGAAACAAAGAGAACTATGCAAAGAATCAATAAAACCAGGAGTTGGTTCCTCGAGAAAAATCAACAACTAACCAGAGGGTACAGAGATAATATACAAATTAACAAAATCAGAAATGAAATGGAGATAGAACAACAGAAACTAAAGAAATTCAAAATATTATCAGATCCTACCACAAAAGCCTATATTCAACAAAACTGGAAAATCTGGATGAAATGAATGATTCTCTAGAGAGATACGAAGTACCAAAATTAAATCAGGATCAGATAAACCCCCAACAGTCCCATAATGCCTAAGGAAATAGAAGTAGTCATTGAAAATCTCCCAACCAAAAAATCCCCAGAAACAGATGGTTTTAATGCATAACTTTATGGAAAAGTAGACCTAATGCCTATACTTCTCAAAGTATTTCATAAAAAGACTGCTGGAGACTATCCTTGGCCACAGGGCCCAGGTGGTGTGGAGAGATAGCTAGCCTTCCAGGAGTGCAGACAGGTCTGAGAGTTCAGGTTGGATCACCCCTGAAGCTCAGAGGAACAAGCCCACCTGAAATACATAAAAAGGAAACAGAGGAAACACTACCTAATACATTCTATGAAGCCACAGTTACACTAATACCTAAACCACACAAAGGCTCAACAAAGAAAGAGAACTTCAGACCAATTTTTCTCAAGAACATTGATGCTAACATACTCAAAAATTTTCTTGCAAACCTAATCAAAGAACACATCAGAATAATCATTCAAAATGTTCAAGTAGACTTCATCACATAGATTCAGGGATGGTTCAATATTAGAAAACCCATCAGTGTAATTTACTGTATAAACAAACTCATGGAAAAAACCCACATGATCTCCTTATTAGATGCTGAAAAATCCTTTGAGAAAATACAACACCACTTCATGCTAAAAGTATTGGAGAAAACAGGAACTCAATGCCAATACCTAAATATAATAAAAGCAATATATCAGTAGCCAACATCTCTCAAACTAAATGGAGAGAAGCTTGAAGCAATCCCACTAAAATTAGGGACAAAACAAAGCTGCTCACTCTCTCCCTATTTATTGAATATAGAACTTGAAGTTCTAGCCTGAGCAAGTAGGCAACAAAAGGAGATCAAAGGGTTACACATTGGATAGGAGAAAGTAAAGATAGCACTATTTGCAGATAATATGCTGGTTATATTGTGACCCCAAAAAAGCCTATAAGAGAACTCTTATAGTTGATAAACTTCATTTAAGTAGCTGGATACAAAGTTAACTCAAACAAATCAATAACTTTCCTCTATTCAAAGGATAAACGGGCTGAGAAAGAAATTAGGGAAAGGATACTCTTTAAAATAGTCACAAATAATATGAAATATCTGGGTGTGATGTTAACCAAGCAAATGAAAGATCTGTATGACAAAATATTAAGTCTCTGAAAAGGAAAATTGAAGAACTCAGAAGGAAAGATCTCCCATGCTTGTGGAAGGATAGGATTAATACAGTAAAAATGGCCATCTTGCCAAAAGCAATCTACAGACTTAATGCAATCCCCATCAAAATTCCAACTCAATTCTTCATAGAGTTAAAAAAGAGTAATTCTCAAATTCATCTGGAGAAACAAAAAACCCAAGACAGGTAAAACTATGCTCAACAGTAAAAGAACTTCTGGGGGAATCAGTATCCCCGACCTTAAGCAGTACTACAGAGCAATAGTGTTAAAAACTGGTACAGTGACAGGCAGGTAGATCAATGGAATAGAATTGAAGACCCAGAAATGAACCCACACACCTATGGTCACTTGATCTTTGACAAAGGAGCTAAAATCATCCAGTGGAAAAAAATAGCCTTTTCACTAAATGGTACTGGTACAACTGGCAGTTAGTATGCAGAAGAATGCAAATCGATTCATCCTTTTTTTTTTTAGGGTTTTTTTAAATTATTTTCTATATTTTTGTATTTACATTCCAAATGATTTCCCCTTTTCCGTTTCCTCCCTCCCTGAAAGTCGCATAAGCCCCCTTCCCTCCCCCTGTTCCCCATTCAACACCCTCTCTCTTCTCTGTCCTGGTATTCCCCTACATCCAGTCTTTTTCAGAAGATGTGATATATTTACACAATGGAATACTACTCTGCAATTAAAAACAATGAAGTAGAAAGATGCAAAGAATTTGGAGTGACCCAGTGCAACCTCTGAACTTCGTGTTATTGAAGTGATGAAGAACTGAGTGTTGTCAATATCTAAAACAACCTTTGAACACCATTACAGATAAACATTAATGACTAAGATCTCTTATTATCTAAAGAGGCTTCATGCTAAGAAAATTGCTAGTAAAGAATTATTATGTTCAAGCCACATAATCACATTCAAAAAGGTAGATTTTTACTAGTGACATTATATTATAAATTTTTAAAAATCCAGACAACATGGACCTATGCTACCCTATGATACTGTAAAGTTTAACTTGAATGACAGTTCTGAGTTTCAATATTTGAACCTGTAGCTTCCAGTTAGTCAGGGTTTTTGTGTCAAACTGATATTCTATTCTATGAGTCTTTTGTTTTAAATTTTCATAACTTAGGATAACACATCAATACTACTCATATTTTATGATCTGCAACTTTCATAAAACATCTGATAGGTTATTTTAGCCTCTGGAATGACATGAGCAACACACTTTCATTACTGTCTTCCTGTGTTTCTATAAGTATACCTCTATATATCTAATGTATATTCTCTCTAATCTAATTTCTACCAATCATCTATTTATTTAGTGTATCTACTGTCTATCTATCTTCTTATCTAATAATTTCTGTGAATCATTTATCACCTATCAACAATATATTTTGACCTATTTTATATGCATGCATGTTCTGTCAGTCATCTATTATATACCTACCTATGTATCTATCTTTCTACCCACCTATAATCTATCTATCACCTATCTCTCTCTCTCTCTCTCTCTCTCTCTCTCTATATATATATATATATATATATATATATATATATATATACTTATCACCTATCTATCTATACATTATCTATCTTCCTGATAATTTTTCTGAATAATTTCTCACCATCAGAGGTTGACCATATATATTGATCTATTATGTATCCATGTATATTTCTATCAATCATTTATTATTTATTCATCTATGTATCTATCCACCTATCTACCTATCATCTGTCAAACACTCATTCAATCTGTCTACCTACCTATCTATCTATATAGTGATATTTCTATGTATGTATGTATGTATGTAGTTATGTATATATGTATGTACTTTTTAAAGAATTATTTCATGTATGTGACTACACTGTCACTGTCCTCAGACACACCAGAAGAGGGCATCAGATCCTATCACAGATGGTTATGAGCCATGATGTGGTTGCTGGAAATTGAACTCAGGACCTCTGGAAGAGTAGTCAGTGCTCTTAATTGCTGAGCTATCTCTCTAGCCTCATGCATGCATGTATGTATGTATGTATGTATATATGTATATATGTAGGTGTGGATGTATATATCTACCTGCCTATGATCTATGTATCTGTGTATTTATGTATCTATCTGTCTATCTCCCTAAATTATCATCTATCATCTATCAAATTATGTATTAACTTACCTACCACATTGGATCTGATGCATTAGAGAATTTTGGATAATGGGAACTTCAAAACTAAAAATGTTATTGATTCAAATAGTGTTTATTCAATATTCATGATCACAAAACATTAACAAATCTAAGTTTATGAACAAATAGTACGGAAAGAAAAACCAGATGAAAATTTTAAATATGTTTCTAGTGTTCATAAATGATAACAAGTATGAAACAATGGTTATGCTCACACAAGGGAAATATATAATTTGATACTTTCGAAATAAGTAAATGCTAATACTTTCTGCAACACATGAAATTTATATATGAAACTATTTTTTTCAGTCACATTGGGATTTAAGGATTTTAAAATATAGTTTGATCAGAATTAATAAACCCTAGTTGAACAAAACATCCATAGCATGATGAAACTCTTTAATATGATATATGAAAATTCAAAATATCCTATACTTCGCTTTAAATTCTATCTGGCTTGGAATTACCATGAGATACCTTTATGAGTTGTTTGAAAATTCTTTTGCAAAGTTTAACAGAATTGATGTTAGTAATTGATTCAAAAGTAAACTATCTCTCTACAATATGCTGTTCTCTCTCCAAACAGAGCATGGTGGTCAAAACAAAATAAAATTATCTGTGTTTCTAAAGCTGATATAGTTGGAATCAGTTTCAAGGAAAAACAAATCCATATTCCTCAAATTCGTTTCCCAAAAATCCATGGTCAGGCAGAGTTTTTACCTTGTGAACATTATAGATTTCATTTTAAGTTAAAATTGGCATTTTTAGAACTTATTATTTGCTTCCCTCTTGGCAGCTCTCATATTGCTGTGAACATTGCTCTGTCGTGGGCCCGTCAGGAAATCTGGTCTCAGCCTCTACCTTAATGCAGATTCAACAATCAGAAGAATTCTGCACTTCAATAAAACATTAAAAGCATCCTAGGCAAACATGAAGACTGAGTGAAGGTCTCTGTGGCTGTAAGCCCTCTGTGGCATGCTGCAGGGAGCAAGACGAGTCTTCTCAGGGATTCTGTAATGACTTGGTCAAAGATTATGTAAGGATTTGTGAACATGCTTACTTAGTCAAGGCCAAACTTGTAAATATATTCAAAAAAATGAGGTAAAATTTTAAGAAAGAGACATGGCCTTAGTAGTATCGAATCTTTTCAATAATTTTTAAATTAAAATTTACTTTTATACAATGTATTCTGATTATATTTTCCCTCTCCCATCTCATTTCAGATTTTCCTCATCTCCCAAACATCCAATACGATACTTTCTTTCAAACACATCAAAGAAGATTAAAATAAACAACAAAATCACAAAAAAAAAGTCATGGAAAACATGCATATGCACATACTTTGAACCACAACATCAGAAACAATAATATACTATCAAAAGTTCAGTATAGTAAAAAAAAAAAAAAGAAAAAAAAGAAAAAAAAAGTCCAAATAAAGCAATATATAAAAACCATACCAACAAATCTCCAAAAATGCCCTTAAGCTGTGTTCCCTACCTGCTGCTGGGCATGGACCCTGGTCTACAGTGTGGCTTATATAGTAAGTATATAAGGTTGCATTAAAGAAAAGTTTTATTCCTATGTAAGTGGTTGTCAGTTTGAGGTTGCTTCAGAGATCACATTGGCCTCTCAGTACTGAAACCCTTTCCACCCTTGACCTGCATTGGTCCTCTGTATACAGACACAGTTTGGGAGTTCACCTGTCTTTGTGTCCTATTGTGTCTGGAAGGCATTGCTTTCTTGATGTCATCATTCCCTCTGGTTCTTACACTACTTCTGCCTCCTCTTCTGCATAGTTTCTTGAGACCTGAGGGGAAGGGTTTCATTAGCATCCCCTTTATCACTGAGTATGTTTTTAGCTGTGGGTAGCACTGGCTTCAGTGAAGAATGTAAATTAAAACATACACTCAAATTGTTTGTGAGACTTAAATAGAATAAACCTATTTATTCATACAGCTAGTGTAAAGAATGTTTGGAATAATGCAAAATAAATAAAGCCAAAGAATCTCCCACAGAGATTTGGCATTATTTCCTTCAAAATTAAGATAACTAATTATAGAAGAATAACTATTGACAATTATATTAATTTAGAAAAAATATGCAAGAAAAGTATTCCATAGTCTCAAAGAAAATGTGATTTAGAAATATCTCCTTTCATTCACGCATTGATATTCTAAAAAGATAGGCTGTACTGAATTTGGGATAGTTCGGTCTCTATGTGATGGTCACGTGATTGCTTCCTACCCATTGATTTCTGTTTCTTGACTTCCACATTCCTTGTATGATGATAATATGTCTGAAAGTGAAATTTTACTCTGGGTTGAGAATATGCTGATATCATTAAAATATTTAATTATCTAACAGCGACTCCCCCTAGATTTTAATTCCTATTATGTATCATTCTAGGTTAAACATAGATAATGAAATTCTTACAATAAGAATTGCTTATTGTTCTGGTTTGATTCTTCATTGTGACAAAACATTAACCAGAAGTAACTTAGGGAAGAATAGGTTTATTTCAGGTTTCTGATTATAGTCTATTGTTAAGTGATGGCCCAGAGATCAAAGCAGGGACTTGGAGGTAAGAACTCAAGTAAAGATCATTTAAGAATAATTTTTATTGGTTTGTTTTTTCCTGTTTCCACAAATATTCTTACAAAGCCCAAGACAACATCCCACAGTAGGTTGGCTTCACCTATACCAGTCAGCAATTGAGAAATCACCCCATAGTTATGTTCATAGGCCACTCGAATGGATGCAGTTCATCAGTAGAGAACTTTTATGAATTTTCATCTATTATGACTTTTTTTAATTGTGTCTGCCTGATTCGAAAGAAAGATTCATAAGAAAATGGTAAATACACTTATCTGTGGTTATAAGGATTCATATTTAGAATGTTCTTAAGAATTATAGGTAGCATATTATTCTCCTCCAAGATACAAGACCTAATTAGTGATGGGTAGTAGGCTAGATTTATAGTATCAGACATAAATTTATTCCTATTGAGAGGTCATTGGCAATGATTAGATAGCTGGTGGTTACCACCAAGATATAGATATCACTATTACTCCATTGGGGATATATGACCTTGCTAATCACCATTGTGGATCATGAGTGCCAAAGCTGACTGGATATCACATACTATTCTGTTACTGTGAATGTTAGTCCTCTTATTTCAGGCTTTTATATCAGATCCAGCTTGACTCCTCAAAGTACTTTTTACAAACTGTGCTGTGTCTTAAATAGGAACATACTTTCAATTTCTCGGAGGTAACCAAGGATACAGCAACAGACTATATTGCTGTCGAAGTTGTTTAGACTTTCTGACCTATAAATTGATGGAAGTTTTACATTCTTGGTAGCTAATATATTTTTAGCTAGATTATGAATGCTGGAGAAATATTAACACAAGTGTAATGACCTCATTTGAAATCTTAGCTAAGTGTAAAATAATAGAATCCCTATGGATTTTTTCAATCATCCCTCATGTTAGCTATATCTTCTCCCTCAATTTATTTCTATATTGTTTTCTCTCACAACAGTTTAGAGCAAGCAAATATGAAAAATGACCTTTTGAAGTGGGTCAGAGAAGAAATAATTATATATCCTTATATGCTAAGTCTATGCTAGTGTTAAGACTGCGAAGAGGACTGGCAAGATGGCTTGTCAGGCCAAGGGATTTATCTCCATGCCTAAGGACCTGAGTTCAATTCCTGTGTTCTACATGAAAAAAAGAAAAAAACCGACTCCCATAGCTTTCCTCTGATCTCCATATATGTGTCATGGCATGTACATCCCATCCACAATAGATGCACACATAAACTTACATAATTGATTAATCAATAAATTAAAATTAATGCAATGTTAAAATGAAAGAAAATCTGAGGGTGCCAAGATATAAGTATGTTAATATAGAAGAAACCAAAATAGGTTGTATTACTTGCTTATAAAAATAATGATTACTATATATCCGTAATTATTTATAAATTTCTATGTAACATCAACTCACAAAGGAAAACTCATCAACCTGTATTATGCTTACTTTATAATCCAAAATATTTTAATAAGTTGCTTACTTTAATTTAAAATTGATTGAAATGCATAGAACCTAATATTAAACATTTCAGATAGAAGAAATCTGAAATATATGATTTGCATAGATGGTGCTCTTTTATTGAGTTGAAAAACAATGCAAAATTGAGATTAATAAGATTTTTCTGTGAAATAGTTGATGGATGTAACAGAATCAAATTCTTACACCTAAGCTTATACATATGAACATTATTTCTTATTTCTTTTTTATTTTGTAAGATAAAGGGAAAAGATAAGAAAGTCCACATGGTAAAGGCAAAGCCCTAGCTTTTCTGACAGCAGCATGTAAAGCCTTGCTATGGAAGTCGGTGACAGTGGGATTCTATATCTGTTTTAAAAGCACAATACAATGGATATGTTTTTTTGATTAGTAAGGACAGTTTCATTCTTGTTTATATCCTTAGAGTGTGTTCATCATTTCTGTTATCTTTAACACAGATCTGTAGTGAAGGGCTTCTTTCCTTATACTGTAAAAACTTTTATCAATTTCATATGACTTTATAAGGTATTATGAGGTCACTTTGTAAATGAAATAATATTACAAAATAAGTCCTAATAACTGATGATAATTTCTTAAATAATAAACAAACTCTTGGGGCCTAAGTAAATATACATATCAAAAAGAATAATCAAAAAAAAATAGAAGAGATGAATATTCCTTATTTTGTTTGTTAGATTATTTCATGGGTTTCTCATCCTTTTAAGTATTGGATTCACCAAACACCAACAAATCATTTCCTAAGTTATATTCTTAGAATGGGTAGTGTAGTTGACAATATTATCTTGTTTTTATGTATCCTCTGTATTGATATTTTGTGTGTGCGTATCTACTGACCACAGAGTTATGCCAGTTTTTCTTTGTTTTTTTCTTTTAATTTTATTTTATTTTCTAAGTTTTTTTTTTTTATTTACATTCAAAATCATTTCCCCTTTCCCGTTTCCTCCCTCCCCGAAAGGCCCATAAGCCCCCTTCCCTCCCTCTTTTCCCCATTCAACCCCCTCTCACTTCTCTGTCTTGGCATTCTTTGAAAACTCACTGGTTGTGACACAACCCCCAGAATCCACGGCATTGACCCAGGTCACGTATGTCACATATGGACATAGAATTTAAAGCAAACCAATGCATACATAAAATTCAAGACCTTATTGAACCAATAATCATAAATCCTCTGTGCTTTAGATCTATGACTTATATAACCTTCACTAGCATTCAAGAAAATAAAAAAACTAATGTGTGACCTTGCAAACAGTTCATAATCATGATCTTAATGCTAACTAACATGAACATGACTAGGATCTTATATTTTCAATGGAAAGAGTAATATGTTATAGAGTTCAAAAAATAATATAATAACACAAACAATTTATAAAACTACAGAAGGATTTGATACCATTTTAAAACTGTTTAATTAATGCTCTTATTTAAAATTCATACTAATTATTAAAATACTAATTTTTAATATTAATATTTATTAGAGTGGAAGGAATTTAAAAAGACAGTTATTGATTTACACGGGAATGGTTGGAACTTTGGTTCTCTTTCTGGTTTGTATACCTGGTTGAAATATAGTGGATATGGGGTGACAGGAGTCATGTTACATTCAGTTGTTTCATTTTAATTGTAAAAGAAGAAGGCTTTAGGGAAGGCTCTCTATCTTGGTAGAGGAAACCAGAATTCAAGTTTATGGTTATTCCAGGAATAGAACATGGGATATATGATCTTTTGAATCAAAAATAATCATTACCAGCCAGGCAGTGGTGGCGCACGCCTTTAATCCCAGCACTTGGGAGGCAGAGGCAGGAGGATTTCTGAGTTTGAGGCCAGCCTGGTCTACAAAGTGAGTTCCAGGACAGCCAGGGCTACACAGAGAAACCCTGTCTCGAAAAACCAAAAAAAAAAAAAAAAAATCATTACCAATGACCATCCAGGATGCAATACTTGGAGTTCTTCTTGGAGCTTCAGTTTATTTTATAGTTCACAGAAAGAAAATTACAAAAATGTCTTCTTTTCTTCTCAGACAATCTCTTACAAAATAACTATAAAAGAGGTGATAGAAACTCATCTAAGATTCATTCTCAGTAATTCATAGCAGAGTAAACCATAAAATCCTCCCTTCAGAAACAGAACATGTAGCTATTGCTTCTTCCTACTTTGGAACACTATAAAATCAATCCCAACATCTAAAAAGTAACAAGAGAGATTAACTGTTATCCACTTGAGACATATGTGTCCATTTTGTTTCTGCATAAAAACCACTAAGTTAAACATGTGTAATGAAAATGATTATCTCATCCATTTACAATTTCTTTGGTATAGACTACAAAAATGTACTTAGTCTTCTATACAATTACCAATTATATCTAAAAGCATCATGTTTTAGGTTTGAGATATAGAACTGCACTAATTGTTCACTGAAAAACTAAAAAGCAAGATGACATTAACAGACTCCGGAAAAGTGTCTGAAGAAATACTAGAAAAAAGGTGATATGAGGATTATTCCAGATCAAGATTGCATTAGAGAAACGTTACTTCTGAGGTGTCCTATGCTTTTGTTAGATGGAGTACACAGCAGGACAAAGCGTCTGAAGAGTAAGGGGTTAGGAGAAAAAAGTGACAATGTGAAAAATATCTGTCAACTTTTGCAAGAATCGGGAATTGTTTCTTATTAATGTTGTCACATTATACTATCATATTTCTCATTCCTACAACAGGGTCATATCTCTAATGCCTACAATTGGCACAAAGTCCATACTATATAAATTTTACTAACCTAATTTTTTTTTCTTATAGCATGCTGCTGTTCTGAAATATTTCTGAGATCCAAGAGAGCTACAGATACAAGAGTTAGGTTTTTGTCCCTCTAGTTTTTTCTTTGTCCCTTGAGTTTTACACAATGAAGGCTAGCTATGCATAACTTTACTTATAATTTCATAACACTGTCAAGTTGTTGAACAAGGAATTTACTTGGTTTGAGGATTGGCTTAGTTCTGACTGTGTATTCTGGTACTGTGTAATCAGGCATATTTTTTAAAACTATTTCATAGGGTTCTCCACAGTTGAGCAATACCCTAGGGAGCTGTCAAAGCATTGCCTGAGGTGATATCATATTTTTGTGCTTATAATTGTAAAAATGGAGGTGCAGTTTCACAGCATATACTTGTACTGGAACAGGTCTGAGAAGCAGTATTTGCTGAAAGGTAAGGGGAAAGTGGTAAGGGGAATGATGCTGGATTCATAAGTCAATTTAGCAAGGTGATTCTTGCTGTAGGCAATCTGGAATGTCACTAGTGAAAATGATAGTAATACCACAGTCAGCACTGGGATAGTAAATGTGGTAAATGCCAAAGAGAAAAGGACAGAAATAAAATTCTGGAGTAGACTAGACTTTAAAACAAATGCATCACTCATCTGCCTGTGTCTAGTGACTATTATTTCTGATGACAAGTCCTTATAGTGGATAGTACTCAGGCTAAAAGATGCTAAAATGACAGCTTCTTCCTCCTTCTCGTTCTCCTCCTCCTCCTCCTCCTCCTCCTCCTCCTCCTCCTCCTCCTCCTCCTCCTCCTCCTCCTCCTCCTCCTCCTTCTTCTTCTTCTTCTTCTTCTTCTTCTTCTTCTTCTTCCTCTTCTTCTTTTCTTTCCACTCCTCCTCACTTTTTCTTGTAGAAGAATCTATGTCAAGAGACTCAGCCAGGATTGAGATAAAAAGAGCATAACAATCCTGCCTCAAATTTTATGACTAGTCCTTGTTGCCTTTTCTACTGAATCACATTTAACCAACTCCTCTCTCTGTCCAATACTATTTCTTCTCTCATCTCCAATATGCTGTGGAAAGGGTACACGTTAATATGTTTAAGCCAATAATAGTTCTGTACGCATTTCACCACATTTTCTGAGGATGCTGAACTAATACAGTTATATCAATCTAGTAATCATGTATACACTAGAAATAAGAATCTTGCTACTGTTAGTAAATTAATGTCAATAGCTCCTGACATGCCTACTGTTATATCACATACTTGAAAGGAATATAATTTATAAGATACTGGTTTTCATTTATACAGGACTTTAAGAATTATTTATATTTATTTATATGGGTATTTTATCTCATATAAATTTTGAGAGTACATAAAAATTAAACTATATATAATGTAATAGATTAAGGACTAATAGATCAAACTATATCTAAAATATATTATTTTTAAGCTTCTTACTCATGTTACAGAATGCTTGGATCAGTCAGCATTGTAGTTTATTGCATACTATTTCTTCTCTTCTGTGGTCTGAACAACCTGGAATGCAACTTTCCAATTCAGGTTCCATTGTGGTCCCTCTAATTCTTTTAGAAGCCTTCTGCTTTGGGATTTGGTTGTAGCTGATGTTCTTAGAGACATTTAAGTATCTGAAGAAAAATATTCTTAGTGAGTAGTGATGTACAAGGTCCCTAAAGGAAAAATTTTAGCCAAGTGAAAAAAAATCAAACCAAAAACTCAACACATTTAAGTGAAAGATAGTATAATAAAATTTTATACTTGCTGTTCTGTAATGAATATTTACAAAAACCACTTGCTGCATCATGTAGGTGTCAGTAATAGTAAAGGGAGGATGTAACATTTGCCTTTAGTTAATCACAATAAAATCCTAATAAACTGGACTGTCTGATAGCTACATATATTAAATACTATGCATTCCTCTGTTGCCATAAGTTGTTGTGACCCATTATTGCTTAGGGAATATTTTGCCCTATGAAGTATACCTAGGTACACGCACATAACTGGGCTTGAGGACATTTCCTACTTTCCTTGCTTTTGTCTTATCAAGATTCAAATTTAAACTGAGAGACATTAAACCTACCTAAGAACAAAGGAGGCCCATTTAGGATTCAAACATCTGACCCGGGACTGCCTGTAACCAAAGCACTGCAAGCCAGATGCACTCGAAGGCCAACAGAAACAAAATGTATCATACATTATGCAAAGAAAATAGAACTAATAAGAACGGTCTTGACACAGGCATCAAGCAGGGCAGGGGCAAAGATTCCCAGGGTATAATTTCCATCTTGGCTAGATTTCAAATATCCAATAAGCTTAGCCCCTTGTTTGAGTATGAAAGTGAGTCAAACAAGAGCCATGGTCCCTGTTGAGGTATCTCCAGGTAGATAAAGCACTGTTCTCCACATAGAGACAGAAACAAGATGCTGAACAAGACTTCTTTTCTCTGACTGACTTTCGGAGCAGACCTCACAATACTCACTCTTCCACAGAGAAGTCGGAGGCTTCCAACAGGAAGATAAGAGAACGACTGTAAAACGCTGTTACCACAAATGCTGAAAGCATTAATTATACTGTAGCTTAAGCAAAGAGCAAACTTAACAACCAGAAGTTGTGCTCCAGAACCATGCACAACTCCGAAGTGCTTTAGTGCATTGGAGGATATCTTTGAAGGTCAGGAGGATTCAAACTCCCCTTCCTTTTTCATTTAATAAATATCACCTGAACATTTAGAATATGTCAAACACATTCCAGGTGGTGATGTTATATTTTTATTTTTAAATTATACTTTTGTCTAGAGTCATACATGATTAGATCCAAGTATCTATAGAAAATAAAATTCCAAATATGAACAATGTTAAACTATGTAAATTATGAAGAATGCTAATCAATAGCAAATTCCTGTAGCTTCTTAAGAATTCCAGAATTATGCAAATGTTCACCATGTTATGGTATTTTGTCTCCTAGAGACCTTGCAAGCTATTCAAGAGCAGGGTGGCTAACACGTTCTTTGTCATTATGTCTTGCTGAGCAGAGAGTAGAAATTAAAATTTATCAAGAAACACTTGTTCATGAAAACAAACAAGAGCAGATTCTGGCATTGTAAATGCTACAATATTCTTAGTGTTAATTTGCAATAATGAACGAAGTTGGCGGAGCTATCTGATTGTATATTGTAGTGATTTGATACAAAAGTCCTCATTTTAAATATGTAGAGAATTATGCATGACTCATTTATATGTAATAGTTTTGTATCATCCACAGCTGATCCATTCACAATGATTACTCTCTAGTTTAATCAAATTGGAAAAACAGATGGTTTGCAATTTTCTTCATTAATAACCCATTTCAAACTGTTGACTCATACATGTGGAATATTTTTCTAGCTTTTGTTCCAGTTGCTTCTAAAATTGCCATCCATATTTGTTTAATGTTTAATGAATTTTAGTGAGACTAGAAAAAACATACTAGCTTTGTTTCCAATATAGAGTTTAAAATAAACAAATAAATAATAAAAATAAAACATTTTCAATTGTGTTGGAGGTTTCCTTGACCCTGTCTTGCTAGCTAAAACTATTAGACTAAAAATTGCATCATTAAAGGAGAGGATGTTTTTTAGTTCTGAGCTTTCTTTGCTCAGGACAGTTTTGTTTCTGTTTTACTATCAAGGGCTGTAGGCTGAAAGCAGACTCCTGGAAAACAAACACATGCCTGTGCTCCTCTCTTCTTTTTGGAGTTCTCTGGAGCATAAGTTACTCTCTAAAGAGGGCTTTAAGGGACATTGTTTACCTGTATGTTTTGTGTTCATTTACATAAAGTTAGGAAGTTTGAAAACTATAAGTGGCTGCTAATATGTAGTAATTATTAGGGTTTAGATATGAATTAGATTGTACTTTTCAAGAATTCAGTATGACTATCATATATTGATTGTTCAAATAATTCAGACTTTTCTTACCTTAATTCACAATCTACATTTGAATCACTCTGTAAATCTTTTATTAAAATAGTATAGGGAAGTTACTGAAGACTCAATCATTGGCTATCCTTTATTTTTTTAAAAATTTTTACTTGATTGAAGATAGATTCTTATTTCATATAATACATTCCAATCATGATTTCCCCTTCCTCCACTCTTTCAACTCCCACAACTTCCCCTATTCTCCTGACCCACGCCCCATCTGCTTTCTCATTAGAAGTAACAGGCCCTTAAGAGAAGATACTCAAACAGGACAAACAAGATACAATAAGACATGACAAACCCTTCTCAAGTATTAAACAATTTTATCTTGAAATTTATTGAGCATACAACAGCCTGTATATAAGCTCAATGTTCATAGAAAAAGGCTGACCCCTTACCAGTAAGAAGTGTTGGCACGTATCTGTTATAAATTCTTTTTTTTTGCCCTTCCATGAAGAGATCGTCTATAACCAAGGGTTGCTGGGCTAACATATGATTTAAACCAAGAAGCAACTAAAGATCTACTTCCCTTTATCAACTTGGAAATCAGTTGTGGCCTCAAGCTAAAACACACTCTGGTAACATGCAAATTACTCCATGTCAATTACCAGCCATGAGGTGTGGGTGAGGTGGGAGGTCAGTGGCCTCAGAAGATTCAACAGAAAATGGAATCATTTGTTATAAAAGAAGTTGCTAGAGGTTTCCTTGAGCTCACTCTTTCACTATTCCTGTCTCTGCTTATATTCACCACTAACCCAACTGTAACCTAAACTTAAGGCAGAAGGCATATGTATTAGATGTTTTTCTTTTCTTATGATACAATACTAAAAGTGAGGTGCTTACAAAATAAAGATTATTTAGCTCACATTTAAGTAAAATAAAGTAGAATTGGCAGAACACATATTAGAGATAAACTTCTCTGGTTACAGAACTTCAGGGTATAAATTCATTTGAGAGAGATAACTAAAGAAAGAAGTCTTCAAGGAGGGGGAAGGAAGAAAATGGTAATGCAATATGTATGAAATTAATACAGAAGGATAGACAGCTTAGGAGAAGGATAGAGTACTTAAAACCAGACATAGGTGGAGCTAGGAAGGAGAAACAAAGAAGGAAAGTGAATAAGATTCAAGTATGTGAAATTGACACTGTAAACTCTATTACTTCAAATGCTCACAAAAAACATTAAAAATAATAAAATAAAAATTCTTTTCAAGATCTATACACGTAATCCAACTAGAACTTTGTCATTCTTTCCAAAAGTAGTACCCATGATGACTTAACCAGTTTCCACGGAGCCTAACCTTTTCAAAGTCATAGGGAGTTGTAAAATATAAAACATTTGTGGAAATAACCCACATAGAAATCATAGCACTTTCCAAGGGCCAAATTTGAACAGAGGAAGACATTTTACCTACTTGAGGGGCAGAAATTCCTTAATAGTGTTTAATATGATTGTTTCTGCAGACCACAGGAAAGGTCTGAGCCTACAGAAAGCTGCATGTCAGTGATTGAATTGAGAGAACTTGAGGGACCCCCCAAAGAATTGCTTGACTCATCCCTTGACCATAGTGGTATCAAGCCTTGGCTTCATAATCACATGCTTATTTATAAATAACAGATTCAAATTGTGACTTCAAGTAACACAATCTATTTATTTAAAAAAAACAGGACTTTTTTCCACAATTTCTAAAATAGGAGGCTCAGTTAAGATTGATGTAAAAAACTAAACAAATAAAACATTCCAAATATTGAATAAAATTATTAAGAAGACCATTGATTATTCTTCTATAAACTCTACTTAGTGTTTTAAAACATGTATCAAAATTATTACAAGGCATTGAAGCTGTAAGATAATTCTAACAATGAAACATGTATATCAACTTACGAATTCAGACATACAAAGTAATTGCTTGCAACTGTAAGCCAGAGTGAAATAAATAGTGCATCCAATTTTGAACTAAACTTAAATGATTAGAAAAGGGGATGACATTGTTTTGAGTGGACTGAAAAGGAAAATCTCTAAGAGATAAATATATATGGAAACCATGAAAAAATTAACACAAAGAGAAAATATGAGCAAGGTCTCAGGAATGATTTTGAAACTGCCTCTAAAAGAAATAACAGTTGGGACAAAATCTGGGGAATGTCCTCTTGCACAACTGCAGAAGGCTCTCTAGTTGTTTACCTATGACTATTTATAGCCATGAAAGTTCTAACTCTAAAAGGAAAAATCCAGAAAGCTTGATGGAACTAAATTATGGTATACCTGGATGGGTTTCATGAAAAAGTAGGTATGGCAGGTGGTGTATAAAAGTGGTGCGACCTCTAGAACAAAAATCCCACCTGCAGGCTTTGTGGGACTAAAAATAAAAGATTGGTTAAGAAATATGTGAAAAGAAGACCAAATATTTTTATCACGGTTTGTATATATCCATACTTAGAACATTCCATAGTGCTAATTATAAAGTCATATTAAAATGTCTTTAAAATGTAGGTATTGACATTATCAATCCCAGTTAATGAAATATAAAAATTAAATTATAAAACTTTTGATGATAAGGTATTTTGAGTTTTGTAAAATATCATTGTTTAAAACAAATTTCAACAAATAATTAAATTTATATTTTATAATTATTGGTAAGTGTCTGCAGTTCCACAATTAAGTGTTGAGTCCAAATATATTAGGGAAGGAGAGAAAATGAAATGACTATAAATTAAATAAAGAGAAAAATGAAAAGTCAATACTTTCTAAAGGTTCAGATAAAGCCATAGGTGTATAGAGTTGAGAAAATGGAAAAACTGATTTCCTTAATGCCATATAACTACAATGCTTACTCATGACGATAAGTACAATAGACTTATTGGTTATTTGATGTACTGCTTAAACCTTCCAACACAACTTGTAATATTGGATAGATGTTCATACTAATGTGGCTTATGTTTATTTTCTAATTATTAGAGAGTGATTGTGACCTTGCCTTTTGTTTGTCCTTTATTTGCCATTGGTGATGGCTGTTTTCAATCCTCTCTAACATAGTATTTTCAAGATCTTCATTTTGCTGTAACTGGTTCTCTCAATGCTTGCTATTTCTGTGACTGTGAGTGTCATCTTGTAAAGGTGCTAATTATTGTTTTGCCTACCCATTCGCTGCCATCCTGCATTTCTAGGTTAACTATCAATCAGGCAGTCTTAACAATAGTTTGATGGAATTTGTCCTGAAGTATTTTTCTATTTCTAAATAAAAGGAAGAGAAAAGTATACATGCATAAAAATAAAGCTTCTTTTGATCCTTCTTTTTTCCTTTAAATACTTATAGAAAAAATGCATCTTTTTACACTGTCACCTTACATAAATATCTTCCTATGTAGTTATGCCTTAAAAAAAAAACTTTGGAAATATACTTTACATCCAACCTTAAAAACCCAGTCAACTCAGAAAATATTCCTAGCATTAAAAGCTACAATTCTTTCTGATATCAGTAAATCCCTTATATTTTTCAATGTATTACAATAATCTACTTTCTTCTTCAAACTGTCTATAGAAGAACATCTTTTACATTCAAGGATATATCTTAAAACAGTTTTAGCCATGAACAAGTTTGCTAAGGGTTTACTTGAAGCTGGTACGTTTAAAAAAGAAATTGTACTAATGAATTTTTGGCTAAGTCAAAACAGAAAACAACACTGAATAGTGTAGAATGGTTTTTAAATTAACATTGATTTATCAAAATAATTTCATTGTAGGAGAACTCATTGATGTCTTTTACATATGAAATATAAGTAAATGTATATATAAATTCAAATGCTTTTCTTCAGCTATATGACAATTTTATGCAATCATAGACACTTAAAAGATAATAACCTTTCTATATCATATCTATTTTGCCTTAGGAGTAAGAACAGAACCCTCTGTATCCTATGCCCAAGACTTGGGATTCTTAGAGCTAAGGTGTCAACTGGGATTTGACTCACAAGATTAAAACAAAATAAAATTCTCTGAAGACATACTTAAGAATAGGACTCTCTTTCCTACACCAACAAAATGGCTTTGTAAAAGCTTTTTCATAATGGGCTTATCATGTCAGAAAAGCACAGAATTCTCTAAATTTTGACTAAAAAAAATGCAAACTTTTTTGGAGATTTACCTCTACAAAATATGTCATAGCATGCACTTAATCATGAGAATGCAATCCTTCACATTTACTATGTAAATCTACACTCCACTTGAGAAGATGCTGCCAAAATGTCCTCTAACAAAGGACAAAAATGGACAGCACAGTTTGAGATATATACAATGTTTTTCAGAGCTGTAAGAGATTTATATATAGTCGCACTTAAAGTAGGCTTATTTGAGTCCCCAAATTATATTTCATTCTATCTGTCTATCATCTATCTATCTATCTATCTATCTATCTATCTATCTATCTATCTATCTATCTATGTACATATATGATATATATGTGTAAATACAAATTTATGTCAGATATGTGTGTGGGAAAACAGCACTGTATTTTTTTATTACTACATTTACTGCAAAGATATTTTTACTTTAAACTAGAGGAATATATATAGGTGAACTATCTAATCATCTGAAGTTCTTTCTTCCCACTACAGACAGTTTAATTAAATAGATGTTCTCTTAAATTAACTCTTTATTGATCTAGTCAAGCACAAACACCTAGATTTCAAAGAATTCTGTTTTAGTAAAGGGTAAAATAGGTAGTTATAGATTAAGATGGCGCACACCTGTAATCCCAGTACTCAGGAGGCAGAGCCAGGCAGATTTCTGAGTTCGAGGCCAGCCTGGTCTACAGAGTGAGTTCCAGGACAGCCAGGGCTATATAGGGAAACCCTGCCTCGAAAAACCAAAAAAAAAAAAAAATAGCCAATCATCATTAACATTTCCTTTCTAATTTTATCTTCAATAGATTGCAGAGTATACAAAGTGAAAACTAGGAAACTGGTATAGTAAGAAAACATTTTGAAGAAGTCATTTAAACTAGTAATCCAAATATGTCACCTTTTCTGAAGAGATTCAATTCAATGATTATTTTTCTGACACCTGGCATGCTATTGAGTAGCTTTTTAAAAGCATATATGTTTGCAACCTAGCCACATGTAATAAATAGCATTCCAATTCCATTTACCTTTTAGAAAAATTAGAACTCATTCGGTCTATTTTATTGAGGCAGATGATTAAAATGATCAATATGCAGCATTCTCCAACCTTAATATAGAAGTAGAAATTAGACAAATGTTTTCAGAAGGCTCTTCAAAACTTCCACTTGTATGTTTTTGAATTTCTAATGAATAATTTTTTAACTACAATTCTCAGAGTCAGCAGGAGTTCATAGCATCTCCAAAGATCATTTGGCTATTTTTGATTTAGGCCGAGGCAGACGAAACAATCATTATGCACACTCTAAATCAAAATAGTTGTGAAATAAGCACACTTCCCTTCATCTGCTGATCCGTGAGTTATGTGCATATCTCAAACTGTTTATTCTATTGATCAAAATTGTCAATGAATCAAATTTGTTCTGGCATAGGGGAAATGAAAAGCTCATGTTAACAATTTGGAAGAAAAATAAAGTTCTTAATATTGTGCGTAACTTGGCAAAATTGTCTATGCAGGTGTGTAGTTTGAAAATAACATGCTTTCTTGAGGGTTCGACGTTGGTTTGAGTCCCAGTTTTCTCAGACATTATTCAACTGATGGGCTTTAGAAACCTATTTAGAGTTTCTAGGACAGCATCTCAAAAACCTACCTCAGCTTTGGTGTGAGCAGTATGAAAACCCTTTAAATTCTTTAGTACCATGTATGGTCCACAAGGGGGGGGGGGTTAAACTTTGTTTTCTTTTCTTTCATCATTTCTTTCATGTTTAGACTTAAAGATTATTGAGAATACATTCATGTCAACACAGTCACTGATTTGTGATATAATATAGTGCTAAAACTCCTCACTAAAATGATTTTTACAATCATCAAGTGCTTTAGTACTAGAATAATTGTATTTTCTCCAAGAAAAATCTTCATACCAGCTAACAATTTTTCTTCATTACTATTAATACAAAGAATTACTATTAGCCAGGGAATGCTGAGAGCAGGAGAAAGGCTTACATAAGAAAAAACACAATAATTGGCTATCTAATACCATGTAGTTAGCACTGAAGATACACACACACACACACACACACACAAACACACACGAGCATGCGCATGCATGCACACAGGTGCACACACATGTATAATGAAGAAACTGTGTACAGGATAGGTTGGAATTCTGTCATTTTAGCTGTCAAATCTTCCCTCTATATAGGAGGAAGGTCAGAGATCTCTTTAGGCTTCTTGGGACTTCATCAACATGACAACTAGAGCCACAATTCTCACTGAGAGTGTTTCCATAAAGCTCACAAAGATATTTAAAGATTTTTACTTCCTTACAATTTTAATTGGGAGATTTAGGATTACTTGCCACCTCCTGACTAAGAACTGTCTGAGCAGCTACAAAGCCTAGTAACTTGCCCATAGTCATTAAATGCCATTATTTTTCCACATTCAGTAGGACCCTATCTTTTCTTCTACTTCGACTTTAAAACGAACTTCTTCACAATAGAAAACCATTATAAAACGTATATGAAAATGGACACCTAAGAGATTGTCTTAATTATTTCTACCACAGTTTTGAAGAAAATCAAGTCTCTTCATTTCCATACTGTGACTCTTTATTCATAATGGATTTACTACTACTAAACATAATTTAATTGTTTCTGTGAAATATAATTCCTTATCTGTTCAAAGTACTGCAAACAAAAATGGGAGAAATTATGGGAAAACATGCACGTAATAATAAACATAACACAACATAACAAACAAATATAATTTTCAGAAATGTGTTAACTGTTGTTAAACACTGCTTTGAAATGATTCATAGGTGAGCACCTGGCATTATGTCTTCTCATCCTGCTCAGTTGAGAATAATTATGGGGCTGGAACTTAGAAGAGGGTTTCAGTGATATGCAAAGAAGGGCTGGATGAGTCTGAGACCAGTTTAGGAGATGCAAGCTTTAGTTAATCTTTAGCGTTGGTGAAGTATAAATGTCTTACACCAGAGGTAATGTTGAAACCCATCACCTTTAGAAGGCATCACTGAAGTTTCCAGGGCATCCATGCAGTCACAAGTGTAAGATGGGTCACATAACTCATCTACCACCTGTGTGGGAGGGTGATAACACTTATCTGAAAAGTTATGATAATTAATTTTAATCATGTAATGTGATAAGTATAAGTCTAGCACATATTAGCAAACTATATCATGAATTTGCTCCATTTAAAATTGTTAGTAATTAAGATAATTTTTAGCATAAAATTTTCTGTACTCTCAACGAGTAAATAGATTTTTATAGAAATTCAAACTGACCAATTTTGCATTATGTTCTTCATGTCTCTTCCAATGAAACATTCTACACATTCTATATCCTGTTACTCCTTGGCAGAAAGACATGATACCACCGTGTAACTTCTTAATGCGCATGATAAAGAAGCATTCTGTCCCTTTAGCTTAACCACTGAATACAGGCAAGCACTGTCTGTATTTCTGTGTTGGGACTTTCCATGTCTGCAGGAACACCCAGGGTTTATTTGCTTATTATTTTAGTCTTCAACCAATGACATATTTGTAGCAAATTTTACAAAACACACACAAAATATATATGTGTATATGTACATACGTATGTATATATACATGTATATGTATATACATATATATTCAATAATATATATTCAAACTAAAGATTCCAATTAGAAGTAGTTTTGTTTTTCCTTAGTTTATGCATATATTACATAATGTGGAAAGTCATAACTAGAAACTGGAAGGTGAAATGTTTACACCTCTATTTATACTTAAAACACGAATATCATTGACATAAGACACTGCAAATATAGATACAATAACAGAGAACAATCATACTTATTACAATATTCAATTTCAAGAATGAATTCATCCTGATATACAAGAATATCCCACATACATGCATGATCCATGTTTTACTCCATGCCTTCATAATCTTATGACAATTCAGATCCCATTTTTCTAGTGAACTTGGTTTCTACCTTTTCACAGTTGAAGAATTTCAAATTTATCTTCAAAAAGCTTTAGGAATGAAGTGATTTGATTACTCCAGTTTAATGGAGCTGAAACAACCAAGTAAGAGTGCTTATTAATTTGTTTGTAATTCAAGTTATATTTTGAGTTGACTGTAAAAACAGAAATGAGAAGCATGGGGCAATCTGAAGAGTACAAACAAATTAGGTTATTATTATTTGCTATTATGACTTAGTTTGTCAAAATCTGTGAAGGCAGGCATAGAGTTACAAGTTTTAATTGTTTCATTTTCAAACAATAATTTGAAGTCAGTGACTGACATGAAACCTACTGAGAGAATTGTGTGCATTGTGATCTTTAACTACCTGAGATCATGACAATTATAAAATTTCTACTTTGAATTAACATATATATTAAATTTTCATCCACATTTTAGTGATTTTTATCATATTAACTTCCAAAATATTACAGAAAAGGTATTCTCACTGATTGTACTTACAATAGAGACTTAGAAAATGCAAACACTAAATAAAACATTCAGTGTATATTTATGAAGTCCATTACTTTAATTAATTACATTATTTTAATTAAGTTTCATACTTCATGTTTATGTTCTGTCTTTTCTAAGATAAGGTAAGAAAATTGGAAAGGCTTTTTAATTCACTGATGTATGTGAACACAAATAATAGCACAAAGGATATTAATTGCATTGTGCGATATTGTAAGACTATTGTATACAGCATCATCTGTTAAGAGTAAAGAGGACTAATGTTTTAGAGCTGATTTCAAATTGATATGAATACAAAGGAAGGGAATTACTCCAAATGCCATATGAGAAATTAGAAATTCCATTTGAGAACTGAAAAAGTTTAGCAGGTGGGATTGTTCCCTTTATTAAGTAGGCATCATACAAAAAAAAAGTGTTTATATCAAACAGACTTAAAATGCTGATCATTATAGGAAATTTGGTCAGTAAGTTGCTTGTATAAAAGATCAGAAACATAATATTTGGTGACATGAGGTGTTAGAATAATGTTTTCTATTTTGCTTTTCTAATATGTGACATAACACAGTATTTTCATTAGAATATATTGGATAATGTTTTGAATTTGTATGGACTTATTTTGGATAGATAGCCAGAAGTTATTTTAAATATATTTAAAACAAATCTCTGTATATGGCAGTAATAGGTATTAGTGATATTAACTCAAGTCATCAATTTTTCTTTCTAAGTTATGCTTTTTGAAACTTTAATAATAAAAATATGTAGATAAACAGAAATATGCATATTTTCATTCTACTATTTAGTTTCGAGCTATTTATTCACTTTGTAGTTACTGTTACCATGTACTTGGTCATAGGAGGAACTGGTCTTACTCAGTGCATGTTCTACATATGAAAGTTAGTGTTAAAAGCATTTAAAGAAAAAGAAACACATGTGGTGGTGTGATATAGGACCTTACTTCTTAAAGTCGCCTTAATATAAAAGAAAGGAAACTGTATTCACAGTGACTAATGAATGAGAAAAATAGTAGGAGGTGGAAGCTGAAGGAAGAGAAAGAGAAGTTAAATGAGACTGAGGTGCTAGACACCAACTGGTATCCAGGTTAGGTAAAGGATTTGAACTTTTGTTTTGAGAAGACATGGGAATCCTTTAATCAAATTAAGTAGAAGTAGATGATAACTATTTGAAAACCTCACTAAACAAGAATGAATTAAGACTTGAAGGATCTCTAGGATACTGACATCATAGGTAGACAAATGAAGTTTTAAACTATACATTTTAGAACTGCCATAAGGGGAAAATGAGAAAGATGTGTTATTACACATTTATCTAATAATTTTAATAATAGCTTTGCTTTGTAAAAAGTAAAATAAGTAAATCTCATCTTTCTGTCATTGTGGTTGTTTGTCATTATGATCATTATTGAAGACATGTAAAAGCAACATTAGAGAAAAAATACTGGAAGTAACTATTTGAAAACATGGCAAAACATATGATGTGGAATTGTGCACAATATTGCTATAAATAGATGCTATGTCCATATACATAAGCACAGATGTTATTTTAATGAAAATATAAATAATTTAAAATAATTAAAGTCTAGGAATTACTGGTTTACTAGATATATTAGAAGGAAAGGGTCACACATGACTTCTATTTTACTCACTTAAAAGATAAAATAGAGTAATAGATTTAATATTTTCCTCATAATGTCAGTTACAGTTCCCTCAAATAATTTCTATTGCAGCAGCATTTTTTAAATAACATCCCAAATATTTGTTCAAATGTCATCCATTCTCAGAAAGAACAAAAAGTTAGTATATTTTTTTTCTTTTTCTTTTCCTTGAATTTAAACTCTGTAGCATGGGGACATTTTTTGCTTGAATGAGTGAATTGTATAAAAGGAGCAAGTATCCAAAATCATAAAGCTTTCATGAGTTTTTTAAAATGCCCTAAATCAATGTAAAGCAATCAAGACAACTGAACTATAAAAATGAATGTGTGTAGCCTTGGCTTGATTTTATTTGGGTAGTATAGTGCATTGATTGACATTTGAAAAATGTTGTGTTCAATACTTAACCTCCTGAGCGAATAAGGAATAGCCACAAATCCAATAATCCCCATCTGCACATAAGTGAACTATCATCCTGAATTTACCCTTGCAGCTTTCCATTTTGGTCTAGATTGGTTTGACTATGGAAGACAGTTTCGTTTCAATAGAGTGAAATGTGAATTTTAACATCAATTCATCTTAATTTGATTTCTTCAGAATTTGCCCATAATAAGGCAAATATTAAGGGAAAATTTGCAATTTCATAACCAGATTTAAGATACCTAAAACGTCTACACCAGTCCTCATCTCACATTTCTGTTGTCAAAACCAGAGGCGTGTTGGAGCTTTCACAGGGGAAGAGAGGAGCCAGTCACTTTAGTGCCATAGTCACATGGTCCCCAGAGATTTGTATCCTTTGCTGTGAAGCAGGTGTTTCTCTTGCTGGTGATGCTGGGCTTTAAGGAAGCTTCAAGTCCACTACTGTGTTTCTGCTTACATTTTGCTATTGTTGTTAGTACATGAGAAATGCTTATTTTATAAAAACATCCTATACTGTATTTTATTTTAATCACTGGTGAACATAATTCTAAAACTGTCTGAATCTGGGTATTGATTTACTGATAAAACCAATCTTCGAATAACAAAAACATATACTTATCTGGAGTACATTTTTGAAGTCACACAGTGACATAATGCTTCAGAGTTTATGGTCATTTCCTTCCATTACTAACAGACTGTGTTTCATGATACTCCTAAATTTGTAATGTTTGAATTAAGATTATTAAGGACTAAGAAATAAGAGGATCATGAAATAATCTACAATACTTTATTATGATTAGGAGACTATACATGTTAGTTTCTTAGACCTTGATCCATTATTTTATTCATGTAATTAACTTATAATTAATTAATATACAGATGCATGTTAATAGTAAAGGGGATATTATAAAGTGAAAATGGGAGAAGGGGATGAGTTCAACAATTTTATGTGTCATTGTCTTCATCACTCTATAAAATTTACAATTATTTGTGGTATAAAAAGTGTGAAATAATTGAAGCACCTTAAATTAGTAAACAAGTAAATTTTCTTTAATGGGTTAATATATGGTCTGTGTTTTAACTCCCTATTAACATACAAGTTTCTCAATTGTTATATCAAATTTCTACAAAGTAGTTTCGCTAATGTGACATATATTATAAGATGCATTGATTCAGAACTCCACAAAAATCTATCTAATTTTTGTAAATTTCTTTTGGGGGAGTGAAGGTTGTTTGAATATGCTGGCTGTTGAAATAATATTTTTTTTAGGAGGAGAGACATATTGTGTTTAAGATGTTAGATATGATATATACTAGAATAATGATAGAAGTCTATCTACAAAACTACACTGAAGCACTTTTCAATGAAGGTTAGAATAAAACTGTGACAGAAAACTCTCTACATGATGTGGATGTTACAGGCAGATGCGAGGCATAATGAAATATAAATGGAGTACAGTGGAGCAGAAAAATCACATGTGGAAACATATGTAATGATTAAAAATAGGAAATTCTATAATGAATTAGTGCCAATTTGTTAAAGGGGGTGTCTTAATGGGAGGATTAGTGGCTTTTAACCATCTGGAGACTGGATAGATTCATCAAAGAAAATGCAAAATAAATGAATCTGCAGAAAAAGTGCTGAATACATATTAAATTTTCTGTGCATATTGTGATATCAGACTGTCAACATTCTCCAGTTTGTGACATAGAAAGTTCTCTCAAGAAGACATCAATATTGACACAGAATGCTAAATTGAGTCTAAGAGACTATAGAGTTATACAGCCTGATTTTCTATGACCCATAGCTGTTAATTGTTAAGTGTAGAATATGTATTTTATTTAAAAATCATTAGGTTGCTATTTAGGTGTAAAAGCAAAGATGTGTCAGTCTTCATAAAACTATCATATTCAATACAAAACTGAATCCTTGGAAACATTGAATATCAACTTTTCCTGTATGACTACAGCAATAAAAATATTATCCTATACATTAGATATTGTACTTCCATAGGTGAGTGATTATCTGTTTGTCAATGACTAATTTATTTGTTATGACAACTAATATCTTAGTTTTGCTTTGTCTGTAGTGTTTTTCTGTTTTTCAAAAGATCTTCAATAAAATTTATTTCTAAAAAGACTTTGCAAAAATATCACAAGCCAAAAATACTGACACCTAAAGTCTATGAATATCAATGATTACTGTTAGAACAGGTAGTCTGAAGATGTCAAGCTTCACACTGGATGCGAATCAATACATTCTTATGCATTCATCTACCACTCAAAAGAAACAAATAGAAATGATAGAATTAAAGGTAGAAATACAATTAGCTTTATAATTTTTTCATAATATAGCACCATTATCAATCTTCAGTCCTTCCTCATGCCCTAAGAAATGCAAAATAAAAAATACTTGGAGATACCAGTTTGCCCCAGTTAGTAGGGCTGTCTTCAACTATCTAACGAGAAATGTTGGAGTAGAACAATGGTGCAGGGGGCGAGGAGTAAGAGATTCTGTATACGTAATACATTGTACACATGTATAAAATTATCAAATCATATTATTTATATAAATAAACCAAATTAAATGCTTTTAAATAAAAAAAATTAAATTAAAACTAGTATTTGTCCCCAATATTTCTCTCCTAGTAATATAGCCAGAGAGTTTCTATTGAGATACTTGCACACTTATATTTATAGCTGGTCTATCAATTATAGAAAAGAGTTGGAATCAGTCCTGTCACTCATCAATAGGCAAATGGATAATGACAACTTGCTAGATAGAAAAAATAAAATACTGTTCATTGCTAAAGAAAATGTAATCACATAATTTTCAGGAATACGGTTCTGAAAAACTAAGAAATGTCACACAATCTCCTAAATCCCTAAAACAATGTTCTCACATAGAGTGTAACCTAGTAAAACTTTTTATATGTAAATAAGAAAAGCTAACTATTATTTTTTCTTCTTTTCAATTAAATAATTTAATTATTTACTTAACTTCCGCATAGCATCTTTCCCTCCCCCCTTTTCCTCCTCATCCACTCTCTTACCTCCTCTCCTCAACCCTCTTTCTCTTTAGGAAAGGGGAAGCCTCCCATTGATATATTCCTGCCTTGGCATTTTGAGTTGAAATAGGACTAGGTTCATAATCTCATATTAAAACTACACAAGGCAGCTCATTTAGGGGAATGGGATCCAAAAACAGGCGCAGAGTCAGAGAGCCCCTCTTTCTGCTGTTAGGAGTCCCACATGAAGAAAAAGGAACACATCTGCCACATATTTGTAGGGGGCCTAAGTGCATCCCCTACATGGTCTCCTGTTGGTGGTCCTGTCTCTGTGAGACCCTATGTGCCCAGGTCAGTTAACTCTGTAGGTTTACTTATGGTTTACTTGACCTCTTTGGCTACTTCATAGTTTTTCCTACTCTTCAACAAGAGTCTCCCCGCTCCACTTTATGTTTGGCTGTGGGTTTCTGTTCCTGTTGGCATCAGCTGCTGGTTGAAGCCTCTCAGATGACAGTTATGCTAGGCTCCTGTCTGCATGTACAGGAAAATATTGTTAAAAGTGTAAGGAGTGGGCTCTCTTCTCACAGCATGATTCTCAACTTGGGCCAGTCCTTGATTAGCTGTTGCCTCAATTTCTACTCCATTTTTATCCCTGCATATCTTGTAGGTGGGACAAATTGTGAGTCTAGATTTTGTGGCTGGGTTGATGTCCCAATTCCTCCAGGAGAAATCATGCCTGGTTATAGAAGGTGGCTGTTTCAGGTTTTATTTCCCCCATTGCTAGTAATCAATGATCAATCAATTGCCTATAAAACTGGCAGTTTATATAGTCTTAAGTTTCTAACTCATCTCAGACATGCTCCCCTTCTGTGATTCCAGTTCTCTCTCCCATTCCCTCTCCCTCCATACTCCCTAGACTTGAATCCTCATGTTCCCTTCCAATGTCTTCTCCCACACTGTTCCCTCCCTCCACCTCCAATCTCTGTTTTATATTCCCTTCCTAGTGATATTCAAGCAACCCTTGTAGGTTCTGCTTGTCTGGGTTCTATTCATTTTCCTGCAAATTTCCTGATGACATTGTTTAAATAGCTGAGTAATATTCCATTTTAATTGCTGAGCTATTATCCATTATTCAGTTGAGAGACATTTAAGTTGTTTCCACTTTCTAGCTCTTGTGGATAAAGCTGCTATGAACATTGCTGAGCAAATGTCCTTGTAGTATGGTGGAGAATCTTTTGGGTATATGACAAGTATCTTGAGGTAGAACTATTCCAATTTTGGGGGAAAACACCATATTAATACCCAAAGTGGTTTTGTAAGTTTGCACTTCCACCAGCAATGGAGCAGTATTCTCCCTGCTCCATACTGTTGCCAGCATGAGCTGTCATTTGAGATTTTGATCTCAGCCATTCTGATTGATGTAATATGGAATCTCAGAGATAGGTTGATTTACATTTCTCTGATGCCTAAGGATGCTGAACATTTATATAAGTACTTACTTATTAAAAATTCCTCTGTTGAGAATTCTGTTTAGATCTATATACCTCTTTAATTGGGTTATTTGGGTTGTTAATGTCTAATTTCTTGAATTCTTTACATAGTTTGAATATCACCCTCTGTCAGATGGAAGGTTGGTAAAGATTTTATTCCATAGTGCAGGGTGCCATTTTTCCTATTGACTGCTTGCTTTTCCTGACAGAAGATTTACAGTTCCGTGAGGTTCCATTTATTAATTCTTCTTAGAGCTTGAGATTGTGGTGTTCTGTTCATGAAGTTGTCTTCTATGCCAATGCATTCAAGGATATTCCTCACATTTTCTTCTATCAGATTTAGTTATCCAGATTTATGCTGAAATCTTTGATCCTCTTAGACTTGAGTTTGGTTCAAGGTGATAGATATTGATCTATGCATGCAAACAACCAGTTAGGCCAGCAACAACAAAAATAAAGATACTTTCTTGTTTCCATTGTATAGTTTTTGGATTCTGAGTCAAAAATCAAATATCCTTAGGTGGTAGGTTCATTTTGGGGTCTTCAATTTAATTTGCACAATCAACCTGTTTGTTCTTATGCCAATACCATGTAATTTTTCTTATTATTGATTAGTAGTACAGTTTGAAATCAGAATGGTGATATTTCCAAAAATTCTTTTATTATACCGGATTGCTTTACTACCTTGTGTTTTTGTTTTTGCATATGAAGTTGAATATTATTGTTTCAAAGCTTATAAATAATTTGTTGGAATTTTGATGGGAATTATATTGAATACGTATATTGTTTTCATAAAGTGGTCATTTTTTAGTATGTTAATCTCACCAATCCATGAGGATAGAAGATCTCTCGAGCTTCTGATATCTTCTTCAATATATTTCGTCAAAGGCTTAAAGTTCTACTCAAACAGTTATTTCACTTACTTGGTTACAAGTACATCAAGATATTTTACATTATTTGTGGCTATTGTGAGGAGTACTATTTCCCTAATTTCTTTCTCAGCCCATTTGACATTTGTATAATAGAGGGCAAGAGAGTTTTTTTGAATTAATTATATATCCAATCACTTTGCTGAAGTTATCAATCACCTGCAGGAGTTTTCTAGTTGAATTTTGGGATCATTTATATATACTATCATATCATCCAAGAATAAAAATAATTTTACTTCTTCCTTTCTAATTTGTATCCACTTGATCTCCTTCAGTTGTCTTATTGCTGTAGTTAGAAGTTCAAATACTATATTTAATAAATAGAATGAGAGTGAGCAATCTTGTCTTATCCCTGATTTTCTGGAATTGCTTTAATTTTCTCTGCATGTAATTTAATGTTGGCTATCTTCTTGTTGTATATTCCCTTTATTTTGTTTAGGTTTGTACATTGAATCCTTGATCTTTCCAAGACTTTTGTCATGAAGGGATATTAGTTTCTCTCAAAGACTTGTTCAGCATCTAATGATATGATAGTGTTTGTGTTTCAGATTGTTTATATGGTGGACTATATTGCTGGATTTTTGTATGTTGGATAATACCTGTATTTCTATGATCAAGCCTCATTGATCATAGTGGATAAAGTTTTTGATTTGTTCTTGGATCTGGTTTGCAAGCATTTTGTTGAATATAATTGCTTTAATGTTCATAAGGGAAATTATCTGAAATTTCTTTGTTTATTCTTTTTTCCATAAAATATATATCACAGAAAAATCTTTCATGCAGTATAAAATTAAAATGTGAATATGTTTTAGTTTTCTTATAGTGAATGATTATGAAAAAACCATTGTGTTTTTCCAATGCCTTATGAGAAATACCATTAAATAGTACACATAAAGAAAACAAATTATTCCACCAAACAAATACATTTGAAACTAAGCAATTTGTTATAGATTTAAAACGTGTAAGCAAGCAAGTAAGGCAGTATTCTCAGCCAGTTTCTCTTCCTGGTAGGCAGTAATTTGTAGTTAAAAAGAAAGGAGTAATTATTTTATTATTTATCTTTAAAAGTGATCTTGTAAGGATCTTAAGAGAATCACAAATCTAGACTTTTATATAAAAACTCAGTCATTTCTATCTTAAATCCTCAGAATGCATATCTACTCATCAGCAATTCTTAATAAATCATGTCAGGAAACTAAGGGCAAATATGGGTACAAGAAATCAATATTGCTAGTCCAGCCTTAGTGAGAGTCACATCAGCCAATGCTGCCATTGTTCTTGTCCCCTGACCATAAAGGGTGCCTAGGTTAACTATTAAGAGTGTGCCTTTCTGAACTTCAATTTGTTTACGAAGTCAGAAGTAAAAACACCTCAACCTAGCTTCAATAACATTTTCACTTTTTCAAGTGTTTTCTAAATGTGGTGGTCATTGCTCACAATCTACATTCTAAGTTCCTTTCCTAGTGTGATTGATTGACTTCATTAATCTGCTCCAGCAGCAATGCCTGAAAGAGATCAAGCATTATTATTATGAGTGCCAGAAAGTGTGCCCAGAAAGAGAGGAAGTCCCTTAGAGTTTTCATAAAATTCTTATATTAAGAGGGATGTGAGGGCAGCAAGCAGAGCAGAACTCCATGAAAGTATGAAGTTCTCAAGAAAGGTGATCCTTGGGGCATGCCAAACCAAAGCCCAATCGTGTGCCTGTGGTAAGCCATGGGCCACATTCCACTAGTTCTAAAGCCATTTGTAGTTCTTCCTGCGCAGTCCTCAGCATGAAGGGAAGTTTTGCAGTAATTGTACCAATCCATCAGCACCTGTTTACTGTCAATGGTCCCTCAGATTTAAATTTCTTAAGACTACAATTAAACAAATTTAAATGTATTATGGAAGTAAAGAAAAAGAACTTTATTAATGCCTCATAAGTAGAATTCTCAGTAGACTGTTATCAAAGGAAATACCCAGCAAGAAGGTTACAGGGCAGCAGGCACAGATCATGGAAACACTAAGAAAAAGATCCCATAGTGATGTTATAATTAAACACTGTTAGGAGAACAGGCTCAGATTATCTTCTGCAATACATCGTGAGTAGTAAATATATAAACTAGATAGATTAGCTCTATTAGTTCTTTATTGTGTGCACAGTTAGAAGGATTTGTAAATGCCATCATTTTCAAGGATGTTTTTGTGTCATTGGAATTTTCAATATTAACTAGTCATCACTGTGAAAAGGTACCAAGTATGAAGGTGGAAAAAAAGGATGTGATCCTTACCTCCCTCTTATCTTTAGTCTAAGAATATACTTTGAATGCTCATATGTGGTGCACAGACATGCATACAGGCTAAACACTTATACACATAAAAAATAAACACAAAGGTAAGGTGAGATTTTACTTTTAAAACACAGTGCACTACAGTTCTGCTCCTTTGATCTGTTTGTTTTTCCTTCTTTCTTTCTTTTTTTTCCTTTTGCATATCCACATACAAAACACCAAAGCTTAAGACACACGTCTGTTTTAAGACCTTGGGAATACTAAATGAAAATATCAATTAAACAGTTAATTTGTTTTATAAAAAAATGATTTATTAAGAACAGAACCAAAATCATAAAGAAACAACATCAAAAAAGAATGTAGAATGTATATTTTATTCCTTAACAAATAGGAGTTACTAATTAAAAAAAACATATCTTAGCCAAGATATTAGAAGTGGATGTGTCAATGATTTTGATGTTGCTTTGCCAATTGAAATTACCTTTATTTCCAGAGGTGATAGTTCACTTTTGAAGCCTAACAAATTACATGAAGATGAGATGACCCCAAAATCTATTCTGAAATAGGAATTAAATGCATTTCTTGGATTAATCGACCATCCCTAAATTATGAGTTACAACTTAAATTACAGGATTTCTGGAGACAGAAGAATTGAATGAGCACTTTTTTATATATATCCTGAGAAAGCTCCAACTAGTTAGCATAAAGTTCTCTCACCCTGTTGCTCTCATAGCAGTGTTAGGAGAGTGACCTATAAGTGTCTGGGGTAGTGGCCTAAGTGTACATCTGTCTATCACAAACTATTCATTCAGCATCCATGAGATAATACAAAGATAAACACAATTTTCATTAAACTATTCAAACAAAATGTACAAATTTCCATAGGACTTTACCTGGAGAAGGAACAAGGATAGTATTTCACGTGCACTTAATTCCTAATGTTTAATTTGAAATCATCAATTGTTGCAAATGAGTGTGTCTATCACTGAAGTTTTTCTTTTACTATAAAAGCATGAAGGAATTTAAAATGGCAGAAACAGGGATCTGGAGCAAAGGTTTAACAATTATGAGCACTGTGTGCTCTTGCAGAGATTGGACTTGGGTTGATTCTCAGAACCCGTATGTTGGCCAGCGCACAACAACCTATAACTTAAGTTCTATAGGATCAAATGCCTTCTTCTGACCTTCACTAGCACCAGGCGTACACCAGATGCACATACATGCATGTCAACCAGAAAATAATACACAATTTTTAGGTGAAATAAATCTGATAATATTAATGGCTGAAATAATATTTTACTTTAACATTCAAATTGATTTTGAAGCTTAGTCTCTAGAAAGCAAATATATCTCAATTAATCCATAAATGTGATTCCCTTAACTTGGTATAAGAAATAATTGACTGATATTTGTGGGAAATTGGAACACCACCGAAAGCATGATTATTTCTACTCAATTTATTGCATTATACTTCAGCTCCTTGATGGACTAATCTAATGAGTGATGCAGATATTCTTTTCGTGTTGGTAGATGTCTCGACATTAGCAATACAAGCTTTCATTTATCTGATTACATAATACCTGCAAATTGAATTGATAAAAATCAAAATCCTATGATTTGATATTTAATGTTACTCAGGAGGTGTGCCCTGCCTTCATTGTTAGGTGAAGCTCGCGAACACAGAGATGCTTTCTTCCAATATCTCACCACCTGACACTGTGAGCACAGCATGTGAATACAAGCGACTGACAAGTTCTTGGCAATTTTTATAGCATGCAGTTCCTATTTCAGTTGTGTCAAGTTTTCATAAATGAATATTTCATAAACCTTCAATATAAAATTCCTATTGTTATTCACTGGGGATGTGTCGCTCTTTCTTTGTAAGGAACATATTTTTGGTGTGAATCAAAAACAAAGAAAGAAAACAATCACCTTTGAATTCACTATGAATGTGGTCACACAATTTGAATCTCTTTAGTGTATGTTCTTTTTATTTAATTTTCATTCTGAAAATAACTTATTTCAATGTTTTTATTTAAGAAATAGGTACTTTTGCTACTGTAAAGAACCTTTGGATTTCTTTTAATATAATATTGTAACAAATTCATTAAAAATTTCACACCCTGTATTTTGATCATATTCATCATACATCTTACTCTTCCCAGAGTCCTGTAATCTAAAAACAAACAAACAGAAACAAAACACATTACTACCACCAACAAAAATATCTGAAAATCAAGTCCAAATTATGCAGCCCGCATATTCTTTGGCACAGATGGGCACCTAGGAGTACAGTTCATCTACAAGGGAGATACACCTTTAAATTGTCACTATCATTTCCTACAGGTATAAATTATCGTAAATAATTTTGAGCTGCACCCTTTTGAGTAAATCAAATCTTTTATCATTTCTTTTGTAAACATCACTGAAATACTTTGATCCTGTGGTCGTATAATTCTTTTTTTATTTATTAATACTCTATTTCTTGAATCATTACTTGGTTTTTGACAAATGTTAAAATATTATTTATTATTGAAGTTATTCTATCAAAGATTTACCAATAATTCTATATTTGCATAAAATTAATGACTATAGGGTGCTGATGCAAATCCTATCTATGAGCACATATGCACACACCACAAATCAGCTAATGGTTTCATATATTTAAATTAGCACAGAAGCCATCAGAAAATAGTTAAGCAAGTAAAGGCACTATACTGTCTGGTAACCTTATTTAAATTTCTGGAACTAACATGGCAGGAGATAGCTGATTACTGCAAGTTGATGCCTGACTTTACACCATCATAACACACACACATACACACACACACACACACACACACACACACACACACACACACACACACACCCCTACAAACACAGACCAAAACAAAATATATAGTGAATTAAGTATAAATTAATAATTCAAACTTTGTTAGTCCCTCAAATATCTCTTGTTAAAAAAGGAAAAAGAATAAAGGAAATAGTATACTTAGTTTGAGTGTGAGTATAAGTGAGAGGAGGTACATGATGTAAATCTAACTGTCAGGAGCATACTATTAATGTTAAAATGAAATTCTTTCCAAGTGTTTTAGTATTCTTCTGAGGCTTTTTCTTTTTAGAAGATAGCATTCCACAAACAGGTGCCTGAAATCAAAGCTTCAAATAAGCTTCTTTATATTATTATTTATTTATGTGAAAGTACACATATCATAAAAGTTAATTTATATTAGATATTAGATATTAACAATTACAACTAAAGATGGCAAGGTTTTGTTATAATAGTGAAGTAAGATTTAAATTCTTTTATTATGAAGTTCCTAATTTAATCATTGGGACAGCAGTCGACTGTAAACATCTTTAAGAAATACTGAAGCTAAGGAAAGTTGTTATTAATATGTTCATTATTATATTTATCCCCCCATAAAAGCTAACAAGGTGAAGTTTCCTAGTGACTATGCTAAATAAATATGCGGAATTAGATACTGAATGCTATAATCCATCTTATTTTTCCTTCTGTAAGGAGTATAATATGTAGGAAAAGTATCTGTCAAAGATAAATTCATTATAATCTCTCAAGGGATCTGTATTACGAGTAAGTAATAGGGCTATATCTGTACTTGTGTAATACTCAGTAGGTTTAAGTTTGAAAGAACGCAAGGTCAAATTATCTGTGCAGGGTAGAACATGCATGCTGAGTTGTATACACTCACAGAATAACAGAATATCACTTATTATTTTCCAACCAGAATTAGAATTTATTTTGGCCTCTTCTTTCCATCTATAAAATTGAAAAAGATTTTTTCAATCTCTTTACATTCTTTTTTTCTGTTTTTCTTTTATTAAAAATATATTTATTTTGGACTGGAGATATAGGTCAGAGGTTAATGGCACTGTCTACTCTTTCAGAGGTCTTGAGTTCAATTCCCCACAAGCGCATGGTGGCTCACAGTGTGGGTATCTGATGCCATCTTCTGGCATCCAGATGTATGTACAGATAGAGCATACATATACATAAAAATAAATAAATAATTCTTGAAGAAATATAAAAATATCAATTTAATTCATGCAACATATTCTGATTATGATTTTCTAATCTCCCCCCGAAAAAACTTCCCAGTCCCTTCCTCTTCCTCCTCCACTTCTTTTTCTCCTTTTCTTATCTAGACCGATTCTACTTATTTTCAATAAAACAGGAAACATAAAATATATGAAAGTCCTTTAGTTACCAAAAATAAAAATAATAAATAAAAGATAAGACAAAATTAAATAAACAAGAATAGGACAAAACGGACAAACAGAGGACAAAGAGATAAAGAAAATGCACAAGCAATAAATGTAAACACAGTAACACAACACACATTCACATTTGCACCAAAAGGCATGCCATAAAAAGTGGAAGTCATGGTATTCATATGAAGGTCCAAATCCTTAGCTAAAATAAACTATAAGGCTGTTATAGACTATGAAAATAAACAAAATTACAGAAGAAAAGGAGATCATAACAAAAGTAGCCTGAGAAATTCAGACAATTATAAGGGCATACTTTAAAATACTATATTCCATTAAATCAGAAAACCTTGCAGAAATGAATAATTTTCCCAATATATACTGCTTACAAAACTGAAACCAAATCACATAAGCAATTTAAACAGACCTGAAAGCTCTAGTAAAATAGAAGCTGTAACCAAGTCTTTTCCCTGCCAAAGAAACAAGCACAATACAACAACATCATTAACAACAACAATCAGAATTATTTAGGGGCATAAATCTACCAGACTTTCAAAGAAGAATTAATACAAATACTCCTCAAATCATATCAGAAAATAAAAGCATTATTAACTCTGAGCAATTTACTTATGAACATACATGCAAAAATTGTCAACAAAATATTGTAAATCAAATGCAAGAAATATGAAATCCAGCAAACTGATAACCATGATGAAGTAGGTATAATCCTTGAATTAGGGATAACTTAACATTTGTAAACTGGTAGATGTAATCCATCGGATATATTGACAGCATCAATGGGAGAAGTCCTGTGAAGAATTGATACCCAGGTGTAGGGGAATGACAGAGCAGGGAGGCAGGTGTGGATGGGTGGGTGGGGGAACACCCTCACAGAAGTAGGGGGAGGTGGGATGGGATAGGAGGTTTCCTGGAGAAAACAAGGAAAGGAGATAACATTTAAAATGTAAATTAACAAAATATCAAAGAAAAGAAGAAAAAAAAGGTAAGTATATACATTCCTTTTTATTCACAACTTCTCTCTGCAAGAAATTCCCATCAGAATGAAAAACAATCAACTGATCACTAAATAACGTTTGCAAACTGGAGCACCAATCAGAAGGTTGACAGTCTAATGTCATCCTTTTTGTTTACTGTAGAGTCATATTGAAGTGCTTTATCACATGGCAGCTATCATTCAGCCTCAGATCCCATTGAGCTACACCTCCCCCCCCCCAAAAAAAAAATACCTGGCAGAGCTGGCAGAGCTCCAGGAGAAGGCATTTTCTCACACCTCAGCCTCCCGCAGAGCAACTGACCCTATGGGGTCAACTTCCTCAAGGATCACTGGAGCTGAGGCCCTGCTGAGAAGCACTGAGAAGACTGCAACCTGGCAGGGAGGGTCATGCCCACAGCGCATATATTGCAGTGCTTATCCCCCAGCTAAAGAGAGATTTTGTACAGCTATGCACTAAATATCTCTTTGTGTTCTCTCTCTCTCTGTCTCTCTCTCTGTCTCTCTCTCTCTCTCCTCTCTCTCTCTCTCTCTCTCTCTCTCTCTCTCTCTCTCTCTCTCTCTCTCTCTCGACCCCATCGTTTCACTTCCCAGCTCTTCGTCCACGGAAAACCAGCTCGTGTGAAACTCCTGGGAAACTTCAGTTTCCTTTATTACAATTGGTGCTTTCCATATAATATAGAATAATTTTTTTTAATCTCTCTATTCCTTCCCACATTGTCTCCATCAGTTTCTGCCCCTCATTGGAAAACAAATACACTAATCAGGGAAATAATAAAATAAAATATTATACAATATTATGAAATAAAACAAAACAGAAGCAAACACATCAGAATGGCCAGCAGTAGATAGCTAACAGGAAGCAAATTCAAAGGCATCTTTCAAGGATCCTTAATTCATAATGTCATTTCAGGACTCACTCTTCCTTCCTTCCTGCCTTTCTTCCTTCCTTCCTTCCTTTCTTCCTTCATTCTTTCCTTCCTTCCTTTATTCTGCTTGCTCTCCCCTGCCCTCCTTATTTCTCCTCCTTTTCTCTCTTTCTTCCTCCCTCCCTCCTCCTCTCTCCCTCTCCCTTGCTCTCTCTCTATTTCTTTTTTGAATTAATTATTTATTCTATGTCCGGCTCTTTGATAATGACCCAAAATAAAATATTATTACTTGAATTGCCAAAACATGCTTCTTTGGGCCTGACAGTCAGAGAAGATGCACCTACCCTCAAGAGTCTTGAGGTCCCATGGAGTTTAGAAGTCAGGTAGGGTTGCTGGGAATGTCCTCATGGAGACAGGGGGACTGGGAAGGAGGTATGTGTTGTGGAACAGTCAGAAGGTGGACCAGGAAGGGAATAAAATCTGCAGTGGAAAAAAAATAAAAAGATAAATTAAAAAAATAAAATATTTATCAGCAATTATACACTCTATTACTTTTCTACTTATTTACCTTGCAGAAGCAATGTAGACTTTGCTTCTGAATCAAACCTTTTGTTGTTGTTTTCATAAGAAAGCAGTGGTCTTTATCAAATAGTAGGTAAGAATCAGTAACTATTTCATTATTAACAGTGCTGTTTGAACATAATATATTTGAAACAAAACTCCTGATTTTCATTCAACCAAATAACAGAAACTATCTCAACCCAGACATTTTGAAGATAATCAAAGCCAAGCATATGTATTTATTTCCATGGTAAACAGATTGCCGTCTGAGAAATAAGTCAGGGTGGTATTTTATTGTATCTAAAATCTTCCTATTGTACCATAGAATTAATTCATCATCTACCGTCCCACACACTAGCATGATGAAGGGTATTTGCATACTCTGTCTTCCTGTCAAGGTACAAAGTAAATGTATTTAAGCATCAAAGTAATGTATTAATTATCTAATTAATCTTAATAATTTCACTTGAAGAAATGCAGAAAATCTTTAAGTTGCACAGATATACATGATAATGTAAAAAATATAACTTAATAACAAGCATTTTATAAAAATTAAGGAATTCTAGAAATGAATAATAATCACATGATCTGTTCTGTGATTTTTTTTTACTTCTACACCATTTGCTTCTAAAGATATTGATATTTTTTCACATATGTACATGATTTTTCATAATGCAAATCCAAAACTTACTTTAGATAATCAATTATCTCTTATTCAATGTATCAGTATTCAGTCAAGAAGATACTTCTACTTTGATTTATACTATCAAATTTCATTGTAAATCAAGTGATTGAACTTTAAACAGCATATTTAAATCTATGCACCTCTCTTCACTTATAAAACTGGTAATAAATACAATAATAGTTCTTTTTATTCAATAGTTCTTAGACTATGCCTAATTACAAGTTTCCTTATACTTAAGTGAGTACATTTTGGTGCACTTAATAATAGATAACAGAAAAATCTTAAAAAGTCAAGAAACTTCAATTAAATTTTAAACATATTTTTCTGTGAATTATGTAATTGAAACTGATTGAATTCATATATCTACTTATATTTATATTAAAGTGTGGAGTTCAATTACTTCCCACTTATTAAACAAATTACTTGGAAAAACTTTAAAGAATTAAAAACCCTACAATTTTTGGCACCAACATTTTTGTAGTCAATTACTTTAGTAAAATATAAGTAATTGAAACAATATTCTGCTTTTTTTATTCAAGTAATATTCTTGTCTTTGTAAGGGTTTCTAAAGCTTTGAGGAAACACCATGACTACAGAAACTCTTATAAATGAAAACATTTAATTAGGGCTGAATTACATGTTCAGAGGTTGAGTCCATTAAAGCTTTGGTGGGAAACAGGGCAGTGCAAAGTCAGACATGGTGACAAATCATTCAATTTATAAGTCCATGGGGGCCATTTTTTTTCAAACTGCCATAATACTTTGATAATCAATTTTTGAGTAGTGGTGATTGGATGATGTATGTTCACCAAGCATCATGACCTTTGGTAAGGCCAGTAAGGACTATAGTATTAGTTTCCTCATGAATGAATCACAATAACACGTATATAAAGACTTTCTCTAAGAGAAACCATAATTCTAGCACCAATAGCAATATCTAAATAACTAGAGTTACATACATCCTTTTGACGCCTAGGAAAATTGCTTGACTGATAGATGTTGTCCTACAAGCACTATGACCCTAGAACCAACATATAAATGACAGGTATGGTAATGTGCACATGTAACTTTGGAATTTGGGAGGCAGAAATAGGAGAATTCTTGGGGCTTATTGGTTACCCACTTTATTATTTGTTCATTTGTTTAAGTTAGGGGGTCTGTGACTTAGGTCCGTTCCCAGACTCATGATTATTATCTTGTCTTAGCTTCTTGGGGACTGGAACATGAGGCATAAACTATCACTACTAATATCCAAAATCTACTCTTTAATCTTCAAAATATTGGAGGAAATGAGTTATGCAAGCGACAACATTGTGAAATAAAAGTCTGTAATAAAGGGACCCAAGTCCTTCTATATCTATTTCCTTTACTTTTCCAGAGACACAACCTTTAATTTTGATAAAGCAAAATTATGTCTTTATAAGTAATCATTTTTATTTGCTTACATTTCAAAGATTATCCCCTTCTCTAGTTTCCTGGTATCCCTGCCACAAGCTCCCTACCATATCCCCTTCCCCTTTACCTCTAAGAGGGTGCTCCCAACCAAGCACTCCAGCCTCATGTCCCTAGCATCCCTCTGCTCTTGGGCATCAAGCTTCTACAGGACCATGCATCTCTCCTCACTGATACCAGATGAGGCAGTCCTCTGCTACATATGTATCTGGAGTCATGGAACCCTCCATGTATACTCTTCGGTAGGTGGTTTAGTCCCTGGGAGTTCTGAAGGGTCTGATTAGTTGATATTATTGTTCTTCTTTTGGGTTGCAATCTTTTTTCAGCTCCTTCAGTCTTCCCCCTAACTCTTCCATTGGGGTGCCCAGGCTCAGTTCAATGGTTGGATATGAATCTCTGCATCTGTTTGAGTCAGGTGCTGGCAGAACCTCTCAGAGGACAGTCATACCAGGCTCCTGTCTGCAAGCACATGTTGGCATCTTCAGTAAGTGTAGGGATTTGGGTCTGCAGATGGGATGAATTGCAAGATGGGGTAGTTTCTGTATGGCCTTTCCTTCAGCTCCAGAGACACAACCTTATTTATTGTCCTCTCATCTCATAGATTCTCTTTCTTCATTGTAAACTATATGTAAACTCCATGAAACTTCATGTATTATTTATAATTAAAAGTAATTAAATGTTTAGTTCACAAAGTGCTTTACAAAACTCCAAATATGACAAAATAAATCAAATTAATCAAAATAATATAACGGTTTTAGATTTTTAAAAAGCAAATACGTCAAAATTTTCCTGCCACTTACACAATGGGTCTTTCTCATAGAGCCCAAAGTTTCCAGTAAATTAGAACTGTATTACAAAGGTGTTAATTTCGAGTTGTATGGCTTGTCTTGGTATAATTATACTACAAGGAGGGTATTCAGTGATCTGCCAATGCATGACGAGTTCCTCAAGGACAGCTGAAAATCCCAGTGTAAATTTCACACAGGCAATCTTACAAACAGAATAAAGCATTAAGACACTTGTCATGTTCTTTCTAAATCTTCCCATTTTCATGTAAAGTACCGAGTGCCCTCTCGCTGCCACTTAGAGTTGTCTTAAATTTCAAAATGTTTTGTTTTCTCAAAAACATCTTCCATTCACGACACTGTTACTTTTTTCCTTTTACTACATATGAAAGAAATATTGACCTACTATAATTTCCTTTTCGGATCACATTCTCACCAGCAACATGGACGGAAGTTTATAATACAGTGTAGAACAGCTAATAAAGCCAGAGGCACGAATAAATTAGAGATGGTGAGAATATTTTGTTCAGTTGGCCAATGAAAATAGTTGTCACACAAAAGAGAAGAAAACAAACCACTACCTAGTTTCATATTCCTTATCTACAATGCGGTCAAGTATATTCCTAGCTAACAAAAAAAAACTTTTCTGAGATTCTCACTACTGGCCTATGGAAAAGTAACTCTGTGGAATACATTCAGACTGAATCTATAGTGTACTTTTAGACCTGGAAGTAAAACTTTTTGTTTTTTTCATCATTTATTTATTTATTTATTTATTTATTTATTTATTTATTTATTTTTATACTCCAGATTTCATTACCAACACCCACCCCTGTCCACCCTCTGACTCTTCCACATTCCATACCTCATCCCCAGGGCTCTGTTTCAATGAGGATGTCCCCACTCCCACCCCCAGCCCTACCAGATCTCTAAATTCCCTGGAGCTTCCAGTTTCTTGAGGGTTAAGTGTATCTTCTTTGACTGAACTCAGACCTGGCAGTCCTCTGCTGTATATGTGTTGAGGGCCTCATATCAGCTAATATATGCTGCCTGGTTGGTGGTCCAGTGTTTGAGAGATCCCTGGGGTCCAGATTAATTGAGACTGCTGGTTCTCCTACAGGGTCACCCTGCTCCTCAGCTTCTTCCAGCTTTTCCCTAATTTAACCATAATTAATTAATGTTTTAATCTCCAGATTTTATTCCCCCACCCTGCCCAACCTCTTACTGTTCCACATCCCATATCTCCTCCCCACCCCCCTGTCCTCACTTGGGTCCTTCAGCTTGTTGACCTCTTTGAGTTCTGTGGACTGTATCTTGGGTATTCTTTTCTTTTGTTTTGTTTTCTTTTCTTTTCTTTTCTCTTCTCTTCTTTTCTTTTCTTTTCTCTTTGGCTAATATCCACTTATTAGTTAGTACATCCCATGCATGACATTTTGGGTCTGAGTTACCTCATTCAGCATGACATTTTCTAGTTCCATCCATTTGTCTGCAAAACTCAGAATGGCCTCATTTTAATATCTGAGTAGTATTCCATTGCGTAAATGACCCACATTTTCTGTATCCATTCTTCTGTTTGGGACATCTGGGTTCTTTCCAAACTCTGGCTATCACAAGGCCACTGTGAACATAGTTGAACACATGCCCCTGTGGCATGGTGGGGCATCTTTTGGGTATATTCCCAAGAGTGGTATAGCTGGGTCTTAAGGTAGAACTATTTCCAATATTCTGAGAAACCTGCAGATTGATTTCCAGAGTGGTTGTACCAATTTGAGATCCTACCAGCAATGGAGGAGTGTACCTCCATTCTGTGTTTCTCCACATTGTCTCCAACATGTGTTGTCACCTGAAGTTTTGATCTTAGTCATTCTGATTGGTGTAAGGTGGAATCTCAGGATCATTTTGATTTGCATTTCTCTAATCACTAATGACTTTGAACATTTCTTTAGTTGCTCAGGCATTTGAGATTACTCTGTTGTGAATTCTTGGTTTAGATCTATACCCCATTTTTGATTGGGTTGTTACAAATCTCTGGTTAGACCTCCCCACAAAAGTAAGACAGAAAATCACATTCCAACAATGAAAATAGAGACAAGACTAATGAATGACATGTCCAACCCTTTCTCCAATCTGTCCTCTGAAGAACCGATTTGATTATAGTTTTCCCCAGTAAAACCACATTATTTCAATGAATCATCACTCCATTTTTAGGAAGCTTTATAAAATTTGAATTACTAAATAGTTTTATTTAATCAGAGTAAGCTTCTAATTATTTTTGAAGTTCAGTCAGTTTCACAACCATATGTTAACTGCTTTTTCACTATTTTTTTCCAGGAACAATGTTTCAGAGTTTTTTTATTTATAAATTCAAGCTTTTCATTAATTCTGTAAAATATGTGGAATTATTTCTTTTAGAAATATGTGGACTTATGACTTTTAAGGTGATTTAAATTCACAGAACATTGAATATCAAGCCCAAAGGGTTTTTTATTTTTTTCATTCCTCTGGTCCACATTCACATAACTCTTCCTGATATCAATTTATTCCAGAAAAGTTTCATGTTAGAGACAATACATATACCAGAATAAATACATTGCTACCTCTAGAAGCCCAGAGACTAACTTTGAGCCTACATTTATTGTTGGAATTATTGAGATTTCAAGTAATTTAATGACATATGTCAACATAGAGAGTATCCAAAAACTGCTGATAAACTAACATATGCATTATTTCTGGGTTGTATTTTTTTTTGATTCATTGAATTTTTCCTTGTAGTCTGTAAAAACAACTAATTTTAAATACTTTCATATTTTATCTGTTCTAGAATATCACATAGTTAAGCAGCATGATAAAAATAAATTTTGACATTTGTAGATTTATTTGGAAAAAATAGTTTTAAAATGTCCATTTTTTAAAAGTCCAGAGTACTCTTGCTTTTAGTTTAAAATATTAATGATTTACTTAGAAATGAAATGTTATCTGCATTCAAGTTTGAGAAATTATAATGAAACTGGTTAGCATTTACATGTATCATTCATTTATTTGTGTTTGTGTGTGTTTGTATGTTTCTGTTGCCCACATATTTTCAGATAACTTGAATAAATTCTAACAATATGAGTATTGTCGGTTACAGTAAAAGCAGTAGTATCCTTTGTGTTATAATATACCATGTGATTACTTTTTAAAATAGCTTCAGCATTGAGAGAGAGATACACGCACAGACACAGACACACACACACATACACAGAGACACAGACAGACACTCATACATACACACACACACACACACACACAGAGTTACAGACAAAGACACAGACACAGAAAAAGAGAAATACTTTGCTCCCTGTAGACATTTGCGGTTTCATATTTAGGATTTGTGCCACAGCAATTTGAACTCACCAAATTGGGTACACCAGTTTGGGCACACCAAGGTGCATAGTGGTATCTTATTTTTATTTCACACGTGGAGCATCTTTTCCTATGATTATTTGACACCTGTGTGTCTTATTTATAAGATCTTAGGACATTTCTGTTAAGAATGCTTTCTTATTCAATTTTAAGAATGTTTTTTATAATATATGTCAACACAGTATGAGACATGTTTTTCTGCACAATTTTCTCCCATTCAGAATTTTCTTTACTATCCTCTTAGCAATATATTTCCAGAGACTTGTATTTTCCCATTATTTAATTAATTAACTAATTACCTAATTATTAACTAGTTCATTCATTTATTTATTTACATCACAATCACGGTCCCCATCTTGGTCCTCCTCACACAGTCCCTCCTCCCCATACAAACCTCGCTTTTTTTGCTGAGAGAGTAAAGTGTAACAACCCGTGGTTACATTTGAACAGGTTACTGGGTTCCCTGGGGATAGAAACAGGGTGACAAGAGAAAGATGGAACCGAAACAAGATTTCCTGCTCAAGGTTCAAAGTTTAATGGGGTTCTCCAAATATATAGGTGTTGGGGGGACCCTTCCCCCCAAAGGCTGGAAACAAGTCTGCAGAATTGGTTTTGCTAGCTCTGCAGGTCGCTGGCTCTGCAGGTGACAGGCACTGCTAGGGTCACTCAGGGTTCTGCAGGTCTTTGGAGAACAAAGGGCTAGAGCTCTGCCCCAGGTGGGAAGCAGAAACTCCTGCTCAAGGGTTGGGAGGAGGGCACAGTAAAGTACCTCTGGGCATCCTCTTGCCCTGGCACTGCGACTTTCTACAGGGCTAGTCTCATTCTCCCCCACTAAGGCCAGACAAGGCAGCCCAGTTAGGGAAATGGATTTCACCGCTTTAGAGACAGCTCCAGATCCAGTAGTTGGGGGACACACATGAAGACAGTACTACAGATCTACTACATATGTGTGGGGGTCCTAGGTGCAGCCTCAGTATGATCTTTGACATTTCATTCAAACTGAAGTACTCCAAGGGTTATTTGGTCTTCCAGTAGAGATTTTATCCCTGCCAGTACCATCAAACCTTCCCCTAACTCTTCCATACAACTGTCTGATTTCCATCCAAGATTTTGCTGTCAGCCTCTGGATCTGTTTCAGTCAGCTCCTAGAGGAAGCTTCTCAGTGGATAGTTTTGCTAGGTTCCTGTCTGCAAGCCTAAGAGAGTATTAACAGTCAGGAATTGGTGCTTTCTCTTGGAATGGGTCTCAAGTTGGGCCAGTTATTGGTTGGTCATTTCCTCAGTCTATGTTTCAGCTTTGACACTGAATGACTACACAAGGTAGTTACTTAAGGTTCAATATCCCTACTGCTATGAGTCTCAGCTAAAGTCACCCCATGTAGATTTCTGGGATCTTCCCTCATTCCAGGTATCTGGCATTTACTAGAGATGCTTCCCACCCCCCAAACCTGCCAGCTTCTGATTTCCATTAATTCACCTGGCCCTCAATCCTATCTCTCACAATACTTGCAATACTTGAACCGGAATGTCCCGATTCCCCTTCCCATCCCTTCTCCCACCCAGTTCCATCCATCCATCTGCCATTTATGTTTTGTGTTTGTGTCCAGTGTTCAGCATAATTAAAGAAAAATGGGCTATAAATTTGTGTGGGAGGAAGAAACAAGAGGAATAGACAAGAAAAGATGCATGAATGAGGAGCAAGAGGGGAAATAATGTAATAATATTTTAATTGAATGTAAAGTTAACATAAAACATATACATTAAATTGTCATGTCGGGTTCATTTATGTCAGCTATATTGACAGTGACTTGCTTAAAATGTTTCTGATGGGAAATCACTAAGTCCTGAATATACTAACTATAGTATACCACACACCATGCAAAATACTTAAGGAAAAATGATAGCACAGATAAAACAATCATAAGCTTTCACCTCACGGACTACATACACTAGCTGTTAAAACAGGTAAAATAAAATCTGTATGGAATAAAAATAAACACACACATACACATAAACACACCCACAAATACATACAAATAAATACACACACATACACACACACCACAAATAAATATTAGAAACCATGGGAAAGGCTGTTTCAGACAGTTCCTTTGTTTAAAGGCATAGAAGGATGGAAATGCAAATCAAAACGACCCTGAGATTCCACCAGTCAGAATGGCTAAGATCAAAAACTCAGGTGATAAGATGCTGGCAAGGATGTGGAAAAAGAGGAACACTCCTCCATGGTTAATGGGATTGCAAGCTGGTACAACCACTCTGGAAATAAGTCTGAGATAGGAAGTTTCCAGAAGGAAGCCAGGAAAGGGAATGACATTTGAAATGTAAATAAAGAAAATATATAAAATAGAGAGAGAATTAAAAGGAGAAAACCAGGTAAAGGGGACTGGGGCTCTATTTACTAAGGTCTTAAGTTTAGAATATTAATTTAAAGTGAATAAATATATGTTTATATATTCAACCAACCATATAAATAACTGGGTGATTGATGCAAGAAGGGGAGTAAGTGTAATTAGGGATTTAGCAAGAGTCAGTCATGTATCATGCTATAAAACACTTTAGGCAGGCTAAATTTTAGTCTAAGGCCTTAGGAACCTCTAAAAACTTCAATACGAATGCATTTATAATTCTAATAATTCTCCTGTGGGAGCTGCTATGGGAGAAGTAAATGGGGAGGAGGAGAGAAAAAGGAGGGAAGGTAGTTTGTGCAAGGAGAGATAGTTAAAACTCACAACCATTCAAAGGGTTTTGTGGAAACCTCCTACAGTAAAAACTTCTTAAAATATGTATTTATGACTTTTATTTCCCCTTCTATGTGAGATTCAAGCATCTTTCCTGGGCCTTCCTTCTTGTTTAGCTTCTTTGGGTTTTTGGAATATAGCATAGACATCTAGAACTTTGTGGCTAATACCCACTTATAGGTGAATGCATATTATGTGTGTCCTTTTGGATCTCAGGTACTTCATTCAGGATGATAGTTTCTAGTTCCATCCATTTGCCTGCAAAATTCATGATGGCATTTTTTTAATAGCAAAGTAGTACACAATTGTGTAAATGAAGCACATTTTCTTTAATGATTCTTTATTTGAGGGGCATCTGGGTTGTTTCCAGTTTCTGGCTATTAAAATAAAGCTGCTATGAAAATAATGAAACATGTGTCCTTGTGGTATGTTGAATGATCTTTTGGGAATATGTCCAGGAGTAGCATAACTGGGTGTTGAAATAGAACCATTATCAGTTTTCTAGAAACTGACAAATTAATTTCCAGTGTGTTTTTATAAGTTTGTAATCCCACCAGCAATAGAGGAGAGTACCCTTTGCTTAACACTCTTGACAGCATCTGCTGTCACTTGAGTTTTTGATCTTAGCCATTCTGATGGGTGTCAGATAGAATCTCAGGGTCATCTTGATTTGCATTTCTTTTATTGAACATTTCATTGTTTCCTGGTCATTTGAAAGTCCTTTTTCGAGAACTCTCTCTTTGGTTCTGTATACATTTTTTTTTATTTTATTTTATTTTTTTAATTTACATTCCAAATCACTTCCCCTTTCCCATTTCCTCCCTCCCCGAAAGTCACATAAGCCCCCTTCCCTCCCTCTTTTCTCCATTCAACCCCCTCTCATTACTCTGTCCTGGCATTCCCCTACATCCAGTCTTTCCAGAACCAGGGGTCTCTCCTTCCATCTTTTTAGAAATCTATTGATATGTGGATTGTGTCTAGGGTATTCCGAGATTCTGGGTCAATATCCCCTTATCAGTGACTGCATACCATGTGTGTTCTTTTGTGATTGGGTTACTTCACTAAGGATGATATTTTCAAGATCTGACCATTTGCCTAGGAATTTCGTGAATTCATTGTTTTTAATTGCAGAGTAGTATTCCATTGTGTAGATATACCACATCTTCTGAATCCATTCCTCCGTTGAGGGACATCTGGGTTCTTTCCAGCTTCTGGCTATTATAAATAAGGCTGCTATGAACATAGTGGAGCATGTGTCCTTATTGCATGCAGGTAAAGTCTCTGGGTATATGCCCAGGAGAGGTATAGCCGGATGCTCCGGGAGTGTCATGCCCAGTTTTCTGAGGAACCGCCAGACTGCTTTCCAGAGTGGTTGTACCAGCTTGCAATTCCACCAGCAGTGGAGGAGTGTTCCTCTTTCTCCACATCCTCGCCAACAACTGCTGTCTCCTGTGTTTTTGATCTTAACCATCCTGACTGGTGTGAGATGGAATCTCAGGGTTGTTTTGATTTGCATTTCCCTAATGACTAAGGATGATGAACATCTCTTTAGGTGCTTCTCAGCCATTAGATATTCTTCAGGTGAGAACACTTTGTGTAGCTCTGTACCCCATTTTTTAATAGGGTTACTTGCCTCTCTGGAGTTTAACTTCTTGAGTTCTTTGTATATCTTGGATATTAGCCCTCTGTCGGATGTAAGGTTGGTAAAGATCATTTCCCAGTTAGTTGGTTGCCGCTTTGTCTTTTTGACAGTGTCTTTTGCCTTGCAAAAACTTTGTAATTTAATGAGGTCCCATTTGTCTATTCTTGATCTTAGAGCATAAGCTATTGGAGTTCTGTTCAGGAAATTCTCCCCTGTGCCCATATGTTCAAGGTTCTTCCCTAGTTTCCCTTCTATTAGTTTCAGTGTGTCTGGTTTTATGTGGAGATCTTTGATCCACTTAGAATTGAGCTTAGTGCGAGGAGATAAGGATGGGTCAATTTGCATTCTTCTGCATGTTGACCTCCAGCTGAGCCAGCACCATTTGTTGAAAAGGCTATCTTTTTTCCACTGGATGGTTTTAGCTCCTTTGACAAAGATCAAGTGACCATAGGAGTGTGGATTCATTTCTGGGTCTTCAATTCTGTTCCATTGATCTACATGTCTGTTACTGTACCAATACCATGCAGTTTTTAACACTATTGCTCTGTAGTACAGCTTGGGGTCCGGGATACTGATTCCCCCAGGGGTTCTTTTACTCTTGAGAATACTTTTAGCTATTCTGGGTTTTCTGTTATTCCAGATGAATTTTTGAATTGCTCTTTCTAAGTCTATGAAGAATTGAGTTGGGATTTTGATGGGGATTGCATTGAATCTGTGTATTACTTTTGGTAAGATGCTCATTTTTACTATATTAATCCTGCCAATCCATGAGCATGGCAGATTTTTCCATCTTCTGAGGTCTTCTTCAATTTCTTTCTTCAGAGACTTGAAGTTCTTGTCTTACAGATCTTTCACTTGTTTGGTTAGAGTCACGCCAAGATACTTAATATGGTTTGTGGCTATCGTGAAGGGTATTATTTCTCTTACTTCTTTCTCAGCCTGCTTATCCTTTGAGTATAGGAAGGCTTCTGACTTGCTTGAGTTGATTTTATATCCGGCCACTTTGCTGAAGTCGTTTATCAGCTGTAGGAGTTCTCTGGTGGAGTTCTTTGGGTCGCTTATGTATACTATCATATCGTCTGCAAATAGTGATAGTTTGACTTCTTCCTTTCCAATTTGTATCCCTTTGACCTATTTTTGTTGTCTAATTGCTCTAGCTAGAACTTCAAGTACTATATTGAAAAGATATGGAGAGAGAGGGCAGCCTTGTCTAGTCCCTGATTTTAGTGGGATTGCTTCAAGTTTCTCTCCATTTAGATTGATGCTGGCTACTGGTTTGCTGTAAATTGCTTTTACTATGTTTAGATATGGGCCTTGAATTCCTGATCTTTCCAAGACCTTTAGCATGAAAGGATGCTGAATTTTGTCAAATGCTTTCTCAGCATCTAATGAGATGACCATGTGGTTTTTTTCTTTGAGATTGTTTATGTAGCAGATTACTTTTGGTAAGATGCTCATTTTTACTATATTAATCCTGCCAATCCATGAGCATGGCATTGATGGATTTCCTTATATTGAACCATCCCTGCATCCCTGGAATGAAGCCTACTTGATCGTGGTGAATCAACGTTTTGATGTGTTCTTGGATTCAGTTGGCAAGAATTTTATTGAGTATTTTTGCATCGATATTCATAAGAGAGATTGGCCTGAGATTCTCTTTCTTTGTCGGATCTTTGTGTGCTTTTGGTATTAGTGTAATTGTGGCTTCATAGAACGAGTTGGGTAGTGTTCCTTCTGTTTCTATTTTGTGGAACAGTTTGAAGAGTATTGGTGTTAGGTCTTCTTTGAAGGTCTGATAGAATTCTGCAGTAAAACCATCTGGACCTGTGCTTTTTTTTGGTTGGAAGACTTCCAATGACAACTTCTATTTCTTCAGGGGTTATAGGATGGTTTAGATGGTCTATTTGATCCTGATTTAATTTTGGTACTTGGTATCTGGCAAGGAAATTGTCCATTTCCTCAAGATTTTCTAGTTGTGTTGAATACAGGTTTTTGTAGTAGGATCTGATGATTTTTTGAATTTCCTCAGTTTCTGTAGTTATCTCTCCCTTTTCGTTTCTGATTTTATTAATTTGGATACTATCTCTGTGCTCTCTGGTTAGTCTGGCTAAGGGCTTATCTATCTTGTTAATTTTCTCAAAGAACCAACTCCTCATTTTGTTGATTCTTTGTATGGTTTTATTTGTTTCTACTTGATTGATTTCAGCCCTGAGTTTGATGATTTCCTGCCTTCTACTCCTCTTTGGTGTATTTGCTTCTTTTTGTTCCAGGGCTTTCAGGTGTGCCATTAAACTGTTAGTGTATGCTGTCTCCCGTTTCTTTTTGGCGACACTCAGGGCTATGAATTTTCCTCTTAGCACTGCTTTCATTGTGTCCCATAAATTAGGGTATGTTGCGCCTTCATTTTATTAACTTTCAAAAAGTCTTTGATTTCTTTCTTTATTTCCACCTTGACCAAGTTATCATTGAGTAGAGCATTGTTCAGCCTCCATGTGTACATGGGTTTTCTTTTGTTTTTGTTGCCATTGAAGACCACCCTTATTCCATAGTGATCTGATAGGAGGCATGGGATTATTTCTATCTTCTTGTATCTGTTGAGGTCTGATTTGTGACCAATTATATGGTCAATTTTGGAGAAGGTACCATGAGGAGATGAGAAGAAGGTGTATTCTTTAGCTCTAGGATGAAATGTTCTATATATATCAGTAAGTTCCATTTGGTCCAAGGCTTCAATTAGATTCACTGTGTCCCTGTTTAGTTTCTGCTTTCCTGAACGATCCATTTCAGAGAGCGGGGTGTTGAAGTCACCCACTATTATTGTGTGCGGTGCGATGTGTGCTTTGAGTTTTAGTAAAGTTTCTTTTACGAATGAGGGTGCCCTTGCATTTGGAGCATAGATATTCAGAATTGAGAGTTCTTGATGGTGGATTTTTCCCTTGATCAGTATGTAGTGTCCTTCTGTGTCTTTTTTGATGACTTTAGGTTGAAAATCAATTTTATCCGATATTAGGATGGCTACTCCACCTCGTTTCTTGGGGCCATTTGCTTGTAAAATTGTTTTCCAGCCTTTTACTCTGAGGTAGTGTTTGTCTTTGACACTGAGGTGCGTTTCCTGCATGCAGCAAAATGCTGGGTCCTGTTTACATATCCAGTCTGCTAGTCTATGTCTTTTAATTGGGGAATTGAGACCATTGATATTAAGAGAGATTAAGGCATAGTGATTATTGCCATCTGCCATTCTTGACGCTATCTTTATGTTTGAGTGGTTATCTACTTTTGGGTTTGATTCAAGAAGGTTATTATCTCATTTTTTCCAGGGTGTTGTTTCTCTCCCTGTATTGGAAGTTTCCACCTATTATCCGTTGCAGGGCTGGATTTGTGGAAAGATATTGTGAAAATTTGGTTTTATCATGGAATATCTTGGTCTCTCCATCTATGGTGATTGAGAGTTTTGCTGGGTATAGTAGTCTAGGCTGTCATTTGTGCTGTCTTAGTGTCTGCATGAGATCTGCCCAGGAACTTCTGGCTTTCATAGTCTCTGGTGAGAAGTCTGATGTGATTCGGATAGGTCTTCCTTTGTATGTTACTTGGCCCTTTTCTCTTACTGCTTTTAGTATTCTTTCTTTGTTTAGAACATTCGGTGTTTTGATTATTATGTGACGGGAGGTATTTCTGTTCTGGTCCAGTCTGTTTGGAGTTCTGTAGGCTTCTTGTACGTTCATCGCCATCTCTCTCTTTAAGTTAGGGAAGTTTTCCTCCATAATTTTGTTGAAGATGTTTACTGGCCCTTTAAGTTGCAAATCTTCACTCTCATCTATACCTATAATCCTTAGGTTTGGTCTTCTCATTGTGTCCTGGATTTCCTGGATGTTTTGGGTTACATGTTTTTGCATTTTGCATTTTCTTTGACTGTTGAGTCGATGCTTTCTATGGAATCTTCAGCACCTGAGATTCTTTCTTCCATCTCTTGTATTATATTGTTGATGTTTGCATCTATGACTCCTGATTTCTTCCCAAGGTTTTCTATCTCCAAAGTTGTCTCCCTTTGTGATTTCTTAGTTGTTTCTACTTCCTTTTTTAGTTCCTGGATAGATTTGCTGAGATCCTTCACTTGTTTGTTTGTATTTTCCTGTATTTCTTTAAGGTATTTTTGCATTACCTCTTTCAGGATTTCTTCCTGATGACCCACGTTCTCCTGCATTTCTCTGAGCGATTTTTGTGTTTCCTCCTCATGGGATTCCATCTGTTGATCCATCGTCTCCTGCATTTCTTTAAGCAGTTCTCGTGTTTCCTTTGTAAGGGCATCTAACCGTTGATTCATTTCTTTAAGCAATTTTTGTGTTGCCTCCTTATGGGCATCCATCTGTTGACCCATATTCTTCTGCATTTCTTTATGCCAATTTTGTGATTCCTTTGTGAGTGCATCTACCCGTTGATTCATCTCGTTAAGCGATTTTTGTGTTGTCTCCTTGTGCGCCTCCATCTTTTGATCCATGTTCTCCCGCATTTCTCTAAGCGATTTTTGTGTTTCCTTTGTAAGGGCTTCTAACTGTTGATTCATGGTCTCCTGTAACTCTTTATGAGATTTATTTGTGTCCTTCTTGTGATCCTCTAATAGCATCATGAGAAGTGATTTTAAATCCAGATCTTGTCTTTTGGGTGTGGTGGGGTATCCAGGACTTGCTGCTGTTGGAGAGTTGGGTTCGGATGGTCCCACATTACTTTGATTTCTGTTAGTAACATTCCTACGTTTGCCTTTTGCCATCTGGATACCTCTGGTGTTAGTTGGTCCTGCTGCCACTGGCTGTTGGTTGGACCTCCTGTGAGCCTGCAAAGCTATTTCTGCGCCCCCTGGATTACCAGGATTCCCTTGGCACCGATTTCTGGGGCCTGCCTGCTCCTGAGTGACTTTGGAGCCCTAATGTGCCTTGCCCCAAGTGATCTTATATTGGGGAGGCCTTGCACATCTAAAGGTTCAGCCTAGTGGATTCCTGGAGAGAGGTCGCCGAAGGGAGGCTGGTAGGCTCCTGCCCTGTGCAGGGGTGAGTGATCTCTCCTGGGGGGGGGGAGGGGGCGTCCCTCTGCCAGGCAGAAGTCCCACAGCAGAGCTGGCGCGCTGGTTACTGCAGATCAGCCCAGCACCTGGGAGCAGGTTACACACAAGCTGCCTGAGACCGAAGCGATATTATGCCTGTCTGTCTCTGAGCCTGGCGGTCCCAACTACCTGGCCACTGGAGCGAAGATGGAGGAGGGCACTCTCCGTGGTGCTGCTCACCCTGTAGACGCGATGGCCCGCTGATCTGGCACCCAGACGACCACAGCGCTGACCCGTTCTCGGGCACAGACAGAAGCCCCAACAGGCCGTGTCCCAAGTGATGTTATATTGGGGATAGGGAGCTTGGGGTACCTGTCTCTTCAGCGCAGTCCGCGGGAACAGAGGTCGCGGAAGGAAAGCTGGTAGGCTCCCGCCCAGTGCGGGGTCCCTCTGCCAGGCAGAAGTCCCACAGCAGAGCTGGCGCGCTGGTCACTGCAGATCAGCCCAGCACCTGGGAGCTGCACACACACAAGCCGCCCGAGACCCAAGCGACATTATGCCTGTCTGTCTCAGAACCTGGCTGTCCCAACCTCCTACATTTTTTTTAATTGGGTTATTTTAGTTGTTGGTGTCTAACTTCTTGAGTTCTTTATGTATTTTGGATATTAGCCCTTTTTCAGATGTAGAGTACCTGAAGATCATTTCCAATCTGTAAGGTGCCATTTTGTCCTAAAGAGAGTATCCTTTGCCTTACAGAAGTTTTTCATTTTCATGAGATCCTATTTATTAATTGTTGATCATAGAACCTGAACCATAGGTGTTCTGTTCACAAGTTGTCTCCTATACCAATGATATCAATGTTATTTCCCACTTTGTCTTCTATTTGCTTTAGTGTTTCTGCTTTTATGTTGAGGTCTTTGTTCCACATGGATTTTAGTTTTGTGCAGGGTAATAAATATGGATCTATTTGCATTTTCTACATGTAGATATCCAGTTAGAGCAGCACCATTTGTTGAAGATTTTCCATTTCATGGTTTTGCCTTCTTTGTCAAAAATCAAGTGTCTTCATTTTCAATTTGTTTCCGTTGTTCAATCTGTCCATTTTTATATCAATACCATGAATTTCTTATCACTATTGCTCTGCAGGACAGCTTGAGGTCAGGGATGCTGATAAGCTCCAGACATTATTTTATTGTTCAGGATTATTTAACTATCCTAGGTTTCTTTTCTTTTCTTTCTTTTTTTTTTTTTTTGATTGTCTGTTTTTTCATATGAAGGTGAAAAATGTTCTTTTAAGATCTGTAAAGAATTGTGTTGGGATTTTGGTGGGAATTACCTTGAATCTGAAGACTGCTTTTAGTAAGATGGCGGTTTGTACCTCATTGATTCTACTGATTCACAAGGATGGGAGTTCTTTCCATCTTTTGATATCTTTTTAAATCTCTGTCTTCAGAGTTCTAAAGTTCTTGTCATGCAGGTTTTTCACTTGCTTGTTTAGAGTTACACCAAGATATTTTATATATTTGTTTCTATTGTGAAGGCTGTTGTTTTCCTGTTTTCTTTCTTAGACCATTTATTGTTTGTATAAAGGAGGGCAACTTATTTTTTGCAGTTAATTTGGTATCCAACCATTTTCATTACTGTTAATAAAGAAAATATTATCCTTTTTATAGATTTTTACATTTGATGTCCTATCAAGTAACCAATGGAGCTGAAGGCATGTAGCTTTTACTAAATTGTATTTTACAGTTTTAAATTTAGGTTTGTAATTCATTTTAGCTATATCTGGGGCACCATTAGTTTTTTAAAATTCTTCTTTCATTAAGTTATTTGTAACCATACTTATCACGAATGATTCATATGTTAAAACAGTTCAGAATGATGGGAAATATATTATTTGATTTCCTGTTTTTAAATCAAATTCATTTTCACTAAATCATTTTCAGACATTACAAAATAGCTCAGAAAGCAACTTCAAGAACTTTTATTTTGGCTCATCATTTCAGAAACTTCAGCTCACATTCAGCAGGCTCCATGGTTCTATGGGAGTCAAACAGGTACAGGAAATATCCATGGGAGCCAGCAAGCAGAAGTAGACAGGAAATGGCCAAGGATGAGATAAACCTGAGACACTACACACTTAGACTATTATCTAATGAAGACAAAGGGAACAATATCTCTCTTGAAACCACTTAGAAGTAATATATTAAACTGAAAACCTTCCAAACTATCCAAAATTTGTTCTTTATTCATGTAAGGAGCTTAATATTTGTTTTAATTTTGTCACAATATAATTTAAATTACTTATTTTTCAATGTAACAGAATTAATATTTAAAAGAGTTCTACAAAATCCAAACATATATATATATGCAGTGGTTGAAGTGATTATACATGTGCATAGTATAATAGAAATATATAAGCATTTTTAAAATATCAAAATAAAGTTATTATTGAAAGAAAAAAGCATGAAAGCCAAAAAATAAGTGCATTTTACCCTTCACAGTATAAATTGTTTTAATATACTTTCTGGAATCAGTTATTTGAAGGAATATTATTTCACAATAAAATGTTCACCTTTTAAATGTTTTACTTATTTGCCAGTTCAAAATTTAATGTATGAATTTTCTAGAAAGGCTTAATTCTTAAGCATTTAGCTTTTACATAGAGGATGATGCAGGAAAAGGAAGTAGAAAATGACATAATTATAGTATGCAATCTATATTTTGTAAAATCTCATTTTTTCCAAAAATTAGAATTATATTATAAAGATAGAAGTTAGTATAATTTAAAAAGCTCTTTTCATTTTATGATCCTGGACATTTTATTAAATGTGCTCTCTTTGGATCTCAAAAATAGTCTATTGGAATGAAGCACAGTAATATTAATTATTAATAAATGAACAGTGATTATGTTAATTAGGCTCTAACATCTTTACCAATATATCAATGCCATCCTGCCATCCTTCTCTGAGTGTGTCTGTGTGTGTGTGTGTGTGTGTGTGTGTGTATGTGTGTGTTGCATTCTTATCCTGACTGAAAATTTAGAGGTAGCGCCTAACTTTCTTTTTTTTTAAATTTACTTATTTTATTTTATGTATATGAGTACACTATAGCTGTACAGATGGTTGTGAGACATCATGTGGTTGCTGGGATTGAACTCAGGACCTTCGGAAGAGCAGTCAGTGCTCTTACCTGCTGAGCCATCTCACCAGCCCCTAACTTTCACTCTTTACAGTTTTCTGTCCTATATTACTCCAGGTTCTAATTTGAAAAACTTGAGATGACTTTTATTTGTTGTTTTATCAATTCTGAGAATCTTGAATTACCTAATATGTTTTTCTCTGACATACAGAATCCAAGAATTTTTATAATAATTTCCAGCTTTTAGTATGTTGTCTTGTAAATAATGTTACTCCATCCATTCATATGAAAACACTTCATTTCCTACTTTCTCAGGATGGGAAAACAAGTCAAGTCTAGGACCCTTATCAGTAGTGAATGAAATATTCTAAACAAATCCCATTCAGGCAATGCAGCTCCCAAGCTTTCCCTTAGGAATCTGACTTTCCTGCAGATATCTAAAGCCAATTTCAAGTTCTACTTAGTTTCAAATTCCATCAATAATTCATGGCTATTTTCAGTGGCCACTGTCCTTTGGTTGACCCTACACTGAAAAAATAAAAACTGTATTTTCTTTTGGCTGAAAAATCAGCTGAAAAAAAAGGGCATCAAGGTCTTTACAAAGATGTTCATAATATTATCCAATACAATTTCACATCTTCATCATTACTTCACAGAGATAGGTTTAACTTAATAGGAATGAGTAGGTGGATTAATTGCCATTTAAAATCTGAGCTAATAGTCATTAAAATATGCTACTCTGTTCTTTTAATATATTTTTCTTATTTTGATAATGTGTATAGAGAATTGTTAAATTACTTGTTATGTCTAAATTGTTATTCAGAATTATCTAACATAATCCTCAACTTAGCACCTCACACTAAAAAACAGCCAACCAAAAACCAAACAACCTATTAAACAAACAATCCAACAGAAAACCAAGGCCGTGCTAAAAGAGACTGACAGTATTGACTGAGAATCTACTTTCTTCATATTAGAGTTTGCACTAAGATATCCACTACTCACTGGGATTTTTGATATCTACTCACTAAGTATGAAACAGATTCTTAGGGAGTTAAGGGTGTGGGTGGTGAAATGGCATCCACATGCTAGCTTTCAGTAATAACCTACAAAACCTGGGGATTCCACCTCCACAATACCTTTTCTTCTGTGATAATCCACTGTGCTAGTGGAGAAGACTGTATCTTTGAGTATACTTTCTTAGCAATGTTCAGTCATCAACATGTGGGGACTATTTATTTTTTCATAATTTAATTATCTTGACTCACATGTCCATTTAAAGTGAAACAAATCATCTATTACAGGAAGGGTGCAAGTTACATCAACTAACTTGATCTCAAACATTTCGGATCCTAAGTTCTAGCACCTAAAGGTATTATTGTAAAGTGGGGGGTAGAGGAACTCTCTGAAGATACAATTAAAGGACTTTAAAAAGCACATACAGGCTCCAGTGACTGGGAATTTGGGACAGCCAGGTTCTGAGACAGACAGGCATAATATCGCTTGGGTCTCCGGCGGCTTGTGTGTATGCGGCTCCCAAGTGCAGGGCTGATCTGCAGTAACCAGCGCGCCAGCTCTGCTGTGGGACTTCTGCCTGGCAGAGGGACCCCGCACTGGGCAGGAGCCTACCAGCTTTCCTTCCGCGACCTCTGTTCCCACAGACTGCGCTGAAGAGACAGGTACCCCAAGCTCCCTATCCCCAATATAACATCACTTGGGACATGGCCTGTTGGGGCTTCCATCTGCGCCCGAGAACGGGTCAGCACTGTGGTCCTCTGGGTGCCAGATCAGCAGGCCATCGCGTCTGCAGGTGAGCGGCGTCACGGAGAGTGTGCAGATTGCACTCCGCCATCTTTGCTCCAGTGACTGGGAAGTTGGGACAGCCAGGTTCTGAGACAGACAGGCATAATATCGCTTGGGTCTCGGGCGGCTTGTGTGTATGCGGCTCCCAAGTGCGGGGCTGATCTGCAGTAACCAGCGCGCCAGCTCTGCTGTGGGACTTCTGCCTGGCAGAGGGACGCCCCCTCCGCCCCCCAGGAGAGATCACTCACCCCTGCACAGGGCAGGAGCCTACCAGCCTCCCTTTGGCGACCTCTGCTCCAGGAATCCACTAGGCTGAACCTTTAGATGTGCAAGGCCTCCCCAATATAAGATCACTTGGGGCAAGGCACATTAGGGCTCCAAAGTCACTCAGGAGCAGGCAGGCCCCAGAAATCGGTGCCAGGGGAATCCTGGCAATCCAGGGGGGTGGGCAGAAATAGCTTTGCAGGCTCACAGGAGGTCCAACCAACAGCCAGTGGCAGCAGGACCAACTAACATCAGAGGTATCCAGATGGCAAAAGGCAAACATAGGAATGTTACTAACAGAAATCAAAGTAATGTGGGACCATCCGAACCCAACTCTCTAACAGCAGCAAGTCCTGGATACCCCACCACACCCTAAAGACAAGATCTGGATTTAAAATCACTTCTCATGATGCTATTAGAGGATCACAAGAAGGACACAAATAAATCTCATAAAGAGTTACAGGAGACCATGAATCAACCGTTAGAAGCCCTTACAAAGGAAACACAAAAATCGCTTAGAGAAATGCGGGAGAACATGGATCAAAAGATGGAGGCCCACAGGAGACAACACAAAAATCGCTTAACGAGATGAATCAACCAGTAGATGCACTCACAAAGGAATCACAAAATTGGCATAAAGAAATGCAGAAGAATATGGGTCAACAGACGGATGCCCATAAGGAGGCAACAGAAAAATTGCTTAAAGAAATGAATCAACGGTTAGATGCCCTTACAAAGGAAACACGAGAACTGCTTAAAGAAATGCAGGAGACAATGGATCAACAGATGGATTCCCATGAGGAGGAAACAAAAAAATCACTCAGAGAAATGCAGGAGAACGTGGGTCATCAGGAAGAAATCCTGAAAGAGGCAATGCAAAAATACCTTAAAGAAATACAGGAAAATACAAACAAACAAGTGAAGGATCTCAGCAAATCCATCCAGGAACTAAAAAAGGAAGTAGAAACAACTAAGTAATCACAAAGGGAGACAACTTTGGAGATAGAAAACCTTGGGAAGAAATCAGGAGTCATAGATGCAAACATAAACAATAGAATACAAGAGATGGAAGAAAGAATCTCAGGTGCTGAAGATTCCATAGAAAGCATCGACTCAACAGTCAAAGAAAATGCAAAATGCAAAAAACGTGTAACCCAAAACATCCAGGAAATCCAGGACACAATGAGAAGACCAAACCTAAGGATTATAGGTATAGATGAGAGTGAAGATTTGCAACTTAAAGAGCCAGTAAACATCTTCAACAAAATTATGGAGGAAAACTTTCCTAACTTAAAGAGAGAGATGCCGATGAACGTACAAGAAGCCTACAGAACTCCAAACAGACTGGACCAGAACAGATATACCTCCCGTCACATAATAATCAAAACACCGAATGTTCTAAACAAAGAAAGAATACTAAAAGCAGTAAGAGAAAAGGGCCAAGTAACATACAAAGGAAGACCTATCCGAATCACATCAGACTTCTCACCAGAGACTATGAAAGCCAGAAGATCCTGGGCAGATCTCATGCAGACACTAAGACAGTACAAATGCCAACCTAGACTACTATACCCAGCAAAACTCTCAATCACCATAGATGGAGAGACCAAGATATTCCATGATAAAACCAAATTTTCACAATATCTTTCCACAAATCCAGCCCTGCAACGGATAATAGGTGGAAACCTCCAATACAGGGAGAGAAACAACACCCTGGAAAAAATGAGATAATAACCTTCTTGAATCAAACCCAAAAGTAGATAACCACTCAAACATAAAGATAGCGTCAAGAATGGCAGATGGCAATAATCACTATGCCTTAATCTCTCTTAATATCAATGGTCTCAATTCCCCAATTAAAAGACATAGACTAGCAGACTGGATACGTAAACAGGACCCAGCATTTTGCTGCATGCAGGAAATGCACCTCAGTGTCAAAGACAAACACTACCTCAGAGTAAAAGGCTGGAAAACAATTTTACAAGCAAATGGCCCCAAGAAACGAGGTGGAGTAGCCATCCTAATATCGGATAAAATTGATTTTCAACCTAAAGTCATCAAAAAAGACACAGAAGGACACTACATACTGATCAAGGGAAATGTCCACCATCAAGAACTCTCAATTCTGAATATCTATGCTCCAAATGCAAGGGCACCCTCATTCGTAAAAGAAACTTTACTAAAACTCAAAGCACACATAGCACCGCACACAATAATAGTGGATGACTTCAACACCCCGCTCTCTGAAATGGATCGTTCAGGAAAGCAGAAACTAAACAGGGACACAGTGAATCTAATTGAAGCCTTGGACCAAATGGAACTAACTGATATATATAGAACATTTCATCCTAGAGCTAAAGAATACACCTTCTTCTCATCTCCTCATGGTACCTTCTCCAAAATTGACCATATAATTGGTCACAAATCAGACCTCAACAGATACAAGAAGATAGAAATAATCCCATGCCTCCTATCAGATCACTATGGAATAAGGGTGGTCTTCAATGGCAACAAAAACAAAAGAAAACCCATGTACACATGGAGGCTGAACAATGCTCTACTCAATGATAACTTGGTCAAGGTGGAAATAAAGAAAGAAATCAAAGACTTTTTGAAAGTTAATGAAAATGAAGGCGCAACATACTCTAATTTATGGGACACAATGAAAGCAGTGCTAAGAGGAAAATTCATAGCCCTGAGTGCCTCCAAAAAGAAACGGGAGACAGCATACACTAACAGCTTAATGGCACACCTGAAAGCCCTGGAACAAAAAGAAGCAAATACACCAAAGAGGAGTAGAAGGCAGGAAATCATCAAACTCAGGGCTGAAATCAATCAAGTAGAAACAAATAAAACCATACAAAGAATCAACAAAACGAGGAGTTGGTTCTTTGAGAAAATCAACAAGATAGATAAGCCCTTAGCCAGACTAACCAGAGAGCACAGAGATAGTATCCAAATTAATAAAATCAGAAACGAAAAGGGAGAGATAACTACAGAAACTGAGGAAATTCAAAAAATTATCAGATCCTACTACAAAAACCTGTATTCAACACAACTAGAAAATCTTGAGGAAATGGACAATTTCCTTGACAGATACCAAGTACCAAAATTAAATCAGGATCAAATAGACCATCTAAACCGTCCTATAACCCCTGAAGAAATAGAAGTTGTCATTGGAAGTCTTCCAACCAAAAAAAGCACAGGTCCAGATGGTTTTACTGCAGAATTCTATCAGACCTTCAAAGAAGACCTAACACCAATACTCTTCAAACTGTTTCACAAAATAGAAACAGAAGGAACACTACCCAACTCGTTCTATGAAGCCACAATTACACTAATACCAAAAGCACACAAAGATCCGACAAAGAAAGAGAATCTCAGGCCAATCTCTCTTATGAATATCGATGCAAAAATACTCAATAAAATTCTTGCCAACCGAATCCAAGAACACATCAAAACGATCATTCACCACGATCAAGTAGGCTTCATCCCAGGGATGCAGGGATGGTTCAATATAAGGAAATCCATCAATGTAATCCACTACATAAACAATCTCAAAGAAAAAAACCACATGGTCATCTCATTAGATGCTGAGAAAGCATTTGACAAAATTCAGCATCTTTTCATGCTAAAGGTCTTGGAAAGATCAGGAATTCAAGGCCCATATCTAAACATAGTAAAAGCAATTTACAGCAAACCAGTAGCCAGCATCAATCTAAACGGAGAGAAACTTGAAGCAATCCCACTAAAATCAGGGACTAGACAAGGCTGCCCTCTCTCTCCATATCTTTTCAATATAGTACTTGAAGTTCTAGCTAGAGCAATTAGACAACAAAAAGAGGTCAAAGGGATACAAATTGGGAAGGAAGAAGTCAAACTATCACTATTTGCAGACGATATGATAGTATACTTAAGCGACCCAAAGAACTCCATCAGAGAACTCCTACAGCTGATAAACGACTTCAGCAAAGTGGCCGGATATAAAATCAACTCAAGCAAGTCAGAAGCCTTCCTATACTCAAAGGATAAGCAGGCTGAGAAAGAAGTAAGAGAAATGATACCCTTCACGATAGCCACAAACCATATTAAGTATCTTGGCGTGACTCTGACCAAACAAGTGAAAGATCTGTATGACAAGAACTTCAAGTCTCTGAAGAAAGAAATTGAAGAAGACCTCAGAAGATGGAAAAATCTGCCATGCTCATGGATTGGCAGGATTAATATAGTAAAAATGAGCATCTTACCAAAAGTAATACACAGATTCAATGCAATCCCCATCAAAATCCCAACTCAATTCTTCATAGACTTAGAAAGAGCAATTCAAAAATTCATCTGGAATAACAGAAAACCCAGAATAGCTAAAACTATTCTCAAGAGTAAAAGAACCTCTGGGGGAATCAGTATCCCGGACCTCAAGCAGTACTACAGAGCAATAGTGTTAAAAACTGCATGGTATTGGTACAGTAACAGACATGTAGATCAATGGAACAGAATTGAAGACCCAGAAATGAATCCACACTCCTATGGTCACTTGATCTTTGACAAAGGAGCTAAAACCATCCAGTGGAAAAAAGATAGCCTTTTCAACAAATGGTGCTGGCTCAGCTGGAGGTCAACATGCAGAAGAATGCAAATTGACCCATCCTTATCTCCTTGCACTAAGCTCAATTCTAAGTGGATCAAAGATCTCCACATAAAACCAGACACACTGAAACTAATAGAAGGGAAACTAGGGAAGAACCTTGAACATATGGGCACAGGGGAGAATTTCCTGAACAGAACTCCAATAGCTTATGCTCTAAGATCGAGAATAGACAAATGGGACCTCATTAAATTATAAAGCTTTTGCAAGGCAAAAGACACTGTCAAAAAGACAAAGCGGCAACCAACTAACTGGGAAATGATCTTTACCAACCTTACATCTGACAGAGGGCTAATATCCAATATATACAAAGAACTCAAGAAGTTAAACTCCAGAGAGGCAAGTAACCCTATTAAAAATGGGGTACAGAGCTACACAAAGAGTTCTCACCTGAAGAATATCTAATGGCTGAGAAACACCTAAAGAGATGTTCATCATCCTTAGTCATTAGGGAAATGCAAATCAAAACAACCCTGAGATTCCATCTCACACCAGTCAGGATGGCTAAGATCAAAAACACAGGAGACAGCAGTTGTTGGCGAGGATGTGGAGAAAGAGGAACACTCCTCCACTGCTGGTGGAATTGCAAGCTGGTACAACCACTCTGGAAAGCAGTCTGGCGGTTCCTCAGAAAACTGGGCATGACACTCCCGGAGCATCCGGCTATACCACTCCTGGGCATATACCCAGAGACTTTACCTGCATGCAATAAGGACACATGCTCCACTATGTTCATAGCAGCCTTATTTATAATAGCCAGAAGCTGGAAAGAACCCAGATGTCCCTCAACGGAGGAATGGATTCAGAAGATGTGGTATATCTACACAATGGAATACTACTCTGCAATTAAAAACAATGAATTCACGAAATTCCTAGGCAAATGGTCAGATCTTGAAAATATCATCCTTAGTGAAGTAACCCAATCACAAAAGAACACACATGGTATGCAGTCACTGATAAGGGGATATTGACCCAGAATCTCGGAATACCCTAGACACAATCCGCATATCAATAGATTTCTAAAAAGATGGAAGGAGAGACCCCTGGTCCTGGAAAGACTGGATGTAGGGGAACGCCAGGACAGAGTAATGAGAGGTGGTTGAATGGAGAAAAGAGGGAGGGAAGGGGGCTTATGGGACTTTCGGGGAGGGAGGAAACGGGAAAGGGGAAGTGATTTGGAATGTAAATTAAAAAAATAAAATAAAATAAATAATAAAAAAAAAGCACATACATTCCTGTACAAAACAAGTATGTTTCTGCTGACATTAGAAGTAATTTGGTTAAAGAATAGCATAGTTTAATATGGAGCACAGAACAGTTAGCATCAAAATAGAACAGATCTAAATATTGTAATAATGTAATCTCAGTCCAATGAAATTGTCAAGCAAGAGAAGCCCAAAGAGGCAATAAATTGACCCCTCACCTCCAAAAGATTCTGGAAGTAACCATGTTCTACTTATTAGGCTATTCAGATTAGTGCTATTGAAGTTGATTGTCTGATATTGAGAGTATATAAAAAGCACTCTGTTATTTTAAATCATTAAGTTCTAGATAACATATACATATATGTTACATCACTCTTAGGAACACTTATATGGCATTTATATTATGTTTTAATTAAATAGCACTCAAATATAAGATACATTTTAACTCTATGGATATTAGTTGCATGCTAAATTAATTGTTATTAAATCATCTCACATAACCTAAAGTCTACAAACCAATCAAACATAACTTTCCAGTTTATAGCAAATTCTTTATTCTTATTAGGATATATTTAGGAATTTATCAGGTTGTATCACTATGATTACATGGTTGAGAACATTACCTTATAAAAAAAAAAGGTAATTAGGAAAGTTTCCTATGCACAAGGCTTTACTGGTTTCAGCCAATGGTCCATTGACCCCAAAGTTTGAAACCCTTGGGAAGGCATTGCATTGTGGAAGAGTTCCATGATAACGTAAAGAGATTTACCTTTCAAGTCCAAGAAGCTAAAAGAGGATGCAGAAGTGTCTAGGGTGTCATAGTCTCCTTCAAGGACATGGTTATAAAATTCAGAATTTTTCTAAAGAATCTACTAACTTCCAATAGTTAATCCTGCTTTGTGAGTCAATCCATTAACCCAGCTTTTAAACTACAGCTATTCATTTGTTAAGTATTATATATAAATATATATGTATGCTTTATTTTCTCTTAAAAACTTCACACATTACTGCCAAAGATTTTGTGTAACACTTCAGAAAAAAATCATGCTGGTTTTCAAGTCTATAGTTAAAAATTATTTCAATACAACTTGGGAAAAATATAGAATTTTTTTAAAATAATTAATTTACTTTCTCTCCTAATAGATATCCAGTGTCTTTGCACTAATTATTGGGGCTACGTCTTATTACTTTTAACAAACTGCTAATACATTTACATTACTCAAAATGACAGAAAATTATTCAGTGAAAAAGTTCCTTGTATTGTATTGAGCAGAAGCTCTTGCATTAAATCACATGAGTTGCTCCAACACTATTCATTTTCAAAAACCCAAGAATAAATTATTCAGTCTACATCAGAAGCAGAATGTGAGAACCATTACTATTAGTTTTAATACTGTATCACAAAAGAAATCCTGAAATTCTTGTAAGGTAAAAGTCCTTATAAGAACAATATTTGTCTTTATGTCTACCTTCCTATTTCCTTTCCTATCTCTATATACACAGATATGTAATATATACATAATGTATGCATGTTATATGTATATACATGTGTATTAGACAGAGAAAGAGAATGTGTTCATACACACAAACAGGTAGTACATAATTTTTCTCTGGACAAGCTACTCAAGGTACTAGGGTAGGCTTAGTAAATGAGTGTTTTGAATTTATCAAAATAAATTTATTTAAAAAAACAGTGCTATACTAAATTGTTAGATGTCCCTTTTGATAGCACTGAAATAATTATAATGTGGACAAAAGAATGACTGTGATATTTTATGAGTAATTTTATATTTTACTTCACACATTTTTGTTTTGTTTGATTACTGCTTGTTAAGTATTTACTCCTTTTCTTTTTTTTTTAATCCAAATTTTCTTTTCCTGATGTAATTGTATTTGTGTTTTGAAAACCCTAAACTGTCTGGAAGCTAAAATAGAAAGCATCTGCTTACTCTGTCCCCTACTGTGCTTGCATCGTGTCTTAAAGATCAATTTCTCCATGTAGTATCTACCAATATTATTTGCCTTCATCAGTACTTAAGGTCTTTAGCAAAAACCATGCAGGCTTCCACAGTTTATATATAGATATATAAATATAAGGAAATAATGCATCAAAGGTCTATGTTTTTTCTAAATCATTGAATATTTATTCTAATATGTTCACTAGTTCACAGCTCATTTATATTGAAGCTGATAGTTACTGACTGAATGGCTGAAGTCATTAATATATAACTATATTCAAATAAAATAAAAAATAAGTTACACTAACTAAAGCGTTGTTCAGATTCTCAGCAGCCTTTCAGATTTAAAAATACATAGTCCATTTTATCCACATGCACACACTTCATGCTGTTCTCCCCTTCACCGTCGATTTCCTGGTTTTGTTCTCATCTTCAAAGTTGTCTTTTGTGTGCAACCCTCTCTTTTCACTTCAATTCACTTCTGTTATCTCCACGTATATCTCTGAATTCATCTTTGATGATAGCTTTTATTTTTCCATATTTATATATTTTAAAACCGTGAAGAAACACATTCAAAAAGCCATTGCCATGTTTATGGCTTTGCGTTTTCTTCATTTATCTTCAGCAGCGATTTTATGTTTATACATACATACATACATATATATATATAAAACAACAAAACCAGAATGATTCTTCTGAAATTTCCTTCAAGATTCACTGACATCTGGCAGACAAGGATGCTGGGGTAATTTCACAGAAAGCCTGCCAGATATAATGCCAGAAAAAAGTACAGAGTACACACTCTTGTTGGCTACAAAAAGCATAAGGCCAAATGACATCCATAAGTGTGTGGCGAAGGCAAGTGAGGACATTACTGCCAATGGTGGTGTTGTCAGGTGCTTGATGAAATGGACTAGAGCTGTCAAGAGGAGAAACCACACTCCCAGGTAGGACACTACTCTGCTCATACATGCATAATAGCTTCAATTTTATATAACAGCCACTACTCTAGCTCTGCAATTTCAACATTGTAAGAAATTGTCTCCACAGTCTGTCTGGAAAAGAAAGAAAAGGACAGTAAAAATATGTATTTCACATTCTATGGTTTAAATTTGGTTGGTATGTTTTTTATCGCTTCATAATTTGGAGTGATACTTCCACTTCAAGGGATTAAGAGAGTGGAAGCTTTAAACAAATAGAGCATTTGTGTATGTGTGAACAACGGGGAGAACTATATGATGTTTTATTGAAGGTCGTATTGTGAATGAAGGTGGAAGATTCATGAAGCTTATAGAACTTGCAAGACTCACGGGACATTTTCTTGAAATTTTTAAGTATTAAAATAATTTCTGGATGTGGTGATTTAAAGGAGAAATTGTCCCCATAGACCAGAATATTTGAACATTTGTTCCCCACTTGATGATACTGTTTGGAGGCATTAAGGAATGTTAGAATGTAGAACCTTGCTGAGAAAAATACATAGCTGTGGTTGGGCTTTAAACATACATGCCTCACCCCTTCTGCTCTCTGCTTCCTTTGTGTGCTTTAAATGTCACTGCTCAGCTTCTTGCTCTGAACACATGCTTCCATGCCTAAATTGTCATTGAGCTCCCCTGCTGCAACCATAAGGCAAAGTATACTTCTGTTTCAAGTCACTTTTGGTAGTTATGTTTTATCTCAGCCATAGCAAAGTAACTGATAAACTTGGAATGGAGAAGATTCCTTGATGGAGTCTCTGTCTGTAACTTGTACAAAGTTCTCCACATATACAGCTTGTATCAGTGATCAGCGATGCAAGGGTTTGGTTCTTCAGTGATAAAGCTTCCAAGAGTCACCCACACTGCTAGAAGAACTCTCATTAAATTCATGGATTCATAAAGTGAACTTGGATGGGATTCTGTCATAGAACTATCTTGTTCATTCTACCTGGCATAAATACAGACAGTCCCTGGGGGGAAATTGTACAGCTGGAAAACTGTAGTATTATAGCATTCTCAGACTAAAGGATCCCGTGAATAAACATTGGGACCATTATCCTGTCTCGAACAACAGCAGATATTTCTTTGTAATTTGCTGGCCAGGAAAGGAGGCAGGCCAACTTGAGATCTTCACCTTCTCCTCTTCTGTTCCAAATTCAATTTCCAGTCTTACTGCTAGCTCTGCAGCACACCATTTTTCAAGGCCTCCCCTCCCTTTATAACCTTATCTCCAGTGCATCCCAGAGATATTTCCCTCCATCTCCTACCACTTCTTCCTTATTCCAGGCCCAAGCTACATCAGAGAATGAAGAGGCTGTCATTCTCCCAGTATGAATTGTTGACGTGTTAATCAAAAATCAGTTTTCTATGAGTATTGACTTATGTCTGGGTCTTCAGTTCAATTCTGTTGAACAGTGTGTCTGTTTTTATGGCAATACTCCACTGTTTTAATTTAATTTAATTTTGCTAGATCTTAGTAGAACTTAAAATCAGGAATGGTGGGAGCTCTTTTATTTGTCAGGATTGGTTTAGACATCTTGGAAGTTTTAACACATAGAGTTGATGTTTATGCTTTAAATGTCTATAAAGAATTGTGTTAGAATTTCAATAAGGATTGAATTTTTTACTATTTTAAAAACAATTTTTTTCTTTATTTTATTTTCTATATTCTTTATTTATATTCCAAATGATTTCCCCTTTCCTGGTTCCCTCCTCCCCAAAGTTCCATAAGTCCTCTTCCCTCCCCCTGTTCCCTAGTCAACCCCCTCCCACTTCTTTGTTCTGGTATTCCCCTACACTGCTACATTGAGTCTTTCTAGGACCAGGGGCCTCTCCTTCCTTCTTCTTGGGAATCAGTTGATATGTGAATTGTGTCTAGGGTATTCAGAGCTTCTGGGCTAATATACACTTATCAGTGAATGCATACAACGTGTGTTCTTTTATGATTGGATTACCTCACTTAGGATAATATTTTCCAGTTCTACCCATTTGCCTAAGAATTTCATGATTTCATTGTTTTTAATTGCTGAGTAGTATTTCATTGTGTAAATACACAACATTTTCTGTATCCATTCTTCCCTTGAGGGATATCTGGGATCTTTCCAGGTTCTGGCTATTATAAATAGGGCTGCTATGAACATAGTGGAACATGTATCCTTATTGCATGTCATGGAGTCCTCTTGGTATATGCCCAGGAGTGGCATAACAGGGTCCTCCGGAAGTGTCATGCCTAGTTTTCTGAGGAAGTGCAGAATGCTTTCCAGAGTGATTGTATCAGCCTGCAATCTCACCAGCAGTGAAGGAGCGTTCCTCATTCCTCCACATCCTTGCCAACACCTGCTGTCTCCTGAAATTTTGATCTTAACCATTCTGATTGGTATGAGGTGAAATCTCAGGCTTGTTTTGATTTGCATTTTCCTAATGACTAATGATGTTGAACATTTCTTTAGGTGCTTCTCAGCCATTCAATATGAAATTCTTTGTTATGATATATATATATATATAAAATCTCTGCTATATCTAAGCTATTGGTGTTCTGTTCAGGAAATTTTCCCCTGTGTCCATGTGTTCAAGGATCTTCCCCAGTTTCTTTTCTATTAGTTTCAGTGGGTCTGGTTTTATGTGGAGGTACTTGATCCACTTGGAGTTGAGCTTAGTACAAGGAGATAAGAATAGTTCAATTTTCATTCTTCTACGTGCTAGCTGCGAGTTGAACCAGCACCAAATGTTGAAAAGACTATCTTTTTTTCCACTGGATGGTTTTAGATCCTTTGTCAAAAATCAAGTGACCATAGGTGTGTGGGTTCATTTCTGGGTCTTCAATTCTATTCCATTGAGCTACATGCCTGACACTATATCAATACCATGCAGTTTTTAACACTATTGTTCTGTAGTACTGCTTGAGGTCCAGGATACTGCTTCCCCCAGAAGTTCTTTTACTCTTGAGAATAGTTTTAGCTATCCTGGGTTTTCTGTTATTCCAGATAAATTTGAGAATTGCTCTTTCTAACTTTATGAAGAATTGAGTTGGGATTTTGATGAGGATTGCATTGAATCTGTAGATTGCTTTTGACAAGATGAACATTTTTACTATATTAATCCTGCCAATCCATGAGCATGGAAGATTTTTCCATCTTCTGAGGTCTTCTTCAATTTCCTTCTTCAGAGACTTGAAGTTCTTGTCATACAGATCTTTCACTTGTTTGGTTAGAGTCACACCAAGATACTTTATATTGTTTGTGGCTATTGTGAAGGGTGAATATCGGTGCAGAAACACTCAATAAAATTCTTGCCAACCGAATCCAAGAACACATCAAAATGATCATTCACCACGATCAAGTAGGCTTCATCCCAGGGATGCAGGGAGAGTTCAATATACAGAAATCTATCAATGTAATCCACTACATAAACAATCTCAAAGAAAAATACCACATAGTCATTTCATTAGTGCTGAAAAAGCATTTGACAAAATTCAGCATCCTTTCATGCTAAAAGTCTTGGAAAGGTCAGGAATTCAAGGCCCATATCTAAACATAGTAAAAGCAATTTACAGCAAACTGGTAGCCAACATCAAACTAAACGGAGAGAAACGTGAAGCAATCCCACTAAAATCAGTGACTAGACAAGGCTGCCCTCTCTCTCCATATCTTTTCAATATAGTACTTGAAGTTCTAGCTAGAGCAATTAGAAAACATGAGGAGGTCAAATGGATACGAATTGGAAAGGAAGAAGTCAAACTATCAGTATTTGCAGATGATATGATAATATACTTAAGTGACCCCAAAAAACTCCATCAGAGAACTCCTACAGCTGATAAATAACTTCAGCAAAGTGGCTGGATATAAAATCAACTCGTGCAAATCAGTAACCTTCCTGTACTCAAAGTATTAGCAGGCTGAGAAAGAAATTAGGGATAAGGATTGGATTTAATCTGCTGATTGCTTTTGGTATGTTGGCCATTTTAATATGCTAATCCTCCCTGTAGATGAGGATGGAATATCATTCCATCTTCTGATGTTTTCTTTAATTTCTTTCTTCCATGACTAAAAGTTCTTGTCATGCAATCTTTCATTTCTTTGGTTAGTGTCACTCCAAAACACTTTAAACTATTTGAGTCTTTTGTAAAATACGTTGTTTCCCTAATTTTCTTCTCAGTTTGTTTTTCATTTGTATACAGGCTACTGATTTTTTGATGTTTTCGTTGTTACTGTGTATCTAGTCAGTTTGCTGAAAGTGTTTATCAACAGTAGGACTTCCTTGGTGGAAAATTCAAGGTAATGTTTTATACTATTACATCATTTACAAATAACAATAATTTGAATACCTCTTCTAATTTGAATCTGCTTTATGTCCTTCTGTTGTCTTATTGATCTAGCTAAAACTTCAAGTTTATTGAATAATTACAGAAATAGTGGGCAGTCTTGTTCCTGATTTTATTAGGTTTGGCTTAAGTTTCTCACCATTTTAATGTGATGTTAGCTATAGGTTTGCTGTAGAATGGTTTTTTTTTTTTTTTTTTTTTTTTTAGTGTTTAGGTATCTTCCTTCTATACCTAATCTCTCCAGAATTTTATCATGAAGGAGTGTTATGTTTTTGTTAAATATCTTTTCTGCCTCTAATGTGATAATCATGTTTTTTTTTCTTTCAGTTTGTTTGTATGGTAGATTACATTTATTGATTTTCATATATTGAGCTATCCCTGAATTTATGAGATGAAGTCTACTTGATCATGGTGAATAATCTTTTTGATGTATTCTTGGATTCAAATTGCATGCATTTTATTGAATATTTTTATTTCTATGTCTAAATTCGTTTATAATGTTCCTTTTCTAAGGCCTTATATGATTAGGGTATAAGGGTAAGTGTCTCATAAATTGAGTTGGACAATGTTTCTTCTGTCTCTATATTGTGGAATAATTTGGGAAGTATTGGTTTATCTATTCTTTGAAAGTTTGGTAGAATTCTATGGTAAAACCATGTGACCCTGGACCAAGGAACCATTGCAATGATCATTTGTAAACAAAGAAGTGAGCACAAAAGGTTATGCTGTAGGACACATGGTAAACACTACAGCATCCACAATGAGCTTTTTCTTGTCCTCTGTTTCAGGGAGGTTGAAAGGGTGGAGGGAAGGTAGAGACCAAGGGGAATAAGAATGGTTGGTGTGCATGTTGTGAATTCACAATGAAACAATAAAAGTTAAAAAGTAAATAAATACCTTAAACTACAACAACAGCAACAAGACAAACAAGTCTGAGTGCTATATACTCGTTATTCTTAGCTTTGGTCTTTTCATAGTGTCCCAAACTTCCTGAACGTTTGGTGTCAGGAAATTTCTAAAATTAACATATTCTTTGACTGATGTTTTAGTTTCTTCTATTGTCATCAATGCCTGAAATTCTGTATTCTATCTCTTGTATTCTGTTCATGAAACCTGACTCTAGTTCTTATTTGAATTCCTCATTTGAATGTATTTTCAGAATTTCCTTAGTTTGTGAGGCTTTATTTTTATTCTTTCTATTTTCAATTTTAGATCTTGAAAATGTTTATTCCATTTTTAAAAACTCTTTGTGTTTTCTTGCCTTTCTTTAAGGCACTTATCTTTTCCTCCTTAAGGACTGCTGAAGCTGTGTAGGGATATTAAGGAACTATTATAAGACAGCTGGGCTCTTTTGGATACATATTGCTTTGGTTGCTGTTGATTGTGTTGTATGCTGGTGTCTTAGTATCAGTGTTCCAGGTGATTAATGGTCTAGGTGCTGGTTTTTAGATTTGTCTTTGTTGGGAGAGTGTTTTGTTTATTAGTTTCTGTTTCCTTTTTGATTTTCAAAGAGTGTAATGTTGCCTGTTTTCCTGGCCTCTTCAATGGGTATGCTCACAGATAATGCTTTTGTACTAGAGGCTGAGTAACTAGGAGAAGTTGAGGGAAGGAATATTGTGATGCATTGGGGATGGGTTCATAGAGGAAAGAAAGATCCCAACAGGAATCCAGCTATAGAGTTGGAGATGAGATTGGGTGGATTGACACTCAGAGCAGTGTGAGTGACATGGATATGCATTTAATTTACTTGTTGCCCAAGTTAAAACTTCCCTTGGTTTAGCAAAAGCTACCTCAAGCTGTTGGAGTTGGGATGTGGGACAAAGCAATAAGTGTGGGAAGGGAGAATAGTGGGATAATGGTTTGTGGAGTGCAATGTTGCATCGATGAGGGGTTGGATAAGGGAAAAATTTCCATGGTGTTCTATTACAGTAATAATGATGAAACTTGGGGACTGAATCTTTGGTAATAGAATAAAAGGAGAAGGTCCCTGAAAAAACCTATTTATCTCAATATTTAAGAAAAGGAAAAACAGAACTAAAAGTTATTTTTGAAAATCTCATACATTAAAAAAAGAAGAAAATGAATAAGCATGTTTTTTTTCAAATGTTTCAGACATATTAGTCCTAAAATGTTAGCAATTATACATTATCTTAGGGTGGGAAGCTAAAATCAATAAAGAACAAGAGTTATTTTGACAGTCAGTTTTCTCTATATGTCACAAAGCAGAGTACAACTGGCTTTCCTTAAAAGTTTCTACCTAGTTGAGATCCTGGCTGCTTTTATTATTTTCCTACCTATGATTCGCTGTCACTAGAGAGGGCAGGATTTTTCTACACTAAAAATTGTCAGATTAAGTGTAATTTTGTCAGTCCCCTCCTTTACAAATCCTTGAGGAAAAATATGATTCAACCAGGAGCGTCACATTCTTTGCTTTACATGTTCCCTGTGGAGATGAGTGAAAATAAAAGAAAATCAGTAGCAAAGCTGTCAACAAAGTATGTTGTCATCTACGTTGCTTGAGAATATCAATAAGAGCTTGAAAAGCACATTTTGTCAAGTGCATAAGACACAGCAACAAAGGTGTTCCGGCAACTTATCATATTTTACTCTCTTAAAACATATTGCTTTTTTATAATAGCTATGATCTGAATTCCCAGTGTTTCATATTACAAGCGACCTTTGAAAGTGACTTTCTTGCATAATAATAAATCCTATTCTAGTTCAATATTTTTTCATAAAGATTTGATTACTGTCCTCTAATCTAACCTGGTTTGACTTTTTCCTTTATAATTATGTTAATTTTATAATATAATTTATCAGAAAGTCTGCTCTGATTTTGAAGTTCAATTTCTATGTTATTCTTTTATCTTACTCAATATTATGATTTTGTTGCCTTTAGTGTCAAGAATGAGAATACAGCTTTATACAGGTACTAACACTCTGAGAGGTTTCTTTAATTAGAGGGGAGGAGATTTGACACATGTACATTCAGATCTTAACTTTGCTACAGAAGATAATTTACTGAAGGGGCTATAGCTTATTTAAAATTGTTTTAATACCTAATTTAATTGCACATAATGAGACAGATTGAGCATATTGGGAAAAATATACATGTCCAGAAACATATGTGTAGACTTCTCAAAGATGAATCACAATTTATTGTCTAATAAGTGTCACATAATTGTCAGAGAACTGTTAAATTTAAGGTTGACAAAGTAATTTTAATGAAATTAAATGGTTGTCTTTGATACGTATGTAATGAGATTATAGCTTATAAGTTGAACTTGATATCACAAAAATGCTGGCATGTAGACATTCTCTGTTGGAAACATAGTAAAGTCTTCTCTGAGATTTCTAGAAAATATTTTTAAAAGGAATTGAAAACCTACCAAAAGTCATAAACAATCAGGATTTCAATCTTGCTTATTTCTCTTTCAACATTTTGTGAGAATTTTTTTTATGCTTTTATAGGTCAGTGAACTTCACGGCACATGAGGGAAGTTGTGCTACAAGCTAATCTCCAGAGCAGGGGTTCCCTCTCCCCTATGTACTCATATATTTCCCCCCTTTATACTCAGCCTTATTTAATTTACTAAAGTATAGTTCATATATTAAGTATTTTACATTGAAAAACTTTGAGGACCAATGGATACAGAAAGAACTCTCTGACATTGCTGTCATGCCAGCACCTCACAAGAAAAGATCCCTCCATACATCTAGAAGAAATAGCCTTATTGCCTCGAGTTAATGCTAAAGAACTGAAATCCTAACTTTGTTTCATAGTCTTAGCTCACATTCTGTCATCCTATCAGATTCAGACATGACATTCCAATAATCATCAAACCATCTATAAAATGATTAGGCTTAATATCATCTCTGTGTTCATTTTCTTATGAAAGTGCTGTCATGTGACTCTCTTATAAATTGGTTTATATACTTCACTTAGAAGTTCTGGGAGATCTTCCTATGGGATTGCCATTCAGTTTCTTCAATCTTCCCATAACTCTTTCATAAGGGTCCATGACCTCAGTTCAAAGGTTCACTTTAAGCATCTGCATCTGTCTCAGTAGTTGCAGGTAAAGCCTCTAAGAGGACCTCTCAGAGGTGTCATGCTAGGTACCTGTCTGTAAGAACTTCATGGCATCAGCAGTAGTGTCAAGGTTTGGTGCCTACCCATGGGACGGATCCCAAGTTGGGCCAGTCATTGGATGCCCTAATATTTGTGCAATCTAACCACAAAACCTAAAATAACTAAGAAAAAAAATTAAATCATAAATAATTGTCTTACAGTATCTGAAAAATCCCACTAAGTTCTGGAAAAAAACAAAACAAAACAAAACAAAAAAAGAGTCTCTGTTCTATTTTTATCCCTGCATTTCTTTTAGACAGGAATAATTCCGGGTCAAAAAATTAGACCATCATTATCAACTAAACAGAAGTTCTGGGAGCTCCCAGAGAGTAAACCACTAACCAAAGAGCATATACATGGGCTGGTCTGAGGCCACCAGAACATATATAGCAGAGGACTGCCTTGTTTGGTCTCAACTGGAGAAAATTCACCTAATCCTGTAGAAATTTGACACCCCAAGAAAGGGAGATGCTGGGAGGGTAAGGGGGTGGATGAATGCATAAGGGAGGAGGGCATATGGGGATGGAGCACCTTTTCAGAGTCAAAGTAGAGGGGAGTGGAGTGAAAACTTTTGGAGGTGAGAACAGGGAAGGGAGGCAACATTTGGAATGTAAATAAATAAAACAATATTTTTTAAAAAATGAAAATCTGGAAGACTAAAAGAAAATACTTTTTTCTGCTATCTTACTTTTCTTTCTTTCACTAAATAGCAAGCACTGCAATATAGCTTGACTATTTTGAAAGGAGAATTTGACTTCTATTTGATGTGTCAGTAATAAATTAAATCAAATTATTTAATGTATGACTGTAATTAATTATTCCTCCTGAAAGACATTGACTCAGAGTTGGGAAGTTAATAATATTCCCACATAGTTATAATACAGTTAAGTATGTTAATTTAGGTAAGAATAGAAAAATATTTCCCATTCTTTCCCAGCTGTAAACATATGACCTACAATTATGAATGGCTGATGACACATGTCAACTGGTGCAATAGTGGTTTGAACATCATGGCAGTAATTAGTTGCTTTCTGGTTGTTTTTATGTTCTGTTTCATAAGATAAATACCATATGTGGTACCATTAGAAGACCAAGAACCCGTGATTAAACATGCCAGAATAATACTGGAGAACATAATCCAATTACTTTGCTAAGTAGATATAAAATTAAGTAAACTTAAAATAATTCATAATTATACTCATAGATTAATAAATATCTTACCCACAATTTCAGAAGTTTTTCACTTCAAAAGAAGGAAATTGAACAGTGACACACATTTGGCCAAGAAACAGAAAATAAGAGATGGCAGTGTTGGTCCATAAATGAAATAAATGTTCTACCTTCTCCCCATCCAAGAACTCAAGGATTACTGAGGAAGGACCAACAGTCCATGGATGGTACAACCCACAGAGAACTGGTTCCTTACTTAGCGTTCATAAATCATTAAATGAGTCACAGAATTTCATGCAAGCCAATTTTGGAGGAAATATTTCCTCAACTGATATTTCCTCATCCAAAATATCTTGAGTTTGTGTTAAGATGATGTAAAGTGAAACAGCAGAGGAGAAATAATATATACAGAAAATGGTGGGTTAGCCCATTCTCCATATGATAACTACTTCGCATGTTTATTCCTGAAGGACATGCCCATGGCAACAGAAAATCATGTTCCCTAGGTTTCTTTTTCACTAAATTTCTTGAATTTTATCATAATACACTTTTTAAGACTTGATGTCATAAAAGGGTAAAATGAAATATAAAATAGCAAGAACTAATAATTTGTATCATCAAAACTAGATTATCCTTCACTGTTTGATAAGAATGTGATTCAATGAGTTAACTAGTAAAGATAAAAATGTTTAACATTAAATTCTGGTACTAGGAAATGCAATAATTATATCTCACTATCATTAGACTCCACAGCCATACAATTTCAATATTTTTTCTTGTTTATTCTTCTACTTCAAATACTTTAAATATACCTATATATATTAAATATTTAATATTTAGTTTTTAAATATTAAATTATATGTAAAATAAATATACTTTAAAAGTACTTTAGAAAGATATTTTAAAAATATCTATTGCTCAGATTACTTTTTAAGTTTACTTTCCAAAGTAATAAAAGTTTTTTAGTATACATTTATGCTTTTCACAAAACATCAGTAATCATGACAATTTTTAACAAATATTTAAGAATTTTCTGTTTCATACTTAGTGATAAATTGTTCCAAACAATATAAGTTTGGTAAGGCTTTAATGGTATAACTCAGAATACTGAAGACATACACACACATGTGTGTTTATAAAAATACATCTATGTATATTTATATATGTCATGTATATCATATATATATATATATGTGTGTCTGTATGTATATGTGCGTGTGTGTGCGTGTGTGTGTGTGTGTGTTCTACAATTTGACAAATTATTGAAAGCATTCCAATTTTGGTTAATAGATATACATTCAGACTAAATTATTATTTCATGTAATTAACCCTCATAGTTTACAGAAGAACAATATGTATAAAACAATTTATTAACTTATGTTAATATGCCTCTCAAGTTTATAAATGATTTTTCCAAAATGAATTAAGCACACACAGATATTTTTATTTTTAAAATTTTATTAATTAAAATATTTGCTTTAGATCTCAATTGTAGCTTTCATCCCTCCTCTCATCCCAGTCACTCTTCATCACCTACATATATATATCATATATATATATGGTTTTATGCTGGTTGATATCCATATCTTCCAGTGGGTTTTGGTCACTTGAGATGGCAGTTTCAGGTTCCATATTCATCATTGCTAGGAGTGGTAGGGACTCACTTATAGATTCCTGGGAGTTTCAATTGTCCTAGGTTACTAGCTTGTCCCAGAGATGCACTTCCATCAATCCCAGACAAGACACAGCTGCCCACTCTCCCCATATCTATTCAAAGTAGTACTTGAAGTTTTAGCAATAGAGATAAAGGCAATTCAAATTGGACAGGAAGAAATCAAAGTATCCCTATTTCCAGGTGATATGACAGTATGCAGAAATGGCAAAAATTCTACTAGAGAAGTCTACCAAAAATTCTACTAAAGAAAGATATATATGCTGAGAAAGAAACTGGGGAGGCATACACTCTCCACAACAGCTAAAAGTAGTATAGAATAGGTTTGTGTAACTCCGAACAAGCAAGTGAAAGACCTGTATGATAAGACCTCCAAATCTTTGAAGAAAGAAATTGAAGGAGCAATCAGAAGATGGAAAGATCTCTCACATTAATTGATTGGTAGGACTAACATAGCAAAACTGGGAATCTTACTAAAAGCAATCTACATATTCATTGAAATTGTCATCAAATTTCCAAAATCATTTTTTACATACCTTGAAAGAAAAATACTTCATATGAAAAATTATGAAAAACAGAAAGCAAAACAATAAACCCAACAATAATAATATTATAGCTACAAGAATCCTGTACAACAAAAGAACTTCTGAAAGTATCACCAACTCAGATTTCAACCCATACTAAAGAAAAATACTAATAAAACCCACCTGTTATTGACGTAAAACAGATGAGTTTATTAATGAAATCGAATTAAACACACAGAGCCAAATCTATACACTATGGATACAGAAGTCCAAAGCATATCCAGCAAGTGGTGATGAACTAACAGATGTCTGCATGTAGAAGAATGCAAAAAGTTCCATATCTAATACCATGCACAAAACTCAACTCAAGTGAATCCAAGACCTGAATACAAACCCCTATACACTAAATCTGATTGTAGTGATAGTGGGGAATAGCCTTTAGCCCATTGGCACAAAAGAAAACTTCGAGAACAGAAGACCAACAGCTTAACAACTAACAAATGAGACTTGATGAAGTGAAAAGACTTCTGTAAGTCAAAGGACATTGTGAAAAGGAAGAAATGGTAGCCTACAAAATTGGACAAGTTCTTCACCAATCCTATATATGACAGAATGCTGATATTCAAAATAAATTAAAAAAAAAACTCAAGAAAGCCTATCACCAAACCAAAAAAACCATTTTTAAAAATTTAATCTTTTATTTATTTATTTATTTATTATTTTATATTTCTTAATTTATTATTATATATTTATTATATAAACAATATAAAGTATCTTGGTGTGAATATAACTAAACAAGTGAAAGATCTGTATGACAAGAACTTCAAGACTCTGAAGAAAGAAATTGAAGAAGACCTAAGAAGATGGAAAAATCTGCCATGCTCATGGATTGGCAGGAATAATATAGTAAAAATGACCATCTTGCCAAAAGCAATATACAGATTCAATGCAATACCCATCAAAATCCCAACTCAATTCTTCAAAGAGTTAGAAAGAGCAATTCAAAAATTCATCTGGAATAACAGAAAACCCAGGATAGCTAAAACTATTCTCAAGAGTAAAAGAACCTCTAGGGGAATCAGCATCCTGGACCTCAAGCTGTACTACAGAGCAATAGTGTTAAAAACTGCATAGTATTGGTACAGTGACAGGCACGTAGATCAATGGAACAGAATTGAAGACCCAGAAATGAATCCACACTCCTATGGTCACTTGATCTTTGACATAGGAGCTAAAACCATCCAGTGGAAAAAAGATAACCTTTTCAACAAATGATGCTGGTTCAACTGGAGGTCAGCATGCAGAAGAATGCAAATTGATCCATTCTTATTTCCTTGCACTAAGCTCAATTCCTAGTGGATCAAGGACCTCCACATAAAACCAGAGACACTGAAACTAATAGAAAGGAAACTAGGGAAGAACCTTGAACATATGGGCACAGGGGAGAATTTCCTGAATAAAACTCCAATAGCTTATGCTCTAAGATCAAGAATTGACAAATGGGACCTCATTAAATTGCAAAGTTTTTGCAAGGCAAAAGACACTGACAAAAAGACAAAGTGGCAGCCAACTAACTGGGAAATGATCTTTACCAACCCTACATCCAACAGAGGGCTAATATCCAATATATACAAAGAACTCAAGAAGTCAAACTCCAGAGAGGCAAGTAACCCTATTAAAAAATGGGGTACAGAGCTAAACAAAGAGTTCTCACCTGAAGAATATCTAATGGCTGAGAAGCACCTAAAGAGATGTTGATCATCCTTAGTCATTAGGGAAATGCAAATCAAAACAACCCTGATATTCCATCTCACACCAATCAGAATGGCTAAGATCAAAAACATAGGAGACAGCACTTGTTGGCAAGGATGTGGAGAAAGAGGAACACTCCTCCACTGCTGGTGGGTTTGCAAGCTGGTACAACCACTCTTGAAAACAGTCTGGCAGTTCCTCAGAAAACTGGGCATGACACTCCTGGAGGATCCGGCTATACCACTCCAGGGCATATACCCAGAGGCTTTACCTGCATGCAATAAGGACACATGTTCCACTATGTTCATAGCAGCCTTATTTATAATAGCCAGAAGCTGGAAAGAACCCAGATGTCCCTCAATGGAGGAATGGAGTCAGAAGATGTGCTGTATTTACACAATGGAATACTACTCTGCAATTAAAAACAATGAATTCACGAAATTCCTAGGCAAATGGTCAGAACTTGAAAATATCCATCCTTAGTGAGATAACCCAATCACAAAAGAACACACATGGTATGCAGTCACTGATAAGGGGATATTAACCCAGAATAGACACAATTCGCATATCAATAGATTTCCAAAAAGATGGAAGGAGAAACCCCTGGTCCTGGAAAGACTGGATGTAGGGGAATACCAGTACAGAGAAGCAAGAGACGGTTGAATGGGGAAAATATGGAAGGAAGGGGGCTTATGGGACTTTTGGGGAGGGAGGAAACGGGAAAGGGGAAATGATTTTGAAAGCAAATAAAAAAAAAACTTAATAAAAAAAAAAACACAGGAGACAGCAGTTGTTGGCAAGGATGTGGAGAAAGAGGAACACTCCTCCACTGTTGGTGGGATTGCAAGCTGGTACAACCACTCTGGAAAGCAGTCTGGCGGTTCCTCAGAAAACTTGGCATGACTCTCCCAGAGGATCCTGTTATACCACTCCTGGGCATATACCCAAAGGCTTCCCCTGCATGCAATAAGGACACATGCTCCACTATGATCATAGCAGCCTTATTTATAATAGCCAGAAGCTGGAAAGAACCCAGATGTCCCTCAACAGAGGAATGGACTCAGAAGGTGTGGTATATTTACACAATGGAATATTACTTTGCAATTAAAAACAATGAATTCACAAAATTTCTAGGCAAATGGTCAGAACTGGAAAATATCATCCTTAGTGAGATAACCCAATGACAAAAGAACACACATGGTATGCAGTCACTGATAAGGGGATATTAACCCAGAATCTTGGAATACTCTAGACACAATTCGCATATCAAAAGATTTCCAAGAAGATGGAAGGAGAGACCCTGGTCCTGGAAAGACTGGATGTAGGGGAATACCAGGACAGAGAAGTGAGAGGGGGTTAAATGGGGAAAAGAGGGAAGGAAGGGGGCTCATGGGACTTTCGGGGAGTGAGGAAATGGGAAAGGGGAAATGATTTGGAATGTAAATTAAAAAAACTTAGAAAATAAATAAATTTAAAAAAATTAATCTTTTATTTATTTATTTATACTCTATATTTTATTCCATTCTCAGTCAACTCTCAGACTATTCCACATCCCATTCCTCCCCCCCCCATTTCCATGAGGATGTCCCTACCCTTCATCCCCCCCACCCCACCAGACCCCTAAATCCCTGGGTCCTCCAGTCTCTTGAGTGTTAGGTGCATATTCTCTGACTCAGTCCAACCCAGACCTCCTCTGCTGTATATGTGTTGGGGACTTCATATTAGCTGGTGTATGCTGCCTGATTGGTGGTCTGGTGTTTGAGAGATCTTAGGGGTCCAGTTTAATTGAGACTGCTGGTCCTCCTATAGGGTCACCCTCCTCCTCAGCTTCTTCTAGCTTAAAATCTATCATGACTTACCTCTGAAAGACACAGAAAGCAGCTGAAAGGGTGAGATGTAGATATCTGCACCTAACAAATGGACAGAAGCTGCTGACCAAATACCACAATTAAAAAATTGGCTACAGAACATTCCCTACAGAGGAATCTTGAATGAACAAGAAACTCTAAAAGGAATTTTCAACATCCTTAATCATCATGGAAGTGAAAATCAAACCAACTGTAAGATTTCATATTATACCCATCAGGATGGCTGAGATCAAAAACTCAAGTGACAGCTAATTCAGGGAAGAATGTGGAACAAGGGGAATACTTCTCCATTGATATTGGGAGTGCTAACATGTAAGGTCACTGTGGAAATCAATTTGGCTGTTTCTCAGAAAATTTGGCATGGTTTTACTTCAAGTCCCAGCTATCATTTCTGGCTATATACTCAAAAGATCCTCCACCATACCACAGGAATCTTGCTCAACTGCATCATATCAGTTTTATTCATAATAGCCAGAAACAGTCCCTTAACTAATGAGTGGATAAATGAAATGCTGTATATTTGATTATATTATTTGACTTTTTTATTGTAATCATCTACTATGGTTTCAATCCCTAAAACCATCTTTTTGTCCAACAACAATGCTGTAAATGTAGTTTGAAATTATACAGCAATCATTTGACCCCTCTTTTATTCATGAATTAATTCTTTTATCATGTTTGTGGAAAATATATTCTTTTGAGTTTCAGAATGAAAGCACACAACTTCCCTCATATTATTTTATATTGTAGTGAAAAGCATTTTCTATTTTAATTTCACACTTTAAAATATTGTTCATAAACTTAATTCACATAATGTTTTAACTTTTTACTGTTATACCTATACTTTTGCTACTTAGCATTTAATCACTTACTATTACATTGCTGTTATTTTTATAAACAAGACTTCATATGATATGAAGTTTTACCCGAATATAACTCAAAGTGTGTAGTACCTTATATAGCTTTAGAAACATAAATAAAATATCCAATAAAAAAACAACAGAAATAGAAACATGACATCCATTGACCCATTTTAAAAACTAAGTAGTAACAAAAATAATAGTAATAATAATAATTATTATTACTTCAAGTTTACATATTCAGAAAATCTGTGAAAATAGTTCCAATTTCTGAAATGTTAGACAGCTATTTATCCTAATAAAGCATAACCTGAGACTAAAGTATTGCCCAAACCTATGTACTTTAAAATCATTCTAATATTTTACTGAAAGAAATCAAATCACAAATGACTCAGACACTATTAAAAACTGAGATTATATATAGTGTATAGAAACTCTGATTGAAAAGCTGAAGATACCATAGGAAGCATTGACTCATCAGTCAAAGAAAATGCAAAATGCAAAAAGCTTGTAATCCAAAACATCTAGGAAATCCAGGACACAAAGAGAAGACCAAACCTAAGGATTATAGGTATAGATGAGAGTGAAGATCGACAAATTAAAGGGCCAGTAATTATCTTCAGCAAAATTATAGAAGAAAACGTCCCTAACCGAAAGAAAGAGATGCGTATGAACATAGAAGAAGCCTACAGAACTCCAAACAGACTGAACCAGAACAGAAATACCTGCTGTCACATAATAATCAAAGCACCAAATGTACTAAACAAAGAAAGAATATTAAAAGCAGTAAGAGAAAAAGGTCAAGTAACATATAAAGGAAGATGAATCAGAATTACATCAGACTTCTCACCAGACTATGAAAGCTAGAAGATCCTGGGCAGATCTTATACAGACTCTAAGAGAACACAAATGCCAGCCCAGACTACTATACCCAGCAAAACTCTCAATCACCATAGATGGAGAGACCATGATATTCCATGATAAAACCAAACTTACACAATATCTTTCCACAAATCCAGCCCTGCAAAGGATAATAGGTGGAAACCACCAATACAAGGAGGGAAACTACACCCTGGAAAAAACAAGATAATAACCTTCCATCAAACCCAAAAGAAGATAACTACTCACACATAAAAATAACATCAAAAATAGCAGGAAGCAATAATCACTATTACTTAATATCTCTTAACATCAATGGTCTCAATTCCCCAATAAAAAGATATAGACTAACAGAATTCAAACTAACACTGCAGAATTCTATCAGACCTTCAAAGAAGATATAACACCAATACTCTTCAAACTATTCCACAAAATAGAAACAGAAGGAACACTACCCAATTCATTCTATGAAGCCACAATTACACTGATACCAAAATCACTCAAAGAGCAGACAGAGAAAGCAAATTTCAGACCAATTTCTAATATGAATATCGATGCAAACATACTCAATAAAATTATTGCCAACCGAATCCAAGAACGAATCACAACAATCATTCACCACAATCAAGTTGGCTTCATCCCAGGGATGCAGGGATGGTTCAATATAAGGAAGTCCAACAATGTAATCCACTACATAAACAATCTCAAAGTAAAAACCCACATGGTCATTTCATTAGATGCTGAGAAAGCATTTGACAAAATTCAGCATCCTTTCATGCTAAAAGTCTTGGAAAGATAAAGAATTCAAGGCCAATAACTAAACATAGTAAAAGCAATTTACAACAAACTGGTAGCCAACATCAAATTAAATGGAGAGAAACTTGAAGCAATTCCACTAAAATCAGGGACTAGACAAGGCTGCCCTCTCTCTCCGTATCTTTTCAATATAGTACTTGAAGTTCAAGCTAGAGCAATTAGACAACATAAGGAGGTCAAAGGGATACAAATTGTAAGTAAGAAGTCAAACTATTACTATTTGCAGATGATATGATACTATACTTAAGTGACCCAAAGTATTCCACCAGAGAACTCCTACAGCTGATGAACAACTTTAGCAAAATGCCAGGATACAAATCAACTCAAACAAATCAGTAGCCTTCTTATGCTCAAAGGATAAGCAGGCTCAGAAAGAAATTAGTGAAATGACAGCCTTCACAATAGCCTCAAACAATAAAAAGTATCTTGGTGTGACTCTAACCAAACAAGTGAAAGATCTGTATAACAAGAACTTCAAGTCTCTGAAGAAGGAATTTGAAGAAGACCCCAGATAATGGAAAAATCTTCCATGCTAATCGATTGGCAGGATTAATATAGTAAAAATGTTCATCTTGCCAAAAGCAATCTACAAATTCAATGCAATCCCCATCAAAATCCCAACTCAATTCTTCATTGAGTTAGAAAGAGCAATTCTCAAATTCATCTGGAATAACAGAAAATCCAGGATAGCTAAAACTATTCTCAAGAGTAAAAGAACTTCTGGGGGAATCAGTATCCTGGACCTCAAGCAGTACTACAGAGCAATAGTGTTAAAAACTGCATGGTATTGGTACAGTGTTAGGCATGTAGATCAATGGAATAGAATTGAAGACCCAGAAATGAACCCACACACCTATGGTCACTTGATCTTTGACAAAGGAGCTAAAACCATCCTGTGGATAAAAGTCTTTTCAACAAATGGTGCTGGTTCAACTGGAGGTCAGCATGCAGAAGAATGCAAATCAGTCCATTCTTATCTCCTTATACTAAGCTCAACTCCAAGTGGATCAAGGACCTCCACATAAAACCAGACCCACTGAAACTAATAGAAAAGAAACTTGGGAAGAGCCTTGAACACATGGGCACAGGGGAAAATTTCCTGAACTGAACATCAATAGCTTATGCTTTAAGATCAAGAATTGACAAATGGTACCTCATAAAAATACAAATTTTCTGTAAGGCAAAGGACACTGTAAAAAGGACAAAATGGCAGCCAACAAATTGGGAAAAAATCTTTACCACCCCTACATCTGACAGAGGGCTAATATCCAATATATACAAAGAACTCAAGAAGTTAGACTCCAGAGAGCCAAATAACCCTATTAAAAAATGGGGTACAGAGCTAAACAAAGAATTTTCACCTGAAGAATATTGAATGGCTGAGAAGCACCTAAAGAAATGTTCATCATCCTTAGTCATTAGGGAAATGCAAATCAAAACAAACCTGAGATTTCACCTCACACCAGTCAGAATGGCTAAGATCAAAAACTCAGGAGACAGCAGGTGTTGGCAAGGATGTGGAGAAAGAGAAACAGTCCTCCACTGCTGGTGGGATTGCAAGCTGGTAAAACCACTCTGGAAAGCTGTTTGGCCGTTCCTCAGAAAACTGGGCATGACATTCCCTGTGGACCCTGTTATACCACTCCTGGGCATATACCCAGAGGCTTCCCCGGCATGCAATAAGGACACATGCTCCACTGTGTTCTTAGCAGTCTTATTTATAATAACCAAAAGCTGGAAAGAACCCAGAGTTCCCTCAACAGAGGAATGGATACAGATGTGGTATATTTACACAATGGAATACTACTCAGCAGTTAAAAACAATGAATTCCCGAAATTCTTAGGCAAATGGTCAGAACTGGAAAATATCATCTTTAGTGATGTAACCCAATCACACATTCACAAAAGTACACACATGGTATGCAGTCACTGATAAGTGCATATTAACCCCGAAGCTCGGAATACCCGTGACACAATTCACATATCAATTGATTCCCAAGAAGGAAGGAGAAGCCCTTATTCCTGGAAAGACTGGATGTAGCAGTATAGGGGAACACCAGAACAGAGAAGGAGAGGGGGTTGACTGGGGAACAGGGAGAGGGAAGAGGGCTCATGGGACTTTCAGGGCTGGGGGGTGGGGTAACCGGGTAAGGGGAAATCATTTGTAATGTAAATAAAGATATAGGGAAAAAAAAGAAGCAGCAAGTTGTGGAGGAAAGGGTTTGTTCAGCTTACACTTCCACACTTTTGTTCATCACCAAAGGAAGTCAGGACTGGAACTCAAGCAGGTCAGGAACCAGGAGCTGATGCAGAGGCCATGGAGGGATAAAAAAAAAAAGAGAATCCTAATAAATTTGTAATTTTTCAACAAATGGTACGAAAACAAGTTTACCTAACATGGAATAACGATATTGTAGCTGTGCTTCATTTTATGACTTAGCTTGTATGTTTTTTCTAAAACTAAGTGTCAAAGTCTGAAAAATTAAGAGGAAATACTGTCTTTTTATTTTTAACATAACACTGATAGCTCCTGATGTGTTCATTTTGTGCATTATGACAAAGCAGAGAACTTTACATGGCAGGCATGAGAAAATTAGCCATGAAAAACTTGCTAATTCAAAAGATCCATTTCTTTGACAATCTATTGCTATAGTAATTATTTTATTTCAAATGGGTTTTCTACCTTGCCTTTTATAATTCAACTCCCAGATAAAAGACTCACAATTTTTATATTTATAATAACACTTAATCAGGACTAAAGCTGGGCAAAAGTATAAGCTTTATGCTATAATGTCTACCTCCCTGCCAATAACCCTGAGAAATGACTGGCTATGTTGTGTATGGGCTGTTCTTACTCCCAAATGGCCAGTTCTTATGATCCTTTATCCCATGGCATCTTCTCTTCTTTCCACCTTCTTCCCTCTCTCTTTCTTTTTCTTCTCTTCTCTTGTGGTCCTCCTCAGTCACCCCAGCCCAGGAATCAAAACAACACAAACCTCTCTGCTGCCCAGCTATAGGCTGTTAGCACTTTATACAATCAATAGTTTTAAATTAAGAGTCAAGATCACATAAATTTGTGTATGTGCAGATTCTCTCATCACTGGCTCACTCAAGCCTTGTGACCAGTATTTAGCATTACAATATATAGCAAAATAAAAATCCTCAACAATCTGTTATCCAATAAATCTAGGAATAGATGTACAGCACACTTCAATCACTTACTTATATGCAATGAAAAGATAACTGGGTTGATTAATTTTTCAGTACTTGAAATCAAGTAGCTAAGCATTCTAGCTATGGAATTCTTTATCAATATAGTACATTAAAATTGGCCAATAGCCTAAATCTAATAGCTAATTCTTAACTATTGCATAAAAGAAGACAATAAATTAAAGTGAAATTTTTTTTTTGATTTTTTGAGACAGGGTTTCTCTGTGTAGCCCTGGCTGCCCTGAAACTCACTGTGTAGACCAGGCTGGCCTCGAACTCAGAAATCATCTTGCATCTGCCTCCCAAGTGCTGGGATTAAAGGCGTGCACCACCGTCGCCCGGCTGAAATTTTCATTTGGTGATCAACTTAACTTTTTTTGGAACATGAAAAGTGTGAGATGATTGAAAGTGAGGACTACAAAACACACACACACACACACACACACACACACACAATATTTCTTAATTTTTCTTTTCTTTTCTTTTTTTTTATTTACATTCCAAATCATTTCCCCTTTCCTGTTTCCTCCCTCCCCGAAAGTCCCATAAGCCCCTTTCCCTCCCTCTTTTCCCCATTCAACCCCCTCTCACTTCTCTGTCCTGGTATTCCCCTACATCCAGTCTTTCTAGGACCAGGGTCTCTCCTTCCATCTTCTTGGAAATCTTTTGATATGCGAATTGTGTCTAGGGTGTTCCGAGATTCTGGGTTAATATCCCCTTATCAGTGACTGCATACCATGTGTGTTCTCTTGTGATTGGGTTACCTCACTAAGGATGATATTTTCCAGTTCTGACCATTTGCCTAGGAATTTCGTGAATTCATTGTTTTTAATTGCAGAGTAGTATTCCATTGTGTAGATATACCACATCTTCTGAATCCATTCCTCCGTTGAGGGACATCTGGGTTCTTTCCAGCTTCTGGCTATTATAAATAAGGGTGCTATGAACATAGTGGAGCATGTGTCCTTATTGCAAGCAGGTAAAGCCTCTGGGTATATGCCCAGGAGTGGTATAGCCGGATCATCCGGGAGTGTCATGCCCAGTTTTCTGAGGAACCGCCAGACTGCTTTCCAGAGTGGTTGTACCAGTTTGCAATCCCACCAGCAGTGGAGGAGTGATCTTCTTTCTCCACATCCTTGCCAACAACTGCTGTCTCCTGTGTTTTTGATCTTAGCCATTCTGACTGGTGTGAGATGGAATCTCAGGGTTGTTTTGATTTGCATTTCCCTAATGACTAAGGATGATGAACATCTCTTTAGGTGCTTCTCAGCCATTAGATATTCTTCAGGTGAGGACTCTTTTTTTAGCTCTGTACCCCACTTTTTAATAGGGTTACTTGCCTCTCTGGAGTTAAATTTTTATCAAGATAAGAAAAAAAACCAATAAAACTACAGCCTAATTGAATTTAACCCAATTTGGAAATGATATTGTTAACATTTGCTCATTATCTCAAGAAATATATACTAAGAGGATATGTTGATGGATAAAAGATTGTCTATTAGAATTTATATCTAATAATGATCCTTATTAGATAAATTGACTTGGTATTTGTGTAAGTTTTAAGCAATGTTGCTCTTGTTTTACGGTGATGTGTTTTGTCATTAATGTAATCTGTAGTATGGGACATGTCAGAATATGCCCTTTCTGTTTGCTAAGAACATATGTGATGTTCATTGTTCGCTCACTTGACACTCTCCCATAAGGTGTTAACATATCTCCCTGTATCTTCAGTACTTTCATTGCTGATCTGAGCTACAATTTTCATGATTACTCATACTGTGAGGACATTTTCTCCATTGTACCCTCAAGTATTCTACCTTAGAAGGCACATTGCTCTATGAGGAAAGGAGGCTACTCTACAATTCAGTGCTTACATTTTCTTTGGGTTTATACTCAGGCCAAGTTGTACTTAACCACTTTTCTTCTACCTTCTCCTCATAGGACTTGAGGGACTTAAACATGCAGAAAAGTTCAAATGACAAATATATTACTGAACTGGGAACCTGCTTCCTGGTATTATGTCTTTAGATAAAATATTATTGTGAGATAGTATTTTCTATAACTATGTATACCTAATAAGAGACTTCTTCATGTTCCTACTATTGAGTTTTATAGAGGCTGATGTCAATTTATTTATTCACTTATTTGTTTCTAGTGATAAATCTTAGAACATACTTTCCCTCAACTCTCAGGCTACGTTTCCACAGAAATAAAGATAACACTTTGCCAAGACATCTTATAAATATGATTTTTTAGTAGTTTCAGTACATTGAGGGCATGTAAGGATTTTCTTGCAAAATTGTTTTAGAAACAGGGATCTGTTTCATCTGATCCAATCCATTACTTTTAGTGTGACTTATTAGGACTGTTAAGAGAACCTCAGCAACAAAGGGAACATAGAAGAAAGGAAATAAAACAAAGCTATTGATTTGCAGTACACATTAAGGAGAAAAGGACTGAGATATTGTGCAATATATAAAAGTAGCTGAAAGAGATGAACAGAAGAGCTACTGGATGGCTAAACTATGTAGAGATCTTATACACACACACACACACACAGAGAGAGAGAGAGAGAGAGAGAGAGAGAGAGAGAGAGAGAGAGAGAGAGAGACTTTTCAAATAATGAATTTGTATATGAAGAAACTTCTAAAAATATCTGTTCAGTTATCTAGATGGAAAATTAATATTTATGGCAATTTGAGAATTTAAAGTTTCTAAAACCACTATGTATTGAAATGGTTTTTAAACTTGATATGTTATCTAGCCATCCAACTTTAGATTTTTTAATATCAACATTTTAGTATCTTACTATTCTACAGGTCAATATGTGATACATATTTTGTCTAGAATCACAGAGTAAAGGATTTTGCTTGACCAATTTATTTACATAGAAAGAAAATGAAAAAATAAATAGGTATTCTTTGGATTTGTAATAGTGCTTGCAAATGTTGTCCAAACAGTATTAATCTGCCTTCATTAGAAAAAAAAACCCAACATTTGTTAGCAAGTGAATGAGGAAGACAGTCTAATTTTTATTACAACCACATTATTATGTCTGAGAAGTTATAGAATTAAGTTTGCTGCCCATCATCCATTATTAATGTAGCATTCTATTTCACTTGGTGGACAATCCGGAGCAATAACAGTAGCCTGTATTATTTTGAGGTCCTCTGGTATTTCTTTGATGAATAGCTTATAGGGAGCTCTCCCATGTCTAGTAGTGAGACTTTTATTTAATACCATATGTCTCCTGAAAAAAGCATTGTTCACTCTCTCAGGATATCTGTGTTTAGTTGTCTTCTATTTTATTTAAAAAAATAAGATTTAGAAATTATCTTACAAAGTAGTGTTTTGTGCTTTTTTATAACCCTTGGAGTATTGTTGAGAAGTCCTCCTCATCCATTTTATCATTTCCAAGCTTAAACCTTTAAGTCCCAGTATTCCCTCCTTTACCATCATACTCTCTCTAAGACTCCCAACGCTATCAAACTTATTGCATAGCCAAAATACTTTCTCATGTCTTCCAGGCCAAATATTTCACTTCTTTCATATTTTCATGCAACAGACCTTCTCTGAGGATTCCATCAACAGGCTTAAATATAGATTTTATTTGATATATTAAAGATTCAATTATGAGGTACAAAACACCATTTTAAATACCTTCTTTCCAATGAACCCCTCTTTTTTTAGTTGAAAAGTTTTGCATCTCAAGGCTAGGTAACACAGATATTATCTGCGCTCTTGTTCTCTTTGTCTTCTCTCCACACAATCTGTACAAAATGGTGTGCCAGCATCATCATATTATTCTTACTATTTATCAGATTTAACAAGCAAACCAGGGTCTAATATGAATGATGGTAGGCTCATGACACTTTCCCGTTGTAAATATTTTTTTGTATAAGGAAGTTGTCTCTGGGATGATATCTTAGCCTTAGATGTAGTGGTCATTCAAACTTCATTATAGCATCCCAGCAATGTCATCCTTATTGTGTTGTTCCCAGAAATTGCAATACATTCTGTATACCTTCACTTATGATGAGAGAATCACCTTATTAATGATAACCCCATTCAGCCAAGGGCTCACCACTACATACTACATAGAGAAAAACTCTGATCCTGGTATCCCTTTCATGGGCACTCTACCTTTAGGTGTTTCAGCTTTTTTCACATGTCTTATTGCTCAATAATGACCCATAAACCACTGTATAAAAGATACCTTCATATTATTCATGGGGGAAGGAAACTAGCTATCTATTAAATTACCCTTGTGAATAGTCTAACATCACATAGTTTAGCCTCAGTTGTATGCTACCCATAGCAAATACCATAAAATTTTTACCTTACAAAATTGCATTTATTTGGGAATGATGCATATTTTGATGCCAATTTGTATGCTTAGTTTTTCTTATAGATTCTTGAACAGACATCAAAGGCTGGATGAGCACTAATTGATGACTAAACCAATTAAGTGTTCAAACAGATTCCTATTTGCTGTACTAATAAGTTCATTTTGCTTATTTATAGAAATAGTGTCAAGGTGTAACTAATAGATCATTTATGAACCCCTGTCCCACAAACATCTGTATTATCACAAAATCCCAACAAATCATGAATAATGAACCCATGGAAGTTACGTTCTCTACTTTCACATTCAGGTAAATTTCCATACATTTCTACTTCATTATTTTCCAAGATTATTTTTGGGCAAAAACAACAAGGGCTGGAACCACAGGTAAGAGTCCACTCATCTTCCATTGCCTCTTTATAATGTTGATTGCTAATAGCTGCGGCACTATTTGTCATAGACCTAGTTATCATGGCATATCTACGGTATCATGGATGTAGGTACGATGATGGCTCTTCTTAATTTCTTCAGTGACTACCAAAATAAAGTAATACATATTCTCAAATGGGGATAGCATGATCAGGAAGTATATGACTATTGTATAGTATTTAACTAGAATTAAATTTATACTCCAACAGATACATTCTAGCTGTTTTGTTGTTATTGTTAGCATGTTTTATTTTCTGAGGAAATCCAATGGAGCTGCACCATCTTCTTGGTACCTTACATAAAAACTAGGTACTTGCCTACAACTACTGCACAGTTTATTAAAGATATTTCTATTTCAGCATTACACCTTGACTTGAGATGTTGTAGGTAGTTTTCATTCATTTTACTCAACCTTATGGAGAATTTTCCTAGTCGGTCAGTTTATTGAAAACTGATTCTTGGTATAAGGCAATATGACAAAATCTCTTATCTGGGCCTTCTATTCAGTATGTGTAAGTAACTTGCATTCTGCATTATAACATAAACTCCAAATTTGTAGATTACCATTTTTCATTGTTCATATTTTTATTGCAAATTTATATCTTTCAATATGTTTTTGCTATATGACAAAAAATGGATAGTTTTGTTTACCAGAATTTCACATTTGTTAACATTATGTAGAAGACTTTAAATTAATAGCATCATCTGAATGAATAAGAAGAGACTAGTGTATCAAGAAAAAGCAGAATGAAGAAACTGTAGAAGAGTGTTTTACTGCAGTTTCAAACATGTCAGTGAAAATTCATAGGAACGTCTACAAAAGATAGCTGCTTTTAATAAATGGAGTTGACGTAAAGCATGACGATACAAAGTACAATCAAGAATATCATCAAACTACAAAGGAATAACGAAATAAGCACCAATACAACTAAATATGGGGAGAAACACTTCTTAATGAGAAAATAATTTATATTATGATAAATAGATAATTTGGAAACAAATACCTTACCATGTATTTATAAGTAGAAAATAATACAGGGGACCCCTTACTGTGATTCAAAAAGAAAAAAGATATCCTTTTGGAGCTTGTATTTTTAGGCTTCAAGCTTCACAAAAACTTCTAGAAGTTTCCATTTGTTAAAGAACTTAATAAACTTAAAAAAATAAGAAATGTTTGATAATCTAATATTTGTTTTTTTTTTCTTTTCAGAAAAGACAATTTGGTTTTTCCCCATGACTATAACTCTAGAATAAAATAAATAACTTAATGAAAGTATATAAAGGCAATGTGAAACTTGATTTTTTTGAAATCTGCAAAGATGCACAAACGTATTTTATTAAGCATAATAGACAAAAACAGTTTCCATTAAATAATTGCATAAGTCTATAAATGAGTATATCACCAGCTTTTGAATGACTCAGCCTGAAATTTGAACCACTGTGAGCCAGGCAGGCTCATATTAGGCCACAAAGAACTGTGATGTCAGTGCTCATTTTTAAGCACACATATATTTTGCAAAGCAATACATAGTGTGATTCCTGAGAATCACATGTTTTATCATTTTAAAATAGCATTTTTCAAAACATTTGGAGTTCATTACTCTGATTTTACTAAATTTAAAAATAAAAGTCCACTCTAATGCAAGCTTAAAAGACATTCTAAAATTTGTTAAGCTATTTAAGAAAAATTATCTACCAGTTTATCTGACTTCTAATTAAGGGCTTCATAGGATAAAGATTGGTTGAAAGAATTAAACATGGTACAGATAACTGTTTTTTATGCATTCATGCACAAAACTTATTCATGCATGTCAACATACAGTCTTTCTTCAAATGAAGAGAGCAAGATTGGTAAATTATGACAGTTACAAAATGGACACATAAAAAAAGTAAAATAAGAAATGGGATCCTATGAGTGGAAGGTACTGTCTATCAATGTCTGAATTCTAAGGTCATGAAGTTATTATACTATAGATTTCATTTACATTACATAGTATATTTTGATATTATTTCCCCTCTCTAACCTTTGATTTGGCCATAAAAATAATTATTTCCACTTAAACTTCAAAATATTCTGATAGAGGTTGAGAGTTCATATCCTCTTACTACTTCAATTTCTCTCTCTGTTTCTCACATGTAGAAACCTATGATATCTCAGCATTCTGCTCCTGCTCCCTAGCTGCTACTTGCTGTCATGTAATGCTAGGATAGACTTGTTCTTCTGGAGGCAGGAGCCAAAATAAACTCTTTTTCAACTTGCCTTTGCTCATGGTGATTTATCACAGCAACACAAATGGAAGGACAGAGAATTAGAGAGATGATCAACATATACTGCTGCATGGATGGAATTGGTAAAGCATTAATGAAATATTTTAAAATAAATAAATTAATTCAAATACAAAAATAAGTAAGATATATGACTCCAACTTCACAATGGAAATAAAATTTGTTAGATAAACAAGTTTTTGAAATGCTATATCTATAAAATAGCTTTTTAATTTTCTAGAAATACAACGGGTAACTTGCTAGTATAGAATCTAAATTTGATGCTTAAAATAGTAAGAATATTTTAGAAATACTTATTTTACTTCACTTAAAAATAGATCCAAGCCAGGCGGTGGTGGCGCACGCCTTTAATCCCAGCACTTGGGAGGCAGAGGCAGGAGGATTTCTGAGTTCGAGGCCAGCCTGGTCTACAAAGTGAGTTCCAGGACAGCCAGGGATACACAGAGAAACCCTGTCTCGAAAAACCAAAAAAAAAAAAAAAAAAAAACTGAAAAATAGATCCAGTTTCAATGTCTTTACAATGGCCACAAGTACTTTGTACTCATTTGGTTGTCTCAGCAGCCCATGTAACATTTCTAAAGCTTTTAAAATTCAAATTATCATTTAGATAGAGAAAACATCATGCGGAAACCAATAATTTGAGTTTACTTATGTGTTTGCCTATCATTTTGAAGTTTTTGTGTCTCATACTTAATTGTGAGATGCATTCTATGATTATGCTGGAAGATGGGTTCTAAATTCCTTCTGTCTTTATATGGCTGTATTGATTTCATATGACTCTCCATTAAATACATTTTTTTGGATCTTTTTTTTTAATTTTCTAAGTTTTTTTGTTTACATTTCAAATGATTTCCCCAAACCGTTTTCTCCCTCCCCGAAAGTCCCATAAGCCCCCTTCGCTCCCTCTGTTCCCCATTCAACCCCCTCTCGCTTCTCTGTCCTGGCATTCCCCTACATCCAGTCTTTCCAGGACCAGGGGTCTCTCCTTCCATCTTCTTGGAAATCTATTGATATGCGAATTGTGTCTAGGGTATTCCGAGATTCTGGGTCAATATCCCCTTATCAGTGACTGCATACCATGTGTGTTCTTTTGTGATTGGGTCACCTCACTAAGGAAGATATTTTCCAGTTCTGACCATTTGTCTAGGAATTTCATGAATCCATTGTTTTTAATTGCAAAATACATTTTTTAGTACACTTTACCAACCACTGTGACCAGAGAAGTTCCACCATTGCTTCATTTTAGAATTTACTGAGATGTGCACTTAGCTTTATATAAGATCTGTCTAGAAGATGGTTTATGGCTACTAAAATATGTGGGTTCACTGAGTATTTGCTCAATAGAACATTTTAAAAATGTGTTTGACTTCAATTTGTTTTATAGCATAGCTTATGTCTGATTTTTATTAATTGATTTTGAATCTTCTGGTTGATTGTAAGTGGAAATGTTAGAGTTCACAATGATTATTAGTCAAGATCATGTTTACTTTTAGTTATATCACTGCTTTTGTATTCATATAGCCTTAGTACTAGTTTAATAAATAATGTAGATTGTTTCTACTATCTTTGTCTACAGTATTGGTGTATTTTCAAAGCAGCATACTCAATGTAATCAGGGTCAATAAAATCTTAATGTATGCTGATGGATTAGACTTCAAGACATGGGATTGGTCTTAATCCATACCTCATGTTTTTAAATGGTTCAGGTTCACTGGGGTGTCAGATTATGAGTGTGGAATGTTTCTTATTTTATATGTGGGGTGAGCCTCTTGGACCCATGTTGGCTGGTTATAACCAATATGGCAAGGCGGGATAAGTATACATCAATTTCTAGTCTCTATGGAGTTAGCCATGTCTATTGGTAAGAATAGAGCATATATTCTAAGAATCTGCAATGCAGCATGCTTGCCTATTTCCAAGGACCAAAGAGATACAGTCTATAATATTGAGCCAAGGTGAGGATCCTATTAATGGTAGATGTTTGTGAGCATGAATTATGGGTTGATTTGCATTCAGTTTTCAATCTTCTAGATACTTCATGTTTCCAGGTAAAGGTAGACAGAGATATCAAGCTACTTCATAGGGCTGGATTGACTGAGTTGCTCTAGATAGCTGTCTGGATATCTCATCCTTCTTGGTGAGTTTTATTTACTTTAGTTTAGGTGACATCTTACACACATTAGTCTAGCAAGGAGAAATGAAGCAAAACACTGGGATTTTTTTCCTCTAGATTCATACCTTACTAAAGTCATTCTATTCCTCCCCAAAGTTTTATAATTGACTAACTCAGACTTCTCCAGCAGGAACTATGGCACAAGTTATTGGTATAAACAAGGAGTAGAACAGGTTTCATGAATACTTTCTCTTGAAAGTAAAGCCTCTTTTTGCTCATATTGGTCTTTATGTGAGATGCATCTTCTGTAGTTATTTTTTTATGGACGATTGTATATCCTCAGTCAGTACAATATGTCTGTAACATCCCCTATGGAACTCAACATTTTACTTAACACACTTTAGTGAAATAACTATTTTATCCATATTTATTATTCTTTGTTTTACTCAAGATGCCTTCAAGTAGCCATACTGATGATATCAGAACATCAGACAGTAGTAATTTTAATTAACACACTTGCTATGATAAGGGTGTAACATTTTGTCTCTTATTACATATTTGCTTTATTTACATTTCAAATGGTATTCCCTTTCCTCATTATTCCTCTGAAAACCCCCTATCACACCCCCCGCCACTTGCTTACCAAACCCTCCTCCACTTTCCTGATCTTGAATTATCCTACACTGGGGCCTCGATCCTTCACAGGACCAATGGCCTCTCCTCTCATTGATGTCTAAAATGGCCATCCTAAGCTACATGTGTAGCTGAAGCCATGGGTCTCTCCATGTGTAATCTTTGGTTTGTGGTTTAGTCCCTGGGATCTCTGGGGTGTACTGATTGGTAAATATTATTGTTCCTTCTGTGGGGCTGCAAACCTCTTCAGCTCCTTGGGCCCTCTCTCTAGAGGGAACCATATGTTCACTGTATTGGTTGACTGTGAGCTATGGGTATTTTGATCCACTTTCCAAGAAGGATCAAAGTATCCACACTTTGTTCTTCCTTCCTTTTGAGCTTCATATGTCCTGTGAATTGTATCTTGGGTATTCTGAGATTTTGGGCTAGTATCCACTTATAATCTATCCTTCTAATTGCTACCCTGGCTACTTTCCCATCTGTATATCCCAGATACTTGCAGTTTCTCCTGGCCATGTACCCATGGTACATCTCCCTTCATGGTAGCTTCCTCCTTCTCTCTCCATCTTCCTCTCTTCTCTTCCTTTCTCCTTCCTTCAGGTTACTCCTAAGCCACCTACCTCCAATCCCCCAGGAAATTGGATATTGCCAATTTTATTTAACCAATAGCTTTAAATCAATGAAGAATGTTTAGACAACAAAAGCTTATATACATGAAAAGTCACTCATAGGCCTAGACCTTCAGTTATAGAATTCAGCATTACAATACACAGCAATTGATCAAATTTCAATATCCCTGTTTCTTAACTGTGAGTCTACAGTCATAGATACCACTTCAGAAATAGCTTCCTATACTCTTACAGTCAGTGGGTACATGGGCCATGAACATCAACATAGTTTCTGGTGACTGCACAGACCATGGATATCCACATGGTCTCTGACTTCAACATGTGTTACAACCTCAGGATGGTTTCCAATTGCTCTACAAACAGACTATGGACATCAAAACGGCCTCATGGTAATACCAATATGATCCCAGGAGGCCAACTAAACTGTGGAAACTAACATGGCTTCAGGCAGCACCACAGATCATGGACTTCAGTGGTAATTCAGGACATCAACATGGATGGCTTTAGGCAGCAGCACAGACCACAGGTTACAGGACACTTCTTAATCTCTAAGAATATTACTGTGGAATAATGATCACTTAAATGAAATAAAATGATTACTCACACTAAGTATATCTAACACAGATTCAAATTAGAATGACTGTTTTTAAAGTAGAATACTCATTGATCACAAAAGAGCTTTATGTATTATCATCTCTTTAATATTTTTATATTTACAAGTTTAAGGTCAAGAAAATTCTGGCTAATGGACCAAATCTCATCTTATAAATACTTGTGTACTGTAAAACATCCATCATTATGATGTTTTTTTTTAATATGTAAATTTATTTATTTTTTAATGAAAATGAGTACACTGTAGCTCTCTTCAGACACACCAGAAGAGGGCATCAGATCTCATTACGGATGGTTGTGAGCCACCATGTGGTTGCTGTGATTTGAACTCAGGACCTTCGGAAGAGCAGTCAGTGCTCTTAACCACTGAGCCATCTCTCCAGCCCCATTATGATGTTTTCATAGTCCAAATGGTCATAATTTCTCTACAATAACAGAATTTTTATTCATTACAATATTATATATATTATATATATGCATATGAGTGTATTTTGTAGCTCTCAAGCAGAGGATTTTATACATTAAAAAAAAAAACCCCAAACATTATAACTCTTAGAAACTGTATCCAGCGCAACAATAACAAATACCAACAAAAATAATTTGGCACAGTAAAGTACAGAAATCATCTAAGTATTATAAATCTGAAACTATGTGTTCACAAACAGAACTATGTAAATCACAAACAGAGTAGGTAATGTCATCATCAAAAATATAACTATTTTAAAAGAATATATTTAATTGGGCGATCCTTTAAGGCTAGTGGCATATTTCTAAGAACAACTTAATAACTCTTTATGGTCAGTGTTCTTAACTGCTAAGCTAACTTTTTGTGCCTTATGGTTAATTATTACTTAACATCTAATACCTGATTTTTTATACATCTTTAAAGCATAAATTTAAACTATTTTAATTCTTTCTTTTTTTTCTCAGTCAACATATTTAATGGTAGAGAATTTTTAAAAATCAAAACACATCAGAAAACTCTTGAACACTGGTAGTAAGTCCAAACAACAGAACCCAGTGTGGCTGAAGTATTTTAATTCTTTCTAATTAAGGCTTTCTTTACCATATACCAAAACCCACCTCCAATGACACATGCATAGTCATATGAAATTTTATTGTTGGGAAAATTTTTATCTATCATAGTAATTTTGTAAACAATTTGAAAAGTAAAGTATTGTTTTCCCTGGAGATAGGGTCATGTTAGTGACCCATCTCAAGGGGTGATTTCATACCCATTATTTTTGTTTAACAATATTGTCTAGGCTACCAGGAACCTGTAGATAAAAAAAAGAAATAAAAAAAATTGCCATAAAAATTATGACTCAATTGTTTTCTCCTACTGAGAGTTCCACAACCAGATCCAAGAGACCTCCTTCTTTTAAAGTCTAATACCTCAGTCTGTGGAATTTGTCACACGCCTTCTACTGAGGTCGGTGTGGTAGATGAACAGAGAATTCTCAACAGAATTGTGAAGAGCAAGAGCAAAGAAGCACTTAAAGAAATTCAAATAAAACAACCCAGAGATTCTACCTTACACTAATCAGAATGGCTAAGATAAAAAACAAAACAAAACAAAACAACAATAACAACAAAAACCTCAAGCCACCGCACATGCTAGCAAAGGATGTAGAGAAAGGAGAAAAGCCTCCATTGCTGGCAAGGTTGCAATGGAAGTTTCTCAGAAAATTAGAAATATTTCTACCTAGTTTAAACTAGTTTAGTAATTTATTTTTTTTTTTTGTTTTTATCGTGCAGATGAGCCTAGAAGACATTCTTCATTATTCTTTTAAATGCAGCTGGTTAGTGGTTAATTCTTCATTGACTTTCTCTTATCTCTGGTCAGTGTGCCCTTCACAAGCCCCAGATTCTCAAGTGAAACAACACAAAACTTTTAATACTAGGCTTTGAAAAACAAAGTTATTTCTTTTGTAGATGTATGTGAGAGATAGAGGTGATTCTTTTCAGAAGGAAGATGAAGTGAAGTCCACTTTGATTCTATCGATAATGGAGTTTTTAAAATGTTATCCAGACAAAAAATGATGAAATAACACAATATTCTGATATAACAGTACTCAAAGTCAGAAGCCGAGTCCTCCACCGTGAGGATTTAATGACAGAAGAACGCAACATTAGGAAAAGAACTGCATTTAGTTTGCTTGTTTTGCACTTCTTGACTGACTGCTTTATTTAGACTTAATGTATTCTTGGGTAAACACTGTTTTTCCTGACAGGCACTGCATACCTCCGAGATTAGGCAGGTTGAGCATAGAAGGAAGCTATGCTTTGTGGCCTTTAAGAAAGGAGGATGCAGATGTGAAAGACCTTAAAGGTCTTTGTCCAAATTTGCCTCTCTAGCCCTTCCTTCTGGTCCCACAGGAAGATAATCAGTCACGCCTGCTCAAATCCCAACTCTATTAATCTTTCAGCTCCTGCTGAGGCATGGTTGTACCAAGGTCTCAAACATTATATATGTCAAAAATCATCTGGCATGTTCTTTGTACGTCTGTCTTGTAGTATGTTGACTATTTCAAAGAGTTCATAGTTCAGTTACCTGAAAATATTAAGGTGTGATATAATTTTGATTCTAGAATTAGTGATTAAAGTGGAGGGCCACAATGTGGTGGCAAATGTAGGCAAGTTTGCATACTTCAATATATAATACCAACACACACAAACACACACACACATATGCACATACATTTTGACAGAAACAAATATGCATATATTTCATTTTAATTTTCTTTATGTTATAAAACTCCTTATGATTAAAATTTGGATGAAGATAATAGAGGGGGCTGGGGAATACAGTACTCTAAAATATGTAAATATATTTTCTAATTCACTTGTATTTTTTTAAAGAAAACACTGGTGTGAGATGAATCTATTACACAGAACATGGTAGGAAACTGAAGAAGAACTAACTCTACATTCTAAATTTCAAGTTTCCATAGCATTAACTGCATAAGTCAATGTCCTAAAAAAAATTCTAATAATTATGATTAAAATACAAATTGTGATGGTTAAATATTATTCTAGAAAATAATTGTTTATTACATGGTATTGTAAATATATTGATTTGTATATTATAAAAAGTTAACATTAATATAAAATATTTTAAAATGAATAAAAAATACAACCCTAAAACAATCTACATAATAAGAAACAAAGCAAAATGTAATAGGTTGAAGTATTCTGATAGCAGTGAAATTCAGAGTTTCATGTGTCCTGGACAAACTTAGTTCCAGTAAATTTCACTCAGATCTTGAAAAGCAGGTATGTAACTTAGACCCATTGACATTAGGTACTAATGTTTTCCAAAATTACATTAAACACTTACAGGTTGAGTACTGTTTTATCTAATACCACAACACTTCAAATCTTAAAATTAGAATATTCTAGATTTAAATTATTTACTTTACCAATCACTAAATATGTGATTCAACTCATTGGAATGGAATAGACCCTTAGCGGCACACTATAGAAAGAAAAAAATATATTTTACAAATAATCTCATAAAGCAGTGGATCTTTGCTCTCTCATAAATCTTCACTTCTGTTTTCAAGTATATTTCTTATTATATTAATTAATAACTTAACAGATATTAATAGCTAGCTAGAACTTTTTCCTTACTGAATATAAAAATAAATTCTCCCGTTGCCTCTACTTTTTACATTGTCTCACTTTTGAATAAAATTTGATTAACAGTACCAGAAATACATAGGTTACTCTTAAGTCTAAAATAATATTGCTTTAATATTTCTGAAATATTGAAAAGAATTCCTTTGGGATCATAAATTATTCCTTTAAAATAAAATTGAAAATGTATTTTGTTATTTCATCTTGTAGTCACTACAAATATTTGATTGGCAAAATTGAGCTGTACATTGTATTCCTAATGGCTATGATCATGTCATTTATTCAGTATTTTCTTCCTTTCATTCATTATTTACTTTTCCACTCATCATTGCATCACCTGAATCCTATGGAGTCCTGGGTATAAGTAAGCAGTGTCCACCAAAATGTGATTCTAACATTTATGAAAGCAGAGAAATAATACTCTGTCTTTACAGACAATATTTCTGTGCATTATATATCAAACCATACCTACTTTTTCACAGAGATTCTTGATCCTAGTTATGTGAGCCAGTATGTAGTTATAGATATTGACAGAAATAGATGAGAGAGAGAGAGAGAGAGAGAGAGAGAGAGAGAGAGAGAGAGAGAGAGAGAGAGAGACTGAGATAGAAAAATTCACTCTAGATGATTCTGGTATTTCCTTTCCTAAAGAAAGATATAGTTGTGAAAGAAACTTTTAGACTTCACCCAATTAGCCCCTTGTCTCTTTTTCTTCGGAAGGAATAAATGATGGCTCACCTATCACTCTTTCAAATTCATTACCAGCCTCGTAGTATTTGTTATGTTATAATGGGTGTTTCAATATTTTTATTGTGACTTCAGCTTTAAGATCAGAGTTGCTTTGGGCTCTTCTATTTTTCTATTGTAAAAATAGTTTGTGCAATTGAAATAGAATACATCATAAATATATACCCCATATTAGAGAAAATTTAATTAAATAATATGTTAATAAACATGTTATTAACAAAACCAAGCAAAACAATATTCAACATGAAACAATTATGCCTTACATAGCAACAACAACATATTCTTTATTCCCTTACAGAAAACTTGATCACATTGTCATAATTTTTACTTAACTTTAAAGAAAATTATCTTTTAAATATTGAGTAAAGTCAGTATTTCATCTTCTTCCATTCTTGTGCAGATCAAGATTTCTCCTTAACATTGTCTTACTTGTATTTGATAGGATCCCTGCATCTTTTCTTACAGCACATCCTGGATGCTGACAGGTTCCTCCCATTTTTTTTTTCAGCATCTGTATATTGCACATAGTTTTTATTATTCCCCTGTTTTGAAAGGCCTGATCCCCAAGGAGAAAATTATAGACTAATAACATGTTTTTTTCTTCTTTCTGGAGAGTAAAGATGTGCCTTGCTGTCTTACAGCTTGGAGGATTTCTAGGAAAAATCCCAGACCTGTCATTCTTCAATTTGACCATCTGCAAATAATGAGCTCTCCTTTGTTTTGCCTACCTTTGATTTGTTCTATGCACAACTGATTTGATGGTAATTTGAAAGTATTTTCTTTATATAGTATATTATTAGTGCAACACTATTTGAGTGTTTATATTTAGCTCCTGTATTGGAAGAGTTTTGACTCTCATTGTAGTTAACAGTACCCTCCTTAAGGAATTAGTGTTATATTTATTAGGGAACTAATGAAATTATTCCAAACCCCACCTCTACCTTGTATTTGTTCTCTTTTTCAGTTAGCAGTTGTAGTTTGCCTTTTATATTGAACAATTTTATGATAATGATAATACACATTTCTGTTGTAATAAAATTCTCTACATTATATCTAGTATGATTTTCATATCACTTACTGTTATTTTTCATTTATTTTTCAATAATAAAGTCATTTGTGTTTACCTGTATTTTAAGGTCTCTACTTTATGTTTGTAATTTCATTTAAATTATGTTTGTTTCTTTGATTGTGGTGAACCTGAAGAATGTATTTATATTTGGCTAATGGCTTCTTTTGCAAAGATTACGTGGTTTGCCACTCAAATAAATTTTAACTGATTTTATTTTCATAATAATTTTATTTTCTGCTCCTGGTTTCATGGTAAGTGTCAAAAAAGTTTATCTAGTTGGTTACCAAACAATTTTTGCTCATGTGAATGTGTTTCTATCTTCATAAAATATTTCTATAATTTTCTTCTTGATGTCAGTATTTAAAAACTGTTTGTTCCTTATGTAAGTGTTTTTTACTTAATTAGGTAGACTAAGTGCATATTTTACTGACCATTTTTGAATACCTAAGCAATAAATGATGAGAAAAATCATCGTAGGAAAATTATTCCAGATCCTTTAGATTTCTGTAATCTACGTGAATAGCTCTCTTCACATCTTGGATTCTTCCCTTACATACATTAATGTCAGTGCTTAAAGGAAATGCAGATTCACTGTGGCTGTGGCAGTGTGCATAAGACATGCACCCACCGGAAACAGATCAAATTCCAATCCCTGAGCATGGATATGAGGCATTATGTTCTTCCTCCAACTGTATATCTCTTGGCATTTGATACTTAATCTTTCATTGCTGTGAACAAATGCTTAACCACAGACAACCTGCATCAGCTACCTATCTTACTTCTATGACCAAATGACCAACAAGAAGAAACGGGATGGAGGAAGACTCGTTTGGAGCAAATAGTTTGAGGGATACAGTCAACCATGTCAAAGAAGATATGAAGACAGGAGCTTAGAGGTAGCCTACACATGGATGAATGCTATTGGAATATTGAGTGAGGATGCTTTGGTGTCAGTCATGAACTTACCATAATGGAGGACAATGTGAACACTGAAATGAAAAAGAAAGAAAAGAGAAAGAGAGAGAAACCGGTCTTACTCAAGTTCCACAAGAAATCTTAATATAAAAGAAAACATGGCATTTGTCATTTGAGATAGAACTAGTATTGCCTAAAATCTCTCTCTCTCTCTCTCTCTCTCTCTCTCTCTCTCTCTCTCTCTCTCTCTCTCTCACACGCACACGCACACGCACACACACGGCATTTGGTGTTTTCCATATAAATATCCAGTATGTCTCTAGGGAAGCTACTCTTAGTTCCAAGGTGAGACACTAAAGTGACAGTGGTGTTGACAATGACTGAATTGACTTCTTGGAGTCAGCACAGTCAGGACCCTGATGGGATAAATGGAAGCATTTTTGTGGGATAAACAGAGCCCTAAACTCAACCTTGCTCAGAAATCCTTTGAAGTGGGTTTCTGTTGGTCAGGAAAAGCCATTAAGTCTCTTCTCTACCCCTGATGGTCAATTGGGTGCAAAGGCGCTCAGTTTCTGATTAACCCAAGAAGCATGGAACAGACAAAGCCTCTGTGCTAAACTACGTGGTTTTCTGGCCTACGACTCTCCCTCCCAATGCTACATGTACTGGCTGGTTTTGTGTCAACTTGACACAGTTGGAGTTATCACAGAGAAAGGAGCTTCAGGTGAGGAAGTGCCTCCATGAGATCCAACTGTTAGGCATTTTCTCAATTAGTGATCAAGTGGGGCGGGTCCTTGTGGGTGGCACCAACCCTGGGCTAGTAGACCTGGGTTATATAAGAGAGCAGGCTGAGCAAGCCAGGGGAAGCAAGCCTTCCATGGCCTCTGCATCAGCTCCTGCTTCCTGACTTGCTTGAGTACCAGTCCTGACTTCCTTTGGTGATCAACAGTAATGTGGAAGTGTAAACTGAATAAACCCTTTCCTCTCCAACTTGCTTCTTGTTCATGATGTTGGTGCAGGAATAGAAACCCTGACTAAGACACTACCTGTTGCCATAAAACTTGCAAAGTCTTTCTGGCACTCCTTGTTTTCTGCACCAGAAGTTCTATTGTCCAAATAAACTGTCTTTATTCCTACCAGTCAGTATAATGTGGTGGTTTCTGTGTGCCTTTTTTGTTTTTGTTCTTGTTTTTTATAGCTACCACTAAATTAACAAAAATCCAGAGCCTCTATACAAGATATCTATTCCCATGGTTTAGATTGATTCTGTTACATGTCTTATGCTGGTTGCCTAACATATTGTTATTAAGTGAAATGATTTAATATTTTATAAACAATTTTATGTTCAGTAACTAAAAGGAAATTCCATAACTAAAATATCAATAAATGATTTTTGAAATAGGGACTGAATTAACAATCTTTTAGAGCCCTCCTGTAGTTTTCTTTGCCATAAATGAAAGCTGGAGTGCTGTCTATATAATTTGCAAGATTAAAAATAAGATGAAACCTAAAACTTAGGATAGTTCGTGAATGGTCAGTACTGAATATCTTTATCTACTACTAAATCCATAGGACCATATCTTCATCTAAAAAATTAAAAGAAAATAAAACTTTGTATCTTTAATCTGTAGATGTCTGGTACTGGTAAAAGAAGTTCTGTATATGTATTTACACAAAAGAGTGTATAAGCTAACTTCTCTGTTTTCTAGACATAATGTATCCTCTAATGCATTATTTACCACACTAGAATTCACACTAGAGTGAATTCACTGGCTTTCTTCAGTCCTATAGAGTTTCCCTGTGTGCCAACCATTATTTAAAATGAGGGAATCACTTTCATGATAGATTCACATGTCATCAGTAGAGCACTTCCTAATTGTCAAATGTATTTAAACCTGTGTATGCCTTAATTTCTTATCCAGGAAATAAACACACTATTTCAATTAATAGATTAATGGGGAAATTGCTGTGAGTGGGTCAGATTGTTAAGTTCCATTACATTCCCTAAGTGTTAATCAATTAGTCATTTCACTAGCTGTAGGTCATAAGATTGGAGTGCCCCCAAGAAATTCATTCCAGCAATATATGGTTACGAATTCCACTTCATGAAATATGGAGCATGGATAAAACTACCTCTTCCTTTTAGGTCTTACTCCCCCCCCAAAAAAAACAACAAAAAAAAAACAAAAAACAAAAAACCTCTGCTGTCCTTTGGACGTGCGGGAAAATCCACAAGGTCACTGCCCCCACTCCCAACACACACACACACACACACACACACACACACACACACACACACACACACTTTTCTAAATGCTACCATGAGCTGTATCCTAAATATTGTACCTATCAAGCTTTTACATGTTTTCATTTTGAAATTTCCATTTAAATGCAAATTCTGCCATTTAAATAGAGTTCTCCTGTTCTTTATTACACTATAATTACTATTTCCCATCTTCCTGGGACTGGCTGCACAAAAGGCCATAGGTCACTTTACCAGCTCTCTATAAGAGCGACTGGAATCAAGAAGTCATCATCTCTAGCATTTCTGAATGGCACCCATTTGTTAAGGGAAGCCTGAGGGACTGATTCAAACAGCGCCCTAAAACCTGTCCTGTGCTGTGATTTACAAGAACAAGAACAAACAAAGCCTGCAGCTATCAGTTCTCCAGGATCATGTGAATTAAATAGTTTAGCCAGGATTTGGCACAAATAAATAGCAGCTGAAATGCTGCCCTCATTTTGAAATGAGTCACATGCCAAGTGATACAAGCTGATACAATGTCAGGAGACACAAGAAGAGCAAGGAAATTAAGAAACTGCCAATGCTTATTAAACAGAATGAAATCTGTTGCGGCTTAAAATGGATGAACTATGGTATGACAAATATTTACTACAAGGTCATGTATTAATGTCAGTGACACAAATACAATGAGGATGAATATAAGAAGAAAAAATAAAATTTATACTTGAAGGATCTTAAAAGCTTTCGACTAAAGTAAACTATACCTGGTAATTTTAGGTCGTATGATTTCAGACTAACATTAGATAGCAATAATAATTTTAATGTTTAATTCTTGATGTTAGATAAAATCTTCAGATGATGTGTCTCACATCTGTGTTGTGTGCATTTTGAAGAGGTAAGGGATGAATTGAGATATTGATGAAGAGAGGGAAGGCTTGAGTAACTTTATGATTATTAGTTCTGCAGCTATTTATTAACTTTCAAATTTCCTGGCTAAATTTATTTGACTCCTGCTTTGAGAGCTGATTTATAGTAGAAAGAATACATGTATGTGAATCAGATAAACTTGTTTTGTCAGCAAACTTGAAAACAAGGAAGGAAGGAGAAAGGGGAAAGAGGAAGTGGGAGAGAGAGAGAGATTATTGAAATAACCTTACACACTCCTCCCAACTCTTTCTTCTCATCCTTTCTTCTGTTCTTTCCTTTCTTTTTCTTTCATTCTGGGTATCTTAAGGCAAAATCTTAAATAGCTCAGGTTTCTTGACCATTATATGAGGCTGAGTTAATTCTGGCTTTGAACATCTTATTGTCCCATCACTACTTCTCAGGTACAGGAATTACAGCCCATCACTATCACACCCAGCAAGGGGATGATACTATTTAACATAGAACAAATATAAACTTCCATAAGCATTGTAAATCCTAGGGTTCTTAGTTTTACAATATTTATGGGCATGAGTTACTTGAATATTGGCAAGTAGCACTGCTACCTGATTCACTACTTCTTGAAGTACAAATGTCTCTTTTAACAAGAAAAATAAGTTCTCAAATTCATTATTAGTTCCCTGAGTGAACCAGCATAAAGAGAGTGAAACACAGCATTTATATCCAGGCTAGATATGTTTACTTACTTACATGCTAGCTATTTTCACATTGGGGTCTGTTATCCTCGACGTACCTTTCCTGTATAGTGACTCACTAACAAAGAATCACCTGTTCTGTTTGCTATCGCCTTGATTTTAAATCTTAAATCTCAAGCAGAGATAAGTCAGATTTTATTTTCTAAGTGGGAACTTTACTGTCATAATTGACACCACAAAATTAATAATGGAAGAATATTACAAAGCTCTGCGTTGGTGACACTGAGCCACATTTTTCTTTCTACAACATATCACATCAGTGCGTCTCTGTTCACTGTACTGCAAATGCTCAAATACCCGCTGAAATTATTTCCCCTATCAATATTGTGAGAATGGTTTCTGAAAGATCCTAGTGGTCACTCTAAACTTGACCATTTTCATCTACATAATTTGTTAAAATTTAGAATACTCATATATTGTAAATACACTTTGAAACATAAATCATAGCTCACTATATTATATAGCTATTTAATAATTGGTATACTTTATAATGAATAATTTAATATTTCACTGTTTTTAGGTTTGAACAAGTAATTGAATAGACCAGCCTCTATATTTTTATCCAACTTTTTACATGTATAAAAAGTTGAGGGTTATAAGTACCAAAGCCATTTGAAGAACTTTCTGGTAAGCCAAACCATAATGTTCAATATTCTGCCTTAATATATAGGCTTTAAATTGACATTGTCAGTGAATGATTTATATGTTTTATAATTAAATGAGACTGCTAGTTTCATGTTCGTTAAATTTTCTCTGTAGGAAATGTTCTGGAAGATTTTCACTTTCCTCATCTGTTTCTAGAAACTAATAATGTGCCCCAAGCACATATTTATATGTAGAAAATTGATAAGTATTCTTTAAGCCTTGTGCTGTGGATTTATCTTTACTCTTATTTTATTTTCTAGACAACAATATTTGAACACCATAAATTGTTTCAGAATGTCAGCAGAAGTCAATAGCTTTTGTCAAGATATTAAAAATATCAGTAATTGAATCTTTCTCCTCCATTTTTTGGTGCTAGCAACATTATGACAGCTCTAAGTTTCTGGAATGTATGAGATTATTGCTTAACTCATTTAAGCCTCAAAAAGCAGAACAACCATAGAAAATGCAAATTGCATCTACTCTCTTTCACTCACCCTTTTGATCTTTGCCACACCACTATGGTCTGAGTACTCCCCTCATGCCAGGTAAGAATGCAGACATTAAGGTTAGACTTACAGCAATCAAATCATAGTCTTTCTCTGTGTACTCTTCGGTTTAGGTAAAGAAGATATTAACAAAAGGACACCTAGCCAATTAAATAATTAGAATGAATTTAGTTATTGAGATAGAGAATCTTGAAATATCTTCTACCCACAGATATTTAAGAATAAATGTCAATAAAGTGAATGAGAACATTTACAAATATTGACAGGAAAGATTGCCCCATAGTATAGATGATAGCAGAAGAAATAACCTGGAAGAAGAAATATCCCTGTTGTTTAAAGGGCAGAATGTGAAGCCTGACTGGAGCACAATGAACAAAGAAGTCTGGTTACAAAATAGGTTAGAGGGTCTCTGAGGCCTGATTAGGTAGGCCTTCAAAACTCAAGGCAAGAACATTGAATTTTGGTCTCAGGCTTGGAAATACTTTGTTTTCAGAAAGGTCACTTGGCCTGTTACCTAGAGAACCAATTCTCAGTGGAAAGGTGGAGAATATTATGTTGTAACAGTTGGAAGCTATTTCGTTGCCTCTAGCAGGATAAGAGCTGCAGCCATGAGAGTGGCCCGAAAGCTGTGGTAGCAACAGAAGGGCAAGCCAGCCTAGATCTTTCCTCTAGTAGACCTCATTGCACAGGTTAATCTCTTTAGTTTGAAGGAAACACACCTATGTTTGACTCTTCCCTTCATCTCTCTCACCGTAATATTTTATCAGCAAGCCATGTCAAGGCAACCTTCAATGCAAAATAAGAAACTATTTCATTCATATACTTAGTGGTAACATAGTTCAAGCCCAAAGTGTGCCTTGTCCAAATGACTCTAAAATATTAATCTCATGTCTAACCTAACCCTATATTAGCCATTGTAAGTATGATAATCATAGAGCTGCTAATAAACTGTATGCCCAATATCAACTTGATTTTTTCTGCTCAAACCTCTGCAGTGGCTCTGAGTAGCTCATTTATAAAGATTTAATTAGGTTCTGTACCGTAATCTTTCAGTACTGCCTTCTATCATGCTAACCTTTGTGATGTTTCAAAATAAAACCATAGATTTCTACTCCAAGAACCTTGGGCTTTCTTTTTTTCTTCGCTTAGAACTCCCACCTCCTAGATGAGTCTCTGCTGAACTGTTCCACTGATTTCTGTGTTGACATAACAGGTAGACTTTCTTTGGATTGCTGAAAAAAGGTACAATTCTAAACCTAAGCTACTGTTTTATTAAAAAATGTAAACCATATGACCTATATAATTTATTAAAAACAAAATACCAAGGGCTTCATACAAGTAATAAATATTTCCGAACAAAAATAATACATGCCTCCTTTAGAGTTCATACATCAGTTGCCAGAACTAATTACATGCCCCATGCAAGCATAAAAGGAAGTGTAGCCTTTCAGTCCAATTATAGTTGCTGTACCAGTGGCTTTGACAAATGATGAAGAACATATAGAGCAGTGTACCCAGCCAATTAGTAATGTGAATTCTACTTTGACAATAAGTTGTTATTTATTGTTTGTTTCAGGCTTCTAAAAGTTTGAGGTTACTTAAAAAGATAACACTTTCTAATATTTGAAAGGAAGAGATATTTGATTGCTTGGAACATTGTTGTTATCTCCCTGAAGTGAGGTGGCGATATCTAAATAAAAAAGTAAAGTTTGCTAAATGAATAATTAGGCAGTCAATAACTACTAATTGCCAGATTATAATTATTTCTCTATTGTGGTTAGAAATGTTCCTTAATTCCTTCATTGAACCATTAACCACTCAACATTTTAATCCCTACAGAAAATTTCAATTAAAAATCTGTCATATTTTAATACTGGATAATATTTATGAACAGGAATATTTTTACTCAGGAGATTATAAGAAGTTCATAGACCTTCTTGTAAGCTCAATTTGTATGGCTCATTCCATCATGCTCAATGTCTCTACAGACGTAAGGGGATGCTAGAGCAAATGAAATTACATGAAAAATTTGTAACTATGACCAGCTTGCTTTTCTTTCTGACAATTATTTTTCTTCTGGAGAAAAAAAGGAATATCTTACTCATTTATTTTTTGGTGTGCTGATTTTTGAATACAGGATCTCATGCAAGTGAGTAAAGAACTCTACTCCTGAGCCAGGTCTATGGTCTGTAAATTAGTTACAGTGAAGAGAAAATTTAATTTAAAGAACAGAGGATTGGGAAGAGAACGTCCTGAAGACAATAGAAACCCATTAAGAAACACAAGTCTGCTGTTATGTAGGCAAAATCAAAATGCTGCACTAGTATAATATTTTGGAGAAAAAAGATTAAAATTATAAACAGCCACTATGTGGCTATTACTAGAAATCAAGCATGTTTAATGATCTATTACTAGAAACTAAATATGATTAAAGATCTGAGTTTTCTATTCTGTCAGAACAAAACCAGCTTAAAACAGATGGATGCATCAGTAGTTATACACAGTAGTAAATAAATCCAACTGAAGAAATGTATGGGATTATACAGTTTCTTATGATAAAGTCAGTTTCTTAAGATCAGTGCAGTGACCATGTTTACCTTCCTCTCCTATATATCCACAGCGTAGCTCTAAGCTTCAGTCTTTGACATTTCATTATAATTTAGGCAGCTGCCAAGAGCTGCTTTTCTAAAAGACCATTTATATTTTTACAGAAAGACCATACCTAATATACTTTATTATGGTTATCAGTAGAGAATTTCGGTGACCAGAAAACCTCACTGATACCAAAAATACAAATGTTCCTGGTAAAAGTAAACCATCTCATTCACCCAAATTTCTTCAGGGTGAAATGATATAAAGGTCATATTTAATTCTCCATGTAAAATATGTAATGAAACACACACACACACACGAGAGAGGGGGGGGGTTGTACAATAGTAGTACAAAGTTAAGTCACTTCTTAACATTGAAATCAAGAATATGTGAAGCATTTTATCTATACATTTAATATTTCATACATGCTCACTTATGCATGTACATGCATAGATATTTATAAATGCATAAATATGTCCCTATGTATATACATGTGTATATATGTGTGCATATGCACATATACAAATATTCCTATAGGACCGAAGGAGCTGAAGGAGCTTGCAGCCCCATAGGAGGAACAACAATGTGAACCAACCAGTACCCCAGAGCTTCCCAGAGACTAAACCACCAACCAAAGAGTGCACATGGAGGGACCCATGGCTCCAGCTGCATATGTAGCACATGGTGGCCTTGTTGGACATCAAAGGGAGGAGAGGCCCTTGGTCCTGAGAAGGTTTGATTCTGCAGTACAGGGGAATGCCAGGGCAGGGAAGTAGAAGTGGGTGGGTTGGTGAGCAGGTAGAGGGGGGATGGGATAGGGGGTTTTGAGAGGGGAAACCAGGAAAGGGGATAACATTTGAAATGTGAATAAAGAAAATGTATAATAACAATATTGTGTATCATATACAGGGTATTTAATATCTTACTCTAATTTCCATTAAACGGTCCCTTATGTTATTTGTTTTTGCATAAAATTCAATTTGAACTGTAGCTAATATTTAAAATGTATTTGCTTTTCTGGTTTATGACTCAGGTGATTCAAAATAAGATATAGAACATATCTATAAGATTAAATAGAAATAATATAAACTGATGAATAATGTGTATTTTTATTATTCTAAATTAAGAACTTTTAAGTTTAAAAATCACAAGGGAAAGATTCACATAAAGCCTCAAGTCATTCAGTAAAACCAATAAAACCTTATGTGTGAATAGTTGCTAATTCAACTTATATATTATCCAAGTACTTAAGTTTGAATTATTCCTAGCTGTGGTTATTAGAAACTCTCACACTAGCTCCTGAAACATTTTTAAGCAGATTTGGGTCTTACATCCAGTAGAATTTTCTTTTGCCAACCTTATAGAAACTATTACACAGACATTTTAATTTAATAATCACTGTACCAACATTCATGCCCACACTAGATTTCTTGAAGTTGATGAGACTCTAGAGGCCTTTATCCAAAGAAATATTCCCAGTTGTTAAATGAAACATTTTAATTTTCTCTATACATTAGCTCCCATAAGGATATAAAGAGATGTCTTGTGTAACTCTACAAGTTTACCAAATAGATTTTTTTCTTTTAGGCTTTGAAAAGGGCTTCATTTCATCATTTCAGCAGATATTAAAGTAGTACAGAAGCTGGCATCTCTCAACTTCTAACTTTATTCCTCTGCTTGGTCTCTAACTCTGGCAATTTGTTCTAATATTCTGGTTCTTTCTTATTGCCTGGCTTCAACTGCCTCCACTGACCTGAACTGAAATGCATGAGCTCAGAAATGAACTCAACTCCACTCCACTGCACTCACTGGAATGACTCCCCATTCACGGACTCAACCAAACTGACTGACTCAACTCCACTGCAGTGAACGCCACTGCCTGACCAAAGCTGCCTCACTTTCTCTTCCTGCACAGCTCTTAAATACATTTCTTTCCTTGGTTATTCTCATGAGAGTTCAATATATCCTATCTTTGACTCACTCTGTCACACTTTTCTCTGATTTGTCCCTTTGTCTGCCCCACAATTAAATGTTAGTTTTGAACATGACCATTTCTTTCTATAAACTAACCTTACCTAGACTGTTTGAAATTAAAGATATGGACTAAAGGCATGTCCATATTCCAGCTACAGTAGCCACGTTGCTGGATTATACTTCCTTGACACCCTCTTTGAGAAGAAATCAACTGGAAATAGCTTCTCGGCTAGAAGTGAGATCTTGTCCCGACTTCCATCCTCCCAGGTGGGATTTTTTTCTGTCTTGAGCTTGTGCTGGTTCTGTGCATACTGTCACAGTCTCCTTGTGCTCAGGCATGCTGTATCTAGAAATTGATATTTTATTCAAGTTGTTTATCACCTCTGGCTTTTACAGTTCTTTTGTACCATGTTCCTGAAGTCTTGGAAGGTTACGGTAAAGACATCTCAATTAAGGCTGAGCACTCCAAAGTCTCTCACTCTTTCACACTGGGCATTCCTAGGTCTCTGTGTTAAGTAGCTATAGAGTCCAAGATGTAACTTCTCTAAGGAGATTTGAACAATGCACTGATCTAGACGTGGAGCAATAGCATTATGAGTCTTCCCATTTCAGTATTCACTCCACACACTTTATATTGACTATATATGACTCTCTATTATAGAGTCAAAAACTGAATTTTGTTTTCTGTCAGACATTTGGTTTGTTCTTTACATAATCTTTCTTTTCTTATTGTATTACTTGATATTACGATAGAAATTTCTATTTGTAGTATGTTTAATTATATTAAATTAAAAGAATTTCAAGCATTAAAAACTTTAAGCTTCCATAGAAAGCAATGAGTTTTCTTGTGGCACTTTACACATATATGTCATGACATTTTGATTCCATTCACGTCACTTCCCTACTGTCTTACTGGTTATCCTCTTCCTTTCAAATAGCCCTCATTCTGTCTGCATGACACAGGCATTATTTCACATTTATTCATTATCCTTTTTTTTTACCTTTCTCTTCCCTCTCACAGGCTCTATTTTACTATCACACATGTACACACTTTTACACATGCCCATGTGCACGTGTGCATACATACACACACATACACACAGAGAGACACAGACACAAAAATTTCGAGCCTAGATATGATAGAATATCTACTCTTTGCCTTTCTCAGTCTGTCTTGTTTGGTTATACACAATGTTCTTGTATTCATCCATTTTCCAAAAAAAAAAAAAAAAGAAAAAACCCTTACCATCATTTCATTTTACTTTGGCTGAAAAAATTTCGTTGTGAATATACACTGCTCTTCTACATTCATCTATTTATAGAATCCTATTGGGATGGAGGACATCAGGGGATATGATATGAGGAGGTTTGCGTTGTCTTCTTGTATGTTGTGTTTGGTTGTTGTCTCTTAGAGGCTTAGAGGCCTGCTCTTTTCTGAATGGAACACAGGAGAAGTGGATCTGTGATGAGGGATGGGGGCGTGCCTAGAGGGAGTGGAGGCAGAAGAGAAACTCTGGTCCATATGCATTATATGAGAGAAAATTCTATTTTCACACAAAAAGAAAGAAAAGAAAAACAGCACATAAATAATATTTAGATATATTAAATTGTTACCTTGGCATAAAGAGCTCATTGTTATTTTCATTTTTTCAGTTTTATACCATTCTATATATTGCTCCAAATTACATACTACCACAAAGTGTATGATTCTTTGTCCTGTTAATATTTGTGATTTCCAAAAAACCAACTAGTAGATAGATATTTTCCCAACACTTAAAATAAATTTCAATTCTTAATGTCTATTTCATAACTTGAGCAATGGATCTCAGTTTTGTGCATTAGTTGACAAAATTATGCAATGACAAATTCCATCTAGGAGTAATGAGAATTCCAACATACTTAATTGAGACTCAGAAATATAGTGAAGTTTTTAATTTCTTTCAATTATATAACTATTGGAATAACAGATAAGAACCGAGAGCTATCATTTAAATAAGAAAAGAGGCCGGCCTCACTGTTATAAAACTTATGTTCAAGCCTCAAAGAACCTAAACAGGTAATTGGGAAGTCTATTTTGGGCAGAGTGGGTAGAGGAAGTCTTCTTTGATTAACCGAGTTGATAAGAAAGTTATACCAAGCTTCATCAGTGGAGCACAGTTTACCTCTCTAGACCCAAATTAAAAACACAACCTTGTTTCATAGTTTATTGATATAATCTAAGGTTTTTATAAGGCAGAGTTGAGATTTCTCTTCTTAATCTTAGTCTCTGCCAAACTATGTTACTGTAATTGATCTAGTCTATCTTCAGTATAACATAGTATGACATATACATTATTATTTAGTTGTAAAAATTTACACACTCTCTCTCTACATATATATGTATACATATATACATATATGTCATTACATTTTTATTCCATTCATCTCAATATAAAATACATACATACATATATATGAATGACTAAATGACTATAGAAGATATGTGGTAGATGGGGATATCAGTTGGGATTTGAAGTGGCTGAAAAAACTGTTATAGTCAAGGATACTACTGTTTTATCAAAATTATTTAATAACATTTAATACAAGTATAGTTTATTGTATCTATTTTATAATAAATATTCTCTTTAGTGTTATTCACATAAGAATATACCCAGGGTTACATTCAACAAATTGTTCCATGGCTTCAAATGCCTTTGTTACTATAAGAGATTTAATTTTTCTCTATGTTGCTGTGGTTTTCTTCGTCACAGAACAAATATAATTTAGGTTCTTCATCATGTCAGCATTATGGAGTATATTGCTTTTTATGGTTTCCTAATGAAATGCAAGCATATGTAATCTAATACATTTAATTTAGAAGAAAAAAATACAGAGAAGTGAATTGCTTGGCTTTATGTAGTCCCCAAGGAAGTATCTTTCTGTGTAAATAGCATCCTAGCACTCTTAGCATGAGACTATTGACAATGTTGTGTTTCACAAATGAAAAGTAATGAATGCAGGGTCATGAATGGTAAATCTATTTCCAGATTTTCTTTAAAGACTTATTTGCTCATTATATAGACAGTGTTCTGCTTGCACATATATCTGCAGGCCAGAAGAGGGCACCAGATTATGTTATAGATGATTATGAGCAACCATGTGGTTGCTGAGAATTGAACTCAGGATCTCTGGAAGAGCATGGAGGTGCATTTAATCTCTGAGCCATTTCTCCAGCTCCTCCAGATTTTTAATTATGAACTTACATTAGCAAATGAATTCCCTGAATACAAATTGACAAGAAAAATATGGACATACTTTGCACCCTTTCAAATTCCAAATAAACTACATAATTTCATGGTGAATTGTAAGTCTCATTATATTTACACATAGACATGCAACAGAGAACATTGGGTATGTCTTGGCATCTTCATTACATGAGACTATCCATGTTTACTAACTCTTTCTATTCTCACCTGAATCTGTTGGTTTTGACAGGCCTGGCTGAGCCTCAGGGAAAGAAATAATTTTACCCACAAGGATAACCATGCTATACTTAAAGAAGAAAACTGATGTGGTATTATGGTACTATCTCACACACATTACTAATTTATAATTTAAAATAATATTTTTGCATACCAAGCCCATTATTTTTATTTTAAAATGGTAAAACCGGGTATCAACAGATAAGATAATGGAACTGCTCCCACACAGATAAACTGGAATGCAGCTCTTAGTCTGTGTATTTGTTTGTAGTCAGTTCTGTGACAGCTTGCTTAAATTGTCTCTAAGAAGATTCTTAATATATCTGTGACATTAGAGTATATGTCATTGAGGTCTCACTGTAGTATCTGAAATACCCTTATTTACAGTTCTTCCTTTGTTACCTATCTTATTTTAGAGACCATCACATATATGCAGATTCCTTTTTTTATTATTTTTTATATTCTTTTATTTACATATCAAATGATTTTCCCTTTCCCGTTTCCTCCCACCCCGAAAGTCCCATAAACCCCCTTCCTTCCCTCTGTTCCCCATTCAACCCCATCTCGCTTCTTTGTCCTAGTATTCTCCTACATCCAGTCTCTCCAGGACCAGGGGTGTCTCCTTACATCTTCTTGGAAATCTATTGATATGCGAATTGTGTCTAGGGTATTCTGAGATTCTGGGTTAATATCTCCTTATCAGTCACTGCATACCATGTGTGTTCTTTTGTGATTGGGTTACTTCACTAAGGATGATATTTTCCAGTTCTGACCATTTGCCTAAGAATTTCGTGAATTCATTGTTTTTAATTGAAGAGTAGTATTCCATTGTGTAAATATACCACATCTTCTGAATCCATTCCTCCATTGAGGGACATCTGGGTTCTTTCCAGCTTCTGGCTATTATAAATAAGGCTGCTATGAACATAATGGAACATGTGTCCTTATTGCATGCATGGGAAGCCTCTGGGTATATGCCCAGGAGTGGTATAGCAGGATCCTCCGGGAGTGTCATGCCCAGTTTTCTGAGGAAACACCAGACTGCTTTCCAGAGTGGTTGTATCAGCTTGGAATCCCACCAGCAGTGGAGGAGTGTTACTCTTTCTCCACATCCTCACCAACAAATGTTGTCTCCTGTGTTTTTGACCTTAGCCATTCTGACTGGTGTGAAGTGGAATCTCAGGGTTGTTTTGATTTGCATTTCCCTAATGACTAAGAATGTTGAACATTTCTTTAGGTGCTTCTCAGCCATTAGATATTCTTCATGTGAGAACTCTTCGTTTAGCTCTGTACCCCATTTTTAATAGGGTTACTTGGCTCTCTGGAGTCTAACTTCTTGAGTTCTTTGTATATATTGGATATTAGCCCACTGTCGGATGTAGGGTTGGTAAAGATCTTTTCCAAGTTTGTTAGTTGCCGCTTTGTCTTTTTGACGGTGTCCTTCGCTTTACAGAAACTTTGTAATTTTATGAGGTCCCATTTGTCAATTCTTGATCTTAGAGCATAATTTACTGGTGTTCTGTTCAGGATATTTTCCCCTGTGCCTATGTGTTCAAGGCTCTTCCCCAGTTTCTTTTCTATTAGTTTCAGCAGGTCTGGTTTTATGTGGAGGTCCTTGATCCACTTGGAGTTGAGCTTAGTATAAGGAGTAAAGAATGGATCGATTTTATGAGGTCCCATTTGTCAATTCTTGATCTTAGAGCATAAGCTATTGGAGTTCTATTCAGGAAATTCTCCCCTGTGCCCATATGTTCAAGGTTCTTCCCTAGTTTCCTTTCTATTAGTTTCAGTGTGTCTGGTTTTATGTGGAGGTCCTTGATCCACTTGGAATTGAGCTTAGTGTAAGGAGATAAGAATGGGTCAATTTGCATTCTTCTGCATGTTGACATCCAGCTGAGCCAGCACCATTTGTTGAAAAGGCTATCTTTTTTCCACTGGATGGTTTTAGCTCCTTTGTCAAAGATCAAGTGACCATAGGAGTGTGGATTCATTTCTGGGTCTTCAATTCTGTTCCATTGATCTACATGCCTGTCACTGTACCAATACCATGCAGTTTTTAACACTATTGCTCTGTAGTACAGCTTGAGGTCCGGGACACTGATTCCCCCCAGAGGTTCTTTTACTCTTGAGAATAATTTTAGCTATCCTGGGTTTTCTGTTATTCCAGATGAACTTTTGAGTTGCTCTTTCTAACTCTATGAAGAACTGAGTTGGGATTTTGATGGGGATTGCATTGAATCTGTATATTGCTTTTGGCAAGATGGTCATTTTTACTATATTAATCCTGCCAATCCATGAGCATGGCAGATTTTTCCATCTTCTGAGGTCTTCTTCAATTTCTTTCTTCAGAGACTTGATGTTCTTGTCATACAGATCTTTCACTTGTTTGGTTAGAGTCACACCAAGATACTTTATATTGTTTGTGGCTATTGTGAAGGGGGTCATTTCACTAATTTCTTTCTCAGTCTACTTATCCTTTGACTATAGGAAGGCTACTGATTTGTTTGAGTTGATTTTGTATCCAGGCATTTTGCTAAAGTTGTTCATCAGCCATAGGAGTTCTCCGTTGGAATTCTTTGGGTCACTTAAGTATAGTATCATATCATCTGCAAATAGTGATAGTTTGACTTCTTCCTTTCCAATTTGTATCCCTTTGACCTCTTTTTGTTGTCTAATTGCTCTAGCTAGAACTTCAAGTACTATATTGAAAAGATATGGAGAGAGAGGGCAGCCTTGTCTAATCCCTTATTTTAGTGGGATTGCTTCAAATTTCTCTCCATTTAGATTGATGTTGGCTAGCAGTTTGCTGTAAATTGCTTTTACTATGTTTAGATATGGGCCTCGAATTCCTGATCTTTCCAAGACCTTTAACATGAAAGGATGCTGAATTTTGTCAAATGCTTTCTCACCATCTAATGAAATGACCATGTGTTTTTTTTTCTTTGAGATTGTTTATGTAGTGGATTACATTGATGTACTTCCTTATATTGAACCATCCCTGCATCCCTGGGATGAAGCCTACTTGATCGTGGTGAATGATCATTTTGATGTGTTCTTGGATTCAGTTGGCAAGAATTTTATTGAGTATTTTTGCATCGATATTCTTAAGAGAAATTGGCCTGAGATTCTCTTTCTTTGTCAGATCTTTGTGTGATTTTGGTATCAGTGTAATTGTGGCTTCATAGAACAAGTTGGGTAGTGTTCCTTCTGTTTCTATTTTTTGGAATAGTTTGAAGAGTATTGGTGTTAGGACTTCATTGAAGGTCTGATAGAATTCTGCACTAAAACCATCTAGACCTGTGCTGTTTTTTGGTTGGAAGACTTCTAATGACCACTTCTATTACTTCAGGCGTTATAGGACAGTTTAGATGCTCTATTTGATCCTGATTTAATTTTGTTATTTGGTGTCTGTCTATGAAATTGTCCATTTCCTCCAGATTTTCTAGTTGTGTTGAATATAGGCTTTTGTAGTAGGATCTGATGATTTTTTGAATTTTCTCAGTTTCTGTTGTTATCTCTCCCTTTTCATTTCTGATTTTGTTAATTTGGATACTGTCTCTGTTCCCTCTGGCTAGTCTGGCTAAGTGCTTATCTATCTTGTTGATTTTCTCAAAGAACCAACTCCTAGTTTTGTTGATTCTTTGTATGGTTCTATTTGCTTCTACTGATTGATTTCAGCCCTGAGTTTGATGATTTCCTGCCTTCTACTCCTCTTTGGTGTATTTGCTTCTTTTTGTTCCAGGGCTTTCAGGTGTGCCATTAAGCTGCAGGGCAGATGGCCCACAGCAGAGCTGGTACCCAGACGACCACAGAGTTGCCCAGCTCTTGGGCGCAGATGGAAGTCCAACAGGCTGTGTCCCAAGAGATTTTATATTGGGGAGTCCCTGAGTACCTGGAGGCTCAATCCCTGGAGCAGAGGTCGCCAAGGGGAGGCTGGTGAGCTCTCTCCCTGTGAGGGTGCGCTCTCTCCCAGTGTGGGTCCCTCTGTAGGGTAGATGTCCTACAGCAGAGCTGGTGTGTAGGTGACCACAGAATTCCCCTGGCTGAGTCCCAAGCGATATTATGCTTGATTATCCCTGCGCCTGGAGATCCCAATTGCTCTGTTGCCGGAGCAAAGATGGCGGAGTGCACTGCCCCTATATGCAGATTCCTAATCAGATAATTTCTTAATGCAAAGACGCTGTTAATAAAATCACTCTGGTGTCTGACTGTAGCAGCTGTGTCGGGTGTATCCTGTGGCCTTTCAGATTATAATAGATTGTGTTCCTCTTTATTAACCTGAGATTTTGGGAAAGCACAACAGACAGAAGAGCAGCTTCCTGTTTGCCTTGCAAATGTGTTTCTGAATTGTTTGACCCACTACTATGGTTAATAAGCTACTTAACATTTTGATGCTAAAGATTAGTGGCAACTTCCAGCTCCTGTTTCATCTGTGGCAGCAATATTATGCAGTGTTAGAGATTTTCCTTTCTGAACCTGAGACCTGAGAATCACATACAGCAGGAGAGCTACTTATGCAATTTTCTCCTTTCCTCATCTTCATTAGGGAACAGAGGCTTTATTTCTTCTCTTTCTCAAGACTAAGACAGCTTCATACATTTACAAATCCCTAGGTTCTTAAGTGTGTGCTTGCATACACATTATAAAAAGATGCATATATTTAGCCACTTTTCACATTCTAGATCTTTAACCAGAAATAAGTCTGTGCCAGTTTTGTAACCAAATGTACTCCCTATCCCAAAAATCTGTGACGATACCACAGATAGTCTCAGTAAAAAAATTCATAGTGAACTTGAATTCTTCAATTTGATTAATGGCTCCAGTTTTTTTTTTGTTATATTTGAAAATGCATTTTCATATGATATGTTCAGATCAATCACATTTCCTCTCCTTCAATTTCTCCCAGATCCATCCAACATCTTCACTCACACCACTTCTTTCTTTCTTTCTTTCTTTCTTTCTTTCTTTCTTTCTTTCTTTCTTTCTTTCTTTCAACAGAAAAACAAAACAAAACAAAACAAGCAAACACATGCACAAAACCAGAATAGGACAAAGAAAACTGACACAAATAAACCAGATGAAAAGTACAAGAAACATACACAGACACAGAGACACACATTTACTCAATCAGACATTGCATAAAACCACAAAATCTGAAATCAAAATATTTATACAAAGGATCTGTAAGTTTAGAAAAAGTGCCCAAAGCATTATGAGTTAAACAATATCCAAAAATACCATTGAGGATGTTTTTTGGTTTTTTTGGTTTTTTTAACATGGCCATCTCCTGCTAGCTATAGAGTCTACCCTTGAGGGTAGATTGTATATCCTGTGAGACTCCAATACAGAAAACTAATGTTTCTTTTAGCATGGTTGCAAATTGAAGATAGCTTCTGGGTTAGAGATAGGAACTCTGTCTACTTCCTCTGTCAGTACTGGGCCTCAGTCTGGCTTAGACCTGGGCATACCTTAATGCTGCCACAGTCTCTATGAATTCACATGGGTATTAACCTTGATATATCTAAAAGCCCTTTATTTTCTCGGTACTTTCCATTCCTATTGATTCTTAAAATTATTAACTTCCTTTCTGAAAAGTTCTCTCAGCCCTGAGAGGAAGGATTTCATAGAGATATCTTAATTAGAACAGAGTATTTCAAGGTCTCTAGCTTTTGACACAGTGATTGTGGGTCTCAATCTTTGTTTCCACCTTTCCACCTCTTGCAGGCACCTTCCCTATAATGGCACCAAGAAGCCAAGATATATACATATATATATATATATATATATATATATATATATATATATATATATATATATATATATTTCCATTAGGAGTCATTTTATGGCTACATTTTATTACAGTTGTGATTGAGCTTCCCCAAAGTTTATGGCATATCTAGTACCAATTTCTGAACTTCCCAAGCAGTATTAGGAATGGAATTGGACCTCCTAGTAGGCCCAAAGTAACCAGGGACACAGCCTACCAAACTCCCAGAATATCTGAAGTAACCAGGGACTCAGGAGGCCTGCTCTAACCAGAGATAAAAGAGGAGGCCCACCCTGACCAGAGACAACACTGCCTGCCTCCAAGGAGGCCTGCTGTAGTCAGAGATAGTCAGTCCAGTTAACACAAGAAATAACCAGGTGGCCAGAGGCAAGTGCAGAATCTCCCACCACACCAAGCCCTGGATACCCCCTCATGCCTGAAAAGCGAGATTCAGATAAAAAAAAAAACAAAACCACCCTATCTCATGAAGATGATAAAGGCCTTTAAGTAGAATTTATAGAATTCCCTTAAGGAAATACAGGAAAACATAGGCAAACTGGAAGAAGAGCTTAGAGAAGAAACAAATAAATCCCTTAGAGAAATAGAGGAAAATACAATCAAGCAGGTCAAAAAATTGAACAAAGCTGTCAAAGAACTAAAAATGAAAATAGAAACAATAAAGAAAACCCAAAAGAGGCCACACTGGAAATGGACATCTTAGGAAAGAAATCGGGAGCTATAGATGTAAGCATCATCAATAGAACACAAGAGATAGAGGAGAATCTCAAGCTTAGGAGATACCATAGAAAACATTGACATATCAGTTAAAGAAAATACAAAGTATAAAAAGCTCCAAACCCAAAATATCCAGAAAATTTAGGACATAATAAAAAGATTAAAGCTAAGAAGAATATGAAGAGAAGAGGATGAAGATTCCCACCTCAAAGGGCCAGAAATCATCTTTAACAAAATCATGGAAGAAAACTTCCTTAACATAAAGAAACAGATGGCTCTAAATGTACAAGAAACCTACAGAACCAAATAGACTGGACCAGAAAAGAAAATCCTCCCATCACATAATAAATCATTAAATTCACAGAACAGAGACAAAATACTAAAGCTGAAAGGGAAAAGAGTGAAGTAATATATAAAGGTAGACGTATCAGAATATATTGAACTTCTCAATAGAGACTCTAAAAAGCCAGAAAATTCTGGATAGACGTAATGGAAACCCTAAGAGAACACAAATGCCATCCCAGGATATTATACCGAGCAAAACTCTCAATCACCATAGATGGAGAAACCAAAATATTCCATGACAAAACAATATCTTTCTACTAATATAGCCCTGTAGATGATCCTGGAATGAAATCTGCAATACAGGAGGATAACTACACCCAAGAAATTAAACATTTCACAACAAACCTATAAGAAGAGAATCATAAACATGTAATACCACCTCCAGCAACAAAAATAGCAGGAACTAGCAATAATCTATCTTTAATATCTGTCAGCATCAATGGACTCAACTCCCCAATTGAAAAAAAACAGGTTAAGGGGCTGGAGAGATGGCTCAGCAGTTAAGATCACTGACTGCTCTTCCAAAGGTCCTGAGTTCAAATCCCAGCAATCACATGGTGGCTCAGAACCATCTGTAACGAGATCTGATGCTCTTTTCTGGAGTGTCTGAAGACAGCTACAGTGTATTTACATACAACAATAAATAAATAAATCTTTAAACACACCACACACACACACACACACACACACACACACACACACGCAGGTTAACAGACTAGATCCAGCATTTTGCTGCATATAAGGAACACACCTCAGTGACAAAGACAGATAATGCCTCAGAGTAAAAGGCTGGAAATTTTTTCCAAGCTAATTGACCCAAGAAACAAGCAGGAGTTGCCATACTACTAACTAATGAAATAGAATTTCAACCAAAAGTTATCAAGTGAGATGGGGAAAGTCACTTTATATTCATCAAAGGAAAATTCCACCAAGAGGAAGTCTCAGTTTTGAACATCTATCCCCCAAATGCAAAAGTACCCACATTCCTAAAAGAAATTTTACTAAAGATAAAAACACTTGAATCTTACACAATAATAATTGGAGACTTCAACACCCCACTGTCACCAATGGACAGGTAATTTAAACAAAACTCAAGAGAGACACAGGGAAACTAACAAAACTTATGAACCAAATGAATTCAACAGATATCTACAGACACTTCAACCTAAAAAAAATAAAAGAATATACCTTCTTCTCAGTGCCTCATGGAACATTCTCCAAAATTCAACATATAACTGGAGATAAAACAAGACATAACAGATACAAGAAGATTGAAATAATCCCATGCATTCTTTCAGATCACCAAGTATTAAGACTAGACTTCAATTACAGCAAGAACGGAAAGCACACATACTCATGGAAAGTAAACAACTCTCTCCTCAATGATAACATAGCCAGTGAATCAATAAAGAAAAAAATGAGAACTATATAGAATTCAATGAATATGATGACATGTCATACCCAAACTTATGGGACAAGATGAAGCAGTGTTAATTGGAAAATGCATATCAGTAGAGCCTTCATAAAGAAATTGAATATATCCTATATAAGTAACTTAACAGAATACCTCAAAGATCTAGAATAGAAAGAAGCAAACATACCCCTTCATGTTAAAAGTATTGGGGTGATCAGGTAATCATGGTCCATACTTAAACATAATAAAAACAATATGTACAAGCCAACAGCCAACATCAAAATAAATGAAGAGAAAATGGAAGCAATCCCACTAAAATCCAGGACAAAGCAAGGTTGCTCAAACTAGTCCTCTCTATTCAATGTAGTACTTGACATTCTAGACAGGGCACTGAGACAACAAAAGGAGTTCAAGGAGATACACATTGGAAAGGAAGTAGTCAAAGTATCATTATTTGCAGATGATATGATAATACACATAAGCCACCAGAAAACACCTACATCTAATAAACAACTTCAGAAAAGTCGCAAGATGTGAAATTAACTCAAACAAATAAATAGCCTTAATTTACACAAATGATAACCAGACAGAGAAGGAAATTAGTGAAACAACATTCTTTACAATAGCCACAAATAGGATAAAATATTTTAGTATAACTCTTACCAAGCAAGTGAAAGAGCTGTGTGACAGGAACTACAAATCCCTGAAATAAGAAATCAAAGAAGGCCTCAGAAGATGAAAAGATCTCCCATGCGCATGGATTGGTAAGATTAAAAGAGTGAAAATGGCCATCTTACCAAAAGCAATCTACAGATATGATGATAGCATTTACCTTTGTCTTTTTTGCTTTCCCTTTCCATTAGTTCATGTCATTCTTTTTCCATCACCCTTGTTCGACTCTAGTTTGGGCAACCATGTCTGTGACAAATTTCAGGTAGAGCTTCTGGTATTACAAAGAGAGACAATATCACACCACACTGTCAGACTCTTACAATCTTTCTGTCTCCTTTCTGAAATGGTCATTGGCTCTTGGAGGATTGTTTGTTAGATGTATCTACTGGAACTGACCTACACAACTCTGCATTTTATCTGTTGCAGATTTTTGTAGCGGTCTCCTGTTACAAAGAGAAGTTCCCTTGATGAGGATTGAGAATTATGCTCTTGTGTAAGTATAGGAACTTTTTTAAAATATAAATTGTCATTTGTGCTTACTTGTCTGTTGTAAAGATCATGCTTACTTGTCTTCCCGAAGGATTGATGGAGACTGCAGTTAACTGAGCCTATAAGCTCAAATGGATTATGCTAGTTTAACAAATTCATGGATATAGAGTTTTCTTCAATAACCATGATTTTACAAGTATCTCTTTTGCACACGTTTATAGTTATGCAAATTGCTCTTTATGATTTCCCTAAAACCATTGACAACAGATCTCTGGTATCCTCACTTAGAATATATCAGGACACAACAAGAAAAATCAGAGGCATCCAAAGTGTTTAGTTTATTGTCTTCAATTTGTATATTAGAAGACTGCCACTTTGAGAAAAGAAGTATATTTTTGATAGTCTGATCTAACATCCTTTATTGTTTATATCATCTCTGGAAATCATATTACACCTAAATCTTTAAAACTTCAAATTACTGCATTTAAACTTACATATTATTTTTATGTGTGTGTTTTCTTCCTAGTCTTCATGTGTACTACATGTGTGATGGTACCCATAGAGGGTAGTTGCAGGTCTCACAACTCTTCAACTTAAGTAATAGGCATTTATGAGTCATGTTGTGTGAGTGCTGGGAAGCAAGCCTACGTCCTCTTCAAGAGTAGCAGTTGTCCTTTGCTGCTGAGATACCACTCTAGTGCTTCAACACAGTATCCAGTTTTTCTTTGCAATATCTTGGTATATGTCACTTCAAGAAGACTAGGTCATAGCGAATAACTGTCTCTTAGAATGTATCATTGTATATTCTAAAAGGTTAACATCATAGAATTCACTGAAAATTTCATTATGCATTAGGCCCTTATATTTTTTATTTGAATGAATATTTTCATCTTGTCCAATATTTTAAACAATAAGACTGATTAGAAAAATCTTTATGGAGTATTCTGCTAGCATCCTGCTGATGACGATAAGGTGTAGAATTCTCAGCTCCTCTTGCACTGTGCCTGCCTGGATGCTGCCAAGCTCCTGCCTTGATGATAATGGACTGAACCTCTGAACCTCTGAACCTGTAAGCCAGCCCCAATTAAATGTTGTCCTTATATTAAAAAAAAAAAAAAGAAAAAGAAAAATCTTTATGTGTGTATTGCTGCTAACACATTTAAATCTAGATTTTTCTTTTGTAGGAAAATTCATCATCTTAAAAGAAACTCAAATATGGAATTCTCTTTTCTTGGCCTAGATTCAACAGAGTAGTATTGAGAGCAGTTTAAAGGTAACATATAAACAATGGATGGGATATTTAGTATGTCCCCAGGTTATATATTACCATAAATTGGTGATTTACAGTGATTTATCAAACCAGTAAGGAAGGTCAAGTGCTAAAAATCTCATGAGATATTTTCAACACATTGCTTTTTCAGGAGAAAGATCTGCATGCTTTATTTGAATGATTATGTGACCCACACCAAAGGTTTCCGATTTGCCTACTTTGTTGTCAAATCATTTATGAATGTTCTGGCAGTGTGAATAAAAGCACTCTATATCATGCATTTGTTATTATTATTTCTTACCCATTCTTGTAAAAGATGGGATTATTCTTATCAGTAAATTGAAAAAGAAACAGCATTTGTTGCTGATACTGACATGAAGATTACATGGTCTCTTCACTCAATGCAGAATACGTTCTTTTCATTTTCTATTATCACATATACAATTTATGTTTGAGGAGCTTTTTAAATTAATAATGAAATATGTAAGAGGAGCATTTATGACATTTATAATCAGCTGTGCTTATATTAACCTCAATGTCTGCTTTATGTTTCTGACAAGCTGAGGAGTGGAAAGGTTCCCATCAGGTCTTTCATTCAGTATTTCATTTCCTCTATTTTTCTAAGAATTTAGTTCCACTAATTTACAACATAGCAGTAACTATTAGATTAATTTTGTTCAAATTGTTATTTGACTTGTTCATAACCATTTATAAAATCAATTCATAGTATATTACAAATACACTTTGTAATAATATCGTTGTGCGACTAAAAAGTATCCTAGATTCTTTGAGCATGTACTTGCTTCTTCATATGAAATTGTACATCATATATCTTCTTCATTCCCTTGTAAAATTGTGAGATTCCACATAGGCATTTGCAAAAATAAAAGAGCTTAAAAAATGGAATCAAATGCTTTGACTTTATGATAAGTAAAACAAAAACAAAAACAAAAACAAAAAAACAATCAAATTACCATTATTGCCAATATTTTGATACTTTCAATTAAAGGTATATTTGCAGGTACTTATGATTTACTGATTATTTACTACATTGAAATAAATTAAGAATATTGTCATTTGTACACATGACAATGCCATAAGTTAGCCATGGACACATTGATTATTATACATAGATTCTTTATTTAGTTGTGTACATTATTATGGTGATAATCATGCGATGATGACATACAGAAACATTCAAAGTATGAAAGTCTGAGCTACACTGCCCCCTACAGAGAAAAATGCTAATAGTTTTCAATCCCCTGAGTTTTAGACTCTCTTAACTCACTAATACCACATGTAGTATTACCATCATCCATAATAGGAACTTTAAATGTCTTGTTCTTTTTAGTTCTTCAGAATAGGGTTGAGCCATGGTGGGTTAGCTGGGGTACCAGTAGTTTGAGGAAGACAGTAATGGGAGTGTTATCTGAGGTTGCAGAGGCAAAACTTGGTTTGGCAAGAGCAAAAGTTGCTTATGTTTTGTAATATTTACCCTTCTTAACTCTTCTCTATTCTGTGGTGATTGATAAACACCTGTTGTTTAGCAGTAGGGGATTGAGTAAAGAAGGTAGCTTGCCCAGTCTTTATTTTTATACTCTCTAGCCTCTTGCTGATCAGCTGATCAGGAAATTGGCTCAGAGTGGGTTAATTCTATGTGAACTAGAAATAAAATACAGGAAAAGGAAGAGAATCATTTACACAGACAACACACAGAGATGCATGTAAATCATACACATACACACACATAAACCCTGATTATGCTTGACTACCTGCTTCATCAACTCTACAAGTGTTCATGCATACTAACATATACACACATACCTACCCAGGAATGTATATACATACATGTAGACAAACAGACATATACATATATGCAAATGGTGGTTTGGGCTGAGCCTTAAATGACACACACATACATTTGGAAGAATGGGGCAGAGCTCCACCACCCCAAACCACCATATATTTCCTTACTTTGGCCTTTTTATACCTTCTTAGACAAACAAGCTTTGGAAAATTACATCATAGATAAAATTCTACTCCAAAGAGGAGTTACAGAAGAATGTCAATGGTAAATTCAAAGCAGTGTTTCACTCTATAAGCTCATTATAAGTTTATAGCAAAAGTTCTACATGGTCTGGTTTTATTATAGTGCACACCTGTGGCTTTATCCTTGAACCTGATATAAAATAAATGTTTTTCCTTGATCACAAATTTGTACAAAGCCTGTTTCTCTTTCAGTGTGGCTATGAAGGCTCATCATATTCCGTATTATACAGCCTTTACTTACTATTCTATGAAGAGGGGGCACATACCATTTTTTATTAGATATATTCTTTATTTACATTTCAAATGATTTCCCCTTTCCTGGTTACCCCCTCCCCAAAAATTCCATTAGCCCTCTTCCCTCCCCCTGTTCCCCAAACAATCCCCTCCTGCTTTCCTGTCTTGGTGTTCCCCTACACTGCTGCATTGAGCCTTTCCTTCCTTCTTCTTGGGCATAATTTGATATGTGAATTGTGTATGGAATACTACTCAGCTATTAAAAACAATGAATTCATGAAATTCTTAGGCAAATGGGTAGAACTGGAAAATATCATCCTTAGTGAGGTAACCCAATCACAAAAGAACACACATGGTATGCACTCACTGTTAAGTGGATATTAGCTCAGAAGGCACATTCCATTCTTGATTTTAACTTTATTACATTTTTTTTTCTGGCAAAAAACCTAAAATTACTTCCTTAAGTTTCCTGCTTAAAATCATTGGAATCAAATCAGGAATTCTATAAAGTCATAAATTCATCTAAACAGCATTAATTCATGAAAGTTTATCTTCATGTTGATCTGCAGAGAATTTGCCTAATAGGGTAGGCTGAAGCCCAGATGATGGGTAGACAGGAAAGGCATATTAGCAGCAAGAAGTAGTCCTGGGATAAAGTCTCTAAAGACCCTGCATCCTTAGAGCTCATCATTGCAGGCCACACAAAATGGTGGGCCTTCTCCTGAAAACTCACGTACATGCTTTTAGCTTTTTCTAAATGGCATCTGACAGGGCTGTCCACAGCATAGATTTTAAAATAATTTTAATGACTAGATACCAAATAAAAGATGAATGTCATGTGATACAGTAGAATGAATGTTTAGTATCTTTTGCTGTAAACAAAATCATTTATTCTTTTTAATTTTTTTTCAGATTTGAAATATCATACTTATTTTTTCTTTTTTTATTAGATATATTTTTTATTTACATTTCAAATGATTTCCCCTTTCCTGGATCCCCCCTCCCCAAAAGTCCCTTAAGCCCTCTTCCCTCGCCCTGTTCCCCAATCAACCCCCTCCTGCTTCCCTGTCCTTATATTCCCCTATACTGCTGCATCCAGCCTTTCCAGGACCAGGGGCCTCTCCTTCCTTCTTCTTGGGCATCATTTGATATGTGAATTGTGTCTTGGATATTCCAAGCTTCTGGGCTATTATCCACTTATCAGTGAGTGCATACCATGTGTGCTCTTTTGTGATTTGGTTATCTCACTTAGTATTGTATTTTCCAGTTCCACGCATTTGCCTAAGAATTTCATGAATTCATTGTTTTTAATAGCTGAGTAGTATTCTGTAGTATAAATATACCACATTTTCTGTATCCATTCCTCTGTTGAAGGACATCTGGGTTCTTCCCAGCTTCTGGAATCCCTCAATAAGAATTTAGTCTACAGCTGTGAAAGAATCCTTAATTTTCCTAGGAAACAGAATTGATTAGAAAAATATAGATGACCTGCATATAGAGAGTCTTCTCAGGATTCCTATTTCATTCAGTCAGACACATAAAGTTAATACTTAAAATGACTATTAAAATAACCAAATATGTAAGGAGAAAGACAGTCACCAACAAAAAATTAATAATATATATTTTTATAATTAAACATTATATTACAAAAAATTATACAACCAATAGACAGATTTAATAATAAAGAGATACCTTGTAAACTAGTTTAGAACTATTTCATTTGTATTAAAAAAACAAGAATTAATGATCTATGTTTTTGCTTGGAGAATTAAAAGAAGAATAGTGAACTGAAAACTAAGGAAGGATTTACAGGAATTTTCCATTTAAATATACATTTTATTGATATATGTGTATATATGTATATATTTATGTATATATAGTTTTTCAAATGTTCTAGAAATTCTCATACTTCTGTTTGTTGTTTTTTTTATATTTTATTTTATTTTTTTAATTTACATTCCAAATCACTTCCCCTTTCCCGTTTCCTCCCTCACCGAAAGTCCCATAAGCCCCCTTCCCTCCCTCTTTTCTCCATTCAACCCCCTCTCATTACTCTGTCCTGGCGTTCCCCTACATCCAGTCTTTCCAGGACCAGGGGTCTCTCCTTCCATCTTTTTAGAAATCTATTGATATGCGGATTGTGTCTAGGGTATTCTGAGATTCTGGGTCAATATCCCCTTATCAGTGACTGCATACCATGTGTGATCTTTTGTGATTGGGTTACCTCACTAAGGATGATATTTTCAAGTTCTGACCATTTGCCTAGGAATTTCGTGAATTCATTGTTTTTAATTGCAGAGTAGTATTCCATTGTGTAAATATACCACATCTTCTGAATCCATTCCTCCGTTGAGGGACATCTGGGTTCTTTCCAGCTTCTGGCTATTATAAATAAGGCTGCTATGAATATAGTGGAGCATGTGTCCTTATTGCATGCAGGTAAAGTCTCTGGGTATATGCCCAGGAGTGGTATAGCCGGATCCTCCGGAAGTGTCATGCCCAGTTTTCTGAGGAGCCGCCAGACTGCTTTCCAGAGTGGTTGTACCAGCCTGCAATTCCACCAGCAGTGGAGGAGTGTTCCTCTTTCTCCACATCCTCGCCAACAACTGCTGTCTCCTGTGTTTTTGATCTTAGCCATCCTGACTGGTGTGAGATGGAATCTCAGGGTTGTTTTGATTTGCATTTCCCTAATGACTAAGGATGATGAACATCTCTTTAGGTGCTTCTCAGCCATTAGATATTCTTCAGGTGAGAACTCTTTGTGTAGCTCTGTACCCCATTTTTTAATAGGGTTACTTGCCTCTCTGGAGTTTAACTTCTTGAGTTCTTTGTATATCTTGGATATTAGCCCTCTGTCGGATGTAAGGTTGGTAAAGATCATTTCCCAGTTAGTTGGTTGCCGCTTTGTCTTTTTGACGGTGTCTTTTGCCTTGCAAAAACTTTGTAATTTAATGAGGTCCCATTTGTCTATTCTTGATCTTAGAGTATAAGCTATTGGAGTTCTGTTCAGGAAATTCTCCCCTGTGCCCATATGTTCAAGGTTCTTCCCTAGTTTCCCTTCTATTAGTTTCAGTGTGTCTGGTTTTATGTGGAGATCTTTGATCCATTTAGAATTGAGCTTAGTGCAAGGAGATAAGGATGGGTCAATTTGCATTCTTCTGCATGTTGACCTCCAGCTGAGCCAGCACCATTTGTTGAAAAGGCTATCATTTTTCCACTGGATGGTTTTAGCTCCTTTGTCAAAGATCAAGTGACCATAGGAGTGTGGATTCATTTCTGGGTCTTCAATTCTGTTCCATTGATCTACATGTCTGTTACTGTACCAATACCATGCAGTTTTTAACACTATTGCTCTGTAGTACAGCTTGAGGTCCGGGATACTGATTCCCCCAGAGGTTCTTTTACTCTTGAGAATAGTTTTAGCTATTCTGGGTTTTCTGTTATTCCAGATGAATTTTTGAATTGCTCTTTCTAACTCTATGAAGAATTGAGTTGGGATTTTGATGGGGATTGCATTGAATCTGTGTATTACTTTTGGTAAGATGCTCATTTTTACTATATTAATCCTGCCAATCCATGAGCATGGCAGATTTTTCCATCTTCTGAGGTCTTCTTCAATTTCTTTCTTCAGAGACTTGAAGTTCTTGTCATACAGATCTTTCACTTGTTTGGTTAGCGTCACGCCAAGATACTTAATATGGTTTGTGGCTATCGTAAAGGGTATTATTTCTCTTACTTCTTTCTCAGCCTGCTTATCCTTTGAGTATAGGAAGGCTTCTGACTTGCTTGAGTTGATTTTATATCCGGCCACTTTGCTGAAGTCGTTTATCAGCTGTAGGAGTTCTCTGGTGGAGTTCTTTGGGTCGCTTATGTATACTATCATATCGTCTGCAAATAGTGATAGTTTGACTTCTTCCTTTCCAATTTGTATCCCTTTGACCTCTTTTTGTTGTCTAACTGCTCTAGCTAGAACTTCAAGTACTATATTGTAAAGATATGGAGAGAGAGGGCAGCCTTGTCTAGTCCCTGATTTTAGTGGGATTGCTTCAAGTTTCTCTCCGTTTAGATTGATGCTGGCTACTGGTTTGCTGTAAATTGCTTTTACTATGTTTAGATATGGGCCTTGAATTCCTGATCTTTCCAAGACCTTTAGCATGAAAGGATGCTGAATTTTGTCAAATGCTTTCTCAGCATCTAATGAGATGACCATGTGGTTTTTTTCTTTGAGATTGTTTATGTAGTGGATTACATTGATGGATTTCCTTATATTGAACCATCCCTGCATCCCTGGGATGAAGCCTACTTGATCGTGGTGAATGATAGTTTTGATGTGTTCTTGGATTCGGTTGGCAAGAATTTTATTGAGTATTTTTGCATCGATATTCATAAGAGAGATTGGCCTGAGATTCTCTTTCTTTGTCGGATCTTTGTGTGCTTTTGGTATTAGTGTAATTGTGGCTTCATAGAACGAGTTGGGTAGTGTTCCTTCTGTTTCTATTTTGTGGAACAGTTTGAAGAGTATTGGTGTTAGGTCTTCTTTGAAGGTCTGATAGAATTCTGCACTAAAACCATCTGGACCTGTGCTTTTTTTGGTTGGAAGACTTCCAATGACAACTTCTATTTCTTCAGGGGTTATAGGACGGTTTAGATGGTCTATTTGATCCTGATTTAATTTTGGTACTTGGTATCTGTCAAGGAAATTGTCCATTTCCTCAAGATTTTCTAGTTGTGTTGAATACAGGTTTTTGTAGTAGGATCTGATGATTTTTTGAATTTCCTCAGTTTCTGTTGTTATCTCTCCCTTTTCGTTTCTGATTTTATTAATTTGGATACTATCTCTGTGCCCTCTGGTTAGTCTGGCTAAGGGCTTATCTATCTTGTTGATTTTCTCAAAGAACCAACTCCTCGTTTTGTTGATTCTTTGTATGGTTTTATTTGTTTCTACTTGATTGATTTCAGCCCTGAGTTTGATGATTTCCTGCCTTCTACTCCTCTTTGGTGTATTTGCTTCTTTATGTTCCAGGGCTTTCAGGTGTGCCATTAAGCTGTTAGTGTATGCTGTCTCCCGTTTCTTTTTGGCGGCACTCAGGGCTATGAATTTTCCTCTTAGCACTGCTTTCATTGTGTCCCATAAGTTAGGGTATGTTGTGCCTTCATTTTCATTAACTTTCAAAAAGTCTTTGATTTCTTTCTTTATTTCCACCTTGACCAAGTTATCATTGAGTAGAGCATTGTTCAGCCTCCATGTGTACATGGGTTTTCTTTTGTTTTTGTTGCCATTGAAGACCACCCTTATTCCATAGTGATCTGATAGGAGGCATGGGATTATTTCTATCTTCTTGTATCTGTTGAGGTCTGATTTGTGACCAATTATATGGTCAATTTTGGAGAAGGTACCATGAGGAGCTGAGAAGAAGGTGTATTCTTTAGCTCTAGGATGAAATGTTCTATATATATCAGTTAGTTCCATTTGGTCCAAGGCTTCAATTAGATTCACTGTGTCCCTGTTTAGTTTCTGCTTTCCTGAACGATCCATTTCAGAGAGCGGGGTGTTGAAGTCACCCACTATTATTGTGTGCGGTGCGATGTGTGCTTTGAGTTTTAGTAAAGTTTCTTTTACGAATGAGGGTGCCCTTGCATTTGGAGCATAGATATTCAGAATTGAGAGTTCTTGATGGTGGATTTATCCCTTGATCAGTATGTAGTGTCCTTCTGTGTCTTTTTTGATGACTTTAGGTTGAAAATCAATTTTATCCGATATTAGGATGGCTACTCCACCTCGTTTCTTGGGGCCATTTGCTTGTAAAATTGTTTTCCAGCCTTTTACTCTGAGGAAGTGTTTGTCTTTGACACTGAGGTGTGTTTCCTGCATGCAGCAAAATGCTGGGTTCTGTTTACGTATCCAGTCTGCTAGTCTATGTCTTTTAATTGGGGAATTGAGACCATTGATATTAAGAGAGATTAAGGCATAGTGATTATTGCCATCTGCCATTCTTGACGCTATCTTTATGTTTGAGTGGTTATCTACTTTTGGGTTTGATTCAGGAAGGTTATTATCTCATTTTTTCCAGGGTGTTGTTTCTCTCCCTGTATTGGAGGTTTCCACCTATTATCCGTTGCAGGGCTGGATTTGTGGAAAGATATTGTGAAAATTTGGTTTTATCATGGAATATCTTGGTCTCTCCATCTATGGTGATTGAGAGTTTTGCTGGGTAGAGTAGTCTAGGCTGGCATTTGTGCTGTCTTAGTGTCTGCATGAGATCTGCCCAGGATCTTCTGGCTTTCATAGTCTCTGGTGAGAAGTCTGATGTGATTCGGATAGGTCTTCCTTTGTATGTTACTTGGCCCTTTTCTCTTACTGCATTTAGTATTCTTTCTTTGTTTAGAACATTCGGTGTTTTGATTATTATGTGACGGGAGGTATTTCTGTTCTGGTCCAGTCTGTTTGGAGTTCTGTAGGCTTCTTGTACGTTCATCGGCATCTCTCTCTTTAAGTTAGGGAAGTTTTCCTCCATAATTTTGTTGAAGATGTTTACTGGCCCTTTAAGTTGCAAATCTTCACTCTCATCTATACCTATAATCCTTAGGTTTGGTCTTCTCATTGTGTCCTGGATTTCCTGGATGTTTTGGGTTACGCGTTTTTTGCATTTTGCATTTTCTTTGACTGTTGAGTAGATGCTTTCTATGGAATCTTCAGCACCTGAGATACTTTCTTCCATCTCTTGTATTCTATTGTTGATGTTTGCATCTATGACTCCTGATTTCTTCCCAAGGTTTTCTATCTCCAAAGTTGTCTCCCTTTGTGATTTCTTAGTTGTTTCTACTTCCTTTTTTAGTTCCTGGATGGATTTGCTGAGATCCTTCACTTGTTTGTTTGTATTTTCCTGTATTTCTTTAAGGTATTTTTGCATTACCTCTTTCAGGATTTCTTCCTGATGACCCACGTTCTCCTGCATTTCTCTGAGCGATTTTTGTGTTTCCTCCTCATGGGATTCCATCTGTTGATCCATCGTCTCCTGCATTTCTTTAAGCAATTCTCGTGTTTCCTTTGTAAGGGCATCTAAACGTTGATTCATTTCTTTAAGCAATTTTTGTGTTGCCTCCTTATGGGCATCCGTCTGTTGACCCATATTCTTCTGCATTTCTTTATGCAAATTTCGTGATTCCTTTGTGAGTGCATCTACCGTTGATTCATCTCGTTAAGCGATTTTTGTGTTGTCTCCTTGTGCGCCTCCATCTTTTGATCCATGTTCTCCCGCATTTCTCTAAGCGATTTTTGTGTTTCCTTTGTAAGGGCTTCTAACCGTTGATTCATGGTCTCCTGTAACTCTTTATGAGATTTATTTGTGTCCTTCTTGTGATCCTCTAATAGCATCATGAGAAGTGATTTTAAATCCAGATCTTGTCTTTCGGGTGTGGTGGGGTATCCAGGACTTGCTGCTGTTGGAGAGTTGGGTTCGGATGGTCCCACATTACTTTGATTACTGTTAGTAACATTCCTACGTTTGCCTTTTGCCATCTGGATACCTCTGGTGTTAGTTGGTCCTGCTGCCACTGGCTGTTGGTTGGACCTCCTGTGAGCCTGCAAAGCTATTTCTGCCCCCCTTGGATTACCAGGATTCCCCTGGCACCGATTTCTGGGGCCTGCCTGCTCCTGAGTGACTTTGGAGCCCTAATGTGCTTTGCCCCAAGTGATCTTATATTGGGGAGGCCTTGCACATCTAAAGGCTCAGCCTAGTGGATTCCTGGAGCAGAGGTCGCCAAAGGGAGGCTGGCAGGCTCCTGCCCTGTGCAGGGGTGTGTGATCTCTCCTGGGGGGGGAGGGGGCGTCAACAGCGCCAACCCGCCCTCGGGCACAGACGGAAGCCCCAACAGGCCGTGTCCCAAGTGATGTTATATTGGGGGGAGAGCCTGGGTACCGGTCTCTCCAGCGCAGTCCGTGGGAACAGAGGTCGCGGAAGGAAAGCTGGCAGGCTCCCTCCCAGCGCGGGGTCCCTCCACCAGGCAGAAGGTCCCACCGCAGAGCTGGCGTGCTGGTTACTGCAGATCAGCCCAGCACCTGGGAGCAGGTTACACACAAGCTGCCTGAAACCGAAGCGATATTATGCCTGTCTGTCTCTGAGCCTGGCGGTCCCAACTACCTGGTCACTGGAGCCTGTTTGTTGTTTAATACATTTCCCATTCATTTTCATTTTATTGAAGTTTTAAAATAGAAGGAATCCAGATCCTATTAATCAGACAAACCATCAGCATTCGTGGAGTCACGTAGTCGTCAATATATCTTAAAATATAAAGAATACTAATTTTATAACAATGTGAGAAGTACAATAAAGAGAATTCATAGGTAGGAGGTAGTGAGACTATGTAAGTACTATAGATTTAATGTTATCTTTACAAGGGCATGGCTGAAGAAGATTTTGGTTAGTGAGGTAGGATGATGCTTTGAATAAATTCAGTCCTGTAAGGTAGAGAGTACATCCCTTGGTTTTTATTTTGTTTTTGTTTTTGATTTTTCGAGACAGGGTTTCTCTGCATAGTTCTGGCTGTCTGTCCTGGAACTCGCTCTGTAGACCAGGCTGACCGCGAACTCAGAAATCCGCCTGCCTCTGCCTCCCAAGTACTAGGATTAAAGGCGTGTGCCACCACCACACGGCTTGAGTACATCCCTTGTAAACCGAGAACACATCTATGTGTAAGGATACCACTACTTATAAATCAAAGTAACATAAAAAGTATGATAAATAATGGAGCCAGAGTTATATACTGTGTAGCCAAAGATATCTTAATTTATGACTTTATTTGCAAAACCATCCAAAGGTTTTTAAAGACTGATTTGACATTTAATTGTTAAAAAAAACTACTTTCTCTGAAAATTATTCAAAAAATATAGAAAATAATTCAAAGATGAAAATAGTGAAGAAAAAACCATAAGAAACAAAATTTGTTCGATAGCTGTGCAATACTGCAGAGAAAAAGTCATATAGGTTTCTGTTAGGCAACTAGCAAGAAATAAGAGAGCATCTCATGTTTTGGATGCATTTAGATAGCAAGTCCCATTTTTTGAGGAACAACCAGGTTTAATGTGTGAAGGTAAACTAGAGTCAAAGATTAATCCAACAGTGTTTAGCTGATAATCAAGAGTTTCTCTCAATTAGCCAAACAAGGTATGACAAACATCTCAAAAAAAGACAACTCTTGGAACACTAAATAACTTAAATTTGGTCATGCGGGTTTAAAAGATGTCAATCAAACAGAAGTAAAAAAAAAAAAAGAAAGTATTTAAGCATAGAGCAGTGATCTGACAGAAAATTAGATACAAGAACTATCTCAAATTAGAATAATTCATTATCTCTTTATAAATTTGAATATATATATACATATACATATATATGAATATTCTGTGATACATGTTGCTTTTATATGTGAAGAAAAGTAAGTATTTATGACTACATGAATGACTTCTGGGATATGGTATTGATTTCTGTAAAATGTATGAAGATATTTTCAAGAGAAGCCAAATAAGGACAAAAGTAGACAACATACAGGAAAAAACAGGCTCCTTTGGATGATTGACCCAAGCAAGAACACAAAGTGTGAAGATTAGTGTTAAATGTCAACTTAACAGAATCCAGTACCATCTGTGAGACTGGCTTCTGGCCATGCCTATAGAAAATCTTGGTGACTGCATAAATTGAAATGAAAAAAAAAACAAAACAAAACCCTACTCAGTGTGGGTGAAACCATTCTTTGGCTGGGATCCTGGAATCTGCATATGAAAAAAAGATAGACCTGAATTGCAGCAGTACCTTCTCATTGTTTTCCTTTTTGTGTAAATTTTTTTTTCTGAATGTAAATTTAATATCACCCACAGAGTCAATTTCGGGTCAAATTGACTTTTCTCAACTAGGATCTTCTGTGCTGTAGAACTATGAGGCAAAGCAAAAGTTTCAACCTCTAATTTGCTTTTGTCACAAAAATTATTTCAGCAGCAAAACAAGAAACTAAGACATGAGTCACATGTGTAGCTTTCTCTCTGTTTTCCCAAAAGAATGCACAGGATGAAATAGAGATAAGAGGCAATCAGATCAAAAGTGTAGTTGTTAGATCTTCCATGTCTCCCTTGCACATGAGTGAACATTCCTTTTTGCATATTATGTTCTTTGCCTTGAGTATCTCCATTCCAAGTTTAAACATTATTCTTTTCTCCATCCTTATAAGCACATTTAAATATTGTCCTCTTAGTTAATCTTTCCACAAAAACTATGAACATATGAACATGTGCCCAATGTAGCCAGTGTACTCTGGTTCATTTATGCACCTTCCCTTTCTGCAAATTGTCCTCTTGTCTATATACTTGAACACGGTGTATCTAATCTCTACTTTCCCACCACTATCCACTATAAATGTCATTTTAGACAGGAAGAGTATCTATAAATAATCTTTATGTGAATGGTCTATTTTGGGATGAAAAGATCACGTAAATGTTAAGAACACTCATTCTAGCAGAATGCCAGTTTGGTTACCAGTAACCACAGCCATCTATAAATCTAGTCCCAGGGTGATCAGTGACCCTCTTCTAACCTCTTCATGCACCCCGGCACACACACAGTTAACATACATTTATTCAGACAAAACACTCCTATACATAAAATAAATATTTTAAACATTTTTTATTTTTAATAAAATAAGTACACATTCATAGGAGTCTCTCTGTTCATGAACTTTGAATATAACAAGAACTTTCTAAGTGTGGCATTCATGTCTGCATGATGCTCCAAGTTTGATAGTTAACATTTCTTTTGCTGTTTATTTTTGTACTAATAAAGTCTTGTGAACCCTAAGGTGGTATGAACCATCCAAACAAAATCTACAACTTAGAATACTGTAATGAAGTTAAATTTCACCAGAACCTAGAGTTTAGACAAAGTGTTAATAAGCAGATAAGATAAAGGATACATTCAGTATAAGAAGTAGAACAAATTGTGGCAAAACTTAAAACTTAATATAAGGTTAACTGGGCTCATAAAATAAAAACTGTTATATGTGTCTTGTCTATGACACGGGGAAAAGAAAGGCATGAGTACTGGGCATTGTGAGAGACAGAGAGTCCAAAGGAGACATAGAGATGAGGCAAAAGGAGAAACAATTAAACAAAGAAAACAAAGAGTTTGTGATAAATGCAGAAATACCTTGAACATATTGGTTTCAATAAAATCAAAGAAAACACAGTATAGAATGCATATGGTTAACTTTGTGTATGTATATATATATATATATATATATATATATGTTTGTGTATATATCCATGTTTGTATGTGTATACATAGATATATATGATATCTAATCTCACAACAATAGTCTTTTGTCCATTTTTATACTTAAATTTTTGAGATATTATGCCCCAAACCAGAGTTTCTTCCACCATTTTGTTAAATAGCTTTCTTAGAAAAATAATCTCTGTTTTACAAATAATACCCTCAACTATATCTGAATTAACAAAAGTTTTGGGAAATCTAAAGAGCTAGCCTAATATTTAAAGTCAGATATTTGTAATCCAAATTCAGCTCTTTTTCTGTAAGATAGAAAAATATGCATATGTATTCTTTGTAAGTTTTTCAAATAATAGACTTCTTTGAGAACTGATAAAATGTAAGAGGGATAAAAATTGATCTGAGGTTATGTACCGAGGCTTAAAATGTGAAATCCTTATAGGAATAAGTCTGAGAATTACAACTTGCTAAGCTTTATTTCAAGTTCTAAGAGGATTCAAAAAGCAAGGGTATACAATTAATATGAAAGACTAATAATGTAACATTAGGGAAAAATAATGTTGACTAATTAAAACTATGTCATGTTAATTGTTAACTTTGTTTTTTCCATTGTAATTGCATTCTCATACTTTCTCTCCTACATGGGGAGCAGATATTATTGATTGAGTGAATAAGGTACAGGCATTAATCGTGAACAGTGAAACAAAGCCAATTTGCAAGAAGCATTCCTGAAACCTGATTCTGGAGTCAGTTATCATAGAAGTAAGGTCATGACATTTTTTGAAAAGCTAAAAATAATTTTTAAGTGACTTAATAATAGATTGTTTTATCCAGTGAAATTAAAAGTGTTTACTAAACTCAAGTAGCTGGGACAGTGTTCATAATGATATCAAGAGTGATTTGTATTTTGCTGCTTTTCTAGGCAGAGTAATATTTGCACCTGTATCGTTACAAAATAAACACAATTCCCATCCCTTCAAAATGATGAAGAACAAAGCAAAAGGAAAGAAAAGGAGCAAGGAGCAGCCGCAGAAATCACACTTCTATTCTTCAGTGTGGCAGGTTCTTACTACTGGCACAGCTGCTGCTGCTGCAGGCAAGGCAAAGTCCATTACAAATGCACACAAACTCATTTCCCACACAAATAATACTTTCATTAATTTCACAGAATTTAAGGAATAAATCATAGTATATGTGATCCTGTAAAATACCAAAGAAAACTTATCTCCTTAAATACCAGCTCAGATCACCCAACACAGCAAAGGTATGCTGTGCACACATACACATTTGCACAGATTATAATTTTCCTTATACAATTAGGAAATTATGTCACTGTTAGACTTATGGCCAAGATGTATAATTCTTATTTCATACTGTTTTATCAGTTGGAGCAAACTCAATGACAGAACAAAATTTGCTATTGTAACTTTAATCAAAATTGTTTTATTTGCTAACATAATGTCTTACTATGGATGTTAAAACATTTCCTCTGAAAGGAAATGTGTTTTGTAAGAAGAAAATTATGTTACTCAGAAAACTATACATAGCAATAACACATATATATCAGAAGATTTAGTTTTATTTCTAAAAATCTCTCTCTCTCTCTCTCTCTCTCTCTCTCTCTCTCTTTCTTGTGTGTGTGTGTGTGTGTGTGTGTGTGTGTGTGTGTGTGTGTGTGTGTGCTTATAGTCATGTGTATACAAGTTCCTGCAATGGGTTCAAAAGGGTGTTGAATTCTCCAGAGCAAGTACAGTTAATAACTCCTTGGTATGAATTTTAGGAACCATACCTGCACTCAAGCCTGAGCCACCTCTCAATTCATGTGGGAGAATTACTGACAACATGATTATTGAAGCTGAATATCCAGTCCCAAGATCTCACTGACTGAGCCTGGAGACATGAGATATTGTACAGTCCAAAAACAAAGGATCTAAAACCAACAGACTAATTATCAGCCCCTACCAAGTATAAAGGCATTATATTCTGGATTATTTGTGTGCCATTTTATTTGTTTTTATTAATCATTTTATTCACTTGCCTTTCAAATGATATCCCCTTTCCCAGTTACCACTCCAAAACCCCTCCATCCCATCCCCCTCACCCCTTCTCCTTTGCCTCTGTGAGGGTGCTCCTTCACCCATTCATACACTCCTGCCTCACCCCTCTAGAATCCCTCTATGCTGGGACATCAAGTCTCCCTCCTCCCATTGATGTCAGATAAGGCCATCTTCTGCTAGATATGTATCTGGAGTCTTGGCTCCCTCCATGTACACTCTTTGTTTGGTGGTTTATTCTCTGGGAGCTCTAGGTGGTCCATTTAGTTGATATTGTTCTTCTTATGGAGTTGCAATCCTCTTCAGATGCTTCAGTCCTTCCCCTTGTTCTTCCTTTGGGTTCTCTGGGCTCAGGTGTTGGTAGAACCTCTCAGGAAACAGCCATATCAGGCTCCTGTCAGCAAGTGATTCTTGGCATCATCAATAGTGTGGGGATTTGATGTTTGCAGATGGGATGGATCCTTAGGTGGGGCAGTCTCTGGATGACCTTTCCTTCTGTTTCTGTTCCATTTATTATTCCTGTCTTTCCTTTGGACAGAAACATTTCTGGGTTAAAAATTTTGAAATGTGTTGGTGGCCTCATCTCTCACCTGGGACCCTGCCTACCTACAGGAGGTGGTATCCACAGGTCGTATCTCCCCTTTGTTATGTATTTCAGCCAAAGTTATTGCCCTTGACTCCTGGGAGCCTCTAGCTTCCCTGGAGTCTGGGACTTTCTAGTGACTACCCCAGTTGGACAAAAGTTCAACTTTCTCAGTAACAAAATAATTATCAGCTTAACTCAAGTTTGCACATTCAAACAGGATTTATACTAGAAACATCATGAAGACATAGACAGAAATAAATGTCTGATCAGTTATCTGGGCATATAGCTTATTCATATTATCAGATAAAATTAACCATTATTTGAGGTTAAATGTCTGTCTTTGCAAAGCCACATAAGCCTTTTCAATCCCTCTTTGTAACAGAAAGAGACGAAAAAGAGAAAAACAGTTACAAATATTGATAGATTTCTACATTAACATGCATTGAAATTGTTCATATTTATTCATTTAATTCTTTCCTTGCTCTTCTTCTGAAGTGGCCAATGAAATCATTTGTTCAGAATGAAAGGATAAAGAAAAGAGTTGTTAGAAGTTTGATGGTAGATGAAAGGGACTTATTTGTTGTAAGAGTGGAAAAGAAAAAAAACAAGAGAAACATAATTGTAGAGTGATATTAAAGCTTCGTGGAGAATATTAATAATTAATGTAGCTAAATGCATTCATTTGACTAAACATGTTTTCTCTTTCAGAAATACTAAAGGAGAGACAAAAGATATATGTATTGCATTATCCACGATCACTGTTTTACTTTATGATATAGCTGAAGAACAAAATAACAAAAGGATATAAGATGTAGACGACATAGCAAGAAACATAACAATGCTATGTTAACAGATCTATGAACAGACAGTTGATAAAATGGTGATTCATGTAAGTACCTTATGGTTTTAGTAGACATAAATGCCACATGAAGTTGTCAAAAGTGAAGAAAGCTAGTCACAAAGTTAAATGGTATTCAATGTTTTTTTTTTCAAGTGGAACATTATAAAACTGAACTCTTGAATTGAGAAATAGTTTAAAGACAAAATGGATCATAGATGTATGTGTTAATTCATCCCAAGTCAAATGAAGTTTCTATTATGGAAAGATATACTATTGTACTAGAATGTTAACCAATCTCAGGGCATTTTTTTAAGTGATAGTATGTCGATGGGTGCCCAACCATTTAACATTTTGTGGCATGAAGTTTTGTTCTGTAAATGTATTATGTGAAAATACAGGCTGTCTTTGGGCTACAGGATGATCGTGACTGTTAAAGGAAAATGACCAATTTGACAGGTTTCTTTGACAATTCCTAGCACTGAAAATTTTAGGAATTTCATTATTTCCTCTTAGATTTTGTTTCTCACATAAAAAAAGATGCAAGGTAGGGGTAGAGTAGACATAGGAACAGGTTGTTTGTCAGGTCATGTAGCTCATAAATAAGTTCAGAATTTGAGCCTACATCCTCTCAGTCCAAATCATTATCCTTTTGCTATGCAAATGTGAGATACAGCTAAACATTCAACAGAAGCACAAAAAAAATCACAATTCTTGTTCAGGGTTTGATAAGCTAAGTCAAGATTTATGTTAGTACTTGTCTCTACCAGCTGTCTTTAAATCAGGAAGTTAAACACAGGAAACAGTTTGTGTGGATTTTCCATTTTGGTTACTTGAAACATATTGCAGTAAGTTTCTGAACCTCAGTTAAAAACAGTTTGGTTTTGTGGCAAAGACTAACTGTTCCCTGGGGGATAAAAAAACTAAACAAGTACTAGACATTTTTTCAGTTTTCAATCAACTTTGCCACACATTTAAAACATAGTTAAAACACAGTGAAACTAGAAACAGGGTGGCAAAATACAAGGAGAGAGGTGGGGCTACTTTGCCATCAAGTGAGGAAGCAGATGGAGATTCCTGTAACTAGGAGAAATCAGAGCCAGCAAGAGAAATGAAAAGCCAGTGTGTGAGCTGAGCTCCAGTGAAGAACAAGGGCGATTGCTGAGATCCTCCAGCACAGAGCGAGACTCAGAGATAAGCTGTGGCTGTAACACATTCTGACAGATTTAGACCACAGAGGCAGAGAAAGATGCCAAGCATAGCTATTGAATGAGTGCCACAGGACTTGCTTGTTTTACAGTTTTCAAGCTAGGGTGCGTTTCTACCTGGTACTCAACAGATGATGTTCAATGCACAATCTATTTTAGTTGTTTGCTACACAAGCCAAGTATCAGTAGATGCAAATTGCCCTTTGTACTTGTTTTCTCCATGCACATGTCCCAAATAGTGGAAGTAATTATTTCATTGTGCTTGGAACTATTCACACACGTCCAGTATTAAATTTTGCTGAAAATTAGCTCAAGAACAAAAAAATAACTATTTATTGGAAGATTGTCTGTGATAATGTTTAATCTTTATTCTCATGAATGAGCATTCAATAAGTTGAAATGACTGATATCAAATTGGTATAAAAGAATGATGACGTCATAATATAATCAGAACCACACCCACAATTGTCACTAGGCAAAGTCCTTCCTGGAGAGAAGTACAATATTCATTTTCCACCCTGTTGTGAACTTTTTAAATATTCAGTTTTCTTATTGAATATGTACAGATAACAATCACATACAGACATAATATGATATAATTAGACTTTCCTAATTTTTCAAATAATATGGATAACATTTGTCATCTAAAGTCCCTGTGAACACACCCAAAAAAATCAACAAAATACTTGTAATAGCTTGCTATAATAGCTAACATCTGTTCTTTTTATGTGATCTATTTATTTTTATTTTATTTTTATTGACAATATATTCCTCCATTTTTACAATACATCCTGGCCACAGTTACTCTTCCCTCAACTCCACACAGCTTCCTTGACCTCCCTTCTCTGTCAAATGCACTCCCCCTCCTTTCCCTCTTCAGAAAAGAGCAAACCTCGAGGAAAGAACAGGCAATCATGACAGAACAAGTCTCAATAGGATTTATTCCTTTATACTAATTAGCTTAGAGTTAACTAAGACATAGCACAATTTTATATTTGTCAACTGATAGATAATCAAATTTGAACTTTGTTCCGGCCAAGAGAGGGAAAGAATATTTATATCAAATCGCTCACATTGATTTTGTTTCTCTCAAAGAATTATTCTTTCTTATGTAAGTGCAAATCACACCGGAACAGTGAGTTAGCATTTCTCTGAGTTGTCTTTTTCCTTTTATTGGATGTTTACAAATAACAGTATCTTATCTTCCTTTACAGAGATCAAATGAGATAATCCACTGAGTTCTGAATTTGTTGTTTTTATGTGTGTCTAAATGTATATGAACATATACTCAGTGTTGTGTTCATACTTTTGTTAAGTCTTGTCATTAATGGCAGACTGCTTCTTTTATGGTTAAACTTTGTGTTGTTTACCCATATAATTTTCAGCTTATAAATACAATTAAACATGTATCTCAATCTGTCAACCATAAAAGTAACCTAACCTTTAAATAAATTATAATCTCATCATAAAAGCACTGTTTAAAGTAGCAATTGATATCCATGTGTATACAGTAAAGCTAATGAGAAAACTGATCTGTAAAGCATGTCAATGGCATAAATTATACACCAATTATAGGCATTTATGATAATTAATATATATCTGTTTAGAAATATTTCTTGTTTAATGACAACTTCTTTTAATTTAGAAGGATACAATAATATCCCACTTTTGTCTAAGTTATTTTATTTGCAGGATCATGTTTGTGAAATTTTCAAATTTTCCATTTTTGTTTGTTTGTTCAGTTGGTTGATTTTTTTATTTTGTTTTGTTCTGTTTTTTGTTTTGGGGGTTTGTTCATTTGTTTGTTTTTTTGGTTAAATTTGGTCACCAATCAGCTTGATGGGGGTCCTATTATTTTCCCTAGTTACAGCTATACTTATCTCTGGATACATGAATAATTGTTTAGAACACAGAAATTATATATACTTAGAAAACTGGTGGTAGCAGCAGGCTTTCCTCTGAGGTCTATGACCTATTCAAGCATGGCCATTTGTTTAGTGTTACAGTATTAGATATGAGTTCTCTCATACTAAGTTGGTCTTAACTCCAATTAGCCACAAGTTGATTATCCTTAGAAACAAAAACAAAAACAAAAACAAAACAAAACAAAACAAGCAGAACTGGAGATGTATTGCTGAGACTATCACTAGTGTAGTCCAACTGCTGTAGTCCACTAGCTTAAAATGTAAGTAAGGCAATAGATTACTTTTCTTCTATGACAACTTAAATAGCAATTTCTAATACAATGAGAGCTAAAAGTCATAGTGGAAGCTTACAGTTAAATATCAACTCAATTTCTCCAGGTTCCTTGTCCTAGATGTATGGTATCAGTAAATTCATATCTTCAAGTTGTGGGAGGCAATGAAAGGCATTAGTAATATTCTATGTTTTTGAAAGGCTCTCTTCTTTCCATCCATCCTTCCTTCCTTCCTTCCTTCCTTCCTGATGTATATGTGTTGGGGGCTTCATATCATCTGGTGTATGCTGTCTGGCTAGAGGTCCAGTGTCTGAGATATCTTGTGGTCCAGGTTAATTGAGACTGCTAATCCTCCTACAGGGTCACCCTCCTCCCCAGCTTCTTCTAGCTTTTCCCTAATTCAGCCACAGGGGTTAGCAGTTTCTGTCCTTTGGTTGGGTGCAAATATCTGCATGTGACTCTTTCAGCTGCATATTGGGTCTTTGAGAAAGCTGTCATGATAGGTCCCTTCAGTTATAATTTGAGCCTATCACTTGACCTTCTTTTCCTCAGGCTCTTCTCCATTTCTATTCCTGCAGTCTTCTCAGGCAGAAACAATTATGGGTCAGAGTTTTGATGGTGGGATAGCAATCCCAATTCTTACTCGATGTCCTGTCTTTCTGCTGGAGGTGGACTCTACAAGTTCCCTCTCTTCACTGTAGTGCATTTCATTTAGGGTCTCTCCCTTTGAGTCCTGAGAGTCTCTCACCTCCCAGTTCTCTGGTACGTTCTGTTCTGCAGAGTTCCCCCAACCTCCTTCCTCCTGAGGTTGCCTGTTTCCATTCTTTCTGCTAGCCCTTGGGGCTTCAGTCCTGTTCCCCCGCCCAATACCATATCATGCCTCCCTCCCCTCCCCCATCCCCTTTCCTTCCCAGGTTCCTCCATCCCTCCCCCCTCTTGTGGTTGCTTTCTTCTTCCTCCCAAGTGGGACTGAGGCATCCTCACTTGGGCCCTTCAGCTTGCTGGCCTTTTTGAGTTCTGTGGGCTGTATCTTCGGTATTCTCTACTGTTTTTTTTTTTTGGGGGGGGGGGGAAGCCAATATCAAATGTCCTAACCAGTTAGTTTAGGGTAAGTTTCCTATGGCTTGCATGTTAGATAGTCCATGGCTCTAGGGTAGCATTGTTACTACATGAGTCATATCTCCTTTAAAAAACACATAAATGCATACATATTTATACATATTCAGTATGGTTATAACTTAGATTTGATGATGGTTTCTCAAATATAATTACTGTTATTAATTTCTTTTTACTTCCTCCCCCTCTGTATTACTCTCTTTTCCACTTGCAAATTTTGTTCCCACGTCTTGCCTTTTTCCCTTTATAATATCTGTTTTTCACTATCCTTCTCTCTAGTGGTCCTTTATCCCCATCTCCCCTGCTAGACCCTCTTTCTCAGATTTAACAGTTGCTCTAGGTTAAGTACTAAAATAGGTATTCGGAGATAGGATCCATAAAAAAAGAGATTGCATGTGGTATTTCTTTCTGTGTCGGGATTACTTACTCAGCCTAATATTTTCTAGTTCTATCAATTCATCTAATACTTTTAAGACTTTGTTTCTCTTTATGGCTGTGTAAAATTATTCTGTGTAAACTGGAGGTATACGGGTAGCACTTCAAAACCTTGTCTCTTGCAAATTTTGCTTTGATTAGTTTTGGCAGCATCTAGTGGCAACAAACTAAAGTGTGACCCTCGATATTTCAATTTCTGTTTTGGCCACAGGCATAGTGACATAGCTGTTCAGTGGTAAAGGTTATAATGTTCAACCTGAAGGTTGATCCTCTTACCCCTGAAGACTTGATGGTTCTCTAAACTCTACCTGGTCACAAAAGCCTATAGCATCTCTTCTCTTGTTTTGTTTGTTTGTTTGTTTTTTTTTTACTTCTGCTTTTCGCACTACTTCTGTTGGTATTTGTCTTGCCCAGGCTACTCTCAAAGTGCTTGACATGTTTTTAAGTTAGAAGTGATATCACAGATATTATTTTAGTGCTAGCTTCTTCCAGGAAAGTGTGGAGTCAGGGTACAGTATCAGAACCTACCACTACTTGAAAACTTGGACATTCAAAAGGTGATGAGGAAAATGTTCCCAGATTAAGAGAAGCTCACTCAGGTGCAGGTGCCCCCATTCGCTGGGTCAGCTCCTGGCTGATATATGGGATTCTGAGACAGAATAGGTAGAAGTTCTATTGTAGGATATTGGTTATCACACTGACCCAGTTGTGGAATTCAGACAAGTGGGTATTGCTAGTAGACAGTTCTCAGTCTTCCATTGCATAGCCACTTAACTATGTTCACCCTACAATTTCTTGAGCAATCAAAGACAGTCACTGTGCAGAGAAGCCTTAGTCTAGGACTTGGTACCATCATATTTTTGATAAGCATATGTACTCAGGACTATCAAAATCTAGATAGTAATGCAGAGATGGGCAGTGTCAAGTAGTATCTGGTTCTTGTATTTCCCATGAGAACTTCAGCTGTGGTATCACTGGGTAGAACACAGGTTTGACATAAAATCACATCTAAGTATCACCAAGTGAAGGTCATGACATCTGAAGAAGCAGGTTTCTGTGACAGCTGTGGAACCTTCAGCTGTCTAGCTGTTATCTGGAAGGTGGGAGTTTTTTTATCTAGCCTTTGAAACATCACCTGGGGCTGTTGCCATCACCAGAGGCTAAACTTAATCTAGCTTTTACGAAAATTCCCTCTCTACACAAGCATTCACTCCACACCACAATCATAGTTCACATCACTTTTACTTTCTTTCTGTATCTATTAGTTTGGCTACATGTTACCAATTGTGGTGTTTTGAATAAAAATTGACTCTATGGGCTCATATATTTGAATGTCACAAGACAGTGACACCATTTAAAGGGATTAGAAAGATTAGGAGGTGTGACCTTGTCAGAGGAATTATATCACTGCTGGGTGGGCTTTAAGTTTTCAGAAGCTTACACCAATCACAGAGTCTTTCTCTCTGCCTGCAGAATTGCTGGTGGGAGTGCAAACTTGTATAATAACTTTGGCAAAAACAGACAATTGGGAGTTGATCTATCTCAATTTCTTAAGGAGCTATACCACTCCTGGGCATATACCTGAAAGAAGTTCCACCATACCACAAGAATACATACTATGCTCATAATAGCTTTATTCTTGAGAGCTTGAAACTGGAAACTATGTATCGTTCAACTGAAGAGTGGATAAAGAAAATGTGGTATGAGCCTGGAGAGATGGTTTAGCAGTTAAGAGCATTGGGTGTACTTCCAGAGGTTCTGAGTTCAATTTATTGCACACAACCATTTGTAATGAGACCTGATGCCCTCTTATGGCCTGTAGGTGTGCATGCAGACAGGGCACTCACATACATAAAATAAATAAATAAATCTTAAATTAAAAGAAATTGTGGTGCGCTTAAAAAAAAAAAAGAACTGGATGTAAAACTCTCTGCTACTGCTGTGGTGGCATGTATGACACCATATTGCATGCCATGAAGAAAATGCACCAAAAAGTATAAGCAAGTTCCCAATTAAATGCTTTCTTTTATTAGAATAGCTTTGGTCTTGGTCATTGTGTCTTTTTACAGTAATAGGAAAGTGACTAAGACACCAATTGAGCCTATACCACTCACAGTAATTAAAAAAAAAAGGGCTACTGGAAAGAAGTATTTATTACTCTTGTACACAATTTCTGAGTAACCCAGAGATATATGTGCATATTACTTCCACAAGTGATTTTGAATGATTCACAGCCATTGCTTTGGTCAATTGCAACCATTTGTTTTAGATTAACCACAATCATTAAGTGCATTTCAACCTAACACAGCCTTGCCACCTGTTATGTAAGAATTGTCTTTCAGCTCCATAAAGGACTCACTCTCTGGCCAACGTGAAAATGACTCATTAAAAAATGTATGGTATGAGGTGTTTCAAACAGCTCTGGCTACAGTTGTCATTCTAAAAATGGTCACAATAAATTCAATTTATTGAATAGTTGTGTGTCTCAAAGTGCCTACGAAGTGTTCATGGTGTCTAGTGTTTTGGCTGGAGCAATGGTGAAAAGGTTAAGAGTACTTGTTGCATTTTCAGAGGACCCACGTTTGGTTCTGAGTACCCACCAAGTGACTTATAACCATCAATGACTCCATTTCAAACATTGAACTTCCTTAAACATACTTCTCTGACCCCTAACAAACACATGGAGCATATACATAAATGTAGACAAAACACTCTTACACATAAAAGTAAAGTAAATGAATATAAAAGAAAAAAATACTTGGTGCTAGCCAAGGGGTCCTGTGAATTGCTTTTTCCTATTAGTCCTTTTGTAGTTTGGACAAAATAGATATATTCCATAACTATTTTCTCAATTACTCAAATTATATTTGTTTTAAGCATTATTGCCATTCACTATCTCACTCATACAAAGGACAGAATTTTGAAGGAATGATTCATGAGTATAAAGTCTGAGAGAAAGTTCTAGAGTCCTAGCACCTTTATAGAAGTGGGAGGAGGAGAAGTGTAGCTGTCCAGAAGCCATGGATGAACTGGGTACCTGAAAGGGAGACTGGAAATGAAAAGGGACTGGAGGTGAGAGAAGGATGAAGCCAAGACAAAGGTTTCTAATCAAGGATCAAAGTTTAATTTTCAGCTCTGCATTTATATAGGGAAAACCCATAGGCATTCTTTGTTTCATCTGGATTGAGTTGCAAAGCAAGCTCAGCAGCAGTCTATTCCTGTAGGAAATTGACTCCACCTGGGTCATTAATGTCCAATTGAGGCAAACATTTAAGGTCTATTTAGCCTACTCAAGGCTGGGGGAAGGGCACAGAGAAGGAGGAGGAGGAGGGGGAGGAGGAGCAGAAGAAGAAGGAGGAGGAGGAGGAAGAGGAGGAGAAAGCATTTTATAATAAATGAAACCAGCTTGGTATTAGTATATTTTTACTATTAAAACTACAGTATGTATTTTGAAATTAGGCTGAAAAATTTTGCAGTAAACACATCCAATAATAAATGATTCGGGTAAAACTGATAAGAACTGTTTCTATCACTCTGATAAACTACCTTGACACAGAAAGCAACCTAGGGGAGAAAGGGTTTCACTTCCAGTTGCAGGTTATAGTCCATCATTGAGGAGACAGCAAGGTAGCAGGAAGTTGAAACAGCTGGTCATATAACATACACATACAAGAAGGTGGACATCTCTGGTATTTTAGAGATTGCAAGATTCCTGTCCAGGCCCTTCTAGACTTTAGAATCTCCATTGAGAAGTACAGTGAAATTCTGATCAGTCTGAATTTGTATGTTATCTGGCCTTTTTTCCTTGCCACTTTTAATATTCTTTCTTTGTTTTGTAGATTTTGTGTTTTGACTATTAAGCATCAGGATGATTTTCTTTTCTGCTCCAGTCTAATTGGTGTTCTATAAGCTTCTTGTTTATAGGCTTCTCTTTCTTTAGGTTGGGAATGTTCTCTTTTATTATTTTGTTTAACATGATTTCTGGACCTTCTAGCTATGACTCTTTTTTTTTCTCACCTGGTCCTTAGTATCTGTATGTATATATATATATATATATATATATATGTATATATATATATATATATATATATTTCAATCTCGGAATACCCATAATACAGTTCACAGACCATAAGAAGCTCAAGAAGAAGGAAGACCAAAGTGTAGATTCTTCAGTCTTAATTAGAAGAGTAAAGAAAATAATTACAGAAGGTAGAGGGAGTGAGGGAAGGATATGAGAGAATGAGAGGAGGGAGAAGATAAAAGGCAAAGCAGAATCAGGTATGGGAGGAGACCAGGAAAAAGTGCGGAGGGTCAGGAAATTGAACAGCAGTGTGTAGCAGTGGGGGATGGGAAACTGGGGTTAGCCACTAGAAAGCCTCAGATGCCAGGGACCCAAGAGATTCCCAGGACCCAACAGGGATGACATTACCTGAAATACCCAACACAGGGGAGATAGAACTTGTAGTGACCATATCCAGTGGATAGGCACAGCTCCTGGTTGAGGGATGGGGCCAATACCTCATCTCAAAAATTTTAACCTAGAGTTGCTCCTGTCTAAAGAAAACACAGGGACTGAGTGAAACAGAGACTTAAAGAAAGGCCCTCCAGAGACTGCCCCTCCTAGGGATACATCCCATCTTCAGACACAAACTCCAGACACTATTGATGACACTAAGAAGCACTTGCTGAGAGGAGCCTGGTATAGCTCTCCCCTGAGAGGTTCTCCGAGAGCCTGGCCAATACAGATGCTGATGCTCACACCCAACCTTCTGACTGAGCTTAGGGACCCCCGATGGAAAAGTTAGGGGAAGGTGATTGCAGTCCCATAGGAAGAACAATAATGTCAACTAATCAGACCACCCAGAGCACCCTGCAGACTAAACCACCAACCAAAGATTACATATGGAGGGACTTCATGGATCCAGCCACAGATGTAGCAGCGGCTTGCCTTATCTGGTATTAATGGGAGGGGAGGCCCTTGGTCCTGTGGAGGTTCAATGCCCCAACATAGGGGGATTCTAAGGCAGTGAGATGAGAGTTGGTGGGTGAGTGGGTAAGCACCCGTGTAGAAGCAGGGAGAGGGGAATGGAATAGGGGGCTTGCAGAGGGGAAACTGGGACGGGGGTGCATTTTCTATAACTACTAGTTAAAGAGTTAATTTGCCCCATTCTATGTCATTGTTTATTTGTAACAAAATGAACAATTTAATGAATGCTTACAACATAAATTTAAAGAACCCATCATAAATACTGATAGTGATTTTAACAGCTTTAAACAATGCTTAATGCTTTTCCTATACTTGGGGAAATGTAGGTCCTTTCTCATTTCAACAAAACACCCGCATTCTTCACTGAAATTTTCAGATATACAATGAAAATTCACAGATTTAGTCCAGTAGCTTATCTGATTTCTGGATAGTAATAGATTTGACACTATAACCTGAAATGATTCTGTGGTCCCAAATATAGGAGACTTTTTCCAAATATTTCCGCAAAAGTACTTGTTTTTAACTCAAAAATTATAAATATGTATCTTTAGTTTAGCAAATTTTGGTCAAGTTCTGTTCAGTACATATTAAAATTTTGAAATATTTAGGTAGATATAAATATAGTATTGATCTGAGACTAAGAGAAAATCTAAGACTGTTTTCATGATGGAAATAAAGATTGACAGATTCTAAACCAACAGGGGTAGGATTTCATTTATTTGCAACTCAATTCCTGATATTTTTATGTTTTTTCTTTGTTTCCTTTCAAATATAATTAATTTATGCATAAAATTACAATTTTAAATATTGAATTAATAAACTTTAATAATAATAATTCCTTAGAGATGTTCATTTATTTATGAGCGAGATTCCATTCATAAGTGGAAAAACAGTAATGAGGTCTTACCTATAATATTGGAAAAATAAAGCTGGAATAAACTACAGAGAAATATTATCTCAACAAATTATGACCCAGGCTCATAAAGGGTTATAGTCATTGAATAACATTGTTATATGGATTAGATTTCATCATGTACTTAACAGTCAATTAATCAAAAATTATCTAGGTTAAATTATATAACTTAGTATATCAGACACTAGAGGAAAGAGATTAAAGCAAGATAAGTTTGATAGAAATAGATTTAGCTCAGCAGAGAATTACAATACAGAAACTGTTCAGAGATTAATCATGTAAGAACTGAAATCCTGCAGAGAATCATGAATTCACATCTAGATCAGTGATTACTAGATTTTCTTCTGGAAATATATCACAAATTGGAATATTGTAGCAGCTTTCTGAGGGAAGAAGGTGCCGTTTTATTCTCTGCATATGGTTCTCTTGAAGGGAAATATGCCCCTGCATTTCAAAATTTTTACAAAGTGTCACTGATAAGACTAAATATAATGTTATGTGAGTACTGTAGTATTTGTCATCATAAAATTTACTTATTGATACTGCTACAAAAAAATCAAAACTGTGCTGCTGGGATCAACAGTGAAATCTCATCTGACATACACTTCTTGTAGGGATGGTCTATTCTCATACAGCTTGCAAAAGTGAAATAACTTTGATCTATCCAGTAGTATATAGTGGTAATCAGAATATGAAAGTGAAAGTCAACTAAATATATGCATAAAGTTTACTAAATAATGTAAGAGCCTACTACAATGTCTTTATCAGGAGTTGATAAAAATAGTTTCTTTGGGTAACTTGTTAAGTTACATGGATGCCTAGCCAAAGTTTTATAAAATATTTCCCATATATCATTTTTCTTTATTGTGTACATTCTAGAATGAATGCAAATGAACTGACAGTGCATACAGTGTATTCTCTATGTAGTCATGGGTACCAAGCAAAACTTTTGTTTCCAAACTTGATGTTTATAGATACATTTCTAAGTCTTAAGCTAGTTGCCAGAGCTTCTCATAGTGTTTCATCCTAATCTTTATCTTTCCAAACTCCTAACTAATGAGTTCATTCTTATATTTTCTAAGATATTAGACAGTTATTTTCTTGACATCTGGTACCCAATATTTTCATCAAATAAGTTGTTAACTAATATAATGTAATTTATCAGAACTTCTATGCTATTACTCATTTTATTATTCAAACAAGTATTAATTAATTCAAATAATGAGCATTGTTTTGCTCTAAGATGTGAATGTATTTAAAGGAAATATCATGGCTTGAAACAATTCTTATGGGTTAATGAGGCATAATACAAATACCATCAAAGTCATCTCTTTCTATTGTATCCATCATATATGGAACTTAATGATTGCTAGTATACTAACTTTAGTATGTATATGTCCAATAATGATACCCATTTATCATATATATGAGATATATATATATATATGTATATATCCCAGCCTCAGTTTTTACTCCCAAATTGACCTAAACTCCTTTCAGCTACACTATTTATTGTGTCTTCTTTCCTTCGTTCCTTCCTTCCTTCCTTCCTTCCTTCCTTCCTTCCTTCCTTCCTTCTTTTCTCTCATCTGTCTCGGTCTGTGTCTCTGGTCACTCTCTCCCTCTTCCTCCCTCCCTCCCTACATTGCTCCCTCCCTTTTCTCTCCCTCCCTCCATCCTTCCTTCTTTCTTTCCTTCCCTTTCTTTTCTATTCCATTTTTTCCTGTGAAGGTAGATACTTGTAAAAGTGTCAAAGACCAGCTTTGAAATTACAGGGCAAATCAAAGCAGGAGGTGAGTTGTGGGATTGGTGATTGGGGTCAGTGCTGATGGCAGCTCACAGGGGTCAGTGCTGAGAGCAACCCATTTGGGCTGCTGCTCATGGCAGCCACATATTAGAGAAATCATCCAACAGACTTTTCTCTGAGGGAACAAAGCTTGATTCATTGGGACTGTCACTCCCTGTGTCCAGCGAGAAACTAGAGTTAAACTCTTAGGGGCCATCAATAAAGAAAAGAAAGAGAAAATTCATACAAACACATAGAGAGTGGCCAAAGCAAAGGCAGGCTCCAGTAACTTCAGATATACAAATACACACATAATATATACATACATGCATACATACATTTGTACATACCTGCAGACAAACACATACACACACACATTGAAAGGCTGGAGCAAACCTCCAACAATCAGGCTCTAATTATTTTACACAGATGCACTCGTGTGTGTGTGTGTGTGTGTGTGTGTGTGTGTGTATGTGTGTGTGTGTGTCTGGTCTCTCTCTTCCTCTCCCTCCCTCCCTTCCTCCCTCCATCCCTTTTCTATCCCTTCCTCCATCCCTACTTTCTTTTTTTCCTTCCTTTTCTTTTCCATTCCATTTTCTCCTGTGATGGTAGATACTTGTAAATGTGTCAAAGACCAGCTTTGAAATCACAGGTCAAATCATATATATGTATATGTTCTAAGTATATATATATAATATATATATATATATAATATATATATATATCCTAAGGAGAAATATATACATGAATGTATATATAAGAATATATAATATAAATAAGTATATATATGTATAACTATATATCCTAATAATGCATATATATTCATCAACAATCTTTATTAAATTATATCATGTAGCTGAAAGAAAAAAATGGGTACAAGAAATCAATTACCCCCAGCCCAGCTTCAGTGAGAATCACATCAATCAGTGCTATAACTGTTCTTGTTTCCTGACCTTAAAAAAATCCCTAGAGTAACTATTAAGACTATGTCTTTCTGAACTTAAATTCATTCCCTAAGATTTACTACATCAGAGCCAGTAGCAAAAACATATCAACCTAGTTTCACTAACAATTTTTTTTTTCCAAATGCTTTCTGACCTTGGTGGACATTGCTTACAATCCATGTCTCTAAGTTTTTTCTTAGGGTGGTGATTGAGTCATTAATCTGCTCCAACAGCAATGCCTGAGAAAGACCAAGCACTATTATTGTGAGTGCCAATGATATTGTGCCAACGAGGGGCTAGAAACCGGCTTAGAGTTTTCACACAATTGTTAGATCAAGACAGATGCAAAGGTAGCAAGCAGACAGAACTTCATTACAACATGAAGTCATCAGGAAAAGTAGTTCTTGGACCATGCTTGTTTGAGACACACCCATTTTGGCTGTGCTGATGGGCTACTTCCCATGAGGTCTGAAGCTGCTTGTCTTTCCTGCTTCATGGCCCTCAGCAGATACTAGGTGTTTTTTGAAGACACAATGTGTTGGGCATCGTGAGCTTAGCTCAACGCCCCCAGCTGAGCTGCTTGCACAGGTTTCCTGAGAGCAGACATCCTGCGGCTTAGCTTGATTTCTGTCTTCCCGCCTGGTGTGGTAGAGACTTGCCAGGTGCCTGACCTATGACTGTGATTGTTTTCCCCTGTTGTTTTTCACCCAGCCTCTAGTATATATTGCTGGTTCCTCAGTAAAGCTTTGGCATTCTCCTCACCAGAATGACCCGAGTCTGTGTTTTCCGTTAATCCCCCAGTTGACAGTCTATTTCTTTTGGCAAATAACAACTGTAGATTCTTTCATATGCTCCTTGTCACTGATGGGTAGTTGGTTAGACTTGTGATTCCAGGCATAAATGTCATTCCATTGAGCTACCATTAAATTTAACTAGGGTGCTCTTAGTTACTCTGTATATAAGTGCCCTTTGGAATATCTCATCACTAAGGTCATTGTTGTTTATAGACTTTATAGTTAGATGAGATTTTGGCTGGATTTGTTTTTTTTTTTTTTTTTTTTTTTTTTTTACTTTGTAAGCTTTCATGATGACTCCCCTCTAACACTGTGAGTTCTAATTCTCAAGGAGATTACAGGTCAGACCCATATTGATTACTTCAATTTCTGTGTCCAAATGTGTGGTGTCTTCAAAAATAGGCTCTCATCTTCTGTTTCTGCTGGGCACCAAGGACAACAGCAATAGCTTATTTGCTTTGAGAGACTTGGCCTCCTTTGAACTACAACTAAAACGAGGTTTTCCATATTAGCACTGGATTTTTTTTTGTTAGTTATTCAATGTATTTGGGGGATAGTATTAGCTCAAATGGTATTATGTGTGTGTGCTCATAAAATTATGCTTAAGTAATTTTAATAGAATTTAAAATAATTTATTTTCCTGTGGCTTTTCAAACTTCCCTCATGCTATTTATCCCTCTTTCTTCTTACCTCTCCCTCTGAGGTTATCTTCCATTCCTTCACAGGTAACCCTCCCAATCCATTTTTCCCCATTTCCTTCTTTATAGCATAAGTATCTTACTATTCCTTTCTTAGTGCTTCTGACTCCACACCCACCCATTGTCAAGGTGTACAGTGGGTTCCCTTTGTATTCTCCTGGTATGTGTAATTTTATCGCTTTTATTAAAAAAGATTAACCAGCCTATCTTTAATTAACTTGGCTAATCTAGTTTGTTCTGCCTAAATATCATACGCATAAATATGAAAGCATCCATTGGAGTTTAACTGACCTAATCTTAAAGAAAACTGCCACTCACTTTTCTTTTCTTCTTTATTTTGTGCATTTTTTATTAGATATATTCTTTATTTATATTTCAAATGATTTCCCCTTTCCTGCCCCCCCAAAAGTCCCATGAACCATCTCTCCTCCCCCTGTACCCCAATCAACTCCCTCTTGCTTCCCTGTCCCAGCATTCCCCTACACCACTGCATCAAGCCTTTCCAGGACCAGGGGCCTCTCCTCCGTTTGATTAGTCATCAACTGCCTCTATGCTCCTCATTGAGAGTTGTGAACTCTGACTTATGCATTTGCATCTTGTTCAGATCATCATAACGACTTTGAGTTGATAAATACAGCAGGCTTCTCACATCCAAAAAAAGTTATTTTAATTTGGTCCTTGCCAACTTTTGGCTCATACACTTTCCTTCCTCTTCAACAGTCATTTGTTAGACTTGGGAGGTGGGGTGGGTAGTATTAAATGGATGTACCATAAAGCTTTCTTTAATGTGCATATCTCCACACTCAAAGATCAGTGCCTTTCTCAGATACCACCAAAGTCTTCTATGTCCAGTGGACCTTAGTAAATGCAGAAACTCACAACTGATCAAAGTGAAAATAGTATTAATGCAGACCTCAGTTACAAATGAGCACTTATATTTAAAATATTTTTAATGAATTAGAGATCAGATGATAGCCTCTTGACTAAATATATTGGTAATGTAGATAGAAAAAACATATATATTCTGAGTACACTTTCAAGATAGAATGACTGCAAATTTTTGATTCATCAAACAAAGTATAAAATAAATGTAAAGCTTTATCAATTATTATACATAAAATTTAAAGAAGAGATACTTGTTTAGCAAGTTAGCATGAAACAACCACACATTTCTTTTAGTACATTAATTATAAGTACATATGAGTTAGAGTATTATAAGTATATGACTTAGAGAAATGTAGGTTTAATGTGTTACTAATGACAAGTGAGTAACAACTTTTGTAATACAAATGATTTCAAGCTTATGCAATAGCACAGAAGTAAAAATAGATTGTCAAATAAAGAATAAAATATTTCAGAATAAAATATTTCAGGGAAATAACTTTGACTGTAGTTTCATACTGAGAAGAGAAAGAAAAGTGAATTCTGAATACAATTTCAGATCTCTAAAGAGAGTACAGTGGTATTCTAAAATAGTTGTATAATATTAATCTTGGTATTGAAAAAGGAAGGAAAATATAAACCTTGGCAAAAAAGTATAGGTGATAAAAATAGAATATTGTTTGGAATGGATTCAAAAGAAATTAAAAAAGAAAAACGTTAATTGCTAGAAAACATTAAATGAGGAATGGAATAGAAGTTGGGAGAAATAGCCCTAACAGATGTTTATCCTTTAATCTATCTACCTATCTACAAAGTGTTGTATATGAGCATCAAAATCAAATATACAATTGTTACTGAATATAAACATCACTTATCTAAGAATAAGTATGTTTTATACCAAATTCCATTAAACTTAAAATATGAATCCATTTTTTAACATTAGAACTTGGGCTTATTCACACATCAGGTAGAAATGAAATATATCTAATTAAAAACGAATTTCTTTCACTAGAGAGGAAAGCAAATTGATAACCCAATAAAAATGAACTATAAGTGTGGTACCATAACCTGTTGATATTTTAGGAAAATAGTTACTAATATATTCTATTTTTGAGAATGCAGTACATCATTACATCTCTAGAAACCAAACCATTAACATGTGAGAAAATACATATAAATTTATAAGTTTAGTGTAAGTTTTATAGAAAAATTTTTCAACGTTTATTTTATTCTATTGTATGTGTATGTATGTGTGCATCCATATGGATACCCACAAAGTTCAAAAAGGAGTGTCAGATATTCTAGAGTTGTAATTACAGGTGGAGGTGAGCCACCCAGTTTGCATTATAGGATCTAATCTTGGGTTCCTAGAAAAGCACAAGCCTATACATACACACATATATATTGTATTAAATATAAATATATAATATATAATGCCATATATAGATATATATGTAATGACACACACACATATATATATGTAAATGCACACACACATATATATACATATATATATATACATGAATATATACATATACACACATATATATTATACACACCAATATAAAATTCAAGAAATTGTCTAACACATGGAAGGGGTTTGTACATGTTTACTCATCTGGGAGGGTGAAACTTGCTAATACTTCAGGTTGTAGAATTTTTGTTTTGTTTGTTTTGGGGGGGAGTGACTTGGGGAGCAGTTGTTTTATTTTTCAAATAAATTCCCAACATATTTTTAGTAATTATTTGGGAATCTCACACAAGGCACCCTGATCAAACACAACTCATTTCTTCAAAATCCAACCTTCCAACCTTCCCACCCCACCCCACCCCCACCAAAATACACCTAGTCTAATATGTGCTGCTCATATGCTCACTGGAATATTGTCAACCTCCTATTGGCCAGTCTCTTAAAGATAACTGAATCTTTTTCCATCCCCCTGACAGAAGCCACCAACTCTGAAGAGCTACATTTCAGTATCTCTACCAAATTTTTAAAGGACTCTCTTCAAAGGCTCCCTGTCTAGACAATTTCTTTTGATACGGAGAGGGAGGGAGAAGAGGTTTACACAGAAGCCTTCAACGTCTCTCATTCTCTACTATGAGCCTGTAGTTGTTGTCAGTGCCACTGAGAAAGAAACTTCGATGCTGGTAACGGCAATACAGGCCATGGACATCCACACGGTCAATGGCTGCACCTCAGAACACAGAACTCAACATGTTACTTGGTGGCAGCATGGCACACAGACCTCATGATGACCTTGCTCGGCTGCACAGACCATGGTCATAAACCCACCCGTGGACATCATCATTGCCTCCGGCGGCAGCATACACCAAAAACATCAACATGACCTCCAGTGGCAGCACGGACTATGGGAATCACATTTCTGATCCTTGAATGCAAAAATAAAATCAAAGTAATTTTCTTTCATGTGAATCTTATCCTTTTTCATAAGGCTTTAACAAATTTAGCTAGACCCACACACAATATATGATAGTTTTCTTCTCTCAGTCCATAGATTTAAATATAAATACACTATTTACAGAAATGAAAAATGGTTATTATATTCCAACTGACAAGATGCATAAAAGTAACCTTAACAACATAGAAAAGACTTCATGACAATAATATAATATTATAGTTTAGAAATAAGTATTATATTAGCAAATAATAATAAAAAATTAATAATTACTAGAAATTGTTATAAATTTTGTGCCTCTAATATACTACTGGTATTAAATGTTTGTGTAGTGGTTTGAATATACTTGCTCTACGGGTATTGGCATTTTTAGGAGTTGTGGACTTGTTGTAGTAGGTGTGGCCTTGTTGGTGCAATGTGTCACTGTTCAGATAGACTTTGAAATTCTATGTTCAAGCTCTATTAAGTACAGATGAGAGTCTCATCTTGGCTGTCAGAGGAAGACAGTACCCATCTGCTGCCTTTGTATTAAGATATAGAACTCACCACCCTAACTCTGCTTGCACACTGCCATACTTTCTGCCATGATGATAATGAATTAATCTCTAAAACTTTAAGCCAGCCCAGAAATGTTTTCCTATATAAGAGTTGCCTTGATCATAGTGTCACTTCACAGTAATAAAACCCTAACTAAGACAGATGGTAAACCTAAATGATAGCAATGTATATGTAGAAATAAATGTAGTCAATCAATTGTATGAATTATACATATATATGTGTTATATATATAAAATGCATGTATATAATAGTACATATTATATAAATATAAACATATCTTACATGGTAATCACATGTATGAATATAATTTACATATTACATATCTGTTAAATAAAATTATGCTTTTAATGTATTATTTTAAAATTATTCTTAGTTTCAACCAGTATACAATGAATTTTGGTAGTTATCCTAAGCAACCCACTTATACTGCACTCAGAACTGCTTCCCCACATAATGTTCTTTTTAAAACTCACTCTGGATGGCTTTTCAATTCGTACTTACTTATCTATCTTCTTATTTCTCCACTGCCACCCTGCCCTACTTCAACCTTCACAGAAATTATTCCACATTCCCCTCTTATTGCACTCAAGTTCTGTGCTCCTGACTCCCTTAAGATCACCACTGGCTTCCTTCGAATTTCTTGGATTCAATAGGTACTCCAACTTAAAAGCATATTTCTAAAGATGCCAAACTAGAATCCATATATGAAAAAGAACACATGATACTTATATTTCTGGGTTAAGGTATTCCCACTCAGCATGATTTTTTTCCAGTTCCACTCATTGGCTTTCAAGTTCCATGATTTCATTTCTTTAATAGCCTAATGAAATTCTGTATTTATATGTACCACATGTTTATTATGAATTCCTCAGTTGATGATTATCTAGGAGTTTTCCAATACGTATCTACTCTGAATAGACGTGCAATGGAAAAGGATGAGAAAGTATCTTTGTAGAAAAATATTGAATATTGATTTCTTTGGGTATATGCAAAGGAATAGTAAAGCTGGGTCATATTGAAGATTTCCTTTTGAATATTGAAGAATATTTCTCAAGGAATATTCTTAATGATTTTCATAGTGACTAAATCAATTTGTGCATTTCAATCACTGAGTTCTCCTTTCCCCTTTCCCTCAAATCTTCAACAATATTTTTTTCTTGTTATTCATTTTCTTGAACAGCCGTACTTATTGGGGTAAGATGAAATATCAAAAGAGCTTCCTTTAGCACTTCCTAAATATCTAAGATTACTCCTGAATACTACTCTAGACATGTAAGTACATATCTTGTTTTTGAGCTCTAGATAGTCGATTTTGCACTGAATATCTGATATAAAATTCTGAAGAATAAGGACATCTTCCTTCTATATAATTACATGAAATCATCCACTTAAGACAATTTAATATGACAGAATACCCTGTATTATGGTTACCATTTCACCCCGTAATATACATGTAGCATTTTCCCCTCGGATTCAGGACATATTTTGCTGTCTACTTTAGTTTTCTTGTCTACCACACATGAACCTAGGGATAAAGGTTGTCATTGACTTCTGAAGATGCAATAATTTCTCAATATACTGTCATAACCTTTTAGGAGTCAACTTACTGCTTCAGAAAAAATAAGTTCTCTCAGTTTTTAAACATCTAAAAAATAGCTTATGTTTTGCATTTTTATTTTTTGATATTAAAATTGAATTGCAAATTGAATTGCATAGTTTTTCCTTCCTATTCCTCCCCCAACCCTCCCTCATTCTTCCACCCCCTTGGTCCCTCTCAAATTATGCTCTCCCTTTCTTTAATGCAATATTTACATAATAATGGATAAGTATGTAAGTATCACTTGCTAGTGCCTTTAAGTTCATCTTATATGTACACATCTGGGCTAACCACATTTTAATACCCAGACAGAGTCTTAGTAATATGAGCAATAAAGACAGTGTCATACTAGCATAATTAGGGACATAAAGACCAATGGAAAATAGAGAAGAAGCTATGAGTATGCATTATGACAGCCACCTAATAGTTGACAAAGATGACAAAAACATACTGAAGAAGATATAAAATCTTCACTATCCTAGATCTCCATTGCTGACATTCAAGCTTATTTAGATCACATAATTTAAGTTTTTCCATTTACAATCAATAAAAATGAAAGGATAATAATTGACAGTGTAATACAAAAGCACTTCAGTCAAACACTTATTTTAGTAATCAATTTAAGAAGAGACAATAAAACACAATGGTTATTTATTAGAAAGTTAAACCTTTATATAAGATATCTATGTTGTGTTAATAATTAATTTGCACATACTATCACAAGGAATTATTTAAAAGCTCATCTTTTATACATATCAGGTATCTCTCATATAAAATACAAATTATTGGCTTATGGTACTTAAATCAGTTTTCTTTTATAGGACTCAGCACAATCTCAACAGATCTTAAAAGACAACTTTAGGAAAAAAAATCAATAAAATTGAAACCCAAAAATATATGCTCTGCCCAAAGACAATATTTTCTTGTTCTACTTACTTCATTTTTAAAGCAAAAATGTAAACACAGCCTATATATGGTTGAGTAAATATGTACATACACCATAAAATGAAATGGACATATTTTCTACTAGTATGTTTGATTAGGTGAGAAATTTAACAAGATATTGGCATTAATTCCATACTGAAATTCAATGAAAGTATTTTATACCAAAATATAAATATTCTGCCCTGAATGTGAATACTCTATCAATTGAATATTTATTTTTAAAACCTAGAAAAATATTTTATTTATCTACATTATCTGTAAATAGACTCTTTTGGAAATATTTTAAAGAAGATAGTAATTTTCTTTATAAGCCAAATTATTATTATAAATACTATCTATATGCATATATCAAGTCATTCATGTAATTTATATGTATTCTTAAAATATATGTAAATGAGTCTTATATTTAACTGAAATTTAACAAATGTATACGTTGTGGAAGGTTATAGAATGGATCAGTTCTTATGAATCCTTATTTCTCTTTCAGAGAAAGTAATTTCCTTTCCCATTAACCACTTCTGCTCTCAACTGCCTATATCTCCAATTACAGACATTACAATGCTCTCTTCTGACTTCTGTGAGCATCACTTACACTTGATTGTGCAGACATACGTTCAGGGAAAATACTATATACACCCTATAAACAAATAAATATAAATAAATAAATATATGCATTATATACTACATATACATATTAAAATAAAATGATATGAACTATAAAGGTAAAAGTAAAAAAGGTAATAGTGAAACAGTGGTTTGCAAGATTTTACTAATTGACTCATCATTCTGAGAAAACTACTTTGCTTCTTCTCTTTATGCCATATCCTGCAAACTATTGGAGAAAAACAAACAATTAACAAGGTCACTACTTTCTTGTATAGGATGAGATCCTCATGCTAAGGAAAAGCACTACACCAAAATGTCTATTTCTTTGAAGTGGAAATGGGTCATTTAAAGAATGTGTCTGCGTAGAGTAGGATCACTACTATAAGAGAAATTGTCATTCACTTAAAACGGTAGTCTTCTTAATTAGGGTTTGTATTGCTGTGATAAAATTTTGCTTACATTTCCACATAACTGTTCTTCAGACAAGAAGTAGACACAAGAACTCAAGAGGGCAAGAATCTGGGAGCAGGAGCTGATACAGACGCCATCGAGGGATATTGCTTATTGGCTTGCTCCTTGTGATTTCTTACAGAACTCAGAATCATTAGCCTAGAGTTGATGCTATTTACAATGAGCTGGGCCTTCCACCATCAATCAGTTATTAATAAAGTGCCCTACAGTTCTGTTTAGAGCCCACACTTATAGAGACATTTACTCAGTTGTTGCATCTTCATCTAGTTAAGCTGAGTCTATTTAGATATGTCAAGTTAGAGTGAAGCTGTGCATCATGGCAGTCTAATCCAAGATTAGGATTAGAATTAAACTGAAGGTAGATATGTATTCCATTTGGATCTTTTATTTTATTTATACTTTATTCAGGAGCGTCTTGAAATCTGACATTGAGTAGCTGGGGGGGGGTATGTACTCCAGTGACAGAATATTTCTTTAGCATGCTTCACATTGAGCAGTCTCTTTACAGCCTTTTCCATATTTGTTTTTATTATTTGTAGGTCTGTGTTTTGCATGCATGCATCCATGTATTGTGTGCATGCAGGGTCCTTGAAGGCCTGAAGAGGCCATTCAATATCCTGGAGCTTGAGTAACAGATATGTGTGTGAGCCTTATGTATAACAAATTGTACAAGGTTTTCTTTTTTTTTTTTTTTTACATTTCTTTTTTTTTAATTTTGATTTTCTATATTCTTTATTTACATTCCAAATGATTACCCCTTTCCCGTTTCCCCCCTCCCCGAAAGTTCCATAAGCCCTCTTCCCTCCCCCTATTCCCCATTTACCTAAGAATTTCATGAATTCATTGTTTTTAATTGCTGAGTAGTATAAATATACATGGAAAATATCTCTGATAAAATTGAAGAAATACATAGAAAAACACGTTAAGATTGACTATTTCATGGAAAAATTATACAGATAAAATAGTAGGCATAAAAATATTCCTAAGTTGATTGAAAGTGGAATTATAAACATTTTCTGATAAAATTGAAAATCTACAAGGAAAAGATTTCTGATAAAACTCAAAAAATATATAGAAAAACACGTTAAAATTGACTATTTCATGAAAAATTATACAGATAAGATGGTAGGCATAAAAATATTCCTAAATTGATTGAAAGTAGAAGTAAAACATTTTATGATAAAATTGAAGATTTACATGGAAACTATCTCTGATAAAATTGAAGAAATTTATACAGATAAATTGGTAGGAATTAAAATATTCCTAAGCTGATTGAAAGTAGAATTATAACCATTTTCTGATAAAATTGAAGATTTACTTGGAAAATATTCTGATAAAATTGAAAAAAATATATGGAAAGACATTAAAATTGAAGATTATCATGGAAAATTATACAGATAAAATGGTAGGCATAAAAAATTTCTAAGTTGATTGAAAGTGAAATTATAAACATTTTCTAATAAAATTGAAGATTTACATGGAAAATATCTCTGATAAAATTGAAGAAATATATAAAAATGCATTAAGATTATTTCATGGAAAAATTATACAGATAAAATGGTAGGCATAAAAATATTTGAGTTTTTTGAAAGTGGAATTATAAACACTTTTTGATAAAATTGAAGATCCACAAGGAAAATATTCCTGAAAAAATTCAATAAATATATAGAAAAACATGTTAAAACTGAATATTACATGGAAAATTATACAGATAAAATGGAAGGTATAAAAATGTTCCTACATTGATTGAAAGTAAAATTATAGACATTGTCTGATAAAACTGAAGATCCACATGGAAAATACTTTTGACAAAATTGAAGAAAAATACAGAAAAACGTTAAAATTGAAGATTATCATGGACAATTATACCAACGAAATGGTAGGCACAAAAACATTCCTAAATTGATCCCGCCCCCCCCCCCGACAAAACCGAAGATCTACATGAAAAACGCCTCCGACAAAATTGAAGAAATACACAGAAAAATGTTAAAATTAAAGATTGTCCTGGAAAATAATACAGTCAAAATGGTAGACACAAAAAGCATTACTAAATTGAAAGAGGAGTCACAAATATTTTCTGATAAAATTGAAGATCCACATGAAGATCATCTCTGTTAGACTATGTTTTTGTTGGGGAATTGAGACTATTGACATTATAAGATATTAATGAACAGTGATTGTTGCTTCTTGTTATTTTTGATGTTCTTTTTATGTTTGTGTGGTTACTTTCTTTTGGATTTGTTGGAAAAAGATTACTTTCTTCCTTTTTCTAGGGTGTAGTTTCCCTCCTCATGTTGGTGTTTTCCATCTATTATCCTTTTTAGGACTGGATTTGTGGGAAGATATTGTATAATTTGTTTTTATCATGGAATATCTTGGTTTCTCCATCTATGGTAATTGAGAGTTTTGGTGGGTATAGTAGTTTGGGCTGGCATTTGTGTTCTCCTAGGGTCTGTATGAGATCTGCCCAGGACCTTCTGGCTTTCATCGTCTCAGGTGAGAAGTCTGGTGTAATTCTGATAAGCCTACCTTTATAGGTTACTTGACTTTTTTCTCTTAGTGCTTTTAATATTCTTTCTTTGTTTAGTGCATTTGGTGTTTTGATTATTATGTGCCAGGAGGACTTTCTGGTCTGTTCCAGTCTGTTTGGAGTTCTGTAGGCTTCTTGTATGTTCATGGACATCTCTTTCTTTAGGTTAGGGAAGTTTTCTTCTATAATTTTGTTGAAGATATTTACTGGCCCGTTAAGTTGGAAATCTTCACTCTCTTCTATACCTATAATCCTTAGGTTTGGTCTTCTCATTGTGTCCTGGATTTCCTGGATGTTTTGGCTCTGGAACTTTTTGCATTTTGCATTTTCTTTAACTGTTGAGTCAATGTTTTCTATGGTATCTTCAGCTCCTGAGATTCTTCCTTCTGTCTCTTGTATTCTGTTGTTGATGCTTGCATCTATGACTCCTGAATTCTTTCCAAGATTTTCTATCTCCAGAGATGTCTCACTTTGCGATTTCTTTATTGCTTCTACATCCATTTTTAGATCCTGGATCGTTTTGTTCAGTTCCTTCACTTGTTTGTGTGTGCTCTCCTGTAATTCTTTCAGGGATTTTTGTGCTTCCTCTTTAAGGGCCTCTACTGTTCACCCATGCTCCCCTGTTTTTCTTTCAGGGATTTTTGTGTTTCCTCTTTAAGGGCTTTTACCATTTGACCAATGTTCTGTACTTCTTTAAGGGAGTTATTTATGTCCTTCTTGATGTCCTCTAACAGCATCGTGAGAAGAGACTTTAAATCCAACTCTTGTTTTTCCAGTGTGCTGTGGTATCCGGGATTTGCTGTGGTGGGAGAACTGGTCTCTGATATTGCCAAGTAGCCTTGGTTTCTGTTGGTAGGGTTTTTGTGCTTGCCTTTTGCCATCTGGTTATTTCTGGTGATAGTTGGTCTTGTTGTCTCTGGCTGGAGCTTGCCCCTCCTATGGGCCTGTAAAACTGTGTCTGTACTCTTGGGAGACCAACTCTCTTCTGGCAGGGTCTGTGCACAGAAGGCTGTGAAGCTGTCTGTTTCCCTGCTGCAAATGGTGGCCGGAAGTTAAGACTCCTGTCCCAGCTGCTCCAGTGATCATATGCCTTGTGCGCTCCAAGCTGTACCCCTCCAGAGAAAAGGTAGAGCTCTCACCTCTGCACTCAGGGAAGTGAAATCCCTGCTCGGAGATCACTCTCTCCTGGTGGGCTAAGCACAGAGGCTGTGGAGCTGCCTGGGTCCCTGCTGCAAATGGCGGCTGGAAGGGAAGACTCCTGTCCCAGCAGCTCCATTGATCATATGCCCTGTGTGCTCCTAGCTGTATCCCTCCAGAGAAAAGGTGGAGATCTCACCTCTGCACTGAGAAGTGAAATCGCTGCTGGGAGATCATTCTCTCCTGGTGGGCTAAGCACAGAAGGCTGTGCAAATGGCAGCTGGAAGGGAAGACTCCTGTCCCAGCTTGACTTCTTGTTTAGCTTGTCTAGTGTACAAGGTTTTCAAGAAAAGCAGTCAGAGATCTAAAGCACTTAGATAGATCTAAGCCATCTGTACATCTCAATAACCTGGTTTTAACCTGGAACCCTGTGTTGGTTTGTATATGCTTAGACCAGGGAATGGCATTATTAGGAGGTGTGGCTTTAGATGGAGTAGGTGTGTCACTGTGCGCATGGGCTTTAGAACCTCACCCTAGGTGCCTGAAAGTCAGTATTCTACTAGCAACCTTCAGAAGAAGACTTAGAACTCTCAGCTTTGCCTGTACTATGCCTGCCTGGATGATGCCGTGTTCCTCTCTTGAAAATAATGGACTGAACCTCTGAACCTGTAAGCCAGCTCCAGTTAAATGTTGTCCTTTATAAGACTTGTCTTGGTCATGGTATCTGTTTACAGCAGTAAAACCCTAAGACAAACATAGAAGAAAAATTATTTAAGTGGGCATTTATACATCTACATTGTGCCATACATACATGCACAGTACACTTTCATCTTTCAAAAAGAGACATTCTTGTGAACATAAATTGTTTTAAATAAAATATTGGTTATTTATAATATTTAGGTCTACTTTAAATTTTAGATTAATAAGAAAAATATAATGTGATATATGTGTACTTTGGGTAGGGTTAAGACCTGGTGTATTTCCTCTATCCATATTAGCATGTATATTGTTGATGTCCTGGTTAAAAGATAGTTTATAGAGAAGGAAAAACAAACCTACACAGTCTACATTCCAAGAATAAGAGATTTGAGGGGCTCATCATGAAATGGATTATCTATACCAAATCTCTTCCTTGAAGATTTAGAAATACTTAATGATGAGGTGATAGAAGGAATGTAAGTGCCAGAAGGGGTAGATAGAAAAGCAGTGTTTTCTAGACATGATAGAAGGCAGTGCACATGAACTCGCAGAGGCTAGGACAACATGAATAAGAAATGGCAGGATGTCAAGCCAGATAAAACCCCAGCAAGGAGAACAATGTAAGGTACTAATTCCATTCTGAGATGTTATTAGAAATTTATAGATGCTGGGAAGGGAGAGTGAACTTTTTGAGGGATGAGACACTGACAGGATAATTGTAATCCTGTTCATGGTTCCATACCAATGTGTGCACAGACAGTACTAAATTCAGTGGGTATTGAAAAAGAGAAAGAACACATAACACTGAGAGGCAAAAGCATTAGGGAATGGGAGGGTAATTTGAGGATAGAAAATGGGGATGGATTCAGTCCAAACATATTACAGGTACATGTAAATTTTAAATAAAATATGTGAAAATTTAAAAATTCATCACTTTCATAAGCTTTCATCTTTTTTCACAAGTTCATTTCTCATAATTGTAGCATTTTCTCCAATACCCTTCATTAATCAATAAGTAAATTCCACTGATACCCTCAGGAAAATGTTGACTATGTTTATTTTAGTAATTGGTCCTTCATTGTGATTACACCTATACTTTTGCCAACAATTTGCTAAAATAAAAATCAATGTTATAAAACAACTTAGTTGTGGGCCTGTGTACTAGAGGCTTTCCAAGGAGATTTATGGCTTGGCCAGGTGCAAGGGTTCAGGAAAAGGGGAGAGAGTGCAAGCAGGGAGGGGGATTCACCTCCTCTACTTCAGGTGCCGCCACCTCAGTCTCTGCTGGTGACACTTCAGTTGCTCCAAGAGGCTACACATATCACCCTACATTGAGTCAGCTGTGCTGAGCCAACAAGAGACCAACTGGTCAGCTAGGAGTGCAGGGGAGCTTCATGTGGGATTTTGGGAGAGCAGATGCATTACTAGGGTTAATATGTATCACCCTGTAGGCTGATGAAGAGACCACTTCAAGATTAACAAGAAATTCCTTTGTATTGGTTCATGCCAACACACAGGATTATTGCATTCCTTGCTTTCTTTGAACTTTTCTTCTGTTTCAAGAATCGTTACCTCATTTATTTTGTCATCTTGAGGACTGACCTTATAGTTGTACATTGTGTATGCTATGTGTAAGAGGTAATCTCAGTTGTTAACCCTATGTAACTAAAATTACCTAGAACAACACATCTGTAAATGTGTAGAATTATCTTTATTCAACAGATGATTGTCTGATGTGAGAAAAACATTGCACTGTGAATGGTATTTCAACTAGAAACTAGAATTCTAGAAGAGTAGACAAAGAGAGGGAGAAGGAAAGGAAAAGGGAGAGGGAGAGTGGGAGAGAGAGAGAGAGAGAGAGAGAGAGAGAGAGAGAGAGAGAGAGAGAGAGAGAAGGAGGGGAAGGGATAGAGAGGAGAGGGGAGGGGAGAAGAGAAGAGAAGAGAAGAGAAGAGAAGAGAAGAGAAGAGAAGAGAAGAGAAATTGAACTAAACACAATCATTGATCATATTCTTCACTTCATGATATGGGATGCAAAGTAATTACTTGTATTAATCTCCTTCTATCTTTTTTTATCTGGTATGATGTGATGGACTCTACCATGAAATGTGAGCCAAAATGAATCTTTTCTTTCTTACGTTGCTTCTGCTTTGTATTCATTTAGTTTTAGTTTTACTTATGTATCCTCTTTCTTGTTTGGTGCAGGTACATGCATGTGAGTGAAGAGGTCTGAAAGAGGTGATTGGATTGCCCTAATGTAGAGTACAAACAATTGTGAACCACCCAGTGAGTGTGCAAGGACCTGAACTGTGGACCTCTTGAGGAACAGTAAAATCAATTAACTAGTAAGCCATCACTCCAGCATTCTTTACTACACAGTAAAGATTCACTAACTTGAAAATTAACTATGCTACTAAGAGGTGAGGATATTGCTGTAAGGATTTTGATTCAAGTACAGAAGCATAGGACATAGTTTAGCAACCTGGGACTTGACTTGGCTTGGGTTGTATCTGAACCTCTGTTCTAATATAATGCTCTTGATATACTAGAAATGTTAGGCATATTAATATTTTCACACATCACTTCTTGGAAAATTTACCTAGGCACCTGATGCCAACCTAGGACCCCTATACACTCCATTCAAAACTGAGATAAATTTCTCCTTCCTTAATTATCATCATATTTGGACATATTCTTATGTCTGAGCACCAGAATTCAAAAGTTCATATAGCCTTAATTGGTTTTGGGTTGCTTCATGTCCTCCCTATATGACAAACTTTGTCCTAAAAATAATTGTAGCGATAATATACAACTTCTTCATGATTATGTATCATTGGGCATACATCTGATTTAAGTCAGATGCATGATAGGACATAAACAATAGAGAAATGTTATGTAGTTTAGTTTGTAAATAGGAGTACAGAATTACTCATTTTATCAAACTCTTAACAAACCCTTCCTTCCTTAAAATTAAATTTAAAAAGTCCTAATAATAATTAGAGCCCTTGAATATCCTAACTCAGGTGGTCCACTGTCAATCTTGTTAGTGTATTGTTTTATAATCACGATTGCTGTCTCACTGAGAATAAAGTTTCCTGCTCTTCCTAAATGTGTGTGGCCCATTATTTTAATTATTTGAAAAAGAAACCAAGAACCTGAATATACTCTACGCATACTCCACATGATGGTAAACTAACCATGTTCTTTGGCACATTAGCTTAGAAAACCCCTTGTATGTTACAAACAAACCTTAATAGATAATTTTGGTGAAAGATTAGAATAAAGGAATGCTGATAGAAATATGCACAATGAAACCTAGGCTTAGAACATTTCATCAAAAAACAAGGACTCTCTCAGCAACGGCCACAGAGGCTATGAGTATCACATGTTTACCAAGGAAATGGTTAAATTCTGCATGTGTCCTGAGTAGTATAAAGTTAAATTTCAAGATAAAAGTTAACTTGGTTGGCAGGAGAAATTTCAAGACAGGATAGCATTTTGATTCATGCTAAAAAGCTATAATTGCTATAGAAATTAGAAGTGGTGAAGAGAAACTGCCTTGCTATACTGAACAGTACAAAATATATTTTCAGAACAAGTTCATACTCATTGGAAATTCCACCTTATACACATCAAAATTTATTTGGAGGAAGAAAACAGAAGGGAATTATCTCTGCAGTGCTTTCTTTGTGTTACACAGAACATGATACACCTGTGATTCAAGGAAGCTAGACCAAATCTCAGTTTGACAAAATAATTTGGTAGTTTCCAGAATCTGGATATTATAAATAAGGCTGCTATGAATATAGTGGAACATGTGTCTTTATTACATGTTGGAGCATCTTCTGGGTATATGCCCAGGAGTGGTATTACTGGGTCCTCTAGTAATACTATGTCCAATTTTCTGAGGAACAGCCAAACTAAGTTCCAGGGTGGTTGAACCATCTTGCAATCCCACCAGCAATGGTGGAATGTTCCTCTTTCTCCACATCCTTGCCAACATCTGCTGTCATCTGAGTTTTTGATCTGATGAAAGAGTATTAACAATCATAGATGCCTGACCTGCAATTTCAGAGAGCATCCTTCAAGATGTTTCAGGGTCAGAAACTATGGAACGAGTCACTGAAATTCCATTTCATGAACCTTTGAAGGCGATGCCTAAAATTCATTGGAGAGTTCAGCATATTTGTGAGGCTAACACCATAGCAAGTTCACACATGTATATTATAGACATAAGACAAAAACTACCTTAGAATATTTGTTCTGAAGGTGACAGACCTGGAGAGTTATGCCTAAGTTCTCTAGATCTCATCTAATTTCATTATGAGACCAAGATATGAGGCATGGAACTGCAGAAATTGATGTTTGCCATGCTGGATTTTGGTCTTGTCTTATTTTGATTATTCTTTGCTATACCTTGACTCTTTCATTTTGTAATGTATGTATCATATGCCATTTTATGAAGCTTGTATGTAATATTTTCATATTTTATAGGACAACATAATTAGGAATTGATTGGAATAAAATACAGAATATAACTTTGCACCATTAAAATCCTGGAATTATTGAAGTGTATGTGGACAGTTAGCATTTAATTGTATGTGTTTTATTACTATGAAAAGAATATGCAATATTGGGGGAAAGTGATGGAAGATATCTCCATTAGCTTTCTGTTACTATTTTTAAAAGATCACTGAACAAATGGAAATTATGGAAGGAAAAGATTTATTCGGCTTATATTTTCATATGGCCATTTTTATCAAGAGAAGCCAGGATAAGAGTACAAGGTAGGGTTATGGGCACAGAAAATGAAACAGACCATGAACAAAACTACTTGATGTATTGCTTTTTGTGTCTGGCTTAATATTCTAACACTAACCAAAATCACGTTGTAAAATAGAGTTTATTTGGCCAAGAGATACAAGTCATCATTAGAAGAAGGTACCTGGAAGCTGGAACTAGATGAGAGAAGAATTTTGATTGCCGGGTTACTCTCTCTACCTTGGTCAGTGACCTGGCTCACCTTCTGAGGAATGGCACTGCTTTGAGGGGGCTGGGCCCCCTTACATCATCTGACAGTACAAACATGACTCACAAATACGCTTATAGTATAAACCAAATGGAGTGGGGTGGACAAAAGAAGAATTGGATGGGGAAAAGAAAGTGTGGAAATAATGTCAATTATTGTACTCATAAATAAAATTTATATTTACTAAAGTATAATAAAAAGAAAGATCTGAATTCTCCTTAAAATTCCACAGTCTCTTTATTTTGGACACCAATATATCCAAAACAAGTTATACTGTTACTTATTCAGAGATCAAAGAAATGGAAGTAGACTCAGTTAAAGCAATGCGAAAATTCTGCTACATAAATAATTTAAAAACCAACCTCCAGAAGTACCATTTTCTGGGTTCCAAAGTATGTGGACAGCTTCGCTTGATCAGTTCAACAGTCTACCACATCCAAAACTTAGTCTATAAACTATTGAGATCTCCAACCAAAATCAGCTGTTCATCATAGCCATCCTAGAATTCTGGTCCTGGATACTCCAATATTCTGGAGTCTTGATATTAACTGCAGTTGTTCATTTACCAATGCCTCCTACAGCGACAATATTTAGCTACTCTTCCTGACAGCATTATATGTGCAAAACCAATAGCATGTAGCACATTCTTATCCCTTGACAAGTTTATTTTTCAGATGAGATGGAGCTTTGACTCATTTTGGACAATAGCTTCTATGAGCTGACCATGAGCAAATACTTACCGGAAACTTTAACTTCATTAATATGTATTTTATTCCCTAATTTATATATTTTCTTTATTTTATTGCTATTTTAATAGAATATGATACTATTAATTATTTTATATAATAACAAAATAAAATACCATTATTAATTTCATCACATCACAATTAGGAAATTGGATAAATACTTTTATATTTGGAATGTACTTGATGAATACTTTATAGCGATACACATGTAAGCATAGTTGATTTTTCAGCTCTAGCTAACCAGTATCTATTTTCCCAGGAAAGCAGAAGGTTTGTTTCCAGACTCATAATTGAAAATGTCATACAAAGAGTTCCGGTAAAATCTGTGTTATTCCCTGAAACTTTATGAGTCAGCCTCACTGTTGAATTTTTTCAGCATTCTTAACTAGTAGGCTCACACATAAAAACCCATTAAGCTCTAAGAACTCCTTGGCTTTTCTAGACCCAAAATTCCAAACACATACACAATCATCCCACAAAACAATATGTGCAAGTTCTTTATAGAAATATCCTAGGTACATCAGGTACCAAATTATGTTCTAGTTTGCTTTCTCTTGCAGTAATAAAACATGGACCAATAGCAACCTAGAGGAGGATAGAGTTTGTTCGTCTTAAACTTTACATTACCATCTATTATTGAGGGGAAACTTCAGGTACAAAACTAGAAGCAGAAAATGAAGTAGACTATGGATTAAAGCATCTTACTGCTTTGTGTATCCTAGATTGCTCAACTACATTCCTAATAATTCATTTGCCTAGGGATGGTACCAACCAAAGTTTCTTGAGCTGTCATATATCAATCAGCAATTAAGAAAATGCCTACAAACTTGTCATTAGCCATGAAGATGAAGAAACTCCTTTAACTGAAGTTCATTTTACCATGCCTGTCAAGTTGAAAATGGAAGCTAATTCTGACAAATGATTATGATTTTAAGCTATGTGTTTTGGTCCCATGTGAAAAACAGGTGAAGTTGAAATGGTTAATCTCACTTGTCGATTTGATGGAATTTAAAATTATCTGCAAAATGAGCCACTGAACATGTCTGTAGGATACCTTTTTCTGATTAAATTAATTGAAATGGGAATACCCACCTACTACTCTAGGCAATGTGCTTTTGGAAAAGGCCCTATAATGAATAAAAATTGGAAAAAGTACTAAGTACTATCATTCATCTCTGTGTCCTTTCTTTCTGGTAGTGGATATGATACATCCACCTTCTTCAAGATTCTTGTTGCTTTGACTTCCCACCATGATGTACTGTAGCTTGACTTGTGTTTCAGAACAAACCCTTATGCTGCTTTTGTTTGGTATTTAATAATTATGGTTGGAAGATTAAATAAGACGCTAAGTAATTTTTTTCTCTACTAAGCCACAGAACCAGACTCACCACTGGTATCTATATGCAGAACTCACACCATTGTCTTATGCCTTTACAAGACTCAGACTGATACCACACAAAATTTAATATACCAATTACAGAACTTGAATGTTCTTAGCTCTATAATTATGTAAAGCAGTTCCTTTAATAATATCATATGTATATATGATATATACATTCTATATAAAAGATACACTCTAGATTTATTTTTTTATTGGATAGGATTTACTAAAGCACCTTGTATTTTCTATAACCAACATTCTTAGCTATCTGTTCCTTTTGAATTGTTCATTTGAACTGAAGTTTAAATTCTTTTCCATTTTACACACACACACACACCACTGGATATTTTGCCATCTAGCTTGGACACTTTATTATTTTTTGCTGTTATACCACACTATTTTCATGCTTAACATTTGGACTTTATAATAGGATAGTGTATGATTATTTATATTCATCAACTACTTATTCACATATTAAATGAGTCTATATTGATATAGTTTGAAAAACACCTTCTACATTCAGTATACTTTTGTGGAATTAACAAATCAAGCAATTGAATAGGCAACAAACACTATAATTTTGAAAAATAATATCATGAAATTGATTTTTAAACCTGTAATTAACATCAAATTACATAAAATTTAATATATAATAGTATCACAGAATTCTGAAACAACATAAACTACAATTGCTTATACCATGATCTATATAGATATTTTGAAATTATAGCACACATTACTAATTATTGCTGGGTCATTCACAGGCATAAAAATCAAAATGTAAAGCAGGGAAAACTTATTGTAGGAAATATTCTAGTTTCTAGGAAACAATAAAGTAAATGTCCAGGAAAAAACAAATGAGGTCTTGTGCAAGTACTGACTGTACTATACTTTCTCACCAGAATCATCATTAAAACAATAGTTTCATATGAATGCTTGAGCATCACATATAATTTCATAACTGTTATCTTTGCAGCTGTATTGAAATGTAATTTAAGGCACAGAGTTATGAATAATATCTGATTACATGAGGATGCTGACATGTCAACCACATAGGATTTGGAACAGGTAAGGTACAGTTAGCTGGATCAGTAGGCATGAAGACAAGGTAAAGAAAACAATACAGTAGGTACAACTGTGGACTAGAAAAATAAAATTAATTTCTAAACTCTAGAACAAAGTAATGTGTGATCACTTACAAATAATATATATGCATACTCTGTATGTATTAAATTTCTTCATGTATTTATTATAATGATTTACAATCTATGGTCCAGGTAACCCTACAATGGCTGGGTCTGAAAGGAAGTCCAAGAATCTAGTATAATTCAGTCCACAAGAGTTGGTGCCTCAACTAGTTTTCAGTATATGCTGGAATCCAAAAGTGGGCTCTAACACCAGTGAGGAATAATCTTGCTAACAAGGGAGGCAAAAGAAAAGAGACAAGGAGCAAAAGCTTCTTTTTCCATTATCCTTATATTGGTTTCCAGAAGAAGGTGTGGCCACTATTAGAGGTGAATCTTTCCAGCTGAAAAGATGTAGATTAAATTAAGAGATGCAGATGTGTGTCTTTTTTACATCAAAGATCTAGATTAGCAATAGATCTGCCCACTGCAAATTAATCAAATATACCTCACAGGTGTGCCCCTCTATTTGGGCTTTTTAATTAATTCCAGATTTATTAAAGTTGGCAATCAAGAAGAGTTATCACAGGTGAAAATCCTAAAATGATATTTCCTCTTTCCAGCTGATTCCTTTTATTTTGTCAAAAGAGTTGGTACTATAATGAAATATTGTTCATAGAACACTCTTTAGAATGATTTTTGCCCCTTATATCAGCCTCTCAAAAGAGAATGTCTGATAATTGCAATTAAAATATATTTATCAGAGTCCTGCCTCCCGCTATGAGGAAGACATCCAGTGGCCTAAATGTAGAGGAACCTACCACGTAGTACAAGTATGTGGAGAGAGAAATGAAAGCAGACTAGTTTAAGTACTATGAGGAGGAGAACTGGAGACTTTGGAGTGGAGAGGAATAGTCTGATATGAGTAGCCTGCGCTAACACCTGAGGTCATGATGAAGTTCTTGTCCATGATGCCTCTGCGGGACGAGTCCGGGTCAGTGGCCATGAAGCATCAGATGTCTTGTGTTGGTGTCCTTAGCTCGTATTACTACTAAAGGCCATGTGAATGCCCCTGGTCTAGATTGCCACCTAGGACCATGCTGATGTCCAAGGGCTGTGCAGAAATGGTCACGTTGCACACTGACTGTGGCATTTGGGAGGGCTGGTCCTGGTTACAGGAGAGTAGGTAATCTGGTATGGAAGGTGTGGGCTCAGAAGAGCATGTCCTACCGTTGCCCTTCATCTGTTTCCCTGGCTCACCCCTGGCCACCTGTGGCAGGCAAGAAAGCAGGCCATGAGATCTTGAAAGAAGGTGCTCTGGCTTGCATGTCGCCTGGTATAAAGCTCAAAAGAATACGCCCTGCCTTTACATGAAAAGTACAGTAGAGCTAACGGTGGTGGGAAAGACATGGATGAGCTGGCCCCCAGGGGTGTTGTGATAGGAGGAGAACCTGCCACTTCCTGTCTGCTGGCTGAGGATTTGGTGAGCAAGCCAGGGCAGCTTAATCTGGTGGTGTGAGCATAGACACACCTCAGCTACCATAACCCAGGCCCCCAACACAGGGCTTTGAGTTGGCCCACCCCAATATCCACTGTGAAGTGCTGGAGCGCATGAAGGGAAGGGGCCCATCCTGCAGATCCATGACACAGGACAACAGGGTATCTGAGAGTAGTCCCATTGATGAATCTATTAAAAATGTAGCAGAAGACAGAGGCCTGGAACCAGTACAATGTTTTATAGCTGATTGTCTGTGGTGGTTAAACTTAGTTGTCAACTTGGCTACGTATGAAATCAGTAAAAACACAAGCTTGTGGACACTCCTGTGAGATATTTTTTTCATCAAATTACTTTAAGCAAGTTGAGGACCCTAACTGTTGAAATGTGTGCAGCAATTTGAGTGTCAGCAGAGATAAAATATAATGGAAGAACGAATCCTTTTTTATTGTATGTTTGCTTTTACTTTCATTGGCAAGTAAATCTATCTAGTTGCTGGTTCCATGCTTTCCCCTATATTAGAAACAAATAATTCAGGATGTTTACTTAGATTGAAGATTAACAAGCCTCTAATAATCCTCCAGGCCTTCTGCACCAGAATGGAAAGGCTGAAATGTCCAGCTGTAGATTGAAGAATTACAGAATTCCTGGTTTCTTTGTGGATGACACTAATTGCTTGACTACCTGGGCCACATTCTATATGATAATCAATGAATGCTCTCCAATATATGAATGATTCTATCAGTCTTTTCCTTTAATGAACTTTGACTAATGCACTAATACACTGTCCTATATTTAGGTTTTATTCTTAACCATGTCCTCCAGGATATGTTAGAAGTATTCCTGATTCTGATGCTGTTGTACTTTCTTCACTGATACCTATAACTATATTTATATCAATAAATATTTAGAAAGCATTTTCTATCTACACAGTATCAGAAGAAAATATCTCATATATGTGTATATATATATGAAAGTTTGTCTAAATCCAGTATATAGAAGATTCTATGCCATCTAGATCCCTGCCTTAAGTAGCATCAAATTTCGGACATAATTTCATGTACCATAAATCATCCTATTTTATATGAATACTTGAGAGAATGTATTAGATGCACAGGAAAAGAAAATATAAATTTAGACAAAAGTAATTAAGGAAGAAAGTTATTTTTGCATGGGAATCAATACAAATGATGTACCTGTCACTAATTGACTCCCAGAGAAGAGAATTTTGTACTATCCTTTCAGTGTCATTGTGTGTGGCCTCCTTGTATACTTGAATAAATCTACTAATGCAAGTTGGTCTTAGTGCTATCTCTATCTAAAATTGTTTCTCTGTGTTGATTGTCTTAGCCTATGAAGTAGATAAGATTTTTAAATTTTACATTTTTTGATTACTAGTTTTACTCCAGCTCACATTGCACTTTATTATACATTTATTATATAATAAATTGTTATATATTTATTATACATTAAAGTTTACTTGACCCACGTATTCGATAACTACTCAAGAAAACCTTGATATCTTGCAAGAATTACACCAAATTATTGGACAAAGGTAAGTTAAATAGTCACCATGAATCAGCAGAGAGCTTATAACTAGCAGAAAATAGACTCTACTCATAGCACTATTTCTGAGCAAACAATAATAGGTTCAAATGACTGCTGTAAATATTGTATATGGTAATTAATTAATTACTATCTGTTGAAAACTAAAGTCCCTAGTGTAAATGGAACAAAAATAAATAAATGAAATATAGAACACAACAATATTTCCTGCCTCTATCTCACACAATGAAAAATGCTAACAGTTGGACTATTAAGTGTCATTTTTCTGTGTTACAGTTTTACTTTCAGCTTATATGGTGTAACAGAAATAGTTTTGCAATTCTGAGATTATGTTTATTTTTAATGAACATTCTGAATGTGAGCTACCCTTCAAATTTCTTATAGAGTTTGCCATTGATTCTTGAAGAATAGACTACAGAAATCTCCATTTAACAATCCAACTTTATGTGTAATTGAAAATATTGCAGAGTATCTACTCTATTCTTCATTGGATCTTCATTTGAATTAAAATTGAATAGGAGCAGGTCAATATCTCCCATGGAAATAAATAGACTTATTTGTGCAATAAGTAAGACTTCTAGCATCCAGCTGATGTAATCCATCAAGATTACATTTTCAAATATGTTGTATGTTACTCGAAAAATGAGGTTCAAATTATCTAATGAGATTTCTACATATTTAATATAAAGAGAAAAAGCCCCTATTGGAAGACACTTTATAGATATTTGTTTTTTGCTTGCTGTCATATTTATTCTCACTTTCAGAAATGATCAAAGTAAGTATTTACCTTAGAAATCAAATCAACTGGCCATTGCTGGAACCCTGTCATATTGTTAAAAGATACCGAGCTGATTGGTAATCCTGGGGTAAAGGAAGGATTCTGAAAGACTGACAATATGATACACTTCTCTGAAATTTGGTATCTCATGCAAAAATTAATGACAATAGAGAATTTTATTTTCAACTATGTGACATTAGATGCCTAGAAAATGAGGACATAAATTACTGAGGAAAGAGAGTTGGAATCAGAGCTGTAAAGATGGAATGAAGTGAAAAGAAAAGAGAGAAAGAAGTGGGGAAAGGTAGACAAAGAGAAAGAAAAGAAAGATGAAAAATGAAGGAAAAGATAAATGTAGAATAAACCAATTGAGCCTTAGCAATCCTGTAAGCTTAGATTGCACTAATAATGCGATGTGAATATTAAGTTACATGGTATGGTAAAAATGAGACTAGGAATAAGAGGTCATGTGTTTATAAACTAGCTCTATCTAAAGAAAACCATGTTAATGACAGTAAAACAATTGCTGGTTTCACTTGGTGCCTATACAAAGACTTTCTGTCCCAGAAGAGTTGGATAAAAAAAGGCATTACCATTTTCATGCTTAAACTTTGAAAGGATGATTTTGTTTCTAAATATTTCAAGAATGCTAGACAGTGTTATTAAGGATCTTAAAATAATTTTATCTTTAAAAAAAACTTGAATTAATACATTCCATAATTTCTTGGCTCTCTCCTTCATCCAACACATTCTACCCTCCCCTACCTGTACTTTACCCTCTCAATTCATTGAGTCTTTTACCTTAATTATTATTAACTATATGTGATACATTGCTGAATATATTAATTGTTACATATGTACATACACATATGTATATTTATATAATTTTAGGAATGACCACTTGCTGCTGGAGATTCAATTACAGAGATCATCGTTGAGTACAACTAATAATTCTACCTCTCTCACCAGTGAGTTTTTTTCTTCTAACTTTTACTTAGGGGTGGGACCACATGAGATTTTCCCCACCTACTCTGACATGTCATCTAATGTTGTCACTGTTCCAATATTGTTTAAGGAGCCACAATGTTTAGATACCACAGGTATAACTTCCCATCCATATCTAAATTAAACAATCTGAGAACAGACATCCTACTCTACTGACACTTACATTCATTCATGATATCCTCTGAGATTTAAATGTGTGTTTTTCATATATTAATTTGGAGTGAGCACCCCATGGTCAGTTATTGTCATTTTGAACAGTTGGGGTTTTTTGTAATGGTCTTCATATACTGCTAAGAGAAACATCTTTGATGAGGTTTAAGAACTCGGCCTCATGTATCTCTCAGTATAAAGGTAAGTATTTAGAATACAAATAGGGTTTATACTTATTAGAAATAGATAATGATAGGTCCTCCTACATCTATGCCCTTACTGCCCAGTGGAAGTTAGCTAAATTTCTTGTACTAAGAATGATTACTTGTGCTTATCACTAAAATGTAAGCACCACCTACTGAGGATCTTGCCAGTCTGGTCATTATTGTGACTCATAGGCTTCACAACTAGGTAATAAGGTGGTCTACTTTTATCAAACTACAACTTACAAATTACCTTCTGTTACGATGAAACTCATCTTCTTGAAGGATAACTTTATAATAGAAAGGGGACACATTTAGGATTTCCAGAATTTAGTCAACTTGACTGAAATTCTTAGAATTTCTTATAGTCTGGCAGATGGTGCCAATTTAAGAGGCATATAGAGCCAGATAATTCTCTGATGCTTGGTCATGCTGAAAACAAAGCTGTGTCACAAACTGGGAAGACCAGAGATCTCCCAACAGAAAATAAAAGATAAAATAATTGGAGACTATTATTTTGAATGTGCTTCCAATCTTATAGTTTGGGCTATGAATGGTTTAATGAGCACGGGGAGGGGGAGGGGTTAGGGGATTTTCGGGGAGAAAACCACAAAAGGGGACAACATTTGAAATGTAAATAAAGAATATATCTAATAAAAAGTAACTTGAAAAGTTCAAAATAATGACTAAAAATATGCTAAATACAGAATCAAGCTATTTTATTAAACATAAACTTTATCTGATAAAGAAAATAAACAATTTCTGAAAAAAATAAAAAGTCATTACCAAAATCTATAGTACTTACATTCACTAAAACTGTAGAAGTTGCATAAATTTTACAAAGATACCCAGGCTCTCATTAATTAGGCTTGTCCTTAAAGGTCACATCGAAATGTTGTTTCATGTTATCTTCAGTATGACATAAAATCTTTGATTTACCATAATTTGAAATCTAAGTCTTCTGTATGTCCCTGAAAGTGTGCCAACATGACAACATACTCTGACATAGCATATATTTTCTTCAAATTCCAAGAGATTGATTTAAAGCATTGATAATTTTCTGTGGTTGACATTATGAGCTATGAAAACTTAAATTTTTCATTAGGGAGACTGTGTTGATAAGCTTTGAAAAAAATGTTCATATACAACATGTTAACTGAGTGAACTTCTATATATTTTGTATGCAATATGTCATTATCCAACGCACATAGCTACGATTTCTACCTATTTAGAAATTTTTGTTTTCAAAATTAAAATTAGAAGCATCACCTAATGAATTTTGGGATAGTATCTTTAATGATTTCAAAATCTCTTTGGCATCTGCCAAGATGAGCTTAAATTATTTTGCGATAAACTGGGATAAATATTTAAATCATATTTATTCTTGGTTTCTATTATGCACTGTTCTTTGTGATTACCCAAGGACTGTACTTCTGATATAATTTTTGAATGAGTATGAATGTTCCAGATTTTGCTCATTGCTCTTAATTAGTGGGCGAACATTTGGGTCACATATTAAGTAATTGTGTTTCTCTAGGAGTCACATATGACTACTTCAATTGTGTGTCATGGGCCTTGGAAATAGAAGTAGATATAATCCATATACATATTGTGTTGAATATGATATAGGAACCCTTCTTCCATCTGCTAACTACAAGGTTTTCTGTTGACTAATGAATCATATCTATATTTGTCCTCTCTAAAAGTTAATATCATTTCAGATTTAATGACTGTAAATCTTTTTAATATTTGAATATATCTACTTTGTGCACAACCACTGTAATCCATGCATATCCCTGACTCTATTTGGTCTTTAAATAAATACTTAAATATCTACTTTAAATAAATACTTTAAATATCTACTACACTCATATTGGTAAAACTGTATATTTCTCCTGAAAGAAAACTACTCCTTCATAAAAACAAACAAACCAGTGAACAATGACCAACAATAACAAATCTTTGGTTATGGTGCTAATACTGTTGTAATTTGTAAAATGTATCTGGGTGAGTACAAATAGTAGTATCTTAGTTTGTTAATAGTGTATTTTTCTTCTAAGATTATCATTAGCTATTACCAAATGTTTGGTTAATCAAGGAATTCTGTTAAACTGTATTTCTTTTCTGACTTTAATGGTCATGCCAATTAAATTTGCCCCATTTTGTTAGATCTTTGGAATTATTTTCTTACTAAAGTCATTATCACAATGACTCCAAAGTACAGAATTGTACCTTACTAACAAAGAAAGTAGACACAAACATTATCAAGTTTAAAGTGTCTATATGAGATTTAATTTTTGTGTGACTGTCTTTAAAACAATGTGTTAATGGAACATATGTACTAAACTTTATAACTATGTGAGTATACTCTCTTTTTGGAATGTCTTAATTTACAAGGCATTTATAGGAATTCCAGAGTAAGCTGCTTATTTATGGATGACAGAAGCTACTGTCTTGACATGTCTGTGAGTCACCAAGTAAGGATAAATTACATTAAATAGATAATAAAGAAATTTTCATAGAAAAGGTATATAAGTAGAGAGAAAATTAAAGATTAATTAATCAAATTAAAAATTATTTAAAAACACTAACCTATTAGATTCAAATTTTATCTTAATGCTCAAGAGTTATTTTTTCCAGAATATATATTACTATGTTTCTATGTATTGATTTTTCAACATAATTAAGGGAAAGAAATAATCTATGCATTTTGTATACTCTCTCCTTTAAACTATTTCAAAAGTAGTCACTAGGTCACATATACAACTGAAAGTTGGGAGTTTGAGTTTAGACCCAGTATACAATTATTATTCTATTATTCTACTCTTTCTAAATCTGAAGAGGAATCAAGGATGTTTAAAACACTTGAATTTTGTAGCACAATGAACTAAATTTTGACTGGTCATTAAGAAACACAAATGGTTCCAAATTCCATAAGTACTTCATAGGAAGCATATTTGGAACAACTCCATCAAACTATTAACATCAAGCCAATGCATTAGAATCTAATCCTATTTAAATGAAAATCACTGCAAAACATGGAGTATGTCTACAATATTTAATTTTATTTAATTTATTAGTATAAGTATTTAATTTATTAAAAAATTAATGCTTAATTTTTTTTCTGTTCTGTCAGTTAAACAAACTTTGTCTATCTACCCATAAAATCAGAGGTATTTCTTTGATAGATGAGAAACAAATATTCAAGTTATGCTTATTCACAAACTCAAATATACTAACCCATTTTCTTTTTAAAGGATCTACTATTTGATTCAAAATCAAAAGCTGTTTCTTCATTTGTCCAACCTGTTCATTTAATAATTATATTATTTGCTTCTGAATTTATTGTCTTTAAAATTCAATTCATCAGAGATATTAGGCTGTCATATTTAGATAAATTTGGCAGTGTTTCTCATTTATTGGGCACCTTTATGGCTACATGTTAATAAGGGCAGGAAGATTTTCCCATGGCTAAAAAAATGAAACGTTGCTTTTGGTGACTGAATTAGTTTCTAGACACATTGTTCAAACACAAGAAAGAGGCACTATACCACAGATTTAAATTTGTTTAAAGATTGTGGCAGGAATTAGGAAATTTCATTGTACTTAGTGTAATTGGATTAAAATTTCCCCAAAAAACAATCTCACCTGTTGGCTAGAATTCTTTAATTCCTGTGATATTCGGACACGGCAGTCTCCTATTCCTGTGCCCAAACATTGAGCAATGGCTGACAAAACAACGTTACCAACTCGAAAGTTTTTTTTTTTTAAATTTGTTTGTTTTATTAATCATTTTATTTGTTTACATTTCAAATATTATCCCCCTTCCTGGTCTCCCCTTCATGAACCCTTCACCCCATTCCTCTTCCCTTTGCCTCTAAAAGGGTGCTCACCCAAACACCCACCCACCCACTCCTGACTCACCCCTCTAGAATCCCCCTACTCTGAAGCATCAATCTTCTTCTGCTGGGGCCCTCAGTACAGACCTCTTTGATTGGCAGCTCAGTCTCTGAGAGCTTCCAAGAGTGTAGGTTAGTTGACTCTGTTGGTCTTCTCATGGAGTTACTATTCCCTTTCAGCTTTCAATCCTTACCCCAACTCTTCCATGAGTCTTAATGCTCCTTAAGACTGGAGATTAGGCTATGAGTCTCTGCATCTATTTCAGTAAGCTTATGGGTAGAACTTCTCAAATGTCTTAGTAAGGGTTTCTATTCCGTCAAAGACATCATGGCCAAAAAACAAGTTGGGGAGGAAAGGGTTTATATTCAGTACATTTCCACATTGCTGTTTATCATCCAAGGAAGTCAGGTCTGGAACTCAAGCAGGTCAGGAAGCAAGAGTTGGTTCCGAGGCTATGGAGGGATGTTACTTACTGGCTTGCTTCCCCTGGCTTGCTCAGCTTGATTTCTTATAGAACCCAAGACTACCAGCCCAGGGATGATGGCACTACCCAAAATGGGCCCTCCTCCCTAGATCAGTAATTGAGAAAATGCCTTACATCTGGATCTTATAGAAGCATTTCCTCAAGGGAGTCTCCTTTCTCTGTGCTAACTCCAGCTTGTGTCAAGCGGACACACAAAACCAGTGAGTACATCAGAGGACAGTTATGGTAGGCTCTTGCCTGCAAGCATTAATAGTGTCATGGATTGGTACTTGCCCATAGGAGGGGTATGAAGTTGGGCCAGTTATTGGTTGGCTATTCCCCCAGTCTCTGCTCTGTCTTTGTCCCCATATTTTTTATAGACAAGACAAATTTTGGGTCATATATTTTGTGGGTGGGTTAGTCCTTATCCCTCCATTAGGGGTCCTGCCTGGCTACAGGAAGTAGTCTCTTCAGATTCCATATTACCACTGCTATGCATCTCAGATAATGTCACCCACATTGACTCCAGGGAACCTCCCCTATCTCATGTCTCTGGCATGTCCTTTTTGAGTAATATCCTAGCCTACGAAGTTTGGGTTAGAGCGGGAAGAGTCATCAATGTGTCTATGTAATCCATTGCTACCTATCCATTTATCTATCTATCTATCTATCTATCTATCTATCTATCTATCTATCTATCTATCTATCTATCTATCTATCATGTTGCTTCACAGTACAGTCAAACCACTTACTCATGCATGATAGACAAACACTCTATACACTTAGCTTCATCTTCAGAAGGAGAAGATATCTATTGATTGCATCCTCAGCAACTATTTTCTGTGCAAAAAAGCAAATGTGCAAGCATTTGAATTCATGTCTCTATTAATAAGAAGAAATTTATGCCCTGAAAGTTGAAAAAAAATGCCTGCATTACAGTCTGTCAAATAATGTAGTTATTTTAAATTATACTTGATAATTAAAAACACATCTCAAAATTAGTCTATTATAATGTACATGGGTCAGTGAGTTTAGAAGTTCTGGGTATATTGAAAAATATTTATATAATTTTTATGTTTATTTGTCTCATATATGTAATTTTACTAATAGTTACAAATTTGATAGTTACAAAAATCAATATTTTAAAATAACATTTATTCATTTTTTCCTGTTTTTGTTTGTTTTTTCTTTTTCATTTTTGGCTTATAACAATATTTTTAATTATAATCTAATAATGATTTTTATTTTATATATATATTTGTTTTTCACATTCCCAATGACCCAATGATTTCCCCTTTCCCGATTCCTCCCTTCCCGAAAGTCCCATAAACTCTCTTCCCTCCCCCTGTTCCCCATTCAACCCCCTCTCACTTCTCTATCCTGGTATTCCCCTACATTCAGTCTTTCCAGGACCAGGGGTCTCTCCTTCCATCTTCTTGGAAATTTTTTGATATGTGAATTGTGTCTTGGGTATTCCGAGATTCTGGGTTAATATCCCCTTATCAGTGACTGCATACCATGTGTGTTCTTTTGTGACTGGGTTACCTCACTAAGGATGATATTTTCCAGTTCTGACCATTTGCCTAAGAATTTTGTGAATTCATTGTTTTTAATTGCAGAGTAGTATTCCATTGTGTAAATATACCACATCTTCTGAATCCATTCCTCCGTTGAGGGACATATGGGTTCTTTCCAGTTTCTGGCTATTATAAATAAGGCTGCTATGAACATAATGGAGCATGTGTCTTTATTGCATGCAAGGGAAGTCTCTGGGTATATGCCCAGGAGTGGTATAACAGGATCCTCTGGGAGTGTCATGCCCAGTTTTCTGAGGAACTGCCAGACTGCTTTCCAGAGTGGTTGTACCACCTTGCAATCCCACCAGCAGTGGAGGAGTGCTCCTCTTTCTCCACATCCTCAGCAACAGCTGCTTAATTGATAATATATCAAAATTCTATATGGGGAGTCCATGAGTACTAGTGTGTGTGTGTGTGTGTGTGTGTGTGTGTGTGTGTGTGTGTGTTTGTGTGTGTCTTTGTGTCTGTGTCTGTGTCTGCATTGGTATGTATATATTTATACATGCATTTCCATGTAAGTGAAACCTAAAATAAGGGCTGAAAAAATGGCTCAGAGATTTAGAGCATTTCCTGCTCTTCCAGAGAAACCATGCTAATTTGTAGCATCCACATTGTTTCTCTCAAGTATCTGAAACTGTAGTTACTTAAAATCCAGTGCTTCCTTATGGTTCCCAAGAGCACCACACAGGCGCATGATACACAGACATATATTCAAGGACCTATGTACATTCAAAGTACAAAAAATAATGCTATGCTTGCATGTAATTTTTACATCAATTATCATATCATTCTAATTAAAGTAAGAACCCTTCCCAAAAATGCTTTGAAATCTTTAGTAAATATTTAATATTTTGTTCTCAAGCATATGTAAGAGGTCGTTATAGGAATATACAATTCGGTTCCAATGAAACAATCCATTGTCCTATAGACTTGGCTTTTTAATAAAAGTTAAAGATTAGCCAAAAGCAGATGATGTAGTTGCACGCCTACACAGATACTCGTGTATTGGCACAGTATACAGTACATGAAATGCAAGTATTGTAGATCTTGAATTATGTGCTTGTATTTGACACACATATATATGGGATTATTATATTTATATTTTTGAGTGGTCTATGTGTACATGCATAGGACCCTTTGTTTATGTATGTGTTTAAGTATATGCATGGCATGTATAGAATTATATAATTCTTAACCAATAGTTATAATTACACTGGAAAAACAATGAAAAGCTTGAGAAAGATTTCCTGTTGAAGTCTTCCTATTTTGTTTGAATTACCAGAGAAATCTTTCATATGTGATACAAAAATAAAATTGTGTGGGAAATATTTTAGACACAGAAATACCCTGTGGACAATTTTTAAAGCTTTTTCTTTGTATCCTGAATGACACAGGAAGTCATGTAGTGTTCTGCAAAGAAAAAGACTATAACTTGCCTTATGTATTAACGCCCATCCCATCTGCTATGTAGAGGAAGGATGATAGAAAGAATGTACAGAGAGAACAGTTGGAAACTATTGTAATAAGTAGTCCAGCCAAAAGATGTTAGTGTCTTCTGAAAAAAATAATAGCTTTGTTGTGTTCCTACATTAAAAAAAAAGTCTAGAATCTTATCTGTGGGTTATTCCTATAGATTTTTATTTTAATGTTTGTTTCCTTCATCAGTGGCTTAGCATATTCTGATATTTATGTAACTTTAATCTGTAATTTTGAAGTATTTCATCATCATAAACTATTTTATATATTAAAGCTTATTAGGCATATGATACTTAAATAGTGGTATATAAATGTTAAATAACTATAAAATGTCAAATACTTGGAAATGATAGTAATAGGGTAAAATGAAATCTTATTCAGTTTTACCATTTGGGTATTAAAATTCTGATAATTTTTATTCAAGAATATGCACATTAGAATGATATGATTACCATTAATACATTGTGCTCTGATTCAGCAAACACATTAAATTTTTCATGTATACTAGCATATCTTTACTATCTTATTCTATTTTAAAATAAAAATTTTATGTCTTGTGAAAACATTTTTACATTTTACAGTAATTATTTTAATCACCAAATACTTGTTAGAACCTACTCTTAGAGAGTAGCACTTAGATTCCTCCATAAGCAAAACTAGCAAAATAAATTTCTCCATGCTTACAGCATGTATTTTGTGGTAGAAAGTATCTGGTAAGAAAAATATGTGATAAGCAATACAAGTGTAATGAATCATAACTGTATGTTTGAAAGTGATGATTGTAAAAAGGAAAATAAGGCTCCTGATGGGCTCTTGTAAAAAGAGGTCCTGAACTGAATGGACTGAATCAAAGGACAATTTTCTACTCCACTTCATCAAAATACACTCTCACATCTTAAAAACATTTTTTTGAAGTAAAATTTTCTTATATAATTTTTATTAATCATTTTATTCATTTATGTTGCAAATGATATCTCGTTTCCAGTTACCCCCCCCACAGCCCCCATTCCTCCCCCCCTCTCTTCCTTGCAATTTTTCTCTATAAGTGTATTCCTCCACCCACCCACCCCTCCACTCCCACCTCACCCCTCTAGCATCCCCCTATGCTGGGGCATCGAGCCTCCACAGGACCATGGGCCTCCCCTCCTATTGATGTCAGATAAGGCCATCTTCTGCTCCGTACGTGTCTGGAGCCAGGGATTCCTCTTTGGTTGGTAGTTTAGTACCTGGGAGTTCTGGGTGGCCCAATTAGTAGATATTGTTCTTCCCTTGGGGTTTCAATCCCCTTCAACTCCTTCAGTCCTTCCCCCAAATTCTTCCATTGGTGTTCCCTTGATCAGTCCAATGGTTGGCTGCGAGTATCTAAATCTCTATTTGACAAGTGCTGGGAGAACCTCTTTGGGGACAGCAATACCAGGCTCCTGTCAGCAAGCCCTTCTCGGCATCAGTAATAGTGTGAGGGTTTGATGTCTGCAGATGGGACAGATCCTTAGGCCAGGTGGTCTCTGGATGGCCTTTCCTTCAGTCTCTATTCCATTTTCAGTTCCTGTCTTTTGTTTTGACAGGAACATTTCTGGATTAAAAAAATTAAGATTGGTGGGTGACCCCATCCCTTAACTGGGAGCCATGCCTATCTACTGGATACAGTCTCTACAAGTTGTATCTTCCCTTTGTTGGTTATTTCTACTAAAGTCATCCCTACTGGGTCCTGGTAGCCTCTTGCTTCCCTGGAGTCTAGGACTTTCCAGTTGCTACCACCAGTTCCCCACCCCCCACTGCTACGTGTTTCTATTTAATTTCCTGATCCTCTGTACATCTCTCTTGTCCTTTCCAATACCTGATTCTGCCCCATTTTTCACCTCACCCTCCTTTCTCCTTCCCACATCCCTCCCTCCCTCTGCCTCCTGTGATTATTTTGCTCCCAGTTCTATGTAGGATTGAAGCATCCACACTTTGGTCTTCCTTCTTCTTAAGCTCCATATGGTTTGTGGGTTGTATCATGGATATTTTGAGCTTTTGGGCTAATATCCCTGTATCAGTGAGTACATACACTGCGTGTTCTTTTGTGTCTGGGTTACCTCACTCAGGATGATGTTTTCTAGTTCCAGTCATTTGTCTGTGAATTTCATGAATTCATTGTTTTTAATAGCTGAGTAGTACTACATTATGTAAATGTGCCACATTTTCTGTATCCATTCTTCTGTTGAGGGGCATCTGGGTTGTTTCCAGCTTTTGACTACTATAAATAATGTTATAATAAACACATTGGAGCATGTGTCCTTGTTATATGTTGGAGCATCTTTTGGGTATATTCCCAGTAGTGGTATAGCTGGGTCTTCAGGTAAGAACTGTACCCAATTTTCTGAGGAACAGACAAATTGATTTCCAAAGTGGTTTTACCAGCTTGCAATCCCACTAGTAATGGAGGAGTGGTCTTCTTTCTCTATATCTTGAGATTAAAATGTATGTACATCTTTTTTCTTCTATTTCCTCCTTTTAAACCTACTTGTATACCCTTTGGTCTTTCTTTCAAATTAATATTCTCTTTTGCCTTTGATTACTATTATATGCATATATGTGTATGCATATATGTTCCTAAATATATTCTGTTAAGTTTGAATAATGTTATTTGTGTGTATATCTTAGGGACTGACTATTGATACTAGATAACCAATTTTCTCTTCCTTGTATAAAATTATTTCTCTCACACTCACTATTCCACAGTGTCTGATAGTTCCTTGTATAGAGTTTTAGCTTACTGAACTTTCTTCTGAACTTTATTGATGTTGCCTTTCTTAGCCTATGATTGTGATACTGCACACACTACACACACACACACACACACACACACACACACACACAAATAGGCTAAAGATCTGACTAGATATTTCTGAAAATATGTTTAAGAAATGAAGATCAGATACATAAAATATATGATCAATATCTTACTATCAAACAGATTTAACCATATTATTATTTCACCCATATATATCAGAATGCATAGAAAATGAATAATGACTATCAAAAACATTAAGTAAAAAGAGTAAAAACAAAAGGATGGAACGTACCAAAATATAAAGTTATTTTAAATTACATATATGCTGATATTAACTTGTTTTGTAAAACAACTTTCAATTTTTTCTAGATTATTCCATAGAATAGTAATTAATATATTTATAATTTCTTTAAAATTTTTGTACACATAGCAAGTTACTATGAATAATGTTTTCTAAAACGACTTATATACTGCTCAGCAAAGATCTTACTTTCAATGTCTTTTACAAACTATTAAATCTCAACAAAATATAAAAAGGGCAATTTTTATTTTGAGATTGAATATTCATTGCTTGATTCTTTTGATAATTTTTAACATTCATTGACTTTAATTTCTTGATTCTTTTGATAATTTTTAACCTTTAAAAAGTTAAAAATACAAAAAATTAATTCGATATTTCATTTGGAACAAAGAGCTAATAGACCTTGCTTGTTTGACTGTATTTTGTTTTTCTATTTAGGGTGTTCTAGGTATAATATAATTTATAAAATACATATTTTCTTTAAATGATTTGCTTTCATTTAAAATAATTAATGAGTAGCTTACTTCCTTATATTTGTATATATTCAGATCTCTATCTTCTTTTCAATTTCGTGCAGTAATTTCTAAGAATATATTTCATATTTTAAGTCAATAACATACATTTTGGTGTAGAATTTATTATTTCTTTTACTTTTACTTATTATTTATTATTTTTATTTATTATTGAGTTCTTTTAAGTTCATAACCATAAATTGGTGTAATATTTGATAATCTGATCAGTTAGGTTGACTTTCAATTCTATAATGTAATCTACTTTTGATATAATTTTCTCAATTAATCAATGCTTTTGTGTGCTACAATTGTTTCTATATCATGTATTACTTTCAATTATATTACCACTTTCCAAATTACACAATATTAAAATACTACATGTATATATTTATACGTCAGTAGGTGTAAATTTTACAAATCGTTTTAAATCTTTTCAGAACATTTATATATTTTAGTACTTTCAAATTACTTATTTTTAATCTTGTTAATTTATGATTTAATCGTCATCATTTTAGGATTTCTTAAGCTATCAATGTTTTATAATTTCTGTTTCCTATCTTTTTGTAAATTTCTTCTCATAAGTTTCTTTACTAATGATTTCATAAAGTAATTTCCTTCCTTCATTATTATTGCTATTTAAGCAATTTGTTTTCTATACTTATTTCATACTGATTACTTTATTAAATTTATTCATTAGGCTCAGTAAACAGTTTTCATATTTTCCATCATTGTCAGTGTATTTAATTGTGTTTACAGCAGAATGTTCTATGAAATATTTTATATGACTGGCCCTTTAAATGATCCTATGCTTTACAGGGTCAGTAGGTCAGGAGTTCTGGGAACAAGAAAGTTTATAAAAAAAAAAAAAAAAAAAAAAAAAAAAAAAAAACCACCAGAGGCCTGTCTGCTTATCCAGCTCGGCTGGATCAGTGGGTCCAATACTCTCCCACACAGTACAGCCTATTATCTGTCTTCCAGAAGATGTGCAATAACTAGGGACACAGGTGAGACTCCCAAATGCCCACGCCAGTTGAAACACCTACAGAACCTAGCTGATGCAGGACCTACTCCCCCTGCCCAGTTTCATTTTCCTTTAGGTCTGCTACTCCATACAGGCCAGACTGGTGGCCCAGTATGCTCCCACACCCCACAGCTCGCCTATCTCCAGGAGGTCTGAAATAACCAGGGATGCAGGAGGTTTGCCTTAATCAGGGGTACAGAGTTTCTGGTTTGCACCTCCATCAACAACTGGGAAAGATCCTTTCTCTGAAATCCAAAGCCTGCCTGTCTCCCAGAAGGTTTTCTCTAACCAGAAACATAGGATGTATGCCCTAACCAAGGAGATAGGAGGCCAGCTCTAAACAGAGACACAGAAGCCTTCAACCACCCCAGAGACAGCACGGCCTGCCTTCTAGAAGGCCTGCTCCTACATAGGTCACAGAGCTCTTCCTGCCTGCAGGAAGGCAGGCTCCAATCAGAGAAACCCAGACCAGTTAATACCAGAGATAATCAGTTGTCAAAGGACAAACACAAGAACATAAGTGCCAGAACCCAATGCAATTCCTTACCATCAGAACCCATTTCTCTCACTACAGCAAGCCCTGGATACCCTAATACCCAAGAAAAGCAAGATTTTGACCTAAAATGCCATCTGTGGAAAAGATGGAGGCCTTTCAAGAGGATATAAATAACTCCCTTAAAGAAACACAGGAAAACAGAGGCAGACAGGTAGAAGCCCTTAAAGAGGAAACACATAAATCTCTTAAAGAAATATAGGAAAATGAAATCAAGTACGGGAAGGAATTGAACAAAATGGCACAAGACCTAAAAATAAAAATAGAAACAATAAAGACAAATGGAGGCAACTCTGGAGATGGACAACCTAGAAAAGAGATCAGGAGCTACAGACGCAAGCATCAGCAACAGAATATAAGAAATAGATGAAAGAATTTCAGGTGCAGATGATAACATAGAAGATATTGGTTGACACATTTAACCCTAAGAAAAATAGAAATAGAAGATAGTGAAGATTTCCAGCTCAAAGGTCCAGAAAACATCTTCAATAAAATCATAGAAGAAAACATCCCTAACCTAAAGAAAGTGATGACCATAAATGTACAAGAAGCCTACAGAATGCCAAATAGGTTGGAACAGAAAAGAAAATCCTCTCCTCTCATAATAATCAAACCATTAAATGTACAAAACATGGAAAGAATATTAAAAGCTATAAGGGAAAAATACCAAGTAACATATAAAGGCAATTATGGGAGGCAGAGGGAGGGAGGGACCTAGGTTATATAGGGAAGGAGAGGGGAAAAGGGGAACATGATCAGGTATTGGGGGAACAGTAGAGAAGCCTACAGTAATAAGGGAATGAATGTAAATATGAAGCCTCAGGTTTGGAAGGGGAGGTGGTCCTTCTAGAAAGTGCCAGAGACCTGAGAGGTGAGAAACTCTCAGGACTCAGTGGGCCTAACCTTAGCCAAAATGCCCAGCAATATGGAGAGGTAAAATTAAGAGTCCACTTCTGGTAAATAGACAGGGCCTCAAGAGAAGGGGCCTGATTTCCAGTGGTTTCCAATCCACAGTCAAAATTTCTAACCCAGAATTGTTCCTGTCTAACAGAACTGCAGGGACAAAAATGGAGAAGAGACTGAAGGGACGGTGGTCCAGTGATCCGTCCAACTTGGGATTCATCTCATGTTGTGGGGATTGGGGCGTGGGGTTCACCAAGCCTGACAAGATTACTGATGCTAAGATGTGCTCACAGACAGAAGCCTTGCATGACTGTCTTCTGAGAGGGCTGACCAGCAGCTGACTAAGACAGATGCGGATACTTACACCCAATCCTTGGAGTGAAGCAGGGGAGCCCTATGGTTCAATTAGGGGGAGAATTGAAGAAGCTGAAGGAGAGGGTAACCCCATAGGTAGACTAGCAGTCTCAACTAAACTGGACCTCTGGAAGCTCCCAGAGATTGTGCCACCAACCAGGCCACACACAATGGTTTATCTAAGGCCCCAGGCACTCGTGGTCTGGTCTCAGTGGGCAAAGATGTGCCTAATCCTGGAGTGACTTGAGGCCCCAGCGAAGGCAGATATCTACTGGGTGGGGAGTACCCTCTCAGGTAAGGGGAAGGAGGAATGGGATGAGGAACTGTGGGAGGAAGGACCTGGAGTAGGGGAAGTGGCTGGAATGTAAATAATTAATTAAAGTTTTATAAATAATTTAAGAAATAAAGCCAACAGAGGTGGAAAGTTGGGAGACAGTTAGTAGAAGGAGAGAGTAGCAAGATTGGGGAATAGGCATATGTAGGGTCCAGAATACAGAAGAGTAGTGTCAGAGAAGACAGTTAATGAAGAAAGAAGATAAATGGGACCTCATTAAATTACAAAGTTTTTGCAAGGCAAAAGACACTTTCAAAAAGACAAAGCGGCAACCAACTAACTGGGAAATGATCTTTACCAACCCTACATCCGACAGAGGGCTAATATCCAATATATACAAAGAACTCAAGAAGTTAAACTCCAGAGAGGCAAGTAACCCTATTAAAAAATGGGGTACAGAGCTAAACAAAGAGTTCTCACCTGAAGAATATCTAATGGCTGAGAAGCACCTAAAGAGATGTTCATCATCCTTAGTCATTAGGGAAATGCAAATCAAAACAACCCTGAGATTCCATCTCACACCAGTCAGGATGGCTAAGATCAAAAACACAGGAGACAGCAGTTGTTGGCGAGGATGTGGAGAAAGAGGAACACTCCTCCACTGCTGGTGGAATTGCAAGCTGGTACAACCACTCTGGAAAGCAGTCTGGCAGTTCCTCAGAAAACTGGGCATGACACTCCCGGAGGATCTGGCTATACCACTCCTGGGCATATACCCAGAGGCTTTACCTGCATGCAATAAGGACACATGCTCCACTATGTTCATAGCAGCCTTATTTATAATAGCAAGAAGCTGGAAAGAACCGAGATGTCCCTCAACGGAGGAATGGATTCAGAAGATGTGGTATATCTACACAATGGAATACTACTCTGCAATTAAAAACAATGAATTCACGAAATTCCTAGGCAAATGGTCAGAACTTGAAAATATCATCCTTAGTGAGGTAACCCAATCACAAAAGAACACACATGGTATGCAGTCACTGATAAGGGGATATTAACCCAAAATCTCGGAATACCCTAGACACAATTCGCATATCAATAGATTTCCAAGAAGATGGAAGGAGAGACCCCTGGTCCTGGAAAGACTGGATGTAGGGGAATGCCAGGACAGAGAAGCGAGAGGGGGTTGAATGGGGAAAAGAGGGAGGGAAGGGGACTTATGGGACTTTTGGGGAGGGAGGAAACGGGAAAGGGGAAATGATTTTGAATGTAAATTAAAAAAAACTTAGAAAATAATATAAAATTTAAAAGAAGATAACAACAACAACAAAAAAAGCTAAAGCTAAATCTGTTGTATGGCCTAGTTATACCATCCTTGGTACATGCCCAGAGGACTCAAAATTCTACCCACAGATACTTGCTCATGATGCCCTATTAATATTCACCAAGAAATGGCAATATTCTAAGCATCCTTTTCTAGTGAATAGGTAATGAAAAGGAAGTTTATACACATAATGGATTACTATGCAGCTGTAAAAAGAAATGAACTTATGATTGATTTATGAAGGGAAATTGATAGCCCTGGAAAAGATTATCTTGATTAAGTTAATTTAAATCTGGAAAGAAATATACTTACTTTCTGAGACTTGTAGCTCCAAATATTCAGATGTGAGGATTCTACATGGAGTAACTACAGGAACTAGGAAAATAAAAATATTCTATAGGCCAGGTGGACACAGAGAACTTGAACACTGAATAGCAGGATATAGTTGATATGAAGTGGGAAACAGACCAATGAGAAGGGTGCTTCAACTTGGGAAGAAAACTTGGGGAGGCAAATATAGAAAAAAGTAGGAATGAAGAATTAATAACATCAAAGGTATTTGATAAAACCTCAAGGAATCATATTATTTTATATTTGTCTAAATTTATATCAATATATTAAAATTATAATATATAAGGTACATATATAAGAGTGTGTATATATATATATATAATATATATTAACATAAATTATTCCACTTAAGAATGTTGTCCTCCTGAACCAAAGACTAACAAAATCCCCTGTATTGAGCAAAAGAAAACTTTTGAATCGATGAATAGGAGAGTCTTCATGATGCCAGATCAACACAGCATGCGCCTTACTGCATTCTCCATCTTATCTTTATACCTACAGTAAATTATAACTTCCATTCCTCATCAAGGCAGTCTACATTTACAGTAGCAAGTGGAGACTATCACAGAATACCCATACTAGATACAATGCAGACAGCAACCAATTCTCGGAATCTCAACTGTTGAGAGCTTTCAGTGCCACTTCTAGGAATCTGACATTTGTCACAGTGCTTGCACAAGAAAGTAGGCTTAGATAAGGATATCAGAAACAGTGACCATGGGTTTTGTTTACTACTTTACTTAATTATTACCTTATGTGGTCCTTTTGCTTATTTCTATACTTAATTACTATCTTATGTGATCTCTTTGTTTACTATTTGGCTTGATTACTTTTTCTTTGATCTAAGAACTGACCAAGATTTTTAATGTACCTGAAATAATATAAAAGCAGGCTGGAGAGAAATAAAGCTGCTTTGACCTCAGCACTGTCTGGAGTCATGTTATAATTTTGACTAATTGTTTTTCTTCTTTTTCAATCCTCACTCCCTCGCTTGAGAGTCTGTTGACTGAATGAACTGGCTTGGTCACTCAACTGTTAGCAACTGCTTCTGCATCCGGCCTCCTGGATTTATAGCTCACTAAACATCATAGCAGGGAGAATTAAAAAGGTGGCAAAAATAACAACCCCAGGAAGTGTGCTGTGAAATAGTGTCCCCTAGAATTAGCTGTATGAAGATTAGATAATGACAATATTAAGGGACATGTTTGCTTGAAAGGGGAAATTTTTATGGGGTTCCACTGCTATACAAAGAACTTCAAGTATTGGTACAGTAACAGACATGTAGATCAATGGAACAGAATTGAAGACCCAGAAATGAATCCACACTCCTATGGTCACTTGATCTTTGACAAAGGAGCTAAAACCATCCAGTGGAAAAAAGATAGCCTTTTCAACAAATGGTGCTGGCTCAGCTGGAGGTCAACATGCAGAAGAATGCAAATTGACCCATCCTTATCTCCTTGCACTAAGCTCAATTCTAAGTGGATCAAAGATCTCCACATAAAACCAGACACACTGAAACTAATAGAAGGGAAACTAGGGAAGAACCTTGAACATATGGGCACAGGGGAGAATTTCCTGAACAGAACTCCAATAGCTTATACTCTAAGATCCAGAATAGACAAATGGGACCTCATTAAATTACAAAGTTTTTGCAAGGCAAAAGACACCGTCAAAAAGACAAAGCGGCAACCAACTAACTGGGAAATGATCTTTACCAACCTTACATCCGACAGAGGGCTAATATCCAAGATATACAAAGAACTCAAGAAGTTAAACTCCAGAGAGGCAAGTAACCCTATTAAAAAATGGGGTACAGAGCTCCACAAAGAGTTCTCACCTGAAGAATATCTAATGGCTGAGAAGCACCTAAAGAGATGTTCATCATCCTTAGTCATTAGGGAAATGCAAATCAAAACAACCCTGAGATTCCATCTCACACCAGTCAGGATGGCTAAGATCAAAAACACAGGAGACAGCAGTTGTTGGCGAGGATGTGGAGAAAGAGGAACACTCCTCCACTGCTGGTGGAATTGCAGGCTGGTACAACCACTCTGGAAAGCAGTCTGGCGGCTCCTCAGAAAACTGGGCATGACACTTCCGGAGGATCCGGCTATACCACTCCTGGGCATATACCCAGAGACTTTACCTGCATGCAATAAGGACACATGCTCCACTATATTCATAGCAGCCTTATTTATAATAGCCAGAAGCTGGAAAGAACCCAGATGTCCCTCAACGGAGGAATGGATTCAGAAGATGTGGTATATTTACACAATGGAATACTACTCTGCAATTAAAAACAATGAATTCACGAAATTCCTAGGCAAATGGTCAGAACTTGAAAATATCATCCTTAGTGAGGTAACCCAATCACAAAAGATCACACATGGTATGAAGTCACTGATAAGGGGATATTGACCCAGAATCTCAGAATACCCTAGACACAATCAGCATATCAATAGATTTCTAAAAAGATGGAAGGAGAGACCCCTGGTCCTGGAAAGACTGGATGTAGGGGAACGCCAGGACAGAGTAATGAGAGGGGGTTGAACGGAGAAAAGAGGGAGGGAAGGGGGCTTGTGGGACTTTCGGGGAGGGAGGAAACGGGAAAGGGGAAGTGATTTGGAATGTAAATTAAAAAAATAAAATAAAATTAAATTAAAAAAAAAAAAAAGAAATGCTTTTAGAGGCAGAATAAGCCTTCACCCCAGACATAAAACCCCCTAGAGGTTTTCCACTACCATATAATCAACCCTAACCACTGTAGACTGAGGGTCCTCAGGAGACCAGTCTTTGGAGAAAGTCAATAGTGAGTGGAAGCTTGAAATTTTCCTTTACAAAGTATTGCTTGCTAGAAACTCTGAATCTTGTTGAATTTACAACAAGCAAAGCAGTATAAGAAACCGTGAGCATTAGCGTTTACATTCCCATAATAAAATGGCACAGAGGCTTCCTTCCTGATGCTCAGAAATGCTGAGTGCAGTGTCAGCTCTGCTCCGGTTCGTGTGGGAACACTTTCTCCTAGGCTCTTCTCTGAGATCCATAGAAGACAGCAGTTACCTTGTGTGTTACAGGAAGTCTTCAACCCACTCACAATCGAGTCTTACTTTCCTCGTTATATAAAATTTAAATATCCATATCTTAAGAATGACATTTTCTATTTAATTTTAAAAGGAAATGTTTTCTTTTTATCATTTCTGAGATTTGCCAGTGTTTTCTGTGTAACAGACAGGTTTTTTAACTACTTTAAAATATATTAGTGCTCTAATTCCGTTTGTCTGGAAAAATACGTCCCTAGTAGAAAGTAAAAAGAAAAATGTCTGTACTAAAATGTTTTCTATATTCAAAGCAAAACTTTTCCAGAATAAGAATTTCCCTTCTAGAGACCATTAGAATCACTTTGTGATAATAACACACCAAAACATGTTTATGAAAGGGAAATAGATGCAATGTAATAAAGATAAAGGATTTTTTTCTTTTTAATTTTTGCTATTTTGAGTAAACTGCTTTATTATTTTTCTCTAAGTTTTTTTTTATTTACATTCCTAATCATTTCCCCTTTCCCATTAACTCCCTCCCTGAAAGTCCCATAAGCCCCCTTCCCTCCCTCTTTTCTCCATTCAACCCCCTCTCTTTTCTCTGTCCTGGCGTTCCCCTACATCCAGTCTTTCCAGGACCAGAGGTTTCTCCTTCCATCTTCTTAGAAATCTATTGATATGCGAATTGTGTCTAGGGTATTCCTAGATTCTGAGTTAATATCCCCTTATCAGTGACTGCATACCATGTGTGTTCTTTTGTGATTGGGTTGCCTCACTAAGGATGATATTATCAAGTTCTGACCATTTGCATAGGAATTTTGTGAATTCATTGTTTTGAATTGCAGAGTAGTATTCTATTGTGTAAATATACCACTGCTTCTTAATCCATTCCTCCGTTGAGGGACATCTGGGTTCTTTCCAGCTTCTGGCTATTATAAATAAGGCTGCTATGAACATTGATCCATTCTTATTTAATTTGCACTAAGCTCAGTTCCAAGTGGATCAAGGACCTCCACATAAAACCAGACACACTGAAACAAATAGAAAGGAAACTAGGGAAGAACCTTGAACATATGGGCACAGGGGAGAATTTCCTGAACAGAACTCCAATAGCTTATGCTCTAAGATCAAGAGTTGACAAATGGGACCTCATAAAATTACAAAGTTTCTGTAAGGCAAAGGACACTGTCAAAAGGACAAAGCGGCAACCAACTAACTGGAAAAAGATCTTTACCAACCCTACATCCCACAGAGGGCTAATATCCAATATATACAAAGAACTCAAGAAGTTAGACTCCAGAGAGTCAAGTAACCCTATTAAAAAATGGGATACAGAGCTAAAAAAAAGAGTTCTCACCTGAAGAATATCTAATGGCTGAGAAGCACCTAAAGAGATGTTCATCATCCTTAGTCATTAGGGAAATGCAAATCTAAACAACCCTGAGATTCCATCTCACACCAGTCAGAATGGCTAAGATCAAAAATACAGGAGACAGCAGGTGTTGGCGAGGATGTGGAGAAAGAGGAACACTCCTCCACTGCTGGTGGGATTGCAAGCTGGTACAACCACTCTGGAAAGCTGTCTGGCGGTTCCTCAGAAAACTGGGCATGACACTCCCAGAGGATCCAGCTATACCACTCCTGGGCATATACCCAGAGGCTTCCCCTGCATGCAATAAGAACACATGCTCCACTATGTTCATAGCAGCCTTATTTATAATAGAATTTTCTCTCAAACATAGCTGCTTCTATCTACAAACTTATTTATCTTAAAGTTATATATTTCAGTAAAAGGGATTAAAGTCGTAGAGCATGTCTGTATTACAGATGGATCACACAACATAGCTCTTTGGATGTGGTTTCATGACATAGTAACCAAGTTGTTGGATAAAAATTCCTCTACACCCACCCACTCACACAAGAAACATGCCCATAGGAAGGACAGAGAGATGCATAGAACAAAGTGTCATTTCCTTATTGACATCTCAGAAATGACCCTGGTTACCTTTCCAATTATTTGCTTCTTTTCTCAAAGGTATCTGTTATATTAATGATTATCATCAAATAGATTTTGTAACTGAAAATTTTATGTTATTCAAATACAACATTTAGTCTTTATTAACTACATTTTCTTTCACAAAAATATACTTATAAACATTGTATAAACAAGCCCATGGTAGATACAAAAAACATTACTAAATTAATTGAAAGAGGAATTATAAACATTTTCTGATAAAATTGAAACTTTACATGAAAAAATATTTCTGTTAGTCTATGTCTTTTTATTGGGGAATTGAGTCCATTGATGTGAAGAGATATTAAGGAATAGTGATTGCTGCTTCCTGTTATTTTTGATGTTATTTTTATGTTTGTATGGTTACTTTCTTTTGGGTTTGTTGGAAGAAGATTACTTCCTTTTTTTTTCTAGGGTGTAGTTTCCTTCCTTGTGTTGACATTCTCCATATATTTTCCTTTGTAGGTCTGGATTTGTGGAAAGATATTGTGTAAATTTGGTTTTATCATGGAATATCTTGGTTTCTCCATCTATGGTGATTGAGAGTTTTCTGGGTATAGTAGTTTGGGCTGGCATTTGTGTTCTCTTAGGGTCTGTATGAGATCTGCCAAGGATCTTCTAGCTTTCACGGTCTCTGGTGAGAAGTCTGGTGTAATTCTTATAGGTCTGCCTTTATAAGTTACTTGATCTTTTTCCCTTACTGCTTTTAATATCCTTTCTTTGTTTAGAGAATTTGGTGTTTTGATTATTATGCTGCAGGAGGACTTTCTGTGCTGATCAGGTCTGTTTGGAGTTCTGTAAGCTTCTTGTATGTTCATGGGCATCTCTTTAGGGAAGGGAAGTTTTTATCTGTATTATTTTCCATGATAATCTTCAATTTGAATATGTTTTTCTTTTTTTGTTTTTTTTCTATATTATTTATTAACATTCCAAATGATTTCCCCTTTCCCAGTTCCCCCCTCCCCAAAAGTCCCATAAGCCCTCTTCACTCCCCCTGTTCCCGATTCAACACCCTCTCACTTCTCTGTCCTGGTATTCCCCTACACTGCTGCAACAAGTCTTTCCAGGACCAGGGGCCTCTCATTCCTTCTAGTTGGGAATCAATTGATGTGTGAATTGTGTCTTGGGTATTCCGAGCTTCTGGGCTAATATCCACTTATCAGTGACTGCGTACCATGTGTGTTCTTTTGTGATTTGGTTACCTCATTTAGGATGATATTTTCCAGTTCCAACCTTTTACCTAAGAATTTCATGAATTCATTGTATTTAATTGCTGAGTAGTATTCCATTGTGTAAATACACCACATTTTTGTATCCATTCCTCCGTTGAGGGACATCTGGGTTCTATCCAGCTTCTGGCTATTATAAATAAGGCTGCTATAAACATAGTGGCGTATTAGAAATATTTTCCATGTAAATCTTTATTTTTATCAGAAAATGTTTATAATTCTACTTTCAATCAACTTAGAAATATTTTTATGCCTACCATTTTATCTGTATAATTTTCCACACAATAGTCAATTTTAATATGTTTTTCTATATATTTCTTCAATTTCATCAGAAATATTTTCTATGTAAATCTTCAATTTTATCAGAAAATGTTTATAATTCTTTCAATCAACTTAGAAATATTTTTATGCCTAACATTTTATCTGTATAATTTTCCATGATAATCTTCAATTTTAAAATGTTATTCTATATCTTTCTACAATTTTATCAGAAATATTTTTCATGTAAATCTTCAATTCTATCATAAAAAAACAAAACCCATTGTTCATATTACCTAATTTATTTTTCTGTAATCTACCTCTACTCTGTTGTTGACAAATGTTTTGGAAACATGCAGTTTATGCCTGTTATATGTTATACTGAATAATAAAATATGCTCATGATTTGCCCTATTGAATAGCAGAGCATAGTCTGTCAGCTTAGAAGTGAAAGACAATATCTTAAGCAATGTTATGTACTGAATATCTGCTTATAAATCTACTTCTGATAGCTTAATGCTTCTGTCATTCCTGTCATTTTGAGGAATTGGACTATTTAATATGGTTAGATATATGTAGCTCAACATGTGTCAAATGGAGCATAAATTATTTTTTAATATTAAATACTTTCATACTAAATTCCCTGGATTTAAAGGTATCATTAGTTTCCTTTTGGGTACCTAATGGTGTTTCCTTCTGAAGTGAAGGCATGAATGATAACTTTCACTCTTAAATTTATTCCTCTCTAGCAGGTTAGCTTGTTGAGGTAATTTCAATTTTGCATGAAGAATATAAAAATTGCTGTAACATAGGTGAGTTTTCATGATTTCATTAATTTTTATTGGATATTTTCTTTATTTACATTTCAAATGTTATCTCTTTTCCTGTTCTCTCCCCCTCCCCCAAAAAAATCCCATATACCATCACCCTTTCCCTAATTCTGTGAGGGTGTTCCCCTATCCATCCACACACTCCTGCCTCCCTGACCTGGCATTCCTCTACACTGGAGCATGGAGCCTTCACAGGACCAAGGGCCCCTACTCTATTTTAAGTCCAACAAGGCCATCCTCTGCTACATATGTAGCTGAACCCATTACCAAGTCACTGGGAAATTTAAGAATTATGTTTACTAATTGGCATAATACTGAAAGGACAATAAGAAAGGATGAATGTATGTTTTTGTAAAATGAATAGAATGCATAGGAGACACCAGACAAATGTTGTTCTTAATATGAAATGTGAGTTATCAGATAATTCATAAAAATAAATCATATTCATATTGAACTATGTATATAGAAACATGTTTTGCTTAATGGCTGGGATATATCTAGAGAATTTCACCAGTAGGAACATGTGATTCCATGTAAGAATCATATAGTGAATTCACAAAAGGCCAGATTGTCGGTCATTAGCCCCACGGAAACTCTGGATTCAATCTAGATAAAGTAAGAATGTGATTTATTGAGAGTACTGCCGTTATAACACAGAATATTTTTATAGCAAACCTCCATTTTGTAAGTAGAAGCAGGCTATATAATTACATTAAACATAAATAGCAGCAAATAGCTATACAAGAAATAAATTCAAAAATTTTACCATTATCACATTAAATACTATTCTTAAATACAATGCCGTGTTTTTGATCATGGTTGACTGATGAGTAATTTATTTTTTTATTAGCAACTTGAATGTAAACATATGAGTAACAGATTGTAAACTTATGGATATGCTGTCATTGCAGGACATCATTAATTTTCTTGCCTCCATTGTAATCCTATGGTGCCATATGTTTATAGACTGTCAGTCGATGACCAAACTTCATTATATGAAGTGATAATAGTAATATGTGGATATATTAATTTGTCTTGCATATGTATAAGGAACGGCAGAAATGACTATTCCACTAGCTTATCCTTATTTCTTCTCTCAGAAACACTTTCAGTAAAAGTAAAACTTTTTTGTTTGTTTGTTTTTTGGGATTTTTTTGGGGGGCGGTTGTTTTGTTTTGTTTTTGTTTTTTGTTTTACCAGATGTGACTGTCATCTCAGAGGCTTACTGTTGAATAAGCTCACTCTTTCTAGCTCTTTCTAAACTCTGGATTGCTGGTTCAACTCAGCTGTTGTGACTGAAAACCCCTCTCTAAGCTGTCTGATTCAAACTGTCTTCTCTCAACTTCTCATTGAATTGCCTTGCTTGGAAAAGCTGCCTCTGAATTCTTTAAACTGAATTGCACTGACTGAACTCAACTGAACTCCACTACCTTGCCTGAATTCAACTGAACTCTCTCTTAATTAGACATCACTTTCAAACACTGCTCCTTCCTTCTACAAACTGGCTTACTTCACATTTGGGATTGAAGTTGTGTTCTAAATGTGTGTCTCTATTCCATCCAAATCATATAGACCTAGAAGGTCTTTGAATGAGTTCCTTTGCCAGAACAGCCTTATTAATGGATTAACATTCCTCTCTAACTCTCTCACTCATGAATTTAGTGCATGTATTTGTATTTGTTAGTTTTAAGACAACAACAAAACGGTTTTCCCTTCACCATTCTAGGAACTGAGGTTCTACATCATAGGTTCAGTTTCTAATAAGCTCCATTTTCAGGCTTAGCAGACAGAGATTTGTACATGATGTAGACTTCCCTACTCTTAATTTCTCAAAGACTTACTTGCACACACCCCCACCATGAGTATTAGGTTTCATATGTAAATTTAGCAGGGATACAATTTTGGCCCCTGCAATTCTGAAAAGAAAGATTTTCACTTCTTAATAATTGGACACATGCTCCACTATGTTCATAGCAACCTTATTTATAATAGCCAGAAGCTGGAAAGAACCCAGAATCTAGGAATACCCTAGACACAATTCGCATATCAATAGATTTCCAAGAAGATGGAAGGAGAGACCCCTGGTCCTGGAAAGACTGGATGTAGGGGAACGCCAGGACAGAGTAATGAGAGGGGGTTGAATGGGGAAAAGAGGGAGGGAAGGGGGCTTATGGGACTTTCGGGGAGGGAGGAAACGGGAAAGGGGAAATGATATGGAATGTAAATAAAAAAACTTAGAAAATAAAAAAAAAAAAGAAAGAAATGTCTAACTAAGGGACTGACAAAGAAATCAGTGAATGATCTAGAATGAACAGAATGAATTAGAGAAAGATTTTAATGAATGAGTTAGAGATAACATATCCCCACTTGCACAGGAAAGAGAAGCTACTTAGCCGCATGGAGATAGAGTCAGTCAGTTGTGTATCTGTGATAGTAGTGAGTACAGTATAGTGGTATTGAGCTTATTCATGTGTTCATGTAGGTCAGTGCAAGTCAGAAAAGCAATTGAAGTCAGAGAATAAGAAGGAGCCAGATAGTTCTTTTCATTTCTACTTGGTTGATTTCATCCCTGAGTTTATTTCCTGCCGTCTACTCCTCTTGGGTGCATTTGCTTCTTTTTGTTCTAGAGCTTTCAGATGTGCTGTCAAGCTGCTAGTGTATTCTCTCTCCTGTTATTTTGGAGACACCCAGAGCTATGAGTTTTTCTACAAGGACTGCTTTCATTGTGTCCCATTGGTTTGAATATGTTGGGGCTTCCTTTTTTTCTTTTTCTTTTTCTTTCTTTCTTTTTTTTTTTTTTTTGGCCAGGGCAGGAAAAAAAGGAGATTTAATATTTTTTTTACACTGTTTAGGTGGAATAAATATTGTATGACCAGACAATTGTGATAATTATGATATTGATCAAAATGATACCTGTAATAGGGTTCAGTTTGTATTAAGAATGCATGTTGTAAGAGGTATCTTTTTTAACTTTCTCAAAGTGACAAAATCTGTATGGAGTTACTTTAGATAAGCAATTCCTTGCACTAAAAACTCACTAATGCTACTTTTTACTTCTATCCCATAACACATTATCAAATCTATCTAGCCAGAACTAACAGGCAATATTTACACATCTATTCAGCCTGAATCATTCGTGATTGGAGAATAAATAGTCTTAATAACCTCCAAACTATTCATTTTCTTGTGTTTCTGTTTCGTCAAGTAAATGCAATACTTTTTTGAAACTTTAATATTGAGGGCTTTCTCAGATCTACACAGTGGTTTAAAGGCTCGAGTCATCTATACAGTTAATTTAAAGCTTTAGACCTCTAGCAAGGGCACTCTCTCAGCAAGCTTCTACTTAATCTGACTTTCTAGCCTGTGTCCCTACCCTGTAGCTAGTAGCTGTTTACTTCCCTTCTCCTCTTCCTGTTTATCCTAGTCCTTCCTGTCTGTCTGTCTGTCTGTCTGTCTGTCTCTCTGTCTCTGTCTCTGTCTCTGTCTGTCTCTGTCTCTCTGTCTCTGTCTCTCTCTCTCTGTCTCTCTTTCTCTTTCTCTCTCTCTCTCTCTCTCTCTCTCTCTCTCTCTCTCTCTGTGTGTGTGTGTGTGTGTGTGTGTCTGTCTGTCTGTCTGTCTTTTTCTTTCTCTCTTCTACCTCTGTTGTGTCCTTCCTGTGCTATACCTGCCCAGAAATCCTGCCCCCATAATTCCTGCGCCAGCTATTAGCTGTCATATTTTTATTAGAGCCAATCAGCAGTAAGATAATGTCTGGGCCTTCTCTTTGTCTGTCTAAGGCACTTCGGGCTCCATGACCTTCATCATTTGGGAAGGTGTGGAAGAACAAGCATTTAGAAGTAGAAAAGCCAGTGATGAACTACAGACATGACAACCATTGCACTGAGTGAGGGGTCCCCAATGGAGGAGTTAGAGAAAGGACTGAAGGAGCAGAAGGGGGTTGCAACCCCATAGGAAGAACAACAATATCAACCAACGAGACCCAACGCCCCTACCAACCCAGAGCTCTCAGGGACTAAGCCACCAAGCAAGGAGTACACAAGGCTCCGGCTGCATATGTAGCAGAGGACAGCCTTGTCAGGCATCAATGGGAGGAGAGGTACTTGGTCCTATGAAAGTTTGATAGATGCCCAAGTGTAGGGGAATTGAGGGCAGGGAGGCAGGAGTGGTTGGGTGAGTGTTTGTAGGAACACCCTTATAGAAGTAGGGGAAGGGAAGATGGGATAGGAGGTTTTTGGGAAGTAGGGAAACCGAGTAAGGATATAACACTTGAATTGTAATAAAATTATAAATAAATAAATAAATATTTTTAAGAAACCAAACCAAACAAAGAACACATTCCTCAGCTGTATTCATCTTGAACCTTGGCCTAGATCAATGTCAAAATCTTGCCTGAGAGCCTACTTCCTTGTCATCCACACTACAGTTTGACTATTTATAGGTGACTGACTATTAACTTGCATTTCTTAATTATCCTTGAAGTTTACAATAGTAGCTTCCATAGGATACTGCTTTTTAAATAAATGTATATTTACATATACCTTAAACTTGAGGTAAATCACATATACTGTATGCTGTAACAAATATAACCGTAAATTTCAATTATCATAAAAAATCCATACCAATCTCAAGTATTTGAGATCTTTTGCTTTCTAGTCTAAAATGAGGAACAATAATTCATCCTTCTTTTCCATTTTAAGAAGATACAATAATCCACATAGTTAGATTTTGTTTTGTTTGGTGTTTTTTGTTCTGTTTTGTTTTTTGTTTAGTTAGTTTTTTTATTTATTGTTTGTTTGTTTCTTTGTTTTGTTCTTACATCTTATATTCCCCCTTCAACCCCTTAATACTATAGAGGAGAGAAAGAAGAATAGAGGGAGGGATAGTGATCCCAGAATCTAACCACCTTTATTTTGCTTCCTCCCTGATCATGACCAATAATGACTTGCAAATAAGCCCCTTAAACAACAACAAATATCCATATCCCACCAAGTAAACAAAAACCATCCACCCCAACCCTTGGGATCGAGGGTATCATATTCATTGGAAAAGCTATCTGCTGTCTGGGGATAAAGACATCTTTGGGGACCTTTAAAAAATTGGGATATTGCCTAGTCTTGGGAGAACTGTTTCTCTCATTCTCTAGGTACTATGAGACAGGAAAGTGCACATCTTAATGGAAGTTCTGGCTGAAGCAGTCTGTGAGGCTGGGCACCTGGGGCGAGCTGCTTAGAAGATGTCCTGGATGCAATTTTTGAGGAACTACCAGGTGAAGCCATCTGTGAGACTGGATCACCTGGAGCTCATTGCTTCGTCTTTGTTAGTGTCTGGTTATTTTCTCTGAAAATACATCAACTTTTAAAAAATAACAATTTGGGACAGTTTTGTATTAACACCTGTATAGGCTGTGCAATGTGCACAGATCAGCTAAAGATGATTGTCTGCTCTATGCTTGAGCAAGTGAATGGAATCTGGTCATTTTTATAAGTACATTTGGACTGCAAAACCAAACTGTAATAAAAATTTCCAACCATACCATATGAAAATATGGAATATACTAGTAAATCACAAGTACCAGGCGGCCAAGAGGTTTCATGGGTTCCTCCAGAGACATTCTTTCTCAGCTGGTCTCTGAGCAGCTCCCACATTAGGGGATCAGCATTTCTGTCATCGGTTTTGTTGTTTCTACGTCAGTAGCCAAGGTTTTTCAGGAAGTCTTTTGTGGTCAAAGAAAATCTTTTTTAACATTGAATGAGTCTACAGTTGTTTGTTTTGTTTTGTTTTTGGATTTTTGTTTTTTTTTTTTTCTGCTTTCTGTAGAAATATGAACATGTCCTCTTCCCCAGCTTATTTCCTGACATACATTCTGATGTTGACACATCCTTAAAATATACAGGTTGCTTAATTCAGTTGTCCATTCTGAAATCCATTTATTTAGTATCTGTGTTACCTGTTTCATTGACATTTAAAACTTTTAAAGTTAATAAAACATTACGTATTCTGTCTCTGGGAGATCTTATATTTCACCCTCTAAATTATAAGCATTTCCTTTAAAGGAGGTTAGATGTTTCCAGTATTGCTTGACCTGTAACATTTTATGTTACAATATTTGAAAAAAAATTATTTAATTGAATGTGATAAATATGCTGGAGCATTATCAATTTTAATCAGTAAGGTATTCTCTAAGATAGCCATCACTTCTAATAATGTAATTACATGATCAGACTTTTCAGAAGTCAAGGGATTGGCCTGTGAAAATCCTAAAGAGGTAGCAATTATATGATATACATAGCTCAGTTTTCCAAACTTTACAAAATGAAATCTATCTATATGCTGGATTTCATTTCTTTGGGTACATTTAGGGTTACTTCCGATAGGTACTGGAGCTTGATTATATAAAGAACACATAGGAAAACATTTTATAATTCCTTCACTATTGTCAGGTTATAGAATTATTTTCTCATAAAATGAGAGGAATATCAAATTCTAATGATCCTACCTTTTACACAGATGCCCACAAATCAGTAATGGCAGGTTATGTAAGCAAACCTATGCATTTAATCTAAAAACTTTTACTCACGAGACTCAAGAAAGAAGAAAGGCAGAAAGTCAAGCAACCTGTGCTACATGAAGAATTTTGTTTCAAAATAATAGCAATAACAATATCTTTTAGAATTTGAATAATAGCCCAATATAGATTGGGTTTATAAGTCATGAAGCATAAAAGAAAAGTGAAAATTAGACAATACCAAAAATAACACTAATAGCAAATCTTTCCTTTTTTTAATCATAAAGACAAATCCTGAATGAAAGAAAAATGTTTACGAAATATCTATATGATAAAGAAGATCATCATAACATTAACACATAAAGAAAACTCTCAGTAAATTAAAAGGATAAAAAAATGGACCCACTTAAGTTTTTTTTGAAAAAAAAAACATGATTAATTTGTAGAAATATGTTAAATTCTGTCAATGGAAGCACACAAGCTGCATAAAAACAAGATCCTTTCACACCTAGACAATGGCTGAAATATGGATAATGCCAAATTAGAAGCAGGATATGTCACTACAATAATTCACATCTTCTGACCTCTTCTATGAAAATTCAAAATGAACGACTCACTTGTACAAAATTGTCTGACAATGTTGAGTATACCTCAAGCCAGACTTTTAAAGAAAAAGAAGCATGGTTGCATATTACATTTCATTACATACACTAGTTTTATTTATAATATTCAAATCTGAAATCAACAAAATGTCCCTTAACTTGTGAAAGGTAGTTTCAAGTAAAATAATATTGTTCATCAATAAATATAACAAATCACTGATATCTAAACAACCAAATACTTTAAGATGCTGAATTGTGAGGCTACAGATACCATGTTTTTGAAATATGCTTAATTATTTATTAGTATATCATTATTATATAATTGTATCATTGCTTCTTCCTGTTCCTCATTCTTTTGTTAATGTGATGAAATCTTTATTTTTATTAGATATTTTCTTTATAAATATTTCAAATGTTATTCCCTTTCCTTATTTCCCCTCCAAAAACACCTTGTCCAATGCCTCCTCCCCCTGGTCACCAACCCACCCACTCCTACTTCCCTGTCCTGGCATTCCCCTATACTGTGGCATTGAGACTTCAAAGGACCAAGGGCCTCTCCTCTCATTGATGTCAGACAAGGGCATCCTCTGTTACATATGCGGCTAGAGCCGTGGGTCCCTCCTTGTGTACTATTTTGTTAGTGGTTTAGACCCTGGGAACTCTGGAAGTACTGGTTGGTTCATATTGTTGTTCCTCCTATGGGACTTCATACACTGCTGCATTCTCTCTTTCAAATCCATAGCCTCTTTTATCATCAATTGTAGAATGTCTGCATGTATATACTGTATGTATTCCTAGATTAACCTGTTCAGTCACACTTACATGCTTGTTTGCAGTGTTAGTCGTTTGACAGAAACCTGCATAAAAATATCTATAATAATGTACAAATATAACCTATAGAGAAAATTGATTGCCAGTGTGCTAGGAGTAGTGTTATTGAATGCAGTTACCACTCTACCAATGAATTTGGAGTGTTTACATTACAGTCCATTATCATTAAGTTCTCATGGCTGCTGAGGTGAGAAACCTGAGCCTGAATAACACTTGACTTGTTAACATTCAGTCATGAACTGAGATCACAGAGACTTTGCCCTCTTTCCTATATTTTATGGTTGTGAGCCTAGCCTTTAACAGCTGAGCCATCTCTCCAGCCTGCCCTTTTTCCTAAATTCTTGGGTATTGCTAAATTCTGAGGATGGTCCAGCCATGACTCAAACAGGTATCTCCAAACTCATGAATCAGGGTTGAACACAATTGTTCGCAAAACAGAGCAAAAAGTCATGAATGTTCTAGAGAAAGGAAGAAGGTTGACAGAAATGGAAACCAGTAAGGACAAGAATAAAATGAATATCATCAGAATGTCCTGTATACATGTGCAGTGATTTGAATATGCTTGGCCAATGGGAATGGGCACCATTAGAAAGTGGGGCCTTTTTGGAATAGGTGTGGCCTTATTGGAAGAAATGTGTCACTGTGTAGGTGGGCTTTGAGGCCCTCTAGTGCTCAGGTTTCCCCCATTGTGGATAAGAATCTCCTTCTGGTTGCCTTTGGATCAAGATGTAGAACTCTCAAGTCCTTTTCCAGCACTATGTCTATCTGCAGGCTATTGATATTCCTGCCATGATGATAACAGACTGAATCTCTGAAAATGTAAACCAGTCCAAATTAAATGCTTACCTATATAAGAGTTGCCTTAGTCATAGTGTTTCCTCACAGCAATGAAACCCAAACCAGGACAACATGTAAGTGATTATCACAAACCAAACTGAAAGTTTTCTAATGTGTATTTCTGGCTTCGTTATGAAAATTAGGTGTCCATAGGCATGCAGATTAATATCTGAATATTCAACTGGATTCTATTGAAAAATGTATTTGTTTTGATGTCAAACCATGTTGTTTTTATTATTATAGCTTTGCAGTACATTTTAAGGTTTAGGATGATCATATCTCTAGCATTACTCCATTAATTGGGAGCATTTTAACTCTCCTGGAATTTTTTAATTTTAATATGAATTGAAAATTGTCTTTTCAAGTTCTATGAAGTACTGTGTTGGGATTTTGTTAGCAATTGATTTGAATCTATAAATTGCTTTTAATAATATGAATATATTATTACTATATTTTTTCTACTATATTTTTACTATATTAATCCATGAGCATAGGAGACTTTTGTACCTTCTGATATTTTACTCAATTTCCTTCTTCAGTGTCTTAAGCTTTTATAATACAAATTTTTTTCTCGCTTAGTTAGTGTTACTCCATTACATTTTTTAAAAATCTTCTTAAAGGCATAATTTCCCTGATCCCTTTCTAAGTTCATTTATCATTTGTACATAATAATGCTACTGATTTTTGCAAATTAATTTTATATTCAGCTACATGGATGAAAGTGTTTATTGGCTGTAACAGTTTCCTTGTTGAATATTTTAGGAACACACACATATAATCATATCTTCAAAGAGATTCTTTGACATTTCCATTTCTATTTTCACTCACTTTATCTCATACTGTTGTCTGTTGGATCTAGCTATGACTTCAAATATTATACTGAATAGATATGGAGAGAGTGGACAACCTTGTCTTATTAGTGATTTTAATGGAATTGTTCTGTGTCAGTTCCTCTCCATTTTAGTTGTTTGTGCCCTTCCTCCACTCCGGATTCTGAGCGGGAACTTCCAGACCTCAGTGAGCCACACCTCCTCCACCTGGCAGAGCTCTAGGACTAAGGGGAAGTCCATTGTTCTTCAAGGATTTGCAGCTTCCTGAGAGGAGCCAGCTGCCATTCTGAAAAACACCTCAGCTTCCCCACAGAGCAGCAAAGCCATGGAACCAACATCCACTGAACAGTGGAGCCAAAGCCCTGATGAGCAGACTCTAAACTTTGGGGGAAGGGTCTCGCCCCCAAACCTTAAATTGTCAGTCCCCAAGTAAACCACAGACTTTGAACAGCCACATTATCTTGATTCATGTTTTTCCCTCGTCACCCCGTTTTCTTTCTCCAGCTCACCGTCCAGAGAACCCCCATGACCCGTTCCTATGTAACTACTGGGAGGTTACAGATATTAGATATGTGCTTACCATAAATTGCCTTTATTATACTAAGCTATGTCCTTGTATCCCTACTCTTTTCAGAACATTTATCATAAAGGGGTATTGAATTTTGTTAAAGGCTTTTTCTACATCTAATCAGGTTATCATGTGCCTTTTGTCTTACACTCTGATTTCATGGTGGATTACATTTATGAATTTACAGATGTTGAAGCATCTCTGTATCTATGAGATGAAGTTTAATTGATCATGTTGAATGATTTTTAAGGTGTTCTTTAATTTAAATAAAGTCTTCTTATCCTCTCAAATCACTTTATAATTATTAAGAAAAGAGACTGAAGAGGTCAACTATGCTCAGAATATTTGGGGCTATATTAGTTATAAAATTCTTCAGGTTTTGTTATTTTTATTTAGTTTCTAATTTTTGAACTCTGTAAACTGTTGGAAATATCTTTACATACACAGATTTCTGATACACAATGGATAACCATTAAATTCTGGAATTTAAAGATTATTCAAGTTCTACAAAATTATATTTTCTCATTTTGTTTCTTAACATATCTCATCACAAACATGTAGTGTTTCCATTTGATGATAATTCTTTTGGAAGCTCTCACTTCTTTGAGATATTGGAGTGCTGGGTAAGTCCTCTGTATATACTGGCAGATGTGCCTCCTTGAACTAAGGCTCTTTTGATAGCATATTCACAAGTTTACCATTTTATACCATTTACTCTTTCCTCTAGGTATGCATCTCCATCTTTATTCTGGTTCTTATTTGAGTACAGATACTGTGAATAGGCATATGTGTGTTTTTATGACTTTGATTTAAAATCTGATATCCTACCTCGAATGGAACATTTTAAAATTGTTTTTGAACACTGAAAAGTTAACTATTTTAGTATGGAAATTTAAGTACATATTATTTGACATAACTTATTTTTTCCTTTCCTAAAACAACAACAAAAATAGTCATTATTCTCTACCCATACAGTCAATTGATCCAAGCACTAAAACTTGAATAATTACCTAAATCTGTGCAAACAATTATTTTTCTGGATATGATTGTAACCCTATGGCAATACATTTGAGAGCATACGATTCAGACATGGCAGAGGAGTTGAAGTAAGCCAAAATCACTGCCTAGGGATTATCAATTTTTTACTTCAAAAATGTTCCATTTAGATTTGTCAGAAATCATGAAACAATACCTCCCGAAATGCTAGAAGGCATGAAATGTACTAGAAAATACAATAATATAACCCCATGGCCAAAATTAAGCAGGCATTATTAGGCAGTTCTATATTTCAGAAAATGTATTATACAATGAGGACATAAAGATTTTGAAGTATTGTTCCATAGTACAAATACAACTTTGACCTACTTCTTTCCTCAAAGTACTTTCATAAAGTTACAAGACAGGCCTAAAAACAGAATGTAAGAAGTACAAACTGAGTGGTTTTACTCAAAAGGACTATGAGAATCTAGGGAAATTAGCTACTACCTCACACATAGAAAGATAATAGCACTACAGTTTTTAACCCTAGATTTGAGAATTACAAATCATATGAGATATTCATAGGAATAAGGAATTCCATTTAAATTGGTAGGGAGAAAATGATTTAAAAACATCAAGATTCAAAACTTTACAGCTTAACCAATGTTCTGAAGATTAAAAATTATGTAAAGAATGTAGCTTGAGGGAGGGTTATTGGGTAAGAAAACCTAATGATCTAGAAGACCCTGGGTACACACAAAATAACTGCCAATAATTCTAATCCCAGGTGATATAAGGTTCTTTTCTTGTGTCCATGGCAGCTGTCTATATATGGTAGATGCACAGACATGCTGAGGACAAACTCAGATAAATGAATAAATATAAACCTAAAAATTTGTTAAATTTCCTTAGTAACATTTCTATTGCCTTGACCAAACTCTATGAACAATTTATAGAAGAAGATTTGGGGGAATTTACAATCTGAGTGTGTTGGTCCTTGTTCATTATTTCAGGGAACTTGGCAACAGGCAGACAGACATGTTTCTGAAACAGTAAATGGAAACTTATGTCTTAAAATAAAACCACAAGACAGACAGACAGACAGACAGACAGACACTGAAAAATTTAAGGAATTTAGTGACCTCAAAGCATGTCCTCAGTGACACCTCATCCATTATTACTCTTTCCTGAACAGTTTCACTAACTATCAACTAAGTATTCAAATATATCATCTTATATGGTGGGGAAGGGGTGAGTTTCATTCAAACAACCACACAAATATACTTATGCACCCAGTAACAGTTTCTGGAGCTATAAATGTACATATGTGTCATTATATATTCTTATTTGATTCTCTGCTGCTGTAACAAAATATTGCCCAGATCAACTGAGGAACAAAATGTGTTTCCTTAACGTTATAGGATAAATTATATCATCAGTGACTAATGCTAGAACTCAAGGCAGGAACCTGGAACACAAACTGAAGGAGATACCACAGACCCATGTTCTTTACAAGCTTTACCTCTCTGGTCCATGCCCACAATTTAAAAGTCCAAGTTCCCTTTAAAAACCAAATTTATTAACTATGGTTTCTTGAAAGCACAAAGCAAGTCACATATATTTTTTTTATTTTAGAATGGAAAGATCATAATACATACATACATATATCTGACCTCAATATCTGCCATGTTGCACTCACTCATAATCTTCTCAGCTACAAAGGGTTTGAGGAAATCTACTTCTCTTGCTCTGTCATTCAAAATACACAGATCTTGTCCAATAGGTTCACAACGGCTCTATTCCACATATACCATGGGAGGCAGCCAACCCCCGACACTACAACTGGGCTGAATTTCTGGATTCTATAAGAATGCAGGATGAACAAGCCATTGGAATCAAGCTAGTAAGAAGCACCCCTCCATGACTTTGCATCAGCCTCTGCTTCCAGCTGCCTGCTCTGTGTGAGTTTCTGCTCTCACTGCTTTTTATGATTAACTGTTACATCCAACTCTAAGCAAACTAAATTCTTTCCTCACCAAGTTGCTTTTGGTCATAGTATTTCTTCAAAAATAATATTAACCCTAAGACAGCCTTGTCCTGTGCACCAGCCCCTGCTAATGCTATGTACTGTAGCCATGATGGAAATTTTCATTCAAATTTCCATTCTTGGGGCTTTATTTAACTAACTTTTCACAAAGATTCACATTTCTTTCATCACAAGAAGTTATTGGAAGCAGTTTCTTATTTTCCTCCTTTTCCCTTATTTTGTGAATAATATAATCTACCTTATAGTTATTCACACTAAGGTCAAATGACCAAAATAACACATGCATGCATTTTATTCCACAAATACAATTTCCCAAGGATTAGATGATAACAGACTTTATGTCACATTGTTTCAAGTTCACACACCTTGCTTCAATGATGATGGGACACCATGATTCAATGGCATGCCATTATGAAGAAATACTATGTAAAATACAAATTTACTAAGAAAATTCTGGTATATTGTTCCAGAAAAATAGTAATGTGCAAAGTCCCTACTTTTTCTAGATGATGACAGATGATTTGTGATGGGGAAGATTTATTGTTGGCCTTAACTTGAAGAGGTTTCTTCTTTCCCACCTCTCACCTGATCAGTAACATCAACATTAAAACAAGTGTCAGAATAAGCAGGAAGCAGATACATTACAAGAGCAGCACATGTATTTAATAGAGATCTTAATTCAGTCGCAGGCACTTGCAGCTCAGCGGTGTTCCCTCTAGATTGAGCATCTCAAGGACACGATTATCTAATTAGGGAGTGACATCTCAGGTTTTCAGCTTGGCATTAGCAGGAACTGTTGAATATCTATGATTGAAAATAATTTCAAGTGTGTGGAAATGATTGCTGAGTCATACTGTGTGGTGGCTGTCACCAAGTTACCACACATTGAGGATTAGTTTATACTTTGTCTCTAATCAAATTATCTATGTGGGGAATAGGCACACAGATAAGATTAATATTATCATAGGGGAAATTCTGATATTCAAATTCAAATGCAACTCTTTCTAATAATGATATAAAACACTGGGCCTGTTTTGTGAACATGACTGGTATGTCAGAATGAATAAACTAATTTCAAATAAAGCTAATTTAGGTGAGTTGTGTCCTTTATGTTTTAACATCTTGTAATATATACAATGAATTTGATCAAATTTACCTCCTGTCCTCTTCCCTCTGACCCTTCCACTAATTCTCCCTCCCAACACTGTATACATCTTTTTAACCCACTGAGTTCATATTTCCACTCATATATTAGGAGATTTTGACAGATTTTCCAGATGGTTGGTAGATCTCCCATCTTCTGGTAGATGGTTGTACACCTACAGTTTATCTTATCTGAATTTTGTTTTCCAGGAAACACCATCTCCTTGAGAAGAACACTACTCCATGCTTTGTTTCCAAGAGCAGGTTGCTTTACAGAAGAAAGTCAAAACTGGGATGTGACAGTTGTATTCAAAGAAACTAGTATTTTCAGAAACATATTTGGGTTTCATTGTTTCTGTGTATTATATGCATACTGAGTTCTCATATGACAATATAATCAATGAATAAATCTTTAATCCTGTGATAAGTCTATTACTCTAAATTGTTTCATAGAGTTTATTAATGTTTAATGCATTCATTATGGTTTGACAAAGATTAAATACATCATGGTATGGAGCATCACTTGAAGAACTCATTGTGGATATCATCAGCTGCTTGCATGTTAGATTAAAAAAATGTCATAAAGATGATTCTAATATAGCATTTTTGTTCCATTGGCCTTACCTCATATACTAGAGTTTATTTTCCCTGTTGTTGTTGTTGCTGCTACTGCGGCTGTTACTGGTAGTGGTGGTGGTGGAGGTGGTGATGATGATGATGATGATGATGATAATGATGATGATGATGATTCCTTCACAGGTAGCATAACTAGTACTTACAAGCTATTATAATAGACATAGAACCAGTAGCTCTCTAATAACCGTCTGGTCTCCTGGCACCATATTAGGACTATTGAGGCATCCTGATTTGTAGACTGATATTTGTTGATTGGACCTCCCCAGACTTCAAAGAAGCTATGTCCTCAAAGACCAGTTGACTATTATGGGCTGAGCTACTCAGGTGTCATTAAGTCATTTATAATTTTAAAGCTGACAGAAAAATTTTGAGACACACACTTCACATACACATACACACAAACACACATGTACAATTATAAATATATATATATTTCCATTCTCTTGCTAATGGATTGTTCTTGAACATGATTTCATGCTTCCTGCAATAAATGTTTATATTTGCGTTCCTTCTACCCACTCCTCTGTTGCTGCCTGTCTTGTTTCTTCTGCTGTGGTCGACCCCATGCCAGTTCTGCCACAGGGAAGACCCCATCTCCTGATACTTTCTAGAGAACCAGCAACACACAGGGCACTTGGCAAAACCACCCCCCACCTCTGGAGGTCCAGAGCCACTGGCTAGGAACTCACTAACCAGCAACCACCAAAACCCCGCCCACCCCCCAGTATACAACTCCCTTTCCGTTTCTTCTACCCCCTCCTCCATGGCCTGCCCCATTCCTTCTGCTGTGGTAGATCCCGTGCCTCGTCTGCCGCAGGGAAGACCCCAAGTCCTGATATTTCCTGGGGAACCAGCAGCATGCAGGGCATTTGAGAGAAAGGGAATCCCAGGAGTATAGATACACAGGCTTGCAGGACAGAGCCACAGTCAGAGACAGCAAGACCAGCTAACACCAGAGATAACTAGCTGGCCAAAGGCAAATGCAAGATCACTACCAATAGAAATCAAAGCAACATGGCACCTTTAAAACCCAGTTCTCCTACAACAGCAAATCCTGAATACCCCATCACATCAGAAAAGCAAGAGCTGGGTTTAAAATCACATCTCATGATGCTGATAGAGGACTTCTAGTAGGATATAAGTAACTCCCTTAAAGAAACACAAGAGAACATGGGTCAACAGGTAGAAGCCCTTAAAAAGGAAGCAAAAAAAAGCCCTTAAAGAATTTTAGGAAAACACAAACAAACAAGTGAAGGAATTGAACAAAATCCAGGATCTAAAAATGGAAGTAGAAACAATAAAGAAATTGCAAAGTGAGACATCTCTGGAGATAGAAAACCATGGAAAGAATTCAGGAGTCCTAGATGCAAGCATCAACAACAGAATACAAGAGATAGAAGAAGAAAGAATCACGGATGCTGTAGATTCCATAGAAAACATTGACTCAACAGTCAAAGAAAATCCAAAATGCAAAAATGTAACCCAAAACATTCAGGAAATCCAGAATACATTGAGAAGACCAAACCTAAGGATTATAGGTGTAGAAGAGAGTGATAGAAAACACACATACATGTGGACTTGAACAATGCTCTCCTCAATGATAGCTTGGTCAAGGAAGAAATAAAGAAATTGAAGAATTTTTAGAATTTAATGAAAATGAAGACACTTCATACCAAAACTTATAGGACACAATGAAAGCAGTGCTAAGAGGAAAACTGATAGCTTTAAGTACCTCCAAAAAGAAATGGAGAGAGCTTACACTAGCAACATGACAGTCTACCTGAAAGTTCTAGAACAAAAAGAAGTAAATGCACCCAAGAGGACTAGATGGCAGGAGATAGTCAAACTCATGGCCAAAATCAACCAAATAGAAACAAAAATAACTATTCAAAGAATCAGCGAAACCAGGAGCTGATTCTTGAGAAAATCAACAAGATAGATAAACCCTTGGCAAGACTAACCAGAGGGCACAGAGGCACTACCAAAATTAATAAAACCAGAAATGAAAAGGGAGACATATCAACAGAAACTGTGATAATTCAAAAAATCATCAGATCCTACTACAAGAGCTTATACTCAACAAAATTTGAAAATCTGGAAGAAATGGACAGCTTTCTTGATACATACCAGCTGCCAATGTTAAAACAAGATCAGAAAAACCATCAAAATAGTCCCCTAAGCCCTGAGGAAATAGAAGCAGTTGTTAATAATCTCCCATCAAAAAAAAAAAAAAAGCCCAGGACCAAATGGGTTTGATGGGGATTTCTATCAGACCTTCAAAGAAGAGCTAATAACTATACTCTTCAAACTAAACCATGAAATAGAAACTCAAGGAACATTACCCAACTCATTCTTTGAAGCCACAATTGCACTTATACCTAAATCAAGCAAAGACCAAACAAGGAAGGAGAACTTCAGGCCAATCTCCCTTATGAACATTGATGCAAAAATATTCAACAAAATTCTGGCCAACCAAATCGAAGAATGCATCAAAATGATAATTCACCATGGTCTAGTAGGCTTCATCCCAGGGTTGCAGGGATAGTTCAATATATGGAAATCCATCATGTAATACACTACATAAACAAACTGAAAGAAAAAAAAATAACATGGTCATTTCATTAGATGCTGAAAAGGCTTTTGATAAAATCCAGCACACCCTCATGATAAAAGTCTTGGAGAGATCAGGAATTCAAGACCCATACCTAAACATAGTGAAAGCAATATACTGCAAACCAGTAGCCAATATCAAACTAAATGGAGAGAAACTTGAAGCAATCCCACTAAAATTGGGGAGCAGACAAGGTTGTCCACTCTCTCCCTATCTTTTCAATATAGTACTTGAAGTCCTAGCCAGAGCAATCAGATAACAAAAGGAGGTCATCGTGAATCAGAGCACAAGTGGATTGAGGACATCCCCAGAGTTTTCTTCAAATGTACAGTTTAAATAGGTGAATACTGTATTTGCTAATTTTAGTTAGCAGTATAACTAATTTCTTGCAATAGAGGTAATCTAGAAATAATAATTAAATAGCAGTACTAGCCCTTAAATTTTTAAGATTTAACCATGTAAGAACATGTTAGCCTCTGTAGATATATGTGTGTAAGAATATGTATGTTGAGGTTAGATGGTTTGGATCATCCTGGAGCTGCAGTTTCAGGTTGTTGTGAGAGAACTGATGTGCAGTCAGGCAGTACTGATTACTTTTGATCCCTGAGCCAATTCTTTAGGCCCTACACATCGATATTTATTCAATAAAATTGTAGCATATAATGTAAAAAAAGAAAATAAAAGAAAAGAACACTCCAGACAGCAGTAATTTAGAATCTCAAATAGAAATAACCAGGGAAATCCAAAACAATTTAATTTATATGTTAACAATACAAGAAGAATCATTGATGAAAAGTGTAAAAATTCTAAACCAGAGCAGAAAGACATATCAAAACAACACCAGGTCTTTATAATCAATTTTAAAAGCCAATGGAAACTGAAAATATGCAATCGTAGGTGATAAAGTTAATGAAATACCAGAAGAACTAGGCTGCTACTCCTTTCAGATAAAGAATGCCACCACATGTTAACACAAGAAGTTTTCATCAAAGAATTTTCATTTTATTTAAATGATTTTATGCAATATATTATTATCATATTTCTTCCTTACTCAACTTTTCTATGATCCTCCCAACTTCTATACCCATTCAAATCAATATTGTCCTCTCCCCAACCCCCCAACCTCTTTCAATCTATGTATCTCTCAAAAGAAGAGAGACAGAGAACCTAAACTACCTCAAAAACTCAACATGAAAACCTAAACAAACAGGCAAAAGACCAATAAGACAAAAGTTTTCAAAGCCAAATCAAATGAAAGTCAACAACAATATATATATATATATACATATATATGTATATATATTATATGTGTATATATATATACACATACATACATATATATGCATGAATGTATATATGTATATGTATATATATTCACAACACACATACACACACAACACAAAGTGGTTGTGAATAATTTCATTTTTAGAATTGACTTTATTTTTAGATAGATTTTCTAAACTAAAAGTCAACATGGAAACTTCAATAATCGTATCATCATTGTATTTAACAATTTCAGAATACTATATTTTTCAGATAATGATGCATGTAATTAGAATGATTTAATAAAATTTAATATAAAACTTATGACATTTTAGCTACAAACATTAACAAATTGTCGTAAAAACGAAATTGTGCTTTATATATTACTTAATAGGAATGTAGACTTAGAAATCAGCATCCATAGGATTTACAGAAACTCCTCTGATATGTAGAGATCAAACAACTCATTTTGAATTAACAATGTAGAAATGTAAAACTAAAAATATCAATTGAAAATTTTTAATATTAATTGATGATAATAACCCAAATTTTAGAACTTCTGAGATAGCTATGATTCTTTAGAGTAAAAGTTTGTACCTCAAATCCTTATTGCATATGGACTAATCACAAGAGAAAACAAAAAAATTAAATAATGTTCCTAAAAGTTTTAGAGATAAATGTAAGCCAGAGCCTGTATAGTAGATGGAAGGAAGTATTAAAGGAAAAATTACTAGATTGATGATTAAAATATGTAGATGCAAAAAACATTTCATTTAACCAATAGTAATCAATAGTAATAAGCCTGAGTCAAATTAACCCAAAGAAAGAAAGATGACTCAAATTAATAAAATTAAAAATTAAAGAAGGGAATTATTATAGACTATAATGAAATCTGTAGTATATTTTGAAAGATTCTGAAAACTTATATTTCAAGAATATGGAACCTCTAGAAGAAATGGATAATTTATAAAATATTATTTGCTTCCAAGATTAAATTCTAAAGGTAAAATATACATGAGGGAGATAACAAAATTGAAATGGTATTTTAAATTCCATCACACACACAAGCCCAGATTCAGACAAATTCAATGATGATTATATCAAACTTTTAACAGCTCACACCAATACATTTAGCACTAATTCACAGTAAAGAAAGGGATACAGGACTCCCTACTGAGTGTGAAAAGCCAACATTTATTTGATACCAAAGCCAGATGTAGACCACATAAAAGAAAACTATTGATCAATTTCCCTCCTGAAAAAAAAATGCAAAATTTATCAAGAAATATTGAAAACTAAATTGAAAAATCATTAATATCACACAACAGAACCATATTGGTCTCATCGTGAGGATGAATGCATGGCTGGTTCTATGAAGGTCAATCAATAAAAGTCAACTGTAACCAGTATACCCTAGATACCTAGATCCTGATTCCAGTCCCAGTGGAAGCCAATAAAAAGAAGTATGAGTCTTATAAGTTTTACTTTATTCTTAGAGCTGGCAAAATGAGAAGACAGTGAACTAAACACTTAAAATGTATCTTTTATCTGATATTCAGGTAGTCAATTATATATGGTAAAGAGGAGTTCAAAGGCAGATAAACATTCTGGGGTTCAGATTTCCCCCATTGGTCTGGCATGTAGCCACATTTCTGAGACATATGATGTTTGTTTTTGTTCGTTTATTTGCTTCTCTCTCTCTCTCTCTCTCTCTCTCTCTGTGTGTGTGTGTGTTTTCAACCCTTATATTTTCCAATTTTGTGATTATTTAGGCTGACATGTGTTGAAATTTTGAATATGGTAACTTTCTACTTATTTCATGCTTGTGCTTCGCTAGAATTATGTATATTGAGAAAAGATCACCACAAATAATAATATTTAATAATTCTTATGTTCCAAGCTATTAATAACACACATATACAAAAACTTTAACAAATATCCTTATTGTAGATAATATCAAAGTATTCATTTTTTGCCTCTTGTGTAGAGGTGCCTCAATAACCATCCATAAATCAGTTCAAAGACAGAAACATATGATCATCTTAATACAGAAAGGAAGTACCTTGAAATAAGAAACATCTATGAAGGAATTTTAATCCAGTAACATGGATACTCTGGCTAGAAAACAGATATATAATTTAGAAGCAGACAAAGTGACAGATGAATCAAAAAAGATTTGACACAATGAGTCTGAGATGGGATATGTCCAACTGTCTTGAGAACACATAGGAAAGAGAGACTACTCTTTAATCAGCACAGGGTGAGTCAGTTAAGTTCAGTTGTTGCGTTCAGAACAGTGGATTTGAGTCAATCAATTGGAAGCCAGTTCAGTGAGTGCAGGGGAGTAGAGTTGAATTCTTTCAGGAATTCATGAAGATCAATGCATATCATCAGAGGCAGGTGAAGCAAGAACATAAGAAAGTTCTAAAAGGTTAGATAAAATTGCCAGAGTTAGTTTGAGGCCAAACACGGCAATTTAGTGAGAACGTGAGAGAAGAGAGATTGAATCAGTCAGCTTGAAAAAGAGTTTGAGCCTGAAGAACTGATTGGAACCAGCCAGCTAGAGTTCAGAAAGAACTAGAAAGAGTGAGTTTATTCAGCAGCAAGTTTCAGAGGCTGAAGTCTTTCTAGGCATAGATTAGATTATATGGAGGCTAGAAAAATCCAGGCCTAAGACTGCATTAGCAGACAGAGAAAGTGAGCCTCTAAGAGGTCAATTATGACAGGCATATAAAAGTTACTTTTATTAACACCTTCCATAATAAAAGCCCTAAAGAAATGTATAATTGATGTCCCTTTTATATCAACAGAGTAAAGACTATGACCAACTTGTAACCAATATGGTAATAAAATTAGAAAATTGCAATCATGTACTCCCCTAACTGAAAAGGTATGGGATACTCAATATTGACATTTCTACTCAATACAAGTGTTGTAATTTAGCTACTATACTGAGACAAATGAAAGATATTTAAGAGATGAAATAAAATATGGAGTTAAGTTACTCTTAATACTATTCAAAAAACTCCCAAAAGACTGCTTCAGAAAACTCTCATTTGATTATTTCTCCATTAATGTAGTATTTTAGTCAGTGTTCTCTTAAGTCACAGAATTTATGGCTGGTCTCTATATAGTAAGGGAATTTGTTGATGACTTCCAGTCTTTAGTCCAACTCCCCAGCAATGGACAGCAGCAGCTGTGGATGGAAGTCCAAGTATCTAGCAGTTGCTCAGTCCCACGAGACAAGCAGGTGAAAAAGAGAATAAATCTTCCAAAGTCCATATGTAGGTCTCCAGCAGAAGGTGTGGCCCAGATTAAAGGCATGTGTCACTGCACCTTTAATCCCAGATGGCCTTGAATTCAGAGATCTTCCTGTCTTAATCTACTGGAATTCATAACCACAATGTCTCAAGAAAACTATGTCAAGATCCTGGTCAGAAACTTGTATCTCTCAGCCTTCAAGATTAGGATCACAGGTGAGCCTTCCAATTCTGGATTGTGGTTCATTCTAGATATAGTCAAGTTGAAAACCAGGAATAGCCACTACAACCCACTCCTTGTCAACTTGACACAAATATATCTCATGTCCACATGAAAATGATAACAAGGTCATGAATATACCTAACATGATATAACTATTCCTCGTACAATCTCAAACCCATTTGTAAATTTACAATGGGGCAATGTCCCTTGAGAATATTCTTTTAGTGTCTCAACTTATACCAATTGATGTTAAAGAAATTGGAAGAAAGACAAATATATCCTTAACAAAATAAGACAGAAGCATTCATATTACTTCCCTTGGGTTCTTTTCCTTCTGTTGGTTTGTCTTGTCTAACTTTGATGTGATGTTTTTTCTTTTCTTATATTTTGAGATTTCTCTTAGAAACCTAGTCTTTCCTCATGAGAGACCGAAAGGGATCTGATGGGAGGAGATGTAGGGAGGAACTGGGAAAAGTGAATGAAGCAAAAACTATAATCAGGATATATTGTTTAAGAAAAGAATATATTACCAATAAAGGGGGAAAGAACAAAAATAATGAACTTGGAAAAAAAATTAGTTCCATCAACAGTAGCTTCAAAAAATACCTAGGGAAACATCTATGGTGGAAGAACAAAGACCCTGACAATAAAAGATTAACATAAAAGAAAGAACATATTTGAAATAATAGAAATCCATCATGCTCACTAAGGAAGATGTATGAGTTAGCTTTAGAAACTAATATTGTAAAAATGACTATATTACTGAAGCATTTGACAGATTCAACATAATCCCAATCATGTTTTGTATAAAACTTAACAGAATTAGTAAGTATGAAGCCTCTAATACCCACAGCAATCCTAATCAGAAATCTACATTGAATAGGTAGATTACTTTTGGTAGTATGGACATTTTTAATATATTAATCCTACCAATACATAAGAATGGGAGATCTTTTATCCTCTCATGTCTTCAAATTCTTTCTTCAATGTGTTAAAGTTCTCATCATACAAACCTTTCATTTGTTTATTTAGAGTTACCCCAAGACATTTTATATTATTTAAGATTATTGCAGGGATGGTTCAATATAAGGAAATCTATCAATGTAATCCACTATATAAACAATTTCAAAGAAAATAATCAAATGGTCATCTCATTAGATGCTGAGAAAGCATTTGACAAAATTCAGCATCCTTTCATGCTAAAGGTCTTGGAAAAATCAGGAATTCAAGGCCCATATCTAAACATAGTAAAAGCAATTTACAGCAAACCGGTAGCCAGCATCAATCTAAATGGGGAGAAACTTGAAGCAATCCCACTAAAATCAGGGACTAGACAAGGCTGCCCTCTCTCTCCATATCTTTTCAACATAGTACTTGAAGTTCTAGCTAGAGCAATTAGACAACAAAAGGAGGTCAAAGGGATACAAATTGGAAAGAAAGAAGTCAAACTATCACTATTTGCAGACGATATGATAGTATACTTAAGCGACCCGAAGAACTCCACCAGAGAACTCCTACAGCTGATAAACAACTTCAGCAAAGTGGCCGGATATAAAATCAACTCAAGCAAGTCAGTAGCCTTCCTATACTCAAAGGATAAGCAGGCTGAGAAAGAAGAAAGAGAAATGATATGCTTCACGATAGCCACAAACAATATAAAGTATCTTGGTGTGACTCTAACCAAACAAGTGAAAGATCTGTATGACAAGAACTTCAAGTCTCCTAAGAAAGAAATTGAAGAAGACCTCAGAAGATGGAAAAATCTGCCTTGCTCATGGATTGGCAGGAATAATATAGTAAAAATGACCATCCTGCCAAAAGCAATATACAGATTCAATGCAATCTCCATAAAAATCCCATCTCAATTCTTCAGAGTTAGAAAGAGCAATTCAAAAATTCATCTGGAATAACAGAAAACTCAGGATAGCTCAAACTATTCTCAAGAGTAAAAGAACCTTTGGGGGAATCAGTATCCCTGACCTCAAGCTGTACTACAGAGCAATAGTGTTAAAAACGGCATGGTATTGGTACAGTGACAGGCATGTAGATCAATGGAACAGAATTGAAGACCCAGAAATGAATCCACACTTCTATGGTCACTTGATCTTTTTCAAAGGAGCTAAAACCATCCAGTGGAAAAAAGATAGCTTTTTCAAAAAATGGTGCTGGTTCAACTGGAGGTCAACATGCAGAAGAATGCAAATTGACCCATTCTTATCTCCTTGCACTAAGCTCAATTCCATGTGAATCAAGGACCTCCACATAAAACCAGACACACTGAAACTAATAGAAAGGAAACTAGAGAAGAACCTTGAACATATGGGCACAGGGGAGAATTTCCTGAATAGAACTCAAATAGCTTATGTTCTAAGATCAAGAATTGACAAATGGGACCTCATTAAATTACAAAGTTTTTGCAAGGGAAAAGACACTGTCAAAAAGACAAAGGGGCAGCCAACTAACTGGGAAATGATCTTTACCAACCCTATATCCGACAGAGGGCTAATATCCAAGATATACAAAGAACTCAAGAAGTTAAACTCCAGAGAGGCAAGTAACCCTATTAAAAAATGGGGTACAGAGCTAAACAAAGAGTTCTCACCTGAAGAATATCTAATGGCTGAGAAGCACCTAAAGAGATGTTCATCATCCTTAGTCATTAGGGAAATGCAAATCAAAACAACCCTGAGATTCCATCTCACACCAGTCAGGATGGCTAAGATCAAAAACACAGGAGACAGCAGTTGTTGGCGAGGATGTGGAGAAAGAGGAACACTCCTCCACTGCTGGTGGAATTGCAAGCTGGTACAACCACTCTGGAAAGCAGTCTGGTGGTTCCTCAGAAAACTGGGCATGACACTCCCAGAGGATCTGGCTATACCACTCCTGGGCATATACCCAGAGTCTTTACCTGCATGCAATAAGGACACATGCTCCACTATGTTCATAGCAGCCTTATTTATAATAGCCAGAAGCTGGATAGAACCCAGATGTCCCTTAATGGAGGAATGAATTCAGAAGATGTGGTATATTCACACAATGGAATACTACTCTGCAATTAAAAACAATGAATTCACGAAATTCCTAGGCAAATGGTCAGAACTTGAAAATATCATCCTTAGTGTGGTAATCCAATCACAAGAGAACACACATAGTATGCTGTCACTGATAAGGGGATCTTAACCCAGAATCTCGGAATACCCTAGACACAATTCGCATATCGTATATCAATAGATTTCAAAGAAGATGGAAAGAGAGACCCCTGGTCCTGGAAAGACTGGATGTAGGGGAATGCCAAGGCAGTGAAGTGAGAGGGGGTTTAATGGGGAAAAGAGGGAGGGAAGGGGGCTTATGGGACTTTCGGGGAGGGAGGAAACGGGAAAGGGGAAATGATTTTGAATGTAAATAAAAAAAACTTAGAAAATAAAAAAAAAAGCTAAAAAAAAATTATTGTGAAAGTGTTGTTTCCTTAATTTCTTTCTCGGGCTGTTTGTCATTTGTACAGAGGAAGGCTATTTTTGTGAGGTAATTTTATAATTTTCTACTGTGTTGAAAATTTTTATCAGCCTGAGGAGGAGTTTTCTAGCTTTTTCAGGGTCTCTCTCTCTCTCTCTCTCTCTCTCTCTCTCTCTCTCTCTCTCTCTCTCTCTCTCTCTCTCACACACACACACACACAAATATATAATATATCTATCTGTGTGTGTGAACATCTACAAATAAAGATATTCAACTTTTCAAACCTGTATCCTTTTGATCTTCAGTTGACTTATTGCTCTAACTAAGACTTCATGAACTATATTGAGTAAGTACAGAGAAAGTAGACTTTATTTGTTCTGATTTTACATCAATTTAAGTTTCTTTCCCATTAAAATGATATTAGGGATGGCTTGCTGTAAACTTTTTTTAATTATGTTCAGATATGGCCCTTGTGTCCTAATCTTTTCATGACTTTTATCATGATGGTATATTGAATATTTGTCAGAGGCATTTTTTCTTGTACCTACTGACATTATCAGTTGACTTTTTATTTAGCTTGTTTATATGGAAGATTGTAGTTTTCAATTTATGCAGGTTCAAACATTCTTGAATCTCTGGGAAGATGTTTATTTGACCTTGGTTTGCAATTAGTTTATCAAAAAATGTTTCATTAAATTTTATAATAGAAATTGACCTATAATTCTTTTTTTACATTGGGTGTTTAGGAAGTATGGTGACCAGACTAACTGTATCCTCATAAAAGAATTTGTCAGTGTTGATTTTGTTTCTGTTTTGTCGAATAATTTGAGGAGTATTGGTATCAACTTTATTAAAACTCTGATAGAATTCTGCACTGAAACCATGTTTTCCTACGTTTTTATTCATTGCAGAATTTTTAATTATTGCTTCTGTTTTCCCATGAGTTTTATGTGTTTAAAATGCTTATTTGATATTAATTTAACTTTGTTAAGTGGTAAGTATCAAGAAAATGTCTTTTTTCCCCAATTAGCAGAGTACAGGTTTTTAAAAGATGTCCAATGATTGCCTGGATTTACTTACTCTCTGTTCATATGCCTCCATCTTATTCCTAATTTCATTAAGCTGAATAGTCTCTCCTCACCTCTAAACTTTCTGAAAGAATGAATTGAGCTTGAATGAGGTTCACTACAAAGTCTCCCTATGTCTAAGCAATACTATTCATATACATATGATATTCACTAATCATTACTAATGTATCATTGTCTATACTCCTGAAGAATAGTCATTCCCCTCCATTAGAAACTGTCAAGAGCACTTCAAACTAGTGATGAGAGTTTAGGAGTCCATCTAATAACCATACTGGAATGCTGAATGTCTTAATTTAATTAAGGACTATGCAAACTACTATGAATTAATGAGTGTCGTATTACATTCAGGTCCATAAGATACTTTCGACACAGTAATCACTGACCTCTAGCCCTTGAAGTTTTTCCATTGCCTCATCTCTTATTTTTCCTGCATCTTGGAGAGGAGGACTATGACATGGATGTTCCATTTGTGGTTCAACATTTCACAGGCAATTTTGTTCTGTATTTTGACCAGTATAAACTTTTGTATCAACTCCCAGATAGTAAACAAAGAATCTTCTCTGAAGAGCATGGAGAGTTACACTAATTATGGTTTAGACATATACACATAGAGACATTTGATAGTATGTCTACTTGGAAAAGTTGTAATATGTTAATCTTAATCATCTGTGAACTCTGAGCCAGAAGATTGTGGCTGGCATTTGTTTCATTGTGTATATTAGGGTTTAAATCCAACTTGAACATGATTAGCTACTCTTACACATTCATGTCCTATTATACATATCAGCCTATCTTGCTAGGTTAATCCAGCTCAAAGGATTTAAAGCTTGGAAAAGCTATTGATGCATAATATTTTACAGGGACTCATGCAGAACATTCCTGTACTATGAGAGCTAGCCTAAGGAACTGATAGAAAGCTTGTAGGTCAAATGGATTTTGCCTTGATATGTGACCAAAGCCTATAGTGTCTTTATCAGCAAGACTGTCATCAAGGCTTGGTGACCATCCAAGAGCAATGAGGTTACCTTACCAACCAATTCAAAGGGAGGCAACACAGAGATGTTACTGCAAATTTTATTTGGCAACCTTTACATCATGGGAGTGTATATATTTACCCTGTTGTAGAGTAACTCCTATTAAGTAAATTTTTCACTCTTCTTTCCTTCCTTTCCATCTATTTGCCTTTTTTGAAAGAATGAAAATATCAAGCATCTAAATGTTGGTGTGCAATGAATTCAATAAAAGCATCCCCCAAAACTGCATTTCACACATCAGATTTTTACATCATCTCTAAGAATAGCTAACAAAATTGTATCTGAATCTGTGTGTGTGACCTTTCCAAAACAGGCTAACCTGTTAAACTCATAGGATGATCCAATTTCCCTCCTGCCTCACCTTCCTATGCCTTTGACTCTATAAATATAAGTTTATTTCCATTAATGGGAGAAATTTAATAATTACATAAACGATATTTAAATTTTTAAATAATCCACATTTAATTTTTTTAAAAAATACTGTTTATTGATAAAAATACAGGTAAGTTGGAATATATTAATGAGCACCTTTAAAATTATTTTAAATTTTTAAACAAAGCATTCTATTCCTACAGTTCCTTTCTTTATATAAACCATATGTGACTACTTTGTGAGGATATATAAAACGAGTTTTATAAAATGATGTTCATATGTGATGTTACATATATATGATTTTATGACATTTGTATGCATAGGTATTTCAAGAGTTAACTTTTAACTTACATTTTATTGCTTTGCAGAGAATGTTTTATTATTTGTACCGTGTGTGCAAAGTCAGTTTTTGAGTTTAGTAGAGAAAACAAGAAACAAAAAACTTGATATGTAACTATATTATTTCTCCTACTCTGTTCAAATTTTAAAGTGTCAAACCTGAAAAGTGAGAGAAGATAAACACTTATCTGTTATCTTCACACTTGGTCTGATATGGAACCAATTCAAACTAATTGCAGCCACAGCCTAACTTCTAAAATGGGCCCCATGGATAATTTCTAATGTATCATTCTCTGGGTTGCAACATACAGAATCACTAAATTTTCATTCTTTATAAAACTAGATGTCTACTGTAATCTCAAAAAAAAAGGGTTAGAAAACAAATTGCTGGCTATTTAGCTGTCACCTTGGCTTCTATGCTATTCTCTAAGAGAATAATTTTCTATTATTTTGCAACGTATCTTGCTCCCTGGAAATAAAGTTTTCCATGACTTGTGAGCCTCCTCCAGAAAGAGTTTAGATTTGTGCAGAAGGGAGTTTCATAGTTAGTGAATGTGACAGAGGTTCAAAAAGAACTGTTAATCCTATCTATATGTCTCTTATCGTTCTATTTTGACTTTGTTTCTTTTTTTGTTCAGTTTCTAAGATTTTTATTTACATTCCAAATGATTTCCCTTTTCCCGTTTCCTCTCTCCCCGAAAGTCCCATAAGCCCCCTTCCCTCGCCCTGTTCCCCATTCACCCCCTCTCGCTTCTCTGTCCTGGCATTTCCCCACATCCAGTCTTTCCAGGACCAGCAGTCTCTCCTTCCAACTTCTTGGAAATCTATTGATATGTGAATTGTGTCTAGGGTATTCCGAGATTCTGGGTTAAGATCCCCTTATCAGTGACTGCATACCATGTGTGTTCTCTTGTGATTGGGTTACCTCACTAAGGATGATATTTTCAAGTTCTGACCATTTGCCTAGGAATTTCGTGAATTCATTGTTTTTAATTGCAGAGTAGTAATCCATTGTGTAAATATACCACATCTTCTGAATCCATTCCTCCGTTGAGGGACATCTCGGTTCTTTCCAGCTTCTGGCTATTATAAATAAGGCTGCTACGAACATAGTGGAGCATGTATCCTTATTGCATGCAGGTAAAGCCTCTGGGTATATGCCCAGGAGTGGTATAGCCGGATCCTCTGGGAGTGTCATGCCCAGTTTTCTGAGGAACCGCCAGACTGCTTTCCAGAGTGGTTGTACAAGCTTGCAAGTCCACCAGCAGTGGAGGAGTGTTCCTCTTTCTCCACATCCTCACCAACAACTGCTGTCTCCTGTGTTTTTGATCTTAGCCATCCTGACTGGTGTGAGATGGAATCTCAGGGTTGTTTTGATTTGCATTTCCCTAATGACTAAGGATGATGAACATCTCTTTAGGTGCTTCCCAGCCATTAGATATTCTTCAGTTGAGAACTCTTTGTTTAGCTCTGTACCCCATTTTTAATAGGGTTACTTGGCTCTCTGGAGAATAACTTCTTGAGTACTTTGTATATATTGGATATTGCCCTCTGTCGGATGTAGGGATGGTAAAGATCATTTCTCAGTTTGTTGGTTGCCACTTTATCCTTTTAACAGTGTCCTTTGCCTTACAGAAACTTTGTAATTTAGTGAGGTCCCATTTGCAAATTCTTGATCTTAGAGCATAAGCTATTTGTGTTCTGTTAAGAAAATTCTCCCCTGTGCCCATATGTTCAAGGTTCTTCCCTAGTTTCCTTTCTATTAGTTTCAGTGTGTCTGGTTTTATGGGGAGGCCCTTGATCCACTTGGAATTGAACTTAGTGCAAGGAGATAAGAATGGATCATTTTGCATTCTTCTGCATGCTGACCTCCAGTTGAACCAACACCATTTGTTGAAAGACTATCTTTTTTCCACTGGATGGTTTTAGCTCCTTTGTCAAAGATCAAGTGATCATAGGAGTGTGTATTCATTTCTGAGTCTTCAATTCTGTTCCAATGATCTACATGCCTGTCACTGTACCAATACCATGCAGTTTTTAACACTATTGCTCTGTAGTACAGTTTGAGATCCAGGATACTGATTACCCCAGAAGTTCTTTTACTCTTGAGAATAGTTTTAGCTATCCTGGGTTGTCTGTTATTCCAGATAAATTTTTGAATTGCTCTAACTCTATGAAGAATTGAGTTGGGATTTTGATGGGTATTGCATTGAATCTGTATATTGCTTTTGGCAAGATGGTCATTTTTACTATATTAATCCTGCCAATCCATGAGCATGGCAGATTTTTCCATCTTCTGAGGTCTTCTTCAATTTCTTTCTTAGGAGACTTGAAGTTCTTGCCGTACAGATCTTTTAATTGTTTGGTTAAGTCACACCAAGATACTTTAAATTGTTTGTGACTATCATGAAGGGTATCATTTCTCTTATTTCTTTCTCAGCCTGCTTATCCTTTGAGTATAGGAAGGCTACTGACTTGCTTGAGTTGATTTTACATCTGGCCACTTTGCTGAAGTTGTTTATCAGCTGTAGGAGTTCTCTGGTGGAGTTCTTTGGGTCACTTAAGTATACTATCATATCGTCTGCAAATAGTGATAGTTTGACTTCATCCTTTCCAATTTGTATCCCTTTGACCTCCTTTTGTTGTCTAATTGCTCTAACTAGAACTTCAAGTACTATGTTGAAAAGATATGGAGAGAGAGGGCAGCCTTGTCTAGTCCCTGATTTTAGTGGGATTGCTTCAATTTTCTCTCAATTTAGATTGATGTTGGCTACCAGTTTGCCGTAAATTGCTTTTACTATGTTTAGATATGGGCCTCGAATCTTTCCAAGACTTTTAACATGAAAGGATGCTGAATTTTGTCAAATGATTTCTCTGTATCTAATGAAATGACCATGTGGTTTTTTTCTTTGAGATTGTTTATATAGTGGATTACATTGATGGACTTCCTTATATTGAACTATCGCTGCATCCCTGGGATGAAGCCTACTTGATCATGGTGAATGATCATTTCCATGTGTTCTTGGATTTGATTGGCAAGAATTTTATTGATTATTTTTGCATCGATATTCATAAGAGAGATTGGCCTGAGATTCTCTTTCTTTGTCGGTCTTCTTGTGATTTTGGTATTTGCGTAATTGTGGCTTCACAGAATGAGTTGGATAGTGTTCCTTCTGTTTCTATTTTGTGGAATAGTTTGAAGAGTATTGGAGTTAGGTCTTCTTTGAAAGTCTGATAGAATTCTTCACTAAAACCGCCTGGACGTGGGCCCTTTTTGGTTGGAAGATTTCCAATGACCACTTCTATATTTTCAGAGGTTATAGAACAGTTTAGATGGTCTATTTGATCCTAATTTAATTTTGGTATTTGGTATCTGTCTAGGAAATTGTCCATTTCCTCCAGGTTTTCTAGTTGTGTTGAATACAGGTTTTTGTAGTAGGATCTGATGATTTTTAAATTTCCTCAGTTTCTGTTTTTATCTCTCCCTTTTTGTTTCTGATTTTGTTAATTTGGATACTGTCTCTGTGCCCTCTGGCTTGTCTGGCTAAGTGCTTATCTGTCTTGTTGATTTTCTCAAAGAACCAACTCCTAGTTTTGTTGATTCTTTGTGTGGTTTTATTTGTTTCTACTTGATTGATTTCAGCCCTGAGTTAGATGATTTCCTGCCTTCTACTCCTCTTGGGTGTATTTGCTTCTTTCTGTTCCAGGGCTTTTAGATGTGCTGTTAAGCCGCTAGTGTATTCTCTCTCCTGTTTCTTTTTGGAGGCACTCATGGCTATTAATTTTCCTCTTAGCATCGCTTTCATTGTGTCCCATAAAGTAGGGTATGTTGTCCCTTCATTTTCATTAAATTTTAAAAAGTATTTCATTTCTTTCTTTATTTCCTCCTTGATCAAGGTATCATTGAGTAGAGCATTGTTCAGCTTCCATGTGTATAAGGGCTTTCTGTTGTTTTTGTTGTTATTGAAGACCACCTTTACTTCTTAGTGATATGATAGGAGGCATGGGAATAGTTCGATCTTCCTATATCTGTTGAGGTCTGGTTTGTGACCAATTATATGGTCGATTTTGGAGAAGGTACCATGAGGTGCTGAGAAGAAGGTATATTCTTTTGCTTTAGGATGAAATGTTCTATATATATCTGTTAGTTCCATTTGGTCCAAGGCTTCAATTAGATTCACTGTGTCCCTGTTTAGTTTCTGATTTCCTAAACGATCCATTTCAGAGAGTGGGGTGTTGAAGTCACCCACTATTATTGTGTGAGGTGCGATGTGTGCTTTGAGCTTTAGTAAAGTTTCTTTTAAGAATGAGGGTGCCCTTGCGTTTGGAGCATAGATATTCAGAATTGAGAGTTCTTCTTGGTGGATTTTTCCTTTGATCAGTATGTAGTGTCCTTCTGTGTCTTTTTTGATGACTTTAGGTTCAAAGTACATTTTATCTGATATTAGGATGGATACTCTGGTTCGTTTCCTGGGACCATTTGCTTGAAAAATTGTTTTCTAGCATTTTACTCTGAGGTAATGTTTGTCTTTGTCACTGAGGTGCGTTTCCTGCACGCAGCAAAATGCTGGGTCCTGTTTACATATCCAGTCTGTTATTCTGTGTCTTTTTATTGGGGGAATTGAGACCATTGATATTAAGAGAGATTAAGGAATAGTGATAATTGCCACCTGCTATTCTTGATACTATCTTTATGTTTGAGTGGTTATCTACTTTTGGGTTTGATGCAAGAAGGTTATTATCTCTTTTTTTCCAGGGTGTCGTTTCTCTCCTCATATTGGAGGTTTCCACCTATTATCCTTTTTAGGGCTGGGTGGGTGGAAAGATATTGTGAAAATTTGGTTTTTTCATGAAATATCTTGGTTTTTCCATCTATGGTGATTGAGAGTTTTGCTGCTTTTAGCAGTCTAGGCTGGCATTTGTATTCTCTTATAGTCTGCATGAGATCTGCCAAGGATCTTCTGGCTTTCATAGTCTCTGGTGAGAATTCTGATGTGATTCGGATAGGTCTTACTTTATATGTTACTTGGCCTTTTTCTCTTACTGCTTTTAATATTCTTTCTTTGTTTAGTATATTTGGTGTTTTGATTATTATATGACCGGAGGTATTTCTGTTCTGGTCCAGTCTGTTTGTAGTTCTGTAGGCTTCTTGTACATTCATCAGCATCTCTCTCTTTAGGTTAGGGAAGTTTTCCTCCATAATTTTGTTGAAGATATTTACTGGCCTTTTAAGTTGCAAATCTTCACTCTCATCTATACCTATAATCCTTAGGTTTGGTCTTCTCATTGTGTCCTGGATTTCCTGGATGTTTTGGGTTACACGTTTTTTGCATTTTGCATTTTCTTTGACTGTTGAGTCGATGCTTTCTATGATATCTTCAGCACCTGAGATTCTTTCTTCCATCTCTTGTATTCTATTGTTGATGTTTGCATCTATGACTCCTGATTTCTTCCCAAGGTGTTCTATCTCCAAAGTTGTCTCCCTTTGTGATTTCTTAGTTGTTCCTACTTCCTTTTTTAGATCCTGGATGGATTTGATCAGATCCTTCACTTGTTTGTTTGTATTTTCCTGTAATTCTTTAAGATATTTTTTGCATTTCCTCTTTCAGGATCTCTGCCTGTTGTCCCAAGTTCTCCTGCATTTCTTTAAGCGATTATTGTGTTTCCTTTGTAAGGGCATCTACCCATTGATTAATTTCTTTAAGAGATTTTTTGTTGCCTCCTTATGGGCCTCCATCAGTTGACCCATATTCTCCTGCATTTCTCTAAGCGATTTTTGTGTTTCCTTTGTAAGGGCTTCTGCCCGTTGATTCATGTTCTCCTGTATTTCTTTGTGAGATTTATTTGTATCCTTCTTGATATCCTCTAATAGCATCATGAGAAGTGATTTTTTTTTTTACTTTGAAATGACCATGTATTTTAAAAAAGCATTTCAGAGAAACAGCATGCAAGTCTGGCAAAAACATAAACATATCAAACAGAAACAGAAACAAATCACATTTCAACTGCTAGGGCAAGAGTTTAAATTTTCAAAATTACACACACACACACACACACACACACACACACAGGCTTGGGATACAGCTTGGTAGTACAGTGACATGCTGTCTAGCAAGCCCAAGGCTTAGGCTGGATCCCCTAGGGAGAACAAAAAAACAAACAAACAAAAAAACCCAGCCCCCCTCCACATACACCTATTCTTTAAACTGACATGATTTACCAGGGCCATATCTAAGATTTTAAATCCAGATCTTGCCTTTAGGGTTTTATGGGATATCCAGGACTTGGTGCTGTTGTAGAGTTGGGTTCGGATAGTGCCATATTGCCTTGATAACGTTCCTACGTTTGCCTTTTGCCATCTGGTTACCTCTGGTGTTAGTTGGTCCTTCTGTCACTGGCTGTTGTTCAGACCTCCTGTGAGCCTGAAAGGCTATTTTTGCCCTCTCTGGATTACCAGGATTCCCCTGGCACTGATTGCTGGGGCCTACCCTGCTCCTGAGTGACTTTGGAGCCCTGATGTGCCTTGCCCCAAGTGTTGTTATATTGGGGAATCCCTGCACATCCAAAGGCTCAGCGTAGTGGATCTCCGAAGCAGAGGTCACCAAGGGGAGGCTAGTTCACTCCAGCCCTGTGTGGGTGAGCTCCCTCCTAGTGCTGGGTGGTTAGTTGGGCCCTCTGCAGGGCAGATGTCCCACAGCAGAGCTGGCGCGTCGGTGACCGCAGACCTGCCCAGCTCTTGGGATCAGGGAGCACACAAGCTGGCTGAGACCCAAGCGATATTATGCTTGATTGTCCGTGCATCTGGAGGTCCCAGTTGCCCTCGACTTTGTTTCATGTGAAATGTATTAAGAGAAAACACAGCACAGCATAGCTAAAGCACATGATTACTACCTCTACCAGATTTTGCATTTTATATTTTCAAAACGCACTTTTTCAGTGAGCCAGTAAAATAAGTAAAAACTTTCTTTAATCCATTTTTGTGCCATAGCTGATCATTTTATACACATACTTAGATGCTCCTTGAATGTGATCCCTTTTAAAGAAGCCATGTTGCTGGATCACAATATAGAGGAATTTAAACCCAGCAACATGACTGTTATGACAAAGGTTCATGACCAAAGAGCTTCTAGGTATGTGTAATCTGGCTGGAATGCGGATACACTCCATGCCTTTAATCTCTCTGCCTGGAATATACACATGCCCTTAGTACACACTTTTAATCCCCTCCCCCCCCACAAATGAAGGTAAAGTTAGTTTGAGAAGGGAACAGCCGTATTTAGGAGAAACATCTAATTGAGGGGTAAAATTGACAAATCAGAGAATAATTTGAAATAATGTCTCACTGCTAGTACATGGCCATTTCTCATGAGAACTTCTAGAAAAGTGACTATATCAGTGTGTAATGAGTCAGGAATTGAGGGCAGTTCAATGAGTCAAGTTCAGTTGAGCATAAAAGTAACTTTCATCCATCAGATATAGTTTTCATCTTGGAGGCTTACTAATAAATAAATTCACCCTTTCTAGTTCTTTCTGAATGCTGGCTAGCTGGTTCAACACAACTGTTCTGGCTCAACCTCCTCTCCAAGCTGACTGATTCAATCTTTCTTCTCTGACCTTTTAATTGAATTATTCTGCTTGGCCTTATACTAACTTTGGCAATATGTTCTAATCTTCTGTCTCCTTCTTATTCTCTGGTTCGTTCTGTCTTCTCCTGTGTCTAGCTTGTTCTCTCTGTAACCAGGCTTGGTAAAACTGATCCTGTAAAAACTGCCTCTGAACTGAACTCAACCAAACTCAACTGTCTTGACTCAATTCTCTCCCTCTTCACTGCTCTCTAAGTAGCCTCTCTTTCTTGTCTGTTCCCATGAAAGATGGGCATTTCTTATTTTGCCAAATCTTTCTCTGATTCATCACTTTGTCTGATCCTTAATTAGATGTCACTTTCAAACATTGCTGCTTTCTTCTTCTACAAAGTAAACTTACCTTTATTATTAGGGATTATAGGTACTGATGAAATGTCTGTCTGTATTCCAGGCAGATTATACTATAATCCAGAGTGTATCTATATTCCAGTCTTATTACACCAACCTAGAATGTTTTGGGAAGTGATCCCTTGCCAGAGCAGACATGATGCATGAATTCCTCTACAATTGTGTTCAGGCAATGCAGTGGAATTCAGTTCGGTGCAATTCAGTGGAATGCATGCAGTTCCATTCTATTTCATTCAGTTCCATTCAGTTCTTGCAGTTAGTGCAGTCAGTGCAGTGCAGTGCAGTGCATAGAATTCAGAGACAGTTTTTGCAAAAAAGAGAAATTCAGTGAGAAGCCATAAAAGCCAATGTGAATTAGTCAGCTTGGAGAGAAGTTTGGGCCAGACCATATGACTTGAACCAGCCAGCCACAATTCAGAAAGAGTGAGAAAGGATGAGTTTATTCTGCAATAAACCTCCTAGACAATAATTACATCTATCAAATAAATGGTACTTTGTAACGTATAATTCATCTTTTATTTTAATTATATTCATTTTAATAAATTTAGCTTATTTTATAATTTTACGAGACTACTTGTCTTTAAAGATTTTCATTAAAATTTAATTATACCATTTCCTCCCTTCCCTTTTCTTCCCCAGACCTTTCTAACTCATCTCCATCAAACTCTTTCCATGTCCCCTGCAACTCTCAAATTGATATCCTTCTTTTTTGTTATTATTGTAACTATATATACATATATGTGTGTGTGTGTGTGTGTGGCTCAGTTTCTGTGTATGTGCTTTCAATTCTGATAACTTTATATTGAGTAGTCAATGAAAGAGCTCAACCTTGAGAAAGGCCATTTCTTCCTATTTCCACAGTTATTAGTTTCCTGTAATTCTTTATCTAGTGATGGGCCAAAAATTTGTATCATTTGTTTCATCAATATTACACAAACCCTCATCCATTACTTAGGATAAATTTATATACTCTACCTTCTTTCTTTCATGCAAGAAAGCATTGAAGAAAACTATTAATAGACAAATATTATAATTGTTTTATGATATATTATGCTATTCTGTATTTCATTTGCTTCACCTTAAATTATGATAGCAATAAACAAAATTCTAGTTGTTTATAAATTTGTCCAAGTGAAAAATAGGAAGTTTATTAAGTTTATTACAAAATTAGACTGAGCTTTTGCCAAAAAGAAACGTAATTTCTATGTGTGTGTGTGTGTGTATGTGTGCAGGTGAAGAGAGAGAGAGAGAGAGAGAGAGAGACAGACAGAGAGACAGAGATAGACAGAGAGAGAGACAGAGACAGACAGACAGAAAGACAGAGAGAGAGAGAGAGAGAGAGAGAGAGAGAGAGAGAGAGAGAGAGAGAGAGAGAGAGAACGTGACTCTTAATATACATTTTAACACAACTGATCTGTTTTCTTACCAAATGAATTACAATACGACTTTTCCTTCATCCCCTGTAAACAATTTTAAGTGATTGCAAACACAATTCTTTCTCCACTGTCCTCGAAAATGCTCTGTATGAAACTAGAGACTTCCCTATTCTACTCGGTACCACTTCAAATGTTTTCCACCCACCAGCACTTTCTTTCCAACTTGGCAGAAATGTATTTTGTTCTTTTCTATTATTATTATTTTATTTCTCAGCACAATACTTGATCAGAATAAAATTCTCTAGCTGTCATTTTTCTTGCCAAATAATATTAATACAGGCATTCTATTGTATGCTACAATAATTCTAGAAACATATTGTTTGGAGCAGTAACACTTTTGTTAGATTAGTAGCTTTTCTCTGGAAATAGTACACACTGTAGCATTTGGATTTGGAACAAGGCAATATGAGGGAGCTCTAATCACATTTTCTCTCCATGAACTTCAATCTCCACTGATTACAGGCACAAAAAGTATAACACTCAACATTCTGACAAATGTGTAATATGTAAAGCATTCATATATCAAAGCTATGCAGAATTACTTAGATGAATATACATTCTCCTCTAGTGAATAGCAATTCCCAAATCCCATAAACAGGGATTTACATGTACAATCTGAACAATAGAAAAGCATTGTCAACATGCTGATAACATAGCTCTGCAAATGTAGGATTTTTAAGACTGTCATTTTAACATGTTTATTGTAAGACTATATTTTTTATTGAGAGAATAGATTTCATGTAGTGAAAACTATGTGTACTATAAGAAAAAATTTTAGTTAGGATGAAGTAACGTGCGATCCTCTTTAAAGTCTCTAAGCCTTGCTTATTTTCATTGAAAACAATTTGAATCAATATAAAACATTAAGTTGCAAGTATATTACCTTCAAAATGTAGCATATTTTTCACCTGAAGGCAGAAATTTAGCAGCATCTGAATAATTTTCCCCACAAGCAATGTTTACACCATAAACTGTGGATCAGATAATAGGAGAAGAATAAACAGCAGGGGCAGATGAACTTCTGAAAATAAATGAGGCCTATTCACTTGCAAATATTGTTATTATTAAAGAAAGGGTCAGGAAACATCTTAAATATCTAGTATATTGAAGTGAATTAATTCCCAGTAGGTTTTTCTGCAACACATATATAAGCTCCTTTTTTCAAATGTTGATAACTAATTACTGGATTTATTTTTGTGTATTTATAATTTACATAAACCATGAATATTATCTTTATTCCTTGTCAATGCATTGAGCAGTAATTTCTAAAATCATTTCCAAACTTTGAGTTTCATGCTAAGTAGGAAACAATATTTGATGATTTAATTTATTCAGCAAGAGAATAGATGAATAATAATATTGATATATATTGCAGCGTCGTTGAAGGCCCATACCTGACCTTCTTGAAGCATGGTTATGAATAGTAAAGTTTAGAATGATAGATGATCCTAAGCAGTGAACTGCCAGGGTAATATGCATCACATGTCTGATCTGGATATCTCTATGTATCTATCACCTATATGACTAAACTGTTCCCTTACTGTCTTTTAGATGGTTAGAAGAAGTTCAGTTTATAAGCACAGAAGAAATTAAAAGCTGTCTTGCTGTTAACTGTGTATGTAATATCAGGTAGTTAAGAAGGATGCGATTTTCTTGGTCATTGGAGTGTTTGATGGTGGTAGCTTATTTTCTATGACATCACAATTTTTATCAGTTAAAAAACAAGTTCACATTGGTCACTCAATATATATTTTCTAAAGACTATGCCATTCTACATGCCTTTATTTGTCTCTAAGTTGCTTCCTTGCAATGACTTGCTAATAATATTAAGTCATAATCAAATGTGCCCTTTATATGTTAGATTTCCCTGCATGCACAGATACAATTACTTCAAATGTCTTGACTTTACTAGATGGACACTCTTATTGTATATTCAGATAGATTTTAAAATGCAAGACTTTTGTCTTATAAAATCAATATAGCCAAAAGCAAGCAAAAGCATATTTGTTTGCAGTTAATGATAATATAGCTAACTTGTGAAAGTATGAGAAAGTTATTACTTTACTATTTCTTTTATTTTTTGAAGATGTTAATTCTTAAGAAAAGCTGCAATTGATTATACGAAGATTCATGGTGCTTGAAAAAAATCAGTAACAGTGTAGAAATAGTTTCATGTGGTTTTTTAATAGTTACAGAACAAAGAAGAGATATAAACCAAGACACTTCAAAATATAATGCTAGGAGCATCAAGTAGATGGGTTATAGCAAAGCCTGGAAATCCACCTTATGTAACCAAGATACTGTCTAAAGACCTTAGCTTTTCATGGTGGTAACTAGTAATCTGCAATTGTTCCTATATACCTATTTATTACAAAGATCACACATAGAGATATTGACTAAAAATAGGGCCAGAGAGTGTAGCTCTGGAAGGCTATTTCTAATGATTTGCAGTTTGGAATTTCTGATCATTCCATTACACTTGGGGGCCAGCCCTGGCAGGAGGATCTTCTTTCTGGTCAGTTCTTGAGACAGCAGAGAGGGAAGAGCTCCTTCTGTGCATTGTCTTATGATTCAGGGTAAGACTTGGTCTTACAAGATATTTAGGATTGCTGTATAGAAATAAAATGCTTACTTAGCCATTCTGACTGGTGTGAAGTGAAATCTCAGGATTATTTTGATTTGCATTTCCCTGATGACTAAGGATATGGAACATTTCTTTAGGTGCTTCTCAGCCATATGGTATTCCTCAGGTGAGAACTCTTTGTTTAGCTCTGTACCCCATTTTTAACAGGGTTATTTGTTTTTCTGGAGTCTGACTTCTTGAGTTCTTTGAATATATTGGATATTAGTTTTCTTTCAGATGTACAGTTGGTAAAGATCTTTTTCCAAACTATAGTATAGCTTGAGGTCAGGGACAGTGATTCAGGCTAGAAGTTCTTTTATTGTTGAGAACAGGTTTTGCCACCTCACACAAATCAGAATGGCTAAGATCAAAAACTCAGGGAACAGCAGATGCTGGAGAGGATTTGGACAAAGAGGAACACTCCTCCATTGCTGGCAGAATCAAAAGCTGGTAAAACCACTCTGGAAATGAATTTGGCAGTTCCTCAGAAAATTTGACTTAGTACTACATGAGATCCCAGCTATACCACTCCTGGGTACATGCCCAGAAGATGCTCCATCAGATATAAGGACACATGATCCACTATGTTCATTGCAGCCTTGTTTATAAAGCCAGAAGCTGGAAAGAATTCAGATATCCCTCAACAAAGTAATGGATACAGAAAATGTGGTATATTTACACAATGAAGAACTACTCAGCTATTAAAAATAATGAATTCATGAAATTCTTAGGCAAATGGATGGAGCTAGAAAATATCGTCCTGAGTGAGGTAACCCAATCACAAAAGAACACACATGGCATGCACTAACTGATAAGCCAGAATCTTGGAAAAGCCAAGATACAATTCACAGACTACATGAAGCTCAAAAAGAAGGAAGACCAAAATGTGGATAGTTCAGTCCTCCTTAGAAGCAGAATCAAAGTACCCATGGGACGAGATTCAGAGACAAAGTATGAAGCAGAGACTGAAGGAAAGGCCATTTAGAGATTGTCCCACCTGGGGATCCATCCCATATACAGTTACAAAACCCAGACCCTATTGCAGATGTCAACAAGTGCTAGCTGACAGGAGCCTCATATAGCTGTCTCCTGAGAGGCCCTGCCAGTGTCTGATAAATACAGAAGTTGATGCTCACAGTCAACCAATGGGCTGAGCACTGTGTCCCTAATGGAAGAGCTAGAGAAAGGACCAAAGGAGCTGAAGGAGTATGCAGCCCCATAGGAGGATCAACAATATGAACCAACCAGTAGCTCCAGATCTCCCAGGGACTAAACCACCAAGAGTAAATATGGAAGGACCAATGGCTCCAGCTACATATGTAGCAGAGGATGGCCTTTTCAGACATCAATGAGAGGAAAGGTCATTGGACCTATGAAGACTTAATGCCCCAGTGTAGGGGAATGCCAGGACCGGAAGTGGGAGTGAATAGGTTGGTAAGCCTGGTTGTGGTGATGGTGGTGGTGGTGGTGGTGGGGATGGGATATGGGGTTTTCAGCAGGGAAATGAGGAAAGGGGATTACATTTGAAATGTAAATAAAGCAAAATCTAATAAAAAGAAATCTATATATCTAAGTATAAGTTACTATGCTACTGTAGCTGACCTGCCTTCTATGATCCTCTGAGGCCAGAAACTTCAGTTTCTAGCACTTAGCACATCTTCCTCAAATAGCAAAGGATTAAGTAAATAGCCTTTCTATTATCTCAGCAGGAGCTGCTTGCCTCCAACTTTCAGCCTGATAGTCAGAAGTTGCAGGAAGAAAAGGAGACACTTAGAAAAAATGATTATAGCATTTATTACTAAGTTGTAAAAAGTTTCCTATGAAATCTAACTAAGGGGAAAGGCAAAAAGATTCTAAGCTGGAAAGGGGAAAAATTCTCTAAGGTGGCAAAAATTCTAGTAAGGTAAAAGATTCTTCCAGGAGTAGAAAAGAGAAAAATTCTAACTTCTCTTTGTCTTCAGTACTTACATATCTTTCAGAATATATGATCACATTTTACAAAGTTCATCACAAATTCACACAAAAAATCAAATCAAAGTGAAAAAGAAGTTATATATATATGTATGTATATATATATGTGTATGTATGTATCTTTGTATGTATGTATGTATGTATCCATTAGGACTAATTATATGGGGGTGGGGGGATTGGAGAGGTGGCTCAGCAGTTAAGAGCACTGACTGCTCTTCCAAAGGTCCTGAGTTCAAATCCAAGCAATCACATGGTGGCTCACAACCATCCATAACAAGATCTGACACCCTCTTCTGGAGTGTCTGAAGACAGCTACAGTGTACTTACCTATAATAATAAATAATTCTTAAAAAAAAAAAGTGTAATTATATGATTAAACATCATCACCTGTCTCTGATCCACAGGTTCACTGAAGGTTTAAAAACCATAACTAAATTATTAGTAAAATTTTGTATCTTCTGTCTTAGTACTTATAATAAGTTATTAGTTCCCTTTTGATGACCTTTGGTTCATTGTTTTACAACCTCTTGGAATGTGTTATGAGTAGAAAAATGTCTGTTTGCTATCTAAGAGTAATTAACTGGTAACGTTTGGGAGACTGGGGAATTCTCATTGCTGTTTTGATTATCAGAAAAGGACCTAATAGCAGTCCCACTATAAAAGAGCTTAATAATCACCGATATAATTTTAGGAATTTTTCTAGGATCATAATTAAAACTTAAGTCATCTATTTGTTTACATAGCAACACTAGAAGACAGTGCATCTTCGTGGCTCTGCAGAAATCTGCTCCAAATGGGTGCTATTACTTAGTGATTGTTATATACGTTTAATAATAACAGGAAAAACATATTAATAGCATGATTTTTTTTCTAAAATTAATCCCTTACAGCCTTGCTTAATAAGAGCTAACCTGTCACATATTATATAATAGTCTGAAGCAGTCCATCTCTGGACGATCACCTGCTAGTTATTAGTTTGTCCCATTATGGCTCCTGACACTATTAGTCTTGCAATATCTTTACCATGGGTATGGCTTCTATGGAAGCTCAATTAATATTAGGATTTCAATCCAGGAAAATGTATTGAAATAGCTTTTAAAGTAGAGTTAAATCTTTATAAAATAATGGATGTCCATGAACTTTGAAACTGGATATTGAAACTTTGAACTTTGAGACAGGTACTTGGACATTCCATCACTTGTGTACAGGGAGGGAAAGTTGCTATGAAGAGCCATGTTGATTCCTAAGAAAATGATCAGGCTTTGTAACAATGTAGATGACAGGGAAGCAGAAATACACTGTGCTTACCAACAACAAGTGAATAGCATTTTGGTGAAGTATAAATGTCAACATACATCTAGGTTCTTTCACTCAGGCTCCTGAAGTTAAAGAGTCAGCTTAGTATGAACCAAAATTAATAATTTTCCCAATATTTTGCCAGTACTTCAAAACAATACTACTTCATTTTTTTTCTTTCCTTGATATTTTAAGTGTCTGAAATATCCTTTAGTAATCTCCCGTGCCTCTTAAACTTTTTTCCTCTTGGCTTGTGATTAATATTGGGCTTGATTCTTTAAAACTATTTCCTGGTGTCTCTTCTATTTTAGTTCTTTATGTTCTCCTCTTCTTAAGTGGTTCAGCTCACAGATACCATTTTATAACACTACATCAAGTATTAACACAACCAAATGTTTATCTCTTCCAGACCTAGTACCTCTCTGTTTTCAATCTCAAGGAATAGCACATATTTGAATAGGCAGAAATTACTCTCTTTGACATCCCCTTTTCTTACTCACTGCTGCCATGTAAATTAGTGTGCATTTATTCCCTGATAATCCTTTCAATGTGTTCCCTCTATTGCCATTCCTTAAATGTATCAGTGCAATCACTGATACCCATTCAGAATAATCTTCTGTAGTAAGATCTCATAAAGTATCTTCTCAATGTACTGCACCTGAAGTAAAATGTTAAATAACAAATGAGATAGGATGAAATCTCTTTGGGGAGTGTTTTAACTCACTATAATAGTGCTGTATCTTTGTTATGCAAATTGTGGCCAAATTGCCTCTCTAAAAATATGTCATCAATTGGGAAATGAGTTTTAATTTATGTAAATAAAGAAATGCAGCAATTACTCCAGTAAATAATTCTCTGTGAAGTATTTAAGAATCTATCTCTTGTAAGATATACAGGATGAATTTTTCTCATGAACACTTAAGAACTTCACATCCTAAACATCCACAAGTGCTCCAAAAGCTGTCATTTTTTATTCTATAAATAAATGGGATATTTTCATCTGGAAGAAAATACATTGTAGTCACATCAATATCATTAATACTTAAAATGTCATTTACATTTGTAAGCAACCTGAATAATTAAAAATGTAAATTTAGCCTACTTAGGAGTAATAACTTTGTATGTGAGTTTTATGAGCTAAATTTCATTAGTTATTCATGGTATACCAACAATTAAAGAAACAAAGTACAGTAGCATAACAGTAAAATTCAGTACATAAACAAGTGGCCCTGTGGCACTTCACACAAAGTGGGATAGTTATTTTCTTGTCTATTAAGGAAAGTAAATTAATCTGGGAAATGTTCAGAGCCTCCAAACACACAAAATTGCTTTCAAATGAAATAGATATTTAGAATCTTTCTCTCAATTTATTGTTAACTCACACTCAACTTCCCTAGTGGCTACACTATCAATAACAAAATAAAATAACATATTTATTACAGAAAATTGATCTTATAGATTAAATTTTCATTTATTTTAACCAAATGCTGCAGCAGAAGATAAATAAGGACTATTTAATATCATCCAAATTAAACAACCAAAACAAAAATAGGAGTTCTTTGTTATTAAGATTTTTCAGAGTTCATAGTAGCTCACAGAATCTTAGTGGTAATCACAGAGTCTGCATGGAATCTGCTCTGGGTCTCCTATGTATATGCTCTGGTTGTTTAGCTTGGGGATTTTGTATGACTTCTAACAGTGGAGTGGGGGAGTCTTTGACCCTTTGTGTGACCTTGGGACACTTTTTCTCCTATAGTATGACTGTATTTTTTATGCCTTGCTCAGGTGATATTATTGGGAGTCCTTACCTTTTCTTTCTTCCTCTATTTTATTTTATTTTTTAATTTATTCACTCTACATCTAGCTCACTAGCTTACCACCCCCTTCTGGTTACCCTCATCCTCCTTCTCTCTCCCTTTCTCTTCTAAGCAGATGGGAATCATTGGATATCCTCTCACCCTGGCACTTCAAGTCTCTGTAAAGCTAGAAGCTTCCTCTCCCACTGAGGCCAGACAAGGCAGCCCAGCTAGAACATAGGCAGCAGCTATTGGGATAACCTCCACTCCAGTTGTTCAGGACCTGCATAAAGACCAAGCTGCACTTCTGCTGCATATGAGCTGAGAGGACTAGGTCGAGCCCATGTATGTTTTGTGGTTGGTGTCAGTCTCTTAGAGCCCCAATGGTCCAGGTTAGTTGACTCTGTTGGTAGAGGAACAGTAGAACTGGGGAACTAGAGAAAAGTACTTGGAGAATTGAAGGGAGAGATAAATATGGCTGTGATATATTGTATGAGAACAATAATCAAATGAAAAATAAGTTTTCATGGTAGAAATTCAAAGCAAGTTTATGTTTTCATTCTGCATCAGAAAAGTGTTCCTTAGAGAGAAACTTAAATATTTGCATTGATTTTTAAGTTGCTCCCTAGAAGTTGTGTTTATTTAGAATAGACATTCTGACATTCTTGTCTTTCCTTGAATGATTTAAGCATTTCTCATCATCAAAGTTGTGTCTTTACTACTACTATATAAATGAGATTTTCTTTCTCTTTTCTTCTTTTTTTTCTCTAACTTGTCTCTCCATCTCTCTTCCATCTTCTTTGGAAAATGAAAACAAATTAAAACAAAATATGCTGTCAATACCATATCGAAAATCAGATTTGTTCAAAATCACATGAAATTAAAACAAAACTCTTAAGGGTTATTTTAATGTTTTAGTTTGTATTTTTTACCTTTTGCTTTTTTAAAAATATGAAGTCTATTCTGTTTCTCTCTCTCTCTCTCTCTCTCTCTCTCTCTCTCTCTCTCTCTCTCTCTCTCTCTCTCTCTCTGTATGCTTGCAAGTTAGTAAAGGTGCCTCCAATGGCCAGAAGAAAACATTGTGTCCCTTACAACTGGAGTCACAAGAAATTGTGAGTCACAGACTCACATACTTGGTATTATCTCCCATGCAATAATTACCTTTAATACAATCACATAATTAAATTGTATATTTTAAATTCTTTAGAATGCACACATATGTTAAAGTATTCATTTTGAAAAAATTTTAAAAAGTCATGTGGTATTCTATAAATACCATTCAATCCTCACATACACTATTTCTATCTGGTGTGAAAGGCATCGAAGGCACAGATAGCCAGAGGAGTAGTACAGAGTTCTCACTTGGTGGTTTTAAATATATTTCTTTTCAAAATTCATGTTCTAGTCCCTATTTCAAATATTTACCACAATGAGAAGCACAAATTTCTGAATAAAACTGATTTTAAAACTGGAAATATTTAATCACACATTACACATATATGTCTGCTTACATATATAAAGTTATACTGCAGATATTTTCAGATATATATCCACAATCACAAGTGTATTTTGTGACATATTTCATCAAAATGGTGGATTGAAGAAGGAAATAGGATACAATGTTCACCAGAGAAAAGTATTAGAAAGAAATTATGAGTCGGTATTAGTTTGCTGGTTGGAGTTGAGAAATTAGCCGTAATTAATAACACACTAGCATCATTAAGGATCACAAACCTGGGAGTATTCCTTTTAGGGTAGTGCAAAGAAATTGTGTTCCAGAGGATATCATGGCTGTACCTTGTGCTGAAAGTCAAACTTGATAATGTGTAAGTCTTCCAGGTGGTACTAATTTTGAAGTTATGAAAGGGTCATGAGGAGCAGGTAGGTCTTCGATGCCTAGAGATCCAGGGGAGGCAATTAATATCATCAGTTGCTTAGGGCTGAAGGGGTTGTGGATAAAAACTGAGGATTAGCACCATGTTTCAGGATCAGCTTCCACAAAGAGAGTAAAGGAGAGACAGCTGATATATATCCAGCTGGTCCATACTGAAATGACATTTTGGGTTTTCTAGTTCCAATAGGAAAAGATCAAGGAAATAAGCAAAAATTCTCTCTCTCTCTCTCTCTCTCTCTCTCTCTCTCTCTCTCTCTCTCTCTCTCTCTCTCTCTCCCTCTCTCTCTCTGTCTGTCTGTCTCAATACAGGCTACTTAGGATATTTATATTCCTTGTAGTTTAATGTATTATATTATATTGTATTATGTATTATATTATCATACTACTTAGGATATTTATATTCCTTGTAGTTTAATGTATTATAGGAATCGTAGGTGTGCAAATGAATGGGTCTCTTTGTCTATTCCTATTTCTTCAGAATTCTCTTGGGCTCTATTCCCTTTGTTTATTTTGTCATTTTTGGGTTTTGTTAGTTTATGTATTATTTTAATATATTTTATTTCCTTTCACTATACTACTATTCTCTAGAAGTCTGTGTTTTCTGATCAGTGACAGAAAATGAGTGCATCTGAATGGTGGGAGGACTGGAATAACTGAGAGGAGTAGAAGAAGTGGAAACCATAATTGAGATGTAGTACTTGTAACTCTGACTGTCCTGGAACTCATTCTGGAGAACAGATTGGCCTCAAACTCACAGTTCTGACTTTTTCTGACTCCTGAGAGCTGGAATTAAAGGCATGTGCCACAACTGCATAGTTTCTCTTTCCAATGACTTTATCCTTCCTCTTCTCAAGTCTCCTGACACCTAAATGAAGTGTACATCTCATAACTCTTTCTTTAAAAATGATTTGTAGGTCACTGAATTTCTCAATCTGCTCTCATTTGTTAGTTGATATATTGAGGTGATACTTAAATTACAATGATATCAGTTAACTTTAAGTGGGCTTTGATATTAATTTTGCATTGAAATCCTTGTAGTAAATACTGTCTATCATTTATGACTAATGATAAATTTTTGTTGTTTCTTTTCACTAATGTTTGCATTAAATTAAAAACAATAAGCTGAAATAATCCTGAATGAATCCTGCATGAGACATCAAAAATAGCATGCTCGAAACAAAGTTATTGTCTACCATACTAGAACTAGTGAAATAGAGAAAAAGTTATACCTCAAACATTATTAAATAGAAAGAAAAATTATATAAAATCTTCTCTTACCTTATAAATATATCATTATATTTGTAGTAAAGATGTAAAGATAAGTCATTGAGTTCAGATGAACTAAAAACCAATATCATTTTGTGAAAACATTCTTTTCCTATTTTATTAAATTCATTAACTATAGAGTCAGAGTCTTACTGCTCCATGTTTTTAGAAATAGAAAATGAACAGAAAAATGATTAAAGGTAAGTCTATAGCAGCTTAATCCCATGGCATGCCCCTAATAAAAACAAATGTTCTTATAAAACTGTTGTAAAAGTTAACAGTACTTGCTCATAGCAACAGAATTTCCATTCATCTGTTACAGTTTTGCTTGTTTTCCTGTCTAATGATTTTAATCATTCAGATTGTGTTTTTCAGCCACTCCTTTCCCTGCAAATACTGACCCTTAGCTTCTGTGGCACTAGCCATCTGGAACTATGTGCCTTCTTCCTTTCCCATCACTGAAGACCTAATTCATTGTGTGCTAAAGTACAGAACTCTCCCTTAGTCCAGTAAGATTTTAGAGATGAGTTATAGCTTGAATACTCATGATCTCCTGTCCAGTTCTGAAACACAGCCAAACTGTTGCCACTACAGTTAAACAAGATAGATTTTCTTTGTTAGCAATGAACATAAGATCGAAAGAAATACAACATCAACTGTTCCCATTGTTCCTGTATTTTTGTATCAGCCAACTGAAATATATATCTAGAAAAGATTTCATTCAAAACATTTCTATTGAAAAACAAATGATGATGCTCATACTATAATAAATACAAATAAGACAAATAAGATAGTCTTAAAATAATTTACATTCTTGGTTTCGATATTGTAAAATGAGTGGGTTAGATGTATTTTGCATTATGATTCTCAATAATACATGCTTATATATTACATTTAGATATAAAGGAGTTATTTTCAAATAATAGCAAACAACAAATTTTCTCAAATACAAATCAGCTTTGACAAAATAAATTGGTTTTTCAATACTCCATCGTAGCCTGTGGATATTCCACCCTGAATTGTCCAATGCCATCTATATTCCAGAAGTATTAGTATATCAAGGATCTTTGGAAAAGATAAAAATATCAGTGTGTATATCTTAAAGAATATTTAGAATTTATCACTTTTATTATCAGTCTAGGCTTAACACAAATATACTTTATTAGCTATGAATTGTTATGAAATAAACCGGCTGTATTAAATGGTCTGCACAATCTTGTGTTTACCTCAATATCTTTTTATTCTTCCCTCTTTTATGTCAAGATTTTTTCTAGAATGTAAAAACTCAAGGGAATAATTTTTCAGTTACTTTGCAACCACAAGAACATGTGATAAGGTCTAAGTAAAGGTATAGCATAATTAATAGAGAAAGAGTTATTATTTCCCTTATGATGCTTCAAATGATGCACATTAAGGTATATTTACATTGTCCAGGGATCATTTCTACACGTTAACCCTTAAAATAATATTCTCGATTTCTCTCTAATTTTATTTAACTCCTGCTAATAAAATATGTGCAGTAAAGTAATTCTAATAAACCCAATATTCTTTACTGCCTGTTTGCATGAATAATGCTTCCTTTCTCTTTAATAACTCCATAGAATTTTTAAGCTACTGATTGCATTGAATAATTACTTCCATGCTTCTGTTATTGATTTGTAATGCATATGATTTCTGTAATCTCCTGATTATTGCAAGAACTGATATTGTCCTTTAGTAAAGATCATAATTTATGTCTATAATTTAGACAGGTTACCTGTATCTAGCCCTGGGTATTCTTGAATTCACCATGTAGACCAGGGTGGCTTCAAATTCACCATAATCTTGCTGCCTCTGCTTCCCAAGTCCTGTAAATATAGGTATGTACCACCATGACTTGATCAGAATGTATGTCTTATTTCAAATGCATCAAAGATGCATGTGATTGTTTTGCAGTTATAGATTATAGAATATTTTAGCTTAAATGTAGATCTACATTTCTTTTAAAAAGTTCTCTGATCAAATATGTAGCGATATGTTATAAAGAGAGACTAACCTCTTCTTTCATTTATCAAATTCTAATTTTGTCATTCTAAACTAAAGATGTAAAATTATGTTTAATTTTAGGTAAATAATAAGTCCTAATGGATTTCTCAAAAATCTTTAATAATAGTTCATATCCCTCCCATCTTCTGTATTGATCCTGCTCATCCTGCCCAATTAAATCCCTCTCAACTTTTTTCTTATTTTTACTTTTAAATCACTTATATATTACTGGTCCCTTTTAGGTAACCCCCACAATGATCACTTTTCACTTTTCTGGTTCTATTGTTACTCCAGGTTACATACCTACAGGATATGTTACTACAGGTTACATATCTAGAGATCTGGGTGTAGGAACTACAGATGACAGAGAAGATGCAGTGTTTCTCGCTCTGAGTCTGGTTACTTCATTGAACATAATATTTTGTAGTTTTATTCATACATAAAATTTAACACTATTAATTGCACTATAAATACTTACTTTTATACCCAAAAGGAACAGTATCTCTCATTCCTCATCAAACTGTTTAGGAAGGATTAGGTGATCTGACCTTATTGGAAGAGATTACCACTGGGGCTAAACTTTGAGGTATCAAATCCCCATGCCATTCTTAGGAGCTCTCTTTTTCCCTCAATATTGTTGGTCAGATGCAAGTTTTCAGCTACTGTTCCACTGCCATACCTGTGTGATTGCTACCATGCTCACAGCCATGATAGTCATGGACTCTAATCCTCTGAAACCATAAGCCCTAATAAACTCATTCTTATATAATTTATCTTGATTGTGCTATCTCTTGAGAGCAATAGATAAGTGACAAAGACATCCCTAATCTAGAAGACACTGGTGATGAACCACTTAATAGAGAATGTGTAATGACGTTTGAATAACACATTTTTCTCTTCCATAAACTGTAATTTTTCATCATTGTTCAAACATGATTTTTCCTCAGTCTCCTAAAGTTCTTATTATTATATTGCATGTAGTTAATTGAGAGGAAGAATTAGAGTACTCCAGATAAGACTACCATGATAAAATATTTAAGGAAAATTCTGCTACTCTTGTGAAAGATAGTGTAAATAACTGTATGCAGGATATCTTATCTGTGACTGCAGTAAAAATGTCTTTAGTCCCTCAAATAGGTTGCAACCTACAGGTTGAGAACCACTACTCTAATATTTCTTATGAACATAAATATATAATCTATAAATAAAATACCTACAAACCAAATCAACAATAAATCAAAATTAATCATCTCTTGTGATAAAGTCAGCTTTATTTTAGAGACACAGAGATGATCTAACATATAACATCAGTAAATGTAATGTACTACAGGCATGTAACTTAAGTGAGAGAACAGACTGTCCAGATGGTGTTTCTAAGAGACAGGGATCATGAGAAGCACAAACATCTTTTGTGGCTAATGGAGAAGACCTGAGTCTCTACTATACTATAACTTCTGGAGAGTCTAGAGTTATAAAGGGCATATATAAACTTAATAAGAAGAATATAAAGCAAGGCCACAACCAAAATTATGTTAGGTGGAGAAAAACTCAAAGCATTATCACTAAAATCAGGAGAATGTCACTTATGTTCACTGCCTTTATTCCTGTTCAGTACTTAAAGTCTTAGCTAGTACAGTAAGGAAATTGAATGAGTTACAGGCGTATAAAAATAGGAACATTTAAAAAAATCAAATAACACTCTTTACAGATGATATGTTTCTATTAAAAACCATCCAAAGAGTAAGTCTCTCACAACTGATAGAACATTAAGTAAAGTAGTAGCATACAAAATTAAACACAAAACAGCACCTTTCCAATTTATCAAATACAAACTTTCTAAGAAATTAGGGAATCCCATTACCAAGAATCACAGTATATGTTTTCTTGAGATATTACCATTTATATTTAATCACATACATTGTACACATTATCTTTCCATTAATTTATTTATTCACTTTACTTCCAGTCCTCACTTCTCTCCTCCCAGTCTCAATCTTACAAATCTCTCCCCCATTATCCCATTCCCTCCTCCTCAGAGAAGGGGAAGACCTACTTGGACACCAGACTACTCCCTACCACTGCAGGACTAAATGTATCCTTTCCAACTGAGGCCTGGCCAGGTAGTCCAGCTAGGGGAAGAAGATCTAAGTAGGGGGCCTTATATGAATTATTTTTGCCAGTTTCTCATTTTACATGTTAATGTCCCTCCCTCAGCATTTTCCTGGAATAATACTGTTTACTTTCATGAATGAAAAAGTATTTGATTACCTATAATTTCTCTCATTATAGTAGGTGGGACTTTAAAAAATTATAGTTCCAAGTATGCAATGCATTTTACTAAGGCAGGCATTTGAATTTTATTTGAAAATACTCAGATTTTTAATACAAATGTAGGTAGTTTATAAGCAAAGTTGTATGCATTCTTAAACACAATTATTTTGCTATTGTCCTTCATTTTCTGATAGTTATATCAAAAATAAAAATTGGAGAAATTACTTTTTTTTAAGGTTTATGATACAAAGATATTCAAAGTCTCATGTAAAACAGTATTAATGTTACACTTCATGAATCAGTGTTATGGCAAAGGAAGAATACAATTTTGAACTAGTGAAATTTGGTTTTAACAGATAACATTGTGTTAAGAAACAAAGTCTCCTCAAGTGCATCCTCCAACTCCTCCAATGGGGATCCTGCGCTCAGTCTAAGCTTGACTTCTAGCATCTGCCTCTGAATCTGTAAGGCTCTGGAAGGGCCCCTCTGGAGACAACAATAACAGGCTCCTTTTGGTATGAACTTCTTGTCATACATAGTAGTGTCGGGTACTGATGACTTTTATAGGATGAATTCCCAGGTAAGACAGTCTCTGAGTGGCCTTTCCTCAGTCTCTGCTCCACAATTTGTCTCCATAATTGCTCCTATGAGCATTTTGTTCCCTTTCTCAAAGGAACCAAAGCACCCCCACTTTGATCTTCCTTCTTCTTGAGCTTCCTGTGGTCTGTGAATGGTAGCTTGTTTATTTGGAGCTTTTGGGCTTATCCACTTAGCAGTGAGTGCATACCATTTGTGTTCTTTTGTGATTGGGCTACCTCACTCAGGATGATACTTTCTAGTTCCATCCTAAGAATTCCATGAATCCATTGCTTTTAATAGCTGAATAGTACTCCATTGTGTATATATACCACAATTTCTGTATCCATTCCTCTGTTGAAGGACATCTGGGTTCTTTCCAGCTTCTGGCTATTATAAATAAGGCTGCTATGAACATAATGGAACATGTGTTCTTATTACATGTTGGAGCGTCTTCTCAGTATATGTCAAGGACTGGTATACCTGGTCCTCAGGTAGTACTATGTACAGTTTTCTGAGGAAGCACCAAACTGACTTCCTCTTCTTCCCCCTAAGAAATGACAGCATGAAGAATTCATAGTTTATTAAGCTACAAAGTCTGTTAATTTATGTACCATAAAGATACTTTTTTTTCTTTTTTTTATTATTTTCTAAGATTTTTTATTTACATTCCAAATGATTTCCCCTTTCCTGTATCTTTATGGTACATAAATTAACAGACTTTGTAGCTTAATAAACTATGAATTCATAACCATTTTTTTTGTTTTTGCTTGATTTGGGTGTTTGTTTTTTTTAATTTTTTTATTTCATAAATTTTATTATTTAAAAACTTACTAACAAATAAAAATATCACATACCAAAAAAATGACAGTATGGTTTGATGAAGGCATCTCAATAATGACTGGGTGTTTCAAATTTATTTTGTTTTCTGATCATTGTCCAATTGTGAGTCTCTGTGTTAGTTTCCATACACATAGTGTTTGTTCAAAAGAAGAAATGCTAGTTAATTAAGTAGTAATATGTGAAAGATGATAATTAAAAGATAGCTTATAAATTGTAGATGAATAGACATGATATATAAATACATAGATCAATGATAGATGACAGATTGATGGATAGATATATAATAGGGTTAACAACAGAAAGGAAGTAAGCCAATGCAAATACTATCTACAGGTTATGAAAAATTACTTTCCAATGGAGAAATTTGACCTCAATATTTTATATCTCCTTAGTCAACTTCTACTACTTTAGACCCTGATTCCTGTGATGTAATCTAAATAGATTTTTTTGTCTTTTATTTTATTCTCCATGCTCCTAATACCAAACTAGTCATAAGAAAATCAAGCAAAAACCCAATAAAGGACTTTATTCGATATTATTGACTAGTATAGTGACCACAATCATAATAAAACTGACAAGGTTATATGAATACCAGAGGAAATAAGTTCCTAAAGATAGAATGTTAAGTAGATCACAGTATACAAGAACTTATTCTAGGAAACAAAGGAAAAACAACCAAAAAGATATCCACCAAAGCTAAGGAAACACAAAGAAGAAATATGTATTTCTAGAATCTGGGATCTTCTTGTGTCCAGCTGGCTGAAAGTTCTGTGAGTCTCCTGACAACATGACTCCTTTGAGAATTGTTGACCCCTTGGCCTCCTATGCCACCTCCACACCTCCTTTGGCTCTAGTGAGTTCCCTTCCTTCTCTGTGCACATACTGGTTAGGTGTCATGCCCCTCTTCTAATCAAGGAGAGTTTGGTGCTTTCAATGTATGCCTTGTTTCACGTCCTGTGGCACACAATTTCTTAGTCATCATTGTAAAGACACCTCTAATTGCCTCACCTCTCCTACCCTGCCTTCAGATCACTCCAGTCATCCCTTCTCTCCAAATCCACTTGGCATATCCATGTGTATTATGGACAGCACATTTGGACTCAATACCTGCCATGCTTCAGACTGAGCTCTATCCCCTTGAAATACCCTTAAGATATACATTCTGATGCTTCGCCTTGAGATACCACCAATGTGAGCTCTAAACTTATATAAAATATAATAGTATACATCCAAATTACCAGCTGCCAAAGAAAGAAAACAAAATAATAATAACTTAATACTAAACTCATCCATTTACAGTTCTGTAGCAACATTGCCTAAAGTGAACATTACATAAATTGAATATACAGAAATAAAAAACAAAGAAACAAAAGAAACAACAACAAACAACAATAAAATAACTACATTTAATGAGTTCAAAGATACAATGAGGACACCCACACAAGGATGAACATGAAGACAAGAGCAAAAAATTATTGAAGTCCATAACCATAAGAAAAAATGAATAGCTAAATGAATTTATTTAGCTAAATGAAGAGATAGAAATACTAAAAAAAACTCAAACTGAAATAAAATATAAATGCAAAAACACAAAAAGATTAATAAAAATAAAGTGGACAAACCTCTATCAGAATATATGAGGTTGAAGATAAAATAGCATGCTTTAAAGATAATGTACAAGAACTACATCAAACTAAAATTTACTGAATTATTTTTTATGAAGTGAAGAAAAATCTCAAAGAATAATTTTTCCATTTCTTTTATTGAAAATATTTTCTTTTCCCATACAATACATTTAAATCACAGTTTCCATTCACTCTACTTCTAGAACCCTGTAAATTCCCAACTACCTCTTTTCCACCCTGTTTCTGCTTCCTCATCAAAAAACAACAGGCCTCCAAGGGACAACATCTAAATAGGGCAAAAGAAGATACAAAAAGATAAAACAACATTTTAAAAATAAGAAATCTTACTAAAATATAATTGAGCAATACTCTAATTTGATATTGACATGTAGAATAATGAGACCAGGGAAATGTTAGAAAATTATTTGATTCCTACTTAAGACATTACATTTTTGTAGCAATGTAAAACTCTGTACATAGAGTAAAAACACTACAAGTGTCTTTGAATATGTACCAAGATGTTCTAGGCAAATTCCCTGGGACTGCATTCCTTGGGGCAGATGCTATAAATAGTGGATAAAAGAAAACCAAAGTATACCAATTCACTTGATGCAACTGGGTGAGACCTGCACAAGGAGTCTCATTCATTTTTCACTCGACTTTGACTTAGTATTTTTATCTCTCTATGGGCAGAAAACTTAACTGTTCATGCCATTTTCTCTCACTCTCACATTGAGTTATATGATTCCATGGAGCTTATAATCCAGAATAGAAAAAAACAAGGAATGAAAGGGAAATTTCAACTGAAAGCAGAATATAAGTCAAACCTTAAAATAATTTTTATATAACAAAATACTTAACATATTTAAATGAAAATAAATATATGAAATAAATGAATTACTATTTATATTTCAGTTTAAACTATCTAGAAAAGAGTATACTAAAATAATGCATAATACAGAAACACCTTTACATCCTCTAAGAAAGTCATATGACTTAGAGGTAGTGCCAGGAAGCCAGAACGTACTTATTAACAGATTGTGTTCCTTAAGATAACAATATTCATCATAGAAGTTTTAGCTAAGAAACAAGAAAGGTAATATAAAAGTTAATTTGAGTAAAATAAAGATTATCACATGAAAAACTCACAAAGGTATACATTCAGGAATATATCAAAATCCTAATGAACATGCAGAACATTTTGTACAACTTGAATAAATTGATTCATGGGTCAAGCATTAGTCAGATGAGATTAACAAAAGGGCATGCTAGGAATTGCATTAGTCATATAAAATAGTAACAGAGAAAAAGATTCTATATTTGATCTTTTCATTTTTCACAGAAGTAAGATATCTTTTCTACCAACCAGGCATATAATTATGTATTATCCCTATTGATAACAGCCACGAGTATAAGAATTAAATGATAAAAAGAGGATTGATTATTGTCTGATCTTTTTCAGATACTGCATGTGCTAAACATATAGAAATTTCTCATTAGAGTAGTGATACTGTTATCAAATATCCTTCTGTTTTTGTATAGTTTTTCTGATACTTACCAGTGTAATACATACATATCATTCTTGCTAAAACTAGAATCAGATCAGAGTCTATTTGGTTTTCAATTCATTGACAAGAGATTCTCATTATCAGAACCATAAATCATTAATCTGAAACAAAAAATATGAAAAATATTGTTCAATATAAGGAAATCGGAATAACTCAATCAGAAATAAAAGTGTTATAAAACATGATTCCAATTATCAGTATTGTGAAAATGTTGAAGGTAACTCTCAACACAGAGTTGAATTTTACAACTTATTTTCATGATCCTCACTTTCATAGCATTCATATAGTCCTGTGTGTGAACCGCACAGCTTTACAAACACACATACACACACACATACACACACACACACACTCACACATACACACAGCAAAAAGGGATAGAGTGAGAGAGGGAGAGATAGATTGGATAGATGATAGACAGATAGATAGATAGATAGATAGATAGATAGATAGATAGATAGATAGATAGATAGATAGATAGATAGGAGGGATAGATCATCTTAAAATAATTTATTGTGATCACTACAATGTGTCAGATGATTGTAATATTTGTACAATCATGCTTTGTGACATCACACAGCTGCACTCCAGGACAAGAGTTTGGATCTCACAGCTAATGTGCTCTGTGTGCTCAAGGGACATTTTATACTATACCTTGGATGGTTTTATAGTAAATTCTTTCCAACGATGCCTGTTTCATTTGCTAAAACATACTGGAATAATATTTGTTTCACATGATTGTATGTATATGTTGCATGGATGGAATGTACAGTAATGTCAAGGCACACTGTATAAATCAGTGGATAACATTCTAGAGTTTGTTTACTATTACCACCTTGGAGTCAGAAGTGAATCCCCTTTGCACAGGTAGAAGTTTTTATCACCTGTGCAAGCTTACTGAACATAAAGTACTAATAGCTTGACATGATTATGACAAAAAATTGAGAAACCAGTTCAATTTTGCAAAAAGAACTTAATTTTTCTTATAATTTTGAATTTGTATTTAGTATAACTAAGCATTAATGAATATAAAGTCATTTAAATGTGCAACAGATACTAATGTTTCCTTTTTTGTAGTGGTTTGACCAGCCCCACTATAAGGTAGACTGGTGCTCTATTCCTGAACTGTATTGCTAGTTTTTTTTTTACCTTCATTTAATGTTTTTTATGTATTAAATTTATGTCTTGATCTCATCCACCTCCTTTCTCTCCTCCCAGTTCTACCCTCATGCAGCCCTTCCCTCATTTCCCCTACTTTTTCCCCTCAGAGAAGGAAAAGCCTCACATGGGTATCAACCTGCCATGGTACATCAAGTTACAACAGGACTAAGTGTATCCTCCCTCATTGTGGGCAGATAAAGCCGTCCAGCTAAGGAAAGGGAATCCAAAGACAGGTGACAGATTTAGAAACAGTCCCCAGTCTAGTTGTTAGGAGACCCACATGAAGATCAAGCCACACATTTGCTACAAATGTTTGGGAGACTAGGTTCATTCCATGCAGGCTCTTTGGTTGGTGGTTTAGTGTCTGTGAAGCCCCATGGGTATAGGATAGTTGACACTGTAGTTCTTTTCGTGGTATCCTTAACCGCAAGTTACCTCAAGCTCCCTCAATCCTTCCCCTATCTGTTCCACAAAATTCCCAGAGCTCCAATTTATGTTTGACTGTGGTTCTCTGGTTCTGTTTCCATAGGCTACTGGATGAAGCCTCTCAGAAGACAGTTGTCCTAGACTCCTGTCTGCAATCATAGCAGAGTATCATTCATATCTTAATGGGTTAGCTCTCTCCAAATTGGATGTGTCTCAAGTTGGGCCAATCTCTGCTTCATCTTTATCCTGGCACATTTTGTAGGCAGGACAAATTTTGGATCAAAGTTATTTAGGTAGTTTAATGTCCCCTTCCATTGACAGAAGTCCAGCCTGGCTATTGGAAGTGGTCATTTCAGAATCCATATCTCCAGCTGCTAGGATTCTCAGCTAACGTTAGCCCTTTAGACTACCAGGATCCTCATGGTTCCAAGTCTCTGAGTCCTCCCAGAGTTGTTTCCCTACCGAAGTCCATTGTCTCTCCTAGACCTTCCTCTCCCTCTTTCCCCACACCTGATACCTACCACATTGGATCCCTTTTGTGCTATTAATGGTGTCCTATGCCTGACAGAGGTTTTCAGTTTCATGAGGTCCCATTTATTAATTTTTGATTCTGAGCTGTTGGTGTTCTGTTCTGGAAGTTGTCTCCTGTGCCACTGTGTTCAAAGCAGTTCCCTAATTTCTCTTCTATTAGATTTAGTATATCCAGTTTTATGTTGCAGTCTTCTATTCTCTTGGACTTGAGTTTTGTTCAGGGTGATAAACATAGATCTACTTTCATTCTTCTATATGCGTGCATCCTGTTAGACCAGCATCATTTGTTGAAGATGCCTTCTTTATTTTTCCCATTACATTGTTTTGATAAGTTGTCCATAATTTGTTCACATTGCTTGAATACCATCCTCATGTCTGGGTAGACTATGAACTTGTTATCCTTCTGCCTGCCTCATTCTCTGGAGCAACTGGATTATGGGCCTATTCCACCAAGCCTATTTGACATTTCTGGTAAAGCAGCATTTTTAATCCTCTCTCAGGTATACAGAGAAATAACCTCCTTTCCTAGTACATGCTGCTGGAAATGACATGTGATTATTGTGTTCCAATATGTCAACAGAGGAAATATTTATTGCTTTTATGCCAAACATGTAATTTCAATTTGACACCTGCAAGAATTCTATAACCCTATGTTGCAATTGAAACACACAGTCAGGACAATGAAGGCTATCCTAGACTATATCATTACTTCACAGAAGACACATGTCTATGGATTTGCTGCCTATATTAAGCAAATAGCTTTCCCATGCTGTATCAGAGGTATTTTTCGTGAATGCTGACTTTATCCTTATCTATCCTGGATTATATAAAATTATTTTCTTATTTAGTCCATATTTTCATGCTATTAATACAATTCAGTTTACATCAATACATTTTAGTCTCCAATATTTTGAATATCATTATAATAATCTGAGAGCTCAGATGTAACTCATCTTTAATTAAATTTAATTAAAATAAAGGTAATAACCTCTCCAAAACCTGATAATTATATTGAAAATACAAAAGGGAGATAAACAATTTACTTGTATCATATTAATGTTAGGATAGAGTACCTATAGAGTTCAAAAGGATCAAATATACTAATCATAATTATGAGAAATGAAACACTGGAAAAGCTCTTAAATATGTGTTCAAACAGTATTCTTGTGTTCTGGAAATGCAAATTTAAAATGTACTTTGAGAACATAGATTAACTGAGATAAAAGCAGCAGGTCTAACTGCTATTGTCCTACAGTGCAGCTACCTGATGCCATAAAATATCATGGCACAAATATTGTCCCTTTATGTCACTATAAAGTTCACTTTACTGGGGAACAATCAGTACTACTCAATATAATACCTAGGCTTAACATTACTAATTGTATCACTATAAACCAATTTTATAGAGTTGTAAAAAGTAGAGATAATGCTGTCAGGCTTAATATTAATGATTCAAATAAACACACTACTATATTCTCTGAGTATATCTCCTGCAAACCAATATGCAAACACTAAGTAGAAAAACAGATATAAAGGTCTGCTGTAACTGCAAGAAAAACCTATAAAGATAGTGTGCAACTCTTTTAAACATCTACTACTTTATTTAACAAAAAACGCAGGTTTATTTAATGTTAAATCAAAACAAATAACAATCATTACATTCTCTCTCTAAAGTATGAAAGAGGCATATATGTCTTATTCTATGTCAATACTTATTTGATTGGAGAGACCCATCATAATTACTTATTGATTCAAAAATTGTTTAGAGTAATCATTTTAAAATCTGTATCAAAACAGAATATCCTCCACTAGCATCTTATCCATTTCTACACAGTTCTGAACCGCCTCTCCACAGATAAACATAATTAAGTCAAGTCTCAAGTGTCAGCATCTGAAAGACTCAGGACACTTTTATTTTCAAATCCTTGTCCAGAATATAAAATATTGATGTTGTTGCTGATTTCTCCATTATTTTTGAACTGCACAAATTTTATTTCTTTTACTTCCATAAAATGAAAACTTATTCTCAGCACTACTAATGTGTTTCACTCAGAGACAATATTTATGCAAAAGAACATTTAACTGCCCTCATACTATGGTCATAAGTTTTGCTCCATTGTGGAAAATATTAAGAAAATCACCATGCTAAGGGAAAATGCCTTTCAAAAGCAAGAAAATGCTCTAGAAGTTAAAGTCTATTGAAAAAAAAAAACAAAATAAGTGTATAGTGTTACACATGAGAATTAAAATGATCCTTGTAGAGTTGCTTTTTCTAAATGTTTGTTTTACATAAAACAAATTCTTGTTACAAATTGTATCAGAATGTTATTGACAAGTAAATCACAACTGTTAGCAAAGTTGAATGACATCCCCAATGATCACTTATATGATAAAAAACACCTATTTTTTTTTCTTTATCAGGACATGTCTGCAAATCAGTAACTAGGTGCTTTCCATGACTAAAAGATGGATTGCAACCATGTGGGAGAAAAACAATCAGGCATAAATGCTATTGTGGATTTTTCATATCTTAAGGGAGGATCAGTACTAACCAATTATAACAGTAAGTCTGGTTCAGTTACCTGTTCAAGGAAAAGTCTTCCTGAGAATGTGCCTTATAAACTGAGACTTCAGAACATTCTGAAATTTAATAAGGAAATGCGAATAGGAAATGCCTCTCAAGGTAAATAAAAGGTCCAGATGAAGTATCTCTGATTCCCTGAAGTATTTGATCCCATGAAAAAGAAATATCAGTATAGCTGTCACATGTTGACAGATGGGATGAGTGACATTAGATGAGGCTAGAGTTAAACAACATGGGGTGCTGCAGAATATGATATTGTATTTTAATGAGAACCATAAATGATGTTATGACTGTAGAATACATTAACTAATTCAGAGTTGGTAAATACTGAACATTGTAAACAGCTAGTGGACTATTATTATTATTGACTAACTCCAAATAATACCAAAAGTCGTACTGTAAAATTCTGAGTTTAATTATACCAGCTCTCTGCTCATAGGTTAAAATAGCCTCCTGTCTTTTTCAAAATAAAATCTTCAGCCCATCCAATAAAATTATACACTAAACATCATTCTTCCCCATTGTTTCTCTTGACCAGTTTTTTCTTTTCCTGATTTGGTTACCTTGTCTATAACAGCCATCTGATCTTCTCACTATGGCTTAATTATGCTGAAGGTCATTCTGTGTATGGCTCCTAAGTCAGAGGTCCTTTCTGCAGAATTATTATTTTTTAAGAACCACATGAATGACTTTACCTCTTTTCTTTAGTGTTTTTTTGGATATGTATATTGCATACTATACATATAAATAATTTTTGCATTTTATTTATACGTTTATATGTATTTGTAGTTTGGCACAATGCATTATTATTGGCAGTTGCATTATGTACCATGTGCACGCTGAGAAATAAAATATATTCCTCTTATATTCAGTATGAGCTACTAATCACTGAGCCATCTCTTTAGGCCTTCCACTTCCAATTCCTTTCTTATTCATTATTAACACGTGATGCTCCCATTGATCCCTCTAAAGTGTGCAAAGTGTGTATGTTTGATGTATAGGGACAAAACAAAAGATCATATCTGGTAACTGCTTTCATAACTGCCTCAAGATAATATGAAGAACTGAATGGCAAAGAGTAAATGGTTTATTGTATGCATTCTAATATTTTCTTTGTCTTTTTCTTTTTACATTGATTTATTTTGTGGATTTAGGTGAATGCCAGGGCATCTATTGGAGGTCAGGGGACAACTGCTCAGGTTGATTCTTTCCTTCTACAACATAGGTTCTGGGGAAGGACATAGGTTCTCAGAATGGGTGGCAAGTGCCTTTATCCACTGAACCTTGTTTCTCTCTCTCTCTCTCTCTCTCTCTCTCTCCCTCTCTCTCTCTCTCTCTCTCTCTCTCTCTCTCTCTCTCTCTCTCTCTCTCTCTCTCTCTCTCTCTCTCACACACACACACACACACACACACACACACAATCCAGCATTGTACTGATTAATTTATTCAGATGATCTCATCCAATCACAATCACCTCCACATGGTCCTATGTCTCTAAACACTGTGGTAAATTTCCGACATCAAAATATGTCATGATGGTATTTAAACCTTAACAAATAAATACACTTAAAACAAATCAAAATCCTTCGAGCCTATATTACAAATACATGCTGGAGCTTTTGATGAATGAACTGACTGAGTCAAATGCTGTAAAGTATATTCTTGTGATTCAGTGTTTAGAATGAGACAAAAGTCTGCCAACATGTTCATTTTAACCTATTGAACTCTACATTGAAGTTATATTGGGGAAAAAAGCTGTATATTTTATATTTACTAAATTTCTATTTTTATAACACCAAGCATATATAGTACTATATGAAATTTTCTTATGTTTTCAAGAAGTTCTGATGTATTTCACTAGTAGGCTTGTAAATTGATTTGATTTATTGTAGTTTTGGTGAGCAAAATTTCAACTCTTTTAAAATATGTATTAAGCAACTAAATTCTCTCTTTGTTAATTTTAATGGATAGATCGCCTTCTCTAGAGATTTTTATTATTTTTTTATTTATTCTCTCATATACATCCCAACTGCAGCTTCCTGACATCGTTTCCACTCAATCCCATTCCTCTAACCTCAGATCCCCTGCCATTTCAGTCCTCTTTTGTTGTCCAGTCCAGCCCTTCAGAAGGTAAAAGGGCTCCCAGGGATATCACCCAAACATATCAAGCAGACATAAGACTAGGCACATTCCCTCACATTAAGACTGAACAAGGCAATCAAGTAGGAGGAAAAGTGTTCCCAATGTAGGCAAAAGTGTCAGAGATAGCCTCTGCTCCCACTGTTAGTCTCACAAAGAGACCAAGTTACACAAACCATAATAAGTAAGCAGAAACCCTAGGTGAGCCTCACGGGGACTCCATGATTTTTGTTCAGTGTCTGTGAGTCCCTATAATCCCAAGTTAGTTGAATCTGTGATTTTTCTTGTAGTGTCCTTAAGCAGTCAAATTGTGAAAATTCTCTCCCCTTCTTCAACACAACAGAGTTGAACCTAAGGCTTGGCTGTGGGTCTCTGCATCTGTTTCCTGAAGCAGTTGCTGAATAAAGTCTCTCTGATGTCAATTAAGCCACAATGTCTGCATCACCTTTACTCCAGCACATCTTGTAGGCAGGACAAACTGTAGGTTGAAGATTTTGTGACTACGTTAGTGTCCCAATCTCTTTACTGAAAGTCTTGCAAGGTTATAGGAGAGAGCTTGTTCAGGCTCTGCATCCCTCATTACTAGAAGTCTTAGCTAAAATCGTCCTTGTACAATCCTGGGTAGTTTCCATTATACTAGGTTTCTACCTCACCCCCAAAATGCCACCTAATTCCAGTTGTCTTTCCCAGTATGCTCCTTCCCTCCATCTTCCTCCTGCCTGACCTCTCCTGTTTCTTTCCATATTTACCCACAGTCTACCTGGGAAATATATTCTATTTCTGTTTATCAGGGAGATTCATTCATCCCCTCTTGAACCTTTGTTGTTATTTTGCCTCTTAGGTCTATGGATTATATCATGATCATCCTTTACTTTATAGTTAATGTCCCATTGTAAATGAGTCCATACCATATTTGTCTTTCTGGGTCTAGGTTACCTCACTCAGGATGATTCTTTTTTTTTTACTTCAAATCATTTGCTTACAAATTTCATGTTGTTATTTTTTTAACAGCTGAGTAATACTCCATTGTGTAAATGTACCACATTTTCTTTACCCATTCTTCAATTATTTCCAAGTTCTGTCTTTTTACCAATAAAACTGGTATAAATACAGTTGAGCTAGTATCCCTATGGTAGGATGGAACTACATTTGGATATATGCCCAGGAGTGGTATGTATAGCTTGGTCTTGAGATAGATCAATTCCCAATTTTCTGAGAATCAGCCACATTGATTTCCAAAATGACTTTAAATTTTGCATTCCGACTAGCAATTGAGAATTTTTCCTTTTGCTCCACTTCCTTGCCAGCATAATCTGTCCCTTGTGATTTTGATATTAGCTATTCTGACAGGTGTAGGAAGGAATCTTGGAATTGTTTTGATTTAAATATAGCAATTTTTGAATGAGTTTTGAAAAAATTGAAACATTTGGCATATCATAGATCACTATTTAAATCTCAAATTCAATCAAGATTAAGTATACATGCCCTCTCTTGCATTTTAGAGATGGTCTCATCTTATTTATCATTTAATTTGATCAGTCTAATTTTTATTATATTCATTCACTTTAAACACTTTATTTAAACTCTCTAATTTTATTAACTTGAGTAATCTTTTTTTTTGACTACTACACATGCAATATATTAGATTTTTTCCAACTTGTTATTCTTCCTTACCTGCTGACATAATTTTTAAAAAGAGTGTCATGGACTATCTTCACATGATGTAATGACTTTAAATAATTAGTAAATTACCGTGCCATAGGATTTTAAGCAGATTTATACATAGATTCAAAGATTTGTTTTGTTATAATATAATATGTATGACAGTTTGAACAAGAACTCTCCATAGAAGCTCATGCATTTGAATATTTGTCCCCTAATGGTGGTGGTATTTGAATAGTTTATGGAACTTTTAGGCACTAGAACCTAGTGCTTTGAGGTTCAAAATATTTACTGCACTTCCTAATTACTCTGTTTCCTGTACATGGATAAAAAAGTGAGCAGTAGCATTCCTCTTCCTATTTCAATGACTTCCTTGCCTGTTTCTGTGCCTTGGCCACCAGGACAGAGTTTATTTCTGTGAAATAATAAGCCAAAGACAATTCTTTCCTCTCCACTGTAGATTTAACTGAGTATTCTATTACAACAATAGAAAAATGACAAATACAAAATATATATTCCAAATGTCTTTAAAATTAGGCAAATACTATACAATTTTACAGTGTATCAATAATGTGAGAGTTCTTCCATTTTTCTTCTATATTGTATATATTTTACATTTTATGATTTTTTTCAAAATTGATTGAAAAATCAATACATGTTGTTAGGTCTTGTAATAAAGTTTATTGGGTGAACAATCAGTCAAATTTTTGGCCATCTTCCTAATTGTATTCTGTCATAACACCTGCAGAGTTTAGCTTATTTTGTAGAGCCCAAATGAAAGCAATCATGTTCAAATACTTGTAATAATTTGAATTTATAATAAAATTTTTGCATATTATTTTTACAAAGCCAAATTTTTTAATAAAGTTAAGACAGTTTTCAGACACCCAAGTTCAAAATGTTTATCACAAGATAAATGTTCTTTGTAGCCCTAAGTTCTTTTTGTTCTTCATGTATCGTTTAATGTATCCATTACAATTTAATTGTCAAATGTAATTGGCATTTCTTTTTCCAGTAAATACAATTTTTTAAACATTGTGAAGTAAACCCTGGCAGTGAAATTGCCACCTCTCAATGTCTTCTGTTAACTAAAATTCAAATCTTTTCTTCAGCAGGTATTTCATTCCCACAACCTTGAAACTTTTCCTTAATTTCCCTGGCGCTCAAGTGAGCTATGTCTTTATATCTTCTACAATCCTTTAATGCTCATGAGACTTATTATTTTTATTTTTTAAATAAAAGAAAAGAATCAAAGGCGTTAAGGCCAAAATTAACAATGTGAACTTCAGAAAACTAGGTAAAACCTCTTTCTGATAAATGCCAGTATTAATGATTATAATATAAATCTGTTTCATATACAGAATGAAAATATATTTTCAGTTTATAATGACAATTTAGTGATAAAAATGTTATTTAAAGTTCCTAACCAGTTTTATTTGCCTAAAATTGTGACACACACAACAATTATATATTATAATTTATAATTTACAGTGTTTTATATATATATATATAAAACAATGCTATATATATGTGTATATATATATATATATATATATATATATATATATGTATCATATAAACACATATATAATTTTCCTGGAAGTTGATGCATGCAATTGATATGGAGAATATACAAACACAGTCATGTGCAAATTTTGTAACTAATTAAATTTTCCATACATCAATATTTCTTGAACAATTAGAGACATTTCTTTGGATGGAATACTAGGACTCCAAATGTCCCCTGCATTTCTTACTTCTTGCTGGATGCTATAAGGTAAATAAGGCTTTCTCTACCACATGCTACTGCTATCATATGGACCACAGTTTAGCTCCATAAATTATGAGGCTGGTTGTTTTTTGTGAAACAGAGAGAGCATGGACTGTTCTGATGCTTTTGCCTGTTTGGGGACCCTTGTCATCCTACTATGCCTTTCCCAGCCTTAGAAGATGGGGAAGTAATTAATCTAATGCAACCTGATATACCTGGGAAGCCTTCCCTTTTCTGAAGGGAAAGTAAGAAAGAGTGAATAGGGAGGGAATAGGTGAGCGATGGAGGAGATGGGATGGACAGAGGGAGAAGAAACTCTGGTTTCAATATGGTGTAATATTTGAGAGAATAAATCAATAATAAAATCACTTCTCTGAATAATTACAGGCATGTATTGTGTATTTCCTTCCCTATTTAACTGCAGATGTAACTAATATATTAGCAAGATTAAAAGGGGATCCCTGATCCTTACTCCCAAAAAGCAGAACACAATTACAACTCTTGTAAACCACTATTTCCTTCTTATTTATTCCCTGTGTTTACACTTCACCTTAATGGCTACTGCTCCTGCTGAGGGTAAGTGCAAACTACACTCACTACATTGACTGAGAAACTCAAGTCAACAGCTGTTGAAAGAGCTTCATCATCAGAATCAGAGAGAATAGAGTGTATTTTGTTACTCCACAGTAAAGCACAAAGTTACCACATTAGACCACAGCAATGTTTGTAGAACATAAAGATCCATCAGTGAAATGCAAAGAAAAAGTCATGCAGATCTGACGTGCTCTTGCTAATTATCTACTGTTTGCCAGCTCAACACGGACTATATTTCTATGGTTGATTTTTAGCATTTGGCTTGGTTCAGATTCCAGGGTCCTAGTCAGATTATTAGTTGTCATATTTCCCAGAAAAAGTAAGGTCCCTGGTTGTGATATATATTTAGGACCTGCACTAAGGTACTTAACTTTTCAGTAGTCACATCATGTTTTTAAATGTATTCCCAGCTACGCAAATAACTTTCACCCCCAGTATACATTCCTGCGGTGGAGAAATGTAAACAGCATACTCTTGGGTGATGATCGCCAAACCCTAATATAAAATGTGACCCATTTCAGTGATCATTTAAAAGTCTCTCAAATGTCAGAAGATCAAATACTGAATATTCCCTTATTATCATGGCTGAATGATTATTAAGACTCTGCAGCCAGGAGGTGATGGCGCACGCCTTTAATCCCAGCACTTGGGATGCAGAGGCAGGAGGATTTCTGAGTTAGAGGCCAGCCTGGTCTACAAAGTGAGTTCCAGGACAGCCAGAGCTACACAGAGAAATCCAGCCTCGAAAAAAAAAAAAAAGACTCCGCAAGTTGAATTTCTTTTTCCTTCTTCTGAAGACCAAATTGTTATATGGCCCCCTTTTTTTTTTTTTTTTTTTTACCATTTTGTTGTTGTTGTTTTTCTTTTATTGTTTTGTTTTGTTTTGTTGTTTATAAATCAGTTTCCCCCACTGGCTCTAAATCTTTTTATTATTATTAGATATATTCTTTATTTACATTCCAAATGGTTTCCCCTTTCCCAGTTCCCCACCTCCCTGAAAGTCCCATAAGCCCTCTAAATCTTGATGGTCCCAGGAAAGGCTCTTTGGTATAGATCTAATATATGATCCCTATGATTATGGTGTCGACTGTAAGAATGGACAGATCTCTACTTCATCCTTCCCTTGACCATATTTCCCCACCACCAAAGGCTTAATTCAAATTGAACATCTGTGTGTGTGTCTCATCTGTTGTAATTCCCCTACTGTATAGGCTAGTTTTCATAGTATAGGCACCTTAGTCTCAGTTACATGTCTCATTGCAAATAACTAAGGCCATGCAACTGCCATCATGGCCTTCTCATGATCCCATATGTTCACATCTCTTCAGGAGAAGTTACCCAGCAAAATTGATGCCCATAGAAAGAAGAAAGGAGCCAAAAAGGTGTTGGAAAGAAATAGTTCCTATTTTCCTTGCAGGGAGTATTGAGAAATTCAGTTGAGGCAATTCCATATGAATGCTACCATTTCCTATGTGGTATGAAATAGTGTGCCTACACACATAGTGCTGTTGTATGTCCTTTGCAAAGTATACGTAGTAGGGCATGGAACCAAACCTGAAGCACAACTCTACAATAAATGGAGACCCCGCTATGAGCTCTAGAAAACATTGATTGATGAAAAATTAGGTTACAATAACTGCATGTAGCAAGAACGTGATGGGGATGTATGTAGGCCAGTGTAGATTGTTATTTATTTATCTACTAATTAAGGAAGGAATTTTTGAAAAAATTAATCATGTTAAGAAGGTTTAGAAATGTATCCTATTTCCTGGCGTTTTCTATTTATATGTTGTCAACATTTATTATAGGATCACTCACTTTTCTCTGGAATGTGTATTGTGACATATGTTAGTGTAATGCTAAGATTTGAATTTTTTAAACAGGCAGGTTTTTAAGTTGATACTTCTTTCTCTATTTGTATATTAGATATTTGCTTTATTTGCATTTCAAATGGTATACCCTTTCCTCCTTACCCCTCAGAAAACCCCCTATCCCACCCCTTCCCCCTGCTTAACAACCCCTCCCCCACTTTCCTGACCTGCATTCCCCTACACTGGGGCATCTAGCCTTCACAGGACCAATGGCCTCTCCTCTCATTGCTGGCTGAAAAGGCCATCCTCTGCTACAAATGTAGGTGTAGCCTTGGATCCCTCTATGTGTACTCTTTGGTTGGTGGTTTAGTCCCTGGGAGCTCTGGTGGTACTGGTTGGTACATATTATTGTTCTTCCTATGGGGCTGCAAACCCCTTCGGCTCCTTGGGTCCTTTCTCTAGCTACTCCATTGGGAACCCTATGCTCAGTTCATTGGTTGCCTGTGAGCCATGGGTATTTTGATCCCCTATCTAAGAAAGACCAAAGTATCCACACTTTGGTCTTCCTTCTTCTTGAGCTTCATGTGGTCTGTGAATTGTATCTTGGGTATTCTGAGTTTTGGAGCTAATAGCCACTTATCAGCGAGTGCATACCATGTGTGTTCTTTTGTAATTGGGCTACCTCACTCAGGATAATATTGTACAGAGCTAAAAAAAAAAAGAATTCTCAAATGAGGAATACCTGATGGCTGAGAAACACCTAAAGAAATGTTCAACATCCTTAATCATCAGGGAAATGCAAATCAAAACAACCCTGAGATTCCACATCACACCAGTCAGAATGGCTAAGATCAAAAACTCAAGGGGACAGCAGATGCTGGGAGAATGTAGAGGAAGAGGAACACTCCTCCATTGCTGGTGGGATTGTAAGCTGGTAAAACCACAATGGGAATCAGTTTGGCGGTTCCTCAGAATATTGGACATAGTACTAGCTGAGGAGCCAGCTACACTACTCCTGGGCATATACCCAGAAGATGCTCCTACATATAATAAGGACACATGCTTCACTGTGTTCATGCTTCTTTTTTAACATTACATTTAAAAAAAGAAAATCAAACAAAAGAAAACCACTAGAGACCTGACAAGTATTCAGTATGTTCACATTAAAATTAAATTTTAATTTTACATTAAAATTAAAAGTTTTACATGAAAATTTCAGTAATTTTATATTAGTGATATTCATTAAGTGTTACAATATCATTTTTAAAAATTGCTTTAAAATTGACATTTTTACTTTTTGTAATTTTTAATTAAATTATAATTATATCCTTTTTCTTTTTCCTCTTTCACCCTTCCCTTCCAAGATTCTCTCCCTCTGTCTTCTTCTGTATATCCACTCAATTTCGTGAATATTTTCACAAATGCTATAGAAAGACTTTGTATCAAATTACTCATCTTAGCATAAAAATACCTCCAACAGTTTTATAGAATTTCAAATATCTTAAATGTTTAGATTTTATATATCTGTTAAGGATTTTCCCCCATTCTATAGGCTGCCAGTTAGCTTGAGTAACGGTATTCTTTACTATATTAAAGGGTTTTTTTGTTTGTTTGTTTGGTTGGTTTTTTTTTTTTTTTTTTTTTTTTTTTTTAGTTTTATGGGGTCTCATTACTGATCTTAATGCCTACAAAATCAGGAGTCCTGTTTGCAGAATTCTCTTGTGTGTCAGTGAGTTTAAATTTGTTTTCTTTCTCTTTTAGTCAAGTTATGGGGTCTTATGTTGAGGCCCTTGTTTCATTTGGAGTTGTGTTTAATGCAGAGTGAGAAATTAAGTTTGAGATTCATCTTTTGTTAATTATCTGTTCAATTGAACCAACACCATTTATTTATGTTATTTCCAATATAATGCACGTATCTGAGATGCATTAAATTCTTCATTTTCCAGAATGAAAAATTTTTGTTATTTTATTTTTAAAAGTAATATTTGAGATGAAACCTTATTCACTTTATTATTGAAGAGTTATTCAAGTACTTTCAGTTGCTTATCTGTATCTGACAATGAAATAGTTATCCACAGTTGTGCTTAAAGTATACTATTACAAGATACAATTCAATTTATAAGAGTCTAGTAGATAAGAGTTTATTCTGAAAGTTGACAACTTTATTTTACTCAGTTCCTCAGCAGAAGAGTTTGACTCTTGGACTGAACTCCCATCAAATACTTAAATTGTTTTTGCAGTCCATCCAAGGATGAACCAGTAGTTTCTACCTTCCATTTTGGTATGAGATTAGAGTTATATGTTTCTGGGCCATGCAATAGTATAGCAACATCCCTCTTCAGTGAAATGTCTGCATCAGGATTTAGGGGCATTCAGTGGAGCCTCTGTGGTAATTCAATTCCTATGTGATATTCCATGTTCTTCTGGAAAAAAAATAATCAAATGCTAATCAGCCCCAATCCAAGCATTAATTTTGTATACAAAGAAGAAAATAAATATATAAAATACTTTTTAGGTAAACAGAAAAGCAGATGAAATAATATTTGACATTTACAACTTTGCAAGTTTAATTTTTAAGTATAACTAAGTAAGTTATTGTTACTTCTCTAAATAAAACCTATAAAAGAAAAAGAAAGAGGAGGAGAATGAAAAATAGAAAGAGACAAAACCCAAAAGGTTCAAGTTTATTTATTCTTCTCTCTTTCCTTACCTGATGGCTGTATTTGCTGTTTATATCAGTATTGAAATGGAAAATTACAAAGGCCTTAATGTTATCATTACTTGTACCCAACAAGATTCAATTGTTAGTATCATGATTTTGTTGTTGTTATTGTTGTTATTGTTTTTTTTATTTTTTGTTAAATTGATTACATGATAATCTGAAATTTTCATCTCTAGGTGATAATCCTGACTTTAAGGGCCTGAGCATCTTCTTGCATTCAGTATTTGCCATGTTGAAAGCCAAAGATTCGATAAGTGTTTTCCTAGCTAACGGATTGATACCTTTCTATTATATCTGAACTCTGTATTTATAAAAAGTCAGTGAATGTTTCTTTTGTGCCTTGTATAATCAAAGCAAATGGTTTAAATCTTTCCCATGTTTCTTCAATGTTGTCCAAAGTCCTTAAGACATGCAACATAACGCCAAGGATGCTTCATCATATATGACTTGTATCTGTACCACAGCATGTGGCTCTTCACCTGGTAGCTATCTTGAGAAATACTGATACTTCGTCCTATTTCTCTGTTCTGTCTCCTTAGCCTCTTCTCTTCATGAACTCCATTGGAACTGCAAACCAGGTTCTAATATTGCTCTTGTCATATCTTTATAATCTTGGGGGATTATCCTATTTAGGATTATACAAGAATTTAATATTTACTTCAAGAATAGTGAATTCATGCATAATTATTATGCGTTGTTCATTTGTTTCAGAATCTAATAGGTCTACAGATTGCCATCCATATTCTGCTAAATTTTGCAGGTATCCAAAGTCTGCTGGCTTCGTAGTACACTAACTGGTAAAGGTTAACTTAGTTTTTAAGCATCAGGTTCTGGCCTTATTTCCTCTGTCTCTATTATAGTATCTTCCTCAATTTTATTGCACTTTTTTCTATTTTTTTTTCTTCAATTGTCTCTAGCTTTTATTATGTCTTTTTCTTGTATTGTCAATGACTTAGTATTCTCCTCATTTTTATTTATAAATTTTTCTGATTTTTCTTCTAAACTTTGTCTCCAATTTTCAGCTTTCTCATTTTATATTATCTCTAAAGCCCTTTTAAAAGAAGACATAGAAATATAATGATTACCCAGATAAAGATGACCAGCATGATAATAATCGTACTAAAAATTGGGAAGTTGTCCATCTTGATCATTAATCTCTTTCTCTTTTGTTACTACTGTTATGCAGTTTTAAATGGTATTTTATATATTTCAAAAGTTCTGTGTTACTAAGTCTTTCATCTTTATGTGTTTGTTTTCAGTTTATCAGTTTCAAATTCTTTATATCTATTGATTTCCATATACAGTCTCCTTCACTTTTTAGCATAAAAGCATGATTTTTAAACCTTCTTTTTTACCTGACCAGAAGTTAGACTGAAGTATTTTTTACCTGGTCAGAAGTTTGGCTGCTTTGGACATCTTCTGTGTGTCTCTGTCATTTCTTGAGAGCTGAAGTGCAGCCTCTATTACAGGCCAGTTTCTATGAAAGCTACCTATTGCTAATCTTGTAAGCATGGTTTTATTGATTGGAGCTAATTTTCTCCTGTGAGTGTCAGCTGGCAACTTCTCTCAGCAGAGGTATGAGTGCAATGGCACTATGGATGCTAGAGTTGGGCTGGTCAATGAGTCATGTTTGCATCTGTTGGCCTGAGAGGAGCTACAGGCAGGCTCAAGGGCCTCAGACAAGTAAGTGCTCAGTAGCTCATCAGGGCCTTTTAGGAAGGAAGCCAAGTTCTGAGGAGTACTTGTTCTCCACCCTCACTCAAGACTCATCTAATAACTGAAGTTACTGTCTAGGCTTGGATTTTATGTAAATTCTTGCCCAAAGTTGAGTGAAAATTGTGCAAATTTGAAAGTGTTAGGTTTTTCTTGTTTGTTTTCTTTTCTCTAACCCAACTAGCTCCCCCCAAAATTGGAACAGAGACTATTAGGTTTATTCACCACGCTTTAAGGCTTAATAACTAAGCAGATATTAATTTATATAATCCTCTAATCTATCAACTTCCTGAGATAATTGCTCTCTCTCTGCTCTTTGTGTTCTCATGCTGGCTCCTAGTCACTCACTTCATAAAAAACAGTCTCTCTTCTCTCTCTCTCCTGCCCCTGGCTGGAATCATAAGTCTGGCCCTGTTATCTCCTCTGCCCAGTCATTGGTGAATCAGCTTTTTATTAGCCAATCAGAAATAATGGCAGATAATGTTTACACAACATGGAGACAGGAGTTTCTTAGAATAAACCTTACAACACCATGTCTAGATCGCAATGAGATATGGAGCCATAGAAATCAGCATTTGAATGATATAATGATAATCTTTATACACTACACAATAACATTATACCAACTGCTTTGCTTCCAGTACCATACATGCCTTCCTTTCTATTGAGTTGTTGGTCTTGAGTCTAATGAGACAGCTGGTTGTTGCCACCAACATGTAAGTGACACTCACTGCATCTTTACATTATATATATATATATATATATATATATATATATATACATATATATATAATTATATATAATTAACATATTACATTATACATATATTACAAGACTGATAGTTGTCATGAGTCATAGGATTTGAAGCTGAGTACGACTATATAATTCCTTCTACCCCCTGGCTGCTTTGATGCTATTCTGGACCTAGGTTTGCTAGACCATAGGAAAGAGACTTTTACCATCAAATGCAGCTCAAATCAGCTGAGTTCTTTGTCCTAAGTGTGTGATATCTCTCCTAATAGAACATCCTCAATCCCTGAGAAGCAACCAGGAAAATCTACGTTGTTTTGAGTGTTTTGACTATATTATCCACCATTTGAAGTTTTATTGTAGAGGCCTTTCACCTCCTTGATTAGATTTATTCAAAAATATTTAATTTCCTCTGTTGCTATTATAAATGGATCATCTGCACAGTGTGATTTTTATTGGTGTTTAAAAAAATACTGCTTTTGTGAGTTGATTTTGTGCCCTATAACTTTGCTGAATCCTCTGGTTGTCTATAGAAGTTTTCTGGTAGAATATTTTTGGATAGCTTATGTATAACAACTATCTTATTTTCCACTTTTTAATATCAACCATCAGAATAACATCATCTGCTTCTTCATATCAATGATCAAAAAATATCTTTGGCCCTATTTTTAGTTTCTTAAAATTATTTTTATTTTCTTAAAATTTGAGAGTGTTGAGAGTGAAGGCAGACACAGACCATTCAAAATTATAATATGTAACTAAAGCAACGTGAGAAGGAATTATGATAGGGAGAGAATGATCCCACTGTTGGAGATTTTTATATCTTTGTTGGAGATTTTTAATCTCTCTCTCTCTGGCCTGGAGATCATGTAGAGAGAAAAGATTGAACTTTTAGTTCAGAAAGTACAAGATTATGATTTAATTGCCTGCACTGAAAACTTCAGTAATATCTTAAATAGGTACATTATATCTTCTATCAGAGCAGTATGTGCAATTTCATATTTGATATGTTTTGAAAATATGTCTTATGAGTTAAATTTTAAGGACTTATTTAAGTTTCAATACTTAATAAAGCATATATTTGCCAAACTATAGATTAAATGGTTTCTAAGAATTCAGTGATAAATCACTAAAACAAAGCTATTCTAATGGTGAAAAAAGTCATATTTTGAAAAAAATTATATTCTATCCTTATTATGTTGTTATATAATAAATTATATTTCCTAGTAGAAGTCTCTATATTTCTAACTCTAATTTTTATAATTTACATACCAATGTATGTATTCATGAAATTCTTAGGCAAATGGTCAGAACTGGAAAATATCATCCTTAGTGAGGTAACCCAATCACAAAAGAACACACATGGTATGCAGTCACTGATAAGGGGATATTAACCCAGAAGCTCGGAATACCCAAGACACAATTCAAATATTAATTGATTTCCAAGAAGAAGGAAGAAGAGACCCCTGGTCCTGGAAAGTCTGGATGTAGCAGTATAGGGGAATACCAGGACAGAGAAGCAGGAGGGGGTTGACTGGAGAACAGGGGGAGGGAAGAGGGCTTATGGAACTTTGGGGAGGGGGGAACTAGGAAAGGGGAAATCATTGGGAATGTAAATAAAAAATATAGAAAAAAAAAAGGTCTGGATCCCACAGAAAACTAATACTCTTGTTAACTGTTAATTCTAATACTCCCCTATACACATTCAGTTCATTAAACTGGGCATTTAAAAATTCTTCTATTGATTTCCTTTCTAATATAACACTATAAAATAGTTCTTTGAACTTCAATTGCCTCATTATTGTAATAGTTTTTTTCTAACTGTGTATTCTTGTCTGTGTCTACCTTCTACCCTTCTTATGTATTTTACACTTTATTTTCCTGATCATTTGCTGTAATATTTCTGTATCAATAGAATTCATAAAAATGTTCTTCTATTATTATCTACACTCTTTTTTGTCTTTGCTTTGCTTTTATTGAAACTTGGGTTTTGTTTTGTTTTGTTTTGTTTCATTTAACATATCTTGTTTGTGGTTCCCCTCCTTCTGCCCCTCTTGTTCCTCCCAACTTCTCATTCAATCTGAATCCACCCATTTCTGTCTCTTGGGAAACAAACAAGCTCCCATGGGATAATAATAAAATTAAATTAAAACAAAGCAATCACATCATAATAGCACAAAACAAACTCAAGAAAAAGAGTCCAAGAAATGGTACAAGAAATATATGTAAATAAAGAAATCTATTTTTTACATACTCAGGAATTCATAAAAATAAAATCAGAAGATATAATGCATATATAAAGTAGTTGCTAGAAGAAAAAGAAAAAAAAATAAAAAACAAATGTAAAATTAAAAATTAAAACAATTAAAGGGAAAAAGAAAAAAGAAAAAGTAAAAACCCAATAGTTAACATTACAAGTCAAAGAGCTTCCAAAGAAGGCATTGAGTCTATTTCCTGTTGGACATCTTCTACAAGGCATATAGCCTACTCTTCAGAGTAGATTGTGTTTCCAATGAGACTCCCTTGGAAAAAACTTAAATTTCATTTGAAAGTGGTTATTTGGTTATCTTAAAATCCTAGGATATCATCTGATGCAGACTCATGTAGGCCTTGTATATACTGTTGCCTTCTATGAATTCATATTTGCATCAATCCTGTTATGTTCAGAAGGTTTTGATTGCTAGGTAACCTCCATTCTCTCTGACTCTTACATTCTTTCTTTCTCCTCTTCTGTGAGGTTTCTTGAGTCCTGAAGAGAGGTACATGATGGAGACATGCCATTTGTGATTTACTGTTCATGTTCTCACACTCTATGCCTATTGTTTGGCTGTGGGTTTTTATATTCATTCTCATCTGCTCAGAAGGAAGCTTCTCCCATGATGGCTGGATAAGTCATAGATCTATGAGTATAATGCAATGGCATTAGCAATAATTTTGTTGCTATTGTTCTTTAGTTAGAATGGTAGTATTTGGTTTTCCTCTAGGTCCCTGGGATATCTAATATAACATTCGTGGTCAAACAAGAAGCATAAAGTATGGGTTATATCTCATAGAGTGGGACTTGAACTAAATAAGATATTAGTTGAATACTCGTACCATCTTTTATGCCATCATTGGATGAGGATATCTTGCAGATAGGACAGGTGAAGCATTTGTAGCTGAGTTGGTGCTCGTGTTTCCTCTTTAGTAGAATGCAGAGTTGATTTCAGTACCAAGAACAATAGCCAATAAAATTGAAGGAGGTAAGAAGGCACCAGCTTGACTTCTCTATGTTCAATGAGTTGTGGAAGTGTTGTCTTTAGCAATATTTTCTTGCTGTCTATTGTGGAGAGCAACCTATAGACTTGTCAAAATCCTGGATTGTTTAGAGGATACTTTGATACTCTATTGGACAACAACTCTATTGTATGTAAACCTTTTCAGGTACTGGAAGCTTCATTTGATTACAAGAGGTATGCAGTTGGCTATATATCTCCCCAATTAATTTGGTAATTTAATCATAGTGCCTTTGTATATTTAGACATTTTAATGAGCTTCTACTGCATTAATTTTCCATACTGTCCTCCAAATTGACATTAATTTTAGCTCTCTGACACTGTATACCCTCCCTCATCCCCACCTCTGCTTGATGTTTACATTCTAGTCATCTCCCATCAATCCATAACTATATATTCTATTTCCATTTCCTAGGAATATCTGTATGTTAACTCTAATCCAGTCATCTTCAGCCTTCCTAAGGATGTCAGTCCTTAATACAGTTCCTCATCTTGTGGTGACTCCCAATCAAGAAATTATTATCATTGCTATTTTATAAACATAATTTTACTACTGTTATGTACCATAATGAAAATATTTTTGGAGATAGAATGGGTCATGATCCACATGTGGAAAGCTATTACTCTCATCATTTATTCTATAGCTAACCTCTTTTATTCTGTTGATTGTAACATAATCATCATTGACTTAACAGCTAATATCCACATAGAAGTGAATTCCTACTGTATTTATCTTTTTTCCTCAGGGTGATTTTTTTCTCATTCCAAAAATTCACCTGTAAATTTTATGAATTCAATTTTTAACATCGGGATAATATTCCATTGGGTGGATGAATCATATTTTCTTTATCCATTCATCTTTTGAGGGACATCTGGGTTGCTTGCAATCTGTAGCTTTTACGAAAACAAGAGCGATGAAGATGTTTGAGCAGGTGTCTTTGTGGTCCAGAAAACAGCACTTGGAAAAAGTGGCAGTCTAGAGAACTGTAAAATAAATTGTATCACCTGTAATTCAAAAAGAGGCTTGTTTTAAACATATATAAATAACTTAAAAACATAACTTGATATCAGCATAACAAATAACAGTTAAAATGGTGTGTATATCTAAACAGAGAATTCTCAAAAGAACAAATTCAAGAGTGAAAACCATTCAAGGAAATAATCAACATCTTTATCGTCAGTGGAATACATATTAAAACTGGTTTTATTCTCCTCAGTATCTAAAATCAGCACAACAAATGACAGCTTATGCTGGTTAGGACATGGAGTTAGAGAAGACTCATCCATTGCTTTTTTGGAATACAAATTGTTACACCCACTTTTTGTTGTTTTTATAAGACCCAAAATGTACTTTCAACCTACATGTAATACTACACCTACGTCCAAAGTTTTGCATGGGTATCACAGATTTACAAATCAGCCAACCAAACAAATACATACAGCAAATAATCTGAAACTTCAAACACTGCGTAAAAATCAAAACAAGCCTATCATAATTTGTCTTGTGTTATAAAGCCAAAGACTCTGTGGTAAGCAATTTTGTACATAATATGATTTATTTTTAAAAGTATTTATATAACAATTAGTTTCAAACAATGTGATTGTAATAATATTTTTTACGTTTATTATTCATCTCTCCAATTCTATACATGCTACCCCCAGCCCAAATTTGTGGCCAAGTTTTGCTTACATATTATTGTTTCATTCAAATGTGTGTGTGCGTGCACACACATGTCGTGGGTATGTGCGGGTCTTTGTGAACAAATACATGAATTCAACATTGCTAAGGTTGCTTAGTATTGGGAATAGAATGGGTCATGATCCACATGTTGAAAGTCACTACTCTTATTCCTTCTTCTATAGCTAACCTCTGTACTTCTGCTGATTGTAACTTAATTACAATTGACTTAACATCTAATATCCACATAGAAGTATTTGTCTTCTTTATGAATCTATTTAAATACAAATAAAAAGTTTGTATTTGGTATCTTATTTAGGCTTGAGTACTTCATACTGAGAATCATTTATTTATATTAAATACTGTGATATGAAAAATAATATTTTAATGGATGCAACTGGCTTCATTGTCAGTTTTGGACCACTGAATCCTGGCAAGTATTACCCAAGCCATTTAGTCATAACCAGTTGGGAATATTTTAAGATATTAACAAGTATTTTCACTAAAAATAGTAGATCATGGTGATAAGAAGAGTTTTGATTAACATCCTATGTAAAGCTTAAAATGAAACAAAAGTGTATTTTATTAAGACTTACTAAATATGGTAGGCATACTTTATTTAAATAAAGAATACTGTAGTTGAGTTTTTAAATGACAAAAATAATGAGTTCAATTCTAAAGAAAGTAGAGATTTCTAGACAAAGATGCTGACTAGGGAGTGATGGACAGAAGATCAGAGCATAAAACAAAAAGATTCTAACCAAACTTAAAATATTTGTCAAAGACAAGACAAAACAGTACAATTTTGAGAGTACAGAATACAAAATTAGTTTAGATACTAAAATTTGATAATAAAAATGAATCATGTAAACCTTTCTTTTTTAAATTTAATTATTTTTATTTTTATTTTATTTCATTTTTTTGTTTTTTTTCAGTTTTTAAATTAATTAATTTATTTTTTACACTCCATATCTTACCTCCCCCCCTTCCACCCTCTCACTGTTCCAAGTCCCATACCTCCTCCCCACCTCCCTGTCTCCACATGGAAGTTCCTCACAAAATAGCAATTGAGTAAAAAAAATAAATAAAAATAATAATAACATAGGTGCTGATGTCACTGTTGCTGAGCCCAGGTCATGCTGCTCCTGCTACTTACCCATTGCCCCCCATAAAGCATTAGCGTTCTCAAAAGATTCAATGTCCAAGATACATATCTTGTGCACAAATGTTCTACAGGATAATTTATGTATTATATGTGTCTGTAGGGTACATTGCAATATTATGTGTAATGTAAGATCTGCATATGGATAATGGAACCACTCTAGTGTCATGCCGATGAAGATACCAAATAAATCTTGAACAGTGAAAAAAAAATAATAGCAACTAAAATTATGAGGAATATCATTAATTGATCAAACACTTCTCTCTAGGCTTAGAGTTTTCAAAACCTACTTCAATAAGGGTTCTCAAATGTTTTGACCCCTCCCCCTTTTCTAACCCACTGCCCAAAAGTAGGGGAGACAAGGTGTTAAATAGGACAGTGGGAATGTGGGTCTGTTTAGAAGTAGTTCTTTGATTTGTGGTAATTCCATTCTCCATTATCAGAATACCAAGAGTCCAGCTCAGTAGTATCATGATATCAACAGTCTAGGCTCAAAATGTACCACCAAACACGAAACAGTAGCAGCAGCACAAGCCAGCAGAAAACACCAGGACTCTGCCTAATAGGAGTGAGTCAGTGGGAGTTACCAAAACCAGCACAAATGCCAGGAAAAGTTCTCTGCCATCCCTCACTCAAGGAAGTGAAGATCATCAAAGACATGAGACAAAGGAAGCTTCTCAGGGCTAGTTATGCAAGTTGGTCCTACTTAACCTCTTTCCAAACATCACATGTCCTCTCACAGGTCTGCTTCAGCAAAACTTTACATCAGTCTGCATCACAAGACACTTCCAAAACTTTCCACTTCCCTTTCCCCATTAAAATGAAGTTTAGACATAACTTTATGGCTCCTGGAAGTGTCCATTTTCATCCACATAGTATACGTTTTGGATTTGGAAGTGTTAGTACCTTTTAATGCACTATGAAAAGTGAGGTGACGTTTGATAACTTCAGGGTGGATTTACCCTGCCACTTTAACAAGCATTTGAAACACCAGCTTGATTTCTAATAATAGTAGTTAATATATACCATACTTTGCAATATCAATGAAAACCAATGAAACATGAAATTAAAGAGGCTGAACATTGATAGATTCATTTAATAACCAATTTAGGTAATTAATCTGAGATTGTAATTAGATGTATTTCCTGAGGGGACATTTCTTTAAATGGAGTTTCCCTCTACTTTGCATGTCTATGAAGAAAAATAAACATCACTTACTGCTTTTCTCTTGGTTCTTCTGAATACAATGTTTGAGATGTATTCTATGTGTTAGTTTCAACTGTTGAAGACTATGATAAATCATCTTTCAAGTGTCTTTGGAAGCATAAGAATAACTTGAACCTCTGTTGGGACAATAAAATGTAATCTTCTTCCCACAGTATATTCACAGAAGCTGTTTAAATTCCAAGTGTTAGCAATTCTCACGTAATTTTTGGTGTGTGATCTTAAATATATATATATATTATATCATTTCTTATATCAAACATGATTCCTGAATTTTTCAGATGACATTAGATCTTAGAGAGCCCATGACACTATGTGCCACTGAATAATATCATAGAATCTAGATACTTAACTCTGGGTCATAATTTTATATGTGGTACCATAACTAAATATGAAGGTCATAAAAAGTTTGACACCAAACAAAATTAGTAAACATGGGGTAACCAAAATTAATTCAAAATCAAGCAAAATAATTATTCTGAAGTGTTTCCACAGTGCCCATCTCTGTTGCAAAGCAGTACCATAGCCTTGATAATGACAACATTGTACATAAGCTTTGTGCTAAGCATGAAGGCATATTACATAACATTTAGAAAACCTCAGTTGATGTTAAAGACTCTTACATTTGATGAACTGCAATGCTCTATTGTACACAGGATATTCTAGCCTTGTGGCCACATGGTTTATTTACATATGGACAACTTTATATTTCTACAATATGTATGAAATGAATATTGTATTAGTCTTATACTATTTGATTTAAATATTGCTATTTAAGTTGCTGACTTGAGTTTCACTATGTGATTTTCATTTTGGTTGAAGATAAAATCATCAGAAACTTTACAAATTGTCCTTATAAGTTTTTGGCTTTTTGTACTTATTTTAAGCAGTATTCTAAGCATTGATAGTTATAATAAAATCAAAATATAGATCAACTCTGAAAAATATTGACAATATTTTATATTCTACATTGTGAAGAATTTAGCCAAGATTTAATTCTTTATATAAAAAGAAGCAAGGATATATTTCTTAGTATATCTTATATATACATATATTATTATATAAATTTGCCATCATCTTCAATGCATTTACAATTATACTCCTATCAGAGAAATATTATAAGTAAATTTCTCAATGTCTAATTATAATGTCACTTTGTATTTCTGTCTTATATACCTACATAATTGGAGTAATATAAAACTTCCTTAGGGGAAAAAGGATCACAAGCAGAAAAAGCTTTAAAAATCTGATGTAAGGAATCTAGTTCTAGGACTGCAGCTCTTTTGAAGTTATTTCAGGATATTTCTGAAATGTGTTATTGAATTTGTTTAAGTGTCTATGGCCCACTTGAGTTGCAAGTTTCAATCTTCTCCTTGAGAACAATCTCAGGCACTCTAGTATTGAGTTGCAACAAGCTTTAGTAAAAAGGCCACACAGGGACAGCACAGCCATATGTAAGTTGATACTAGAGCATTTCTTCACCTGAAAGTATTTACCTGGGAAGTGGCAAGCCGACACACTCAACCCACGACAATATATGACATGAACAAGAAATGAAATGTTGATATTAGAGTACCAGAGTTCTTCTTACATTCAACTATTGACATTGAGATGCATTATTCACACTATTATGCTCCAAGGGTCTGATTCCAGGGGCCTGACATCAATTTTGGAAATTCTGTGTACTATATCTTCTGATTTTTTTCTTGGTATGACTATGAATATACATTTTATGGATTAAACACAATTTATTTTCTTAGAATTTATGGAAATCTGAGATACTTTTAAAAAATGTTTCCTTCAATTTGATACAGGCATGGTTATTAGGCAGAAAGTAAACTTCCTCGAACATATTAGTTTTGCCTATCTTTTAATCTTATTTTGAAGATTTCTTCATTTGCAGTAATTTTAAGATATTATAAAAATAAATGATCTACATATTTAATGTAAAACTGTAAACTGTTATTTAGTGATAAACATACAATGTGGAAAGAAAATTATTTTTTTAAAGGTTAAGACATTTTGTCTTGAGAAAAAAAACCTAATCTTTATGGAGGGTAGTTCTCTTAAACATAAAATAAAACAATGTGTGTGTGTGTGTGTGTGTGTGTGTGTGTGTGTGTGTGTGTGTGTGTGTTTGTGTGTGTGTGTGTGTGTGTGTATGTATGTAACCATGTGTATTTTTTAGCCAAGATAGCATTTTTTCCCTACAACTGCCTTAGAGATTCAGAACTCTCATGATCAAATCATGGGAACCAGCAATAGCTCACACCTATTTAAAATGATTAGATATGAATGAGTGGTACATTTGCAGAACAGCAGAGGTTCTTCTTTCCTGTATACCAATTTTTTTTTCATTAATATACCTTTAATTCTTTGCAAGCTGTACAGATAAATCTATGGAGGGTATGGTCATGCTTTAACCTCCACCTATTACAATATAAATGATAAATAGAAAATGAGATAGAAGGTTTATTTGCTCTTGGGTTGACAATAAAACATGGTCTGTTATAACACAATAAATATTTTATTATAAAGCTGATATATATTTTATTACCTATGTGTATATGTGGAGATCTATATTTATATTTCCAATTAATACAATATTATTCATATATTATATATCATGTATATATGCATGAATGTTTGCTTCAAGTTTAAAAACTATTACATTATTTATAACTGCATTTTTGTACTACATCCACTATTTCTGAGAATTTTTTTGTCCTTATTACATTATAAACGTTTTACTTTTAATCAGACTACCTTATTTTCAATATTTTCTAGAAATAAGCAATAGGCAACTTGCCTAATTAGTAGATTACATACCAAAAATACAGTTAATTCTAGAGTAGAGCTTGGTCTTCTCAATATTACTTCACTCCATTTGTCGTTCTTTGTCACATTTGAGTGACAGATGCAAAACCCACAATCTGAATCTTGTCTAAACAAGTGAAATGAGCAGTACCTTATAAATAGTGCCCCGTGCTTTAATAAGGGTTGAGTATGCATGTGTGTATGTATGTGAAACACAGACAAGAAATATATAATTAAAATGACATGCCTGAATCAAAGGTGATTAAGCAAACATTGAGAAGCTTTTAATGGTAGCAGAAAGGGTAGTGCATATCAAATTAATACCCACAAGCTGTATATTTAAAGCCAGACTTGCTCAGTGAAAGGTAAAGTTGCTCAATTTGACTAAGAAAGCAAACATTATTTTAAGCATCAGGAATTGAACATTAATAACCAGCAATTTCTAGCTTTAATCCATGCAATTAAAAAGGTCAGAAATGTTAATGTTGATAAAGGTCTTTTAAAAAGAGAAGTACTAGATGAGACCCTAATTATTATTAATCATCATCAAGAAATGTTCTGGCGCAATTACCACAACATAACAAGGTAACTTTCTGAAAATATTCCCAAGAATACAGCACAATTTTGACACCCAAATAAACTTAAAATGAATTTTGTAACAGGCATAATGATAAAGATCCATTAAACATATCTAACAATTAGTATAAAATATGTAAAAACTGCTCACATAACTTGGCCATTTTGGCATGTAGTTAAAAAAGTTATATGTGAATCAATTCTAGTGATTAAAGCAAATTAATCTACTTATTATATAGCAATAATATATTTCTTGCTTAAAACACAATTGAATGTTGATCTCATGGTTTTTCTTTTTTACTAAAATGATGTTAAAGTGATTAAAAATAGTAATAATTCTCCTCTGAAGTATAGCAAATTTTAGGCTTGCATAATCTCCCTTTAAAACGTATGTCTGTATAAAGGTATGTATTGGTATATATCTATTCTATGACATAAATACTTTCTTTAAATTCAACATTAAATCATTTTAATCTCCATAATGTATTTAAACTTATTGATTGATAATTATGATTATTAGAGAAATAAAGTAGTTCTTTAGATAGCAAATGATAAAGAGTGACAGTATTCTTTGGAATAACAAAATTGTTGAAACTAGGTAGATATGTAACAATACACTGTAAAGGCAATAAACTTTATCTGGTGTTCACATGAAAGTGGGTAATGAGAAATTATGTATGTGCCACATTAAAATTATTTAAGGCACTAAACTTAAACTCTATAGTTTTTTTAATGTTCTTTGTCTCTTCATTTTTACATTTCAAAGGTAACATCCTTTCGAGTATGTAGAAGACAGGTAAATTGCATCTATTTTATGAAAAGTGCTTCTCTCTTTTGAAGTAGTTACTTTGAGAAAACACTATTTACTTCAAGTTGATGTATTTCATTGCCAGAGTTAAAGAGAATCACATACTCAGGAAAATACATGCTTCATGGATATTTGGATTAAAAACCCAGGCAATATTTTGTTCATTTAAATGTCCAACCAATATATTCATTTCCATAGAAATGTAGCTTAGCAAGAAAAGTGTTTCTAGTTTGTTCATCGCATTCGTCCCAGGACTCAGGAGGCAGAGGCAGGTGTATCTCTGCATGAAATCATCATGTCCTATAAAGAGTGAATTTCAGCACAGTCAGGGCTATGTAGGGAAACAGTGTCTTAACGAATGGAGAGAGAGGGTTGAGGGGAAGAGGAAGAGGTCAAGGGAGGGGGAGGGAGGGAGACAGAGACAGAGAGACAGAATAAGCGTTGATTTTAATAGGTGAACACACACATGGATGTGGTTAAACTTCATAGTTTCAACTCACCTTAGGAATATTTAAGAATTCCCTTTCTATATTTTGTATATAGATTTCAATGGCTTTTGTATTTTTAAACAAAACAACAGAAAAACCATTTAGTGCTAGGTATAATGCAAGAATAATAATATTTAATTGGTAAGTGACATAATGCTTTATTATATATCACATAATCCAAACTACATATTATTAAAGTTAAAATGGAGATTTTCAAATTAAATTTAAGTATCACATGAAAGAATGTGAGGCAATATAATACTCTGACTATAAACTGGAGAAATACGTGTGCTTGCTTTATACTTCAGTGATGATGTTCAGAAGCATTCCAAGTATGAGAAGGTTCACACAGAATAGAAGCTCAAGGACATTTTAAGTAAGTAACAGTTTGCTTCTGTTTAATAAAGCCTACTCATCTATATTGAAGTCTCTCTTATATTCCGCAATGGAGCATTCATAATTTGAGTGAAACTATTAACATCCCAGCTCAGGTTACAATGTGTGCACAATGACTCAAAAAGCTCATTCGACTGCATGCTGATTGTGAATCTAATAGCTATGAACAATCAAGTATAGTTTGGTTTATTGCAAATGCTGTGTGAATTTATTAACCTTTCACTATAATACTACTTAGGCTTAGGACTCATAGTTTCAAAAATAACTCCCAGAGCCCTCATACAATTTCTGTTATGGTTGCTAAATATATTTGGACAATTTCATGAGAGTTGTTAAATTAGAAACAGAAAAACAATGATGTCTAATAAATACTTTTAGGTTTATTCCTCACAGGTAAGTTTTTATATGGTAGGACAAATTTTTAATTTTATAACTTAAAACTTATTTTTACATGTAAACATTCACATACATCCACACATACTATACATGTATACAGCTGCACACATACAAGATGGTCAGTTGGTAAATAATTAAACGTATAACTGAAATTTTAAGTGTTTGAAATTATAATGACAAGTTTTGGTTTTAAGGTGCTATTATATAGGTTGTCAAATTTGGGGAAAGTATACTTATATTTTGCAGTGCTAGGGACAGAAACTTTTAAGAAAGTTATGAGACTGTAAATTATAATAATCTTTGCCTTTAAAGATGACTGTGAAAATTCTGACAGTGTAACTTTTAGGTTTTCTGATTATAAATAAAACCTATAACATTTTCAGTTGTTCAATCCATGAGATTGCTTTGATATGTATTTCTCATAATATCACTTGCAATTTCTTTTTTTCTGACTATGATAATTTCTTATCTGGATAACATTAAGAGGAAGGAAAGAAAGAAAATTGAAATTCAATCAAATTCCAAGAATATCAGCTGTTTCTCAAAGATGCCTAGAATTGAGTCTGAGTGCCATACAGGGTTTCCAATTGAACTCGTTGTGGCACCACCTGTAAACACTGATCTTCCACCAGACTTTATGCAATAAGGTCTTCACGCACACAGTACCTAACAGTCCAACTCAGTAGAGTGTTTACTGTCAAGAATACTGCCTAAGCAGGAGTCAGTCCCCACAAGAAGCATGATCTGGTTCTAGAACAACTTAAAGTCATCAGAATATCAATTGCTGTCTTTTTTCTTCAGATTTCAAGTATGAAACTTAGTGGCCATTTCAGAACCAAGTCCTAATGCAACAGTTCCAATTACTCCAGGCAAATCATCTTCTCTACATTCTCAGATACATTAAGTAACTTTTCAGTATTGCTTCTTTTAAATCAAACCCCCCAAATGAGCAAGATATGTTTAAGCAGTCATCAAAGTTAAATATGTGTCTGTAGTGACTGTTTGACATATTTCTTGATGGGCCTCATTCTTTTGCATGGATTAAGATGAAGTTTTTCATAAGCTACCTAAAACTTTGACATAAAAAAGATTGAGAAATCTTACCAGGAAGAGAACTGTTCAATGAAAAGAACTGATTCCTACATGATGTACTCTGACATTCACACACAGCTAGGTACAAAATTAAACAAATAATAAGTAGATCAATCAGAAATGTGATTTAAGAAAGAATTTCTGTTAAGATAGAGATGGAAGAGTTTTATATAAACAGACATAAGTGGCATTTTATGAATCATTGTGTTACAACGTTTATGGGAGATATAGTCATTAAATATTCATTGTGATAATATACATATGTATACATAAACAAATTTATGCTAGATATTTTTTAAATTTTAAGTTTATAATATGGCAAACACTGATAGGTACAGACAGCCCCAAGCAAAAGTTCTTTGTACTCTGTAATAATGTGTGTGTGTGTGTGTGAGTTCTTAAACAAAGGTGAGACATAGCTTATTTATTTATTTAAAATATACATTTTGGTAATTTTCCTGAGACTCTTCAGATCATGAACCAAATGTTAATGTCCAGCAAAATATTTCTTATGAAAGCAAAATTAGACACTTTTGTGTATCCATCAAAAACTTCATGTACATGTTGTGCATTCATTTCTATAAGCAATTAAAAAAACTGGAAGAGTTGCTGTTTATATTTATTAATTTCCACATATTTATATCCAAACTTCTCTGATGAAACAGATAGTCCGTATTTATGAAAATATTTTTTGCTCAATGTTAAGCCCACACAAAGAACAGATTTTACAAGTCAAGATCTTCCAAGTCACAGTATAATGAAATCATTTGTCACTGGCAAATCAAAAGATGTGACACTTTGATGATGACTCCCGAGACTCTCATTTCCACTTGAGACATGCTGTCACTGACACAAGGTACCCGATGAGCTATTTAAGTGAAGTTCATGGACTATCTCTGACTGTGAGTGTTGTTTGCATGATACCACACTGTACACCAAATCATTGTTTGTATTGTTAACATGACATTTCCTGGGGATCTGAATCTAAAACATTCATAGATACTTGCCTTATATTATGGAACCATGTTATACAAAGTCATCCTGCTAAAACCGTTGTATGTGAGGATTATTTTCAAAGAACATTACTATTATGTCTGTTAGCAAGTTTCCTTATCTACAAATTTAGAAGAAAAACTGTTTGGCCACTGACTTTATAAACTTAGTGGCATCTTCATAGAAACTAAAAGAGCAAATGAATAGATCAGCTACTTATTAATATACCTTCCAACAATAAATCTTGTGGAATTTAGAAAAAAGTCGACAACTAGTGAGTATTCATAAGTATGTAGAGAACATACTATAAATCATTTTTCAATGTCCTTTTATTACTTCACTAAATAGTTTAGCAATATTTAGGGCATTAAAAGTCAATTTGGAGGCATTTACATTGTAAATGTACCTGCATGTATTTTCCTAATTTCTTTCTTGAGTTAAATTCTCAGAAGCAAAAATCAGAATCTACATGACACATGTATTATACTACCAGGGGAACTGCCATTTGAGAGATCAGATTTGATTCTTTCCCAGAAAAACAGAAAAGGTAGAAAAGTTAATAAAAGAAGCCTGTCATTCATCATGTTGCCTCCATTTTAATCACACAAATATTGTTGATATTGCTATTTATCCTCCAATAAGTGTTAGTTTTTTAAATAAATTCATTACTTATACGCTTTATTCAGTTTATAATTTTCAATATATATGTGTATTTTAAATTTCATATAGAGTTATAAAATTAATCAGTATATGCCTTTATGCATAGATACATATATCTATATATATGTACATATATAAAGATATATATGTATATATCCATATCCCTCCCTCAGTATACATAAACCTAAAACCATCCTTACATTGACACTGTAACTATTATATAATTATAATGAATAAGATATCATTTTAGTTTCTTTATCTACTGATAATTTTAAAAACAACTTTTAGCTTCTAGAAACAGAATGCTAAGATATTATTTTATCCCTAAAAGCCATGTTATCTTATAAATTTTAGAATCTACTTTGCTTTTATTCGTCAATAACCATAAATAGTAATCAATATAGTAATAAAGACAATGATATTAGGGAAGATATAGTAGCTTTTTGCATATATATGCATTATATATAATATATGCATTATATATATAATTGTTTGATATATAATCACAAGTAAATGATATCCAAATAAAAAATGCAACCTTAACACAGTACATATTAATTTCATCAAAATAATTTTGGTTAGTGATAAAAAACAGATGGTTTGATAAATCTAGGAAGTTATTAAACAGTTTTTGGTATTAATATAAAAATTCTGAATTTAATAAGGACCATCACTCCACAAAAGATTACATTGCTCTTTTTAAGCAGAAAATGTGTGCCTTCACATTAACAGATCACATAATTTATGAATATATGTAATATGTGGAGAATATTTTCTACAGTAATTAAACACAAAGATTTCATGCCAACTTTCTAAAACTACTAAAGCTGGGAAATGTAAAACTATGTCATTAAAATCTGTAAGCTGATGGCACTTATGCTACAATTTTTAATGAAATATATTTGTGTTTAGTGACTTTCGTCCCAGCTGGAATAAGTAAAGGAACCATCTGGAGAAAATTATTTCTCTCGAGGTATGATTTCTTTTCTATTTCGTCATCCATTCAGTTTCCCCCTACTCTCACCTCAAATTCATGACCTCTTCTTTAATTTATATGGCACGCGCGCACACACACACACACACACACACACACACACGAACACACAAACTAACATACTTGATATTATTTCTATTTGTGTTTGCTGAAAACTATGTTTTTAGGATGAGATAATCTATCAATATGTGGGCTGGAGAGATGGCTCAAAGGTTAAGAGCACTGGCTGCCCTTTCAGGGGCCCTGAGTTCAATTCCCAGTAACCACAGGGTTGTTCACAACCATTTGTAATGAGATCTGGTGCCTTCTTCTGGCCTGCAGGCAGACATGTAAGCAGAACAATTTGCATAATAAATAAATCTTTTTTTTTTCATTAATCTTTTGTTACAGTCCAGACTTTATCCCTCTCCTGGTCCACCCTCCTACTGGTCCACATTCTACACCTCCTCTCTTGCCCTCCCCCATCTCCATAAGGATATTCCCACACCCAAACCCCACCACACTTCTCCACTTCCTGGAACCACAAGTCTCTCTAGGGTTAGGTACATGTTCTCTGATTAACTCCAGACCCAGCAGTCCTCTGTTGTATATGTGTTGGGGGCTGGCATATGCTGCCTGCTTGGTGATTCATTGTATGAGAGATCCCAGGGGTCCAGGTTAGTTCAAACTGTTGGTCTTCCTATGCAGTCGCCCTACTCCTCACCTTCTTTCATCTTTTTCCTAATTCAACCACAGAGGCAACCAGCCTGTCCATTCATTGGGTATAAATATCTGCATCTGACACTTTCAAATGCTTGTTGGACTTTTTAGAGGGCATTAATGATAGGCCCCTCTTTTTTTTTTCTTTTTTATTTTAATTTTTATTTTTTTTATTTTCTAAGTTTTTTTTTTATTTACATTCCAAATCATTTCCCCTTTACCGTTTCCTCCCTCCCCGAAAGTCCCATAAGCCCCAGCATCCCACAGCATCAGTAATAGTGTCAGGGCTTGGAGCCTCCTGCTGAGCTGGAACCCAATTTGAGACTGTCACTGGAGCCCCTTTTCCTCAGTCTCTCTTCCATTTTTATCCCTGTAGTTCTTTCAGACAGGAACAATTTTGGGTGAGAGCTTTTGACTGTGGGATGGCATTCCTTCACTTGATGCCCTGTTTTTCTACTAGAGGTGGACCTTACAAGTTCCCTCTCCCCACTGTAGGGCATTTCATCTAGAGTCCAACCATTTGAGTCCTGAAAGTGACTCACCTCCCAGGTCTCTGGTAAATTCTAGAGGGTCCCCCCCCACCTCCTACATCTCAAAGTTGCCTGGTTCCATTCTTTCTGCTGATCTTCTGGTCTTCAGACACTTTTACCCACCTAATACCTGATCATATTCCTCTCTTCCCCTTCCTATATCCTTTCCTACCCAGGCCCCTCCCTCCCCCCTCCTGTAATTGCTTTCTTCTCGCTCCTAAGTGGAATTAAGGCATCCTCACTTGGGCCCTTCGGCTTGTTAGTGTTCTTGAGTTCTGTAGATTGTATTCTGTACTTTTTTTTTTTTGGCTAATATCCACTTATTAGTGAGTTAATGCTATATATGACCTTTTCTGTCTTAGTTACCTCACTCAGGATGATGTTTTCTAGTTCCATCCATTTGCCTTCAAAACTCAGGATGTCATCATTCTTAATAGCTGAGTAGTATTCCATTGTATAAATGAACCACGTTTTCTGTATCCCTTCTTCTGTTGTGGGGCATCTTGGTTGTTTCCAGTTTCCGACTATTACAAATAAGCCCACTATGAAGGTCGTGGAACACTTGACCATGTGGCATGGTGTGGCCTCATTTGGGTATATGCCTAAGAGTGGAATAGCTGGGTCTTCAGGTCTTCAGATAGATCTATTTCCAATTTTCTGATTGATTTCCAGAGTGGCTGTACCATTTTGCAATCCTACAAACAATGGAGAAGAGTTTCTCTTTCTCTACATTCTTGCCAACATGTACTATCACCTAAGCATTGATCTTAGTCATTCAGATAGAATCTCAGGGTTATTTCGATTTGCATTTCCCTCATGAATAAGGACTATGGACATTTCTTTGAGTGGTTCTCAGTCATTCAAGATTTCACTGTTATGAATTCTCTGTTTAGTTTTATACAAGTGTATATGTGTTTATAAGTGTGTTGTTTTATTTCTGGGTCTTCAATTTTATTCCATTGATCAACATGTCTGTCTCTGTACCAGTACCATGAAGTTTTTATCACTATTACTCTGTAGTACAGCTTGAGGTCAAGGATTGTGATTCCTCCAGAAGTTCTTTTATTGTTAAGAATTGTTTTCACTATAATGGGTTTTTTGCTTTTCCAGATGAATTTGATAATTGTTCTTTCTATATCTTTGAATAATTGTGCTGGGATTTTGATGGGGATTGCATTGAGTCCATGGGTTGCATTGATTGAATGGCCATTTTTACTATGTTAATTCTGCCAATCCATGAGCATGGGAGATCTCTCCATTTTCTGAGATCTTCTTTGATCTCTTTCTTGAGAGTCTTGAAGTTATTGTTATACAGATCTTTCACTTCTTTGGTTAGAGGTACCTCAAGATGTTTTACATTATTTGTGACTATTTTGAAGGGTATTGTTCTCCTAATACTTTTTATCATTTTATTGGATATTTTCTTTATTTATATTTCAAATGTTATCCCTTTTCCCAATTTTCCCCCAGAAACTCCCTATCCTATCTCTCCTCCCCCTGCCTCTATGAGGGTGTTCCCCCACCTACCCACCAACTCCTGTCTCCTCACCCTCATGTTCCCCTACATTGGAGCATTGAGCCTTCACAGGACCAAGGGCCACTTCTTCCATTGATGCCCAACAAGGCCATCCTCTGTTACATATGTGGCTGGAACCATGGGTTCCTTCATGTGTACTCCTTGGTTGGTGGTTTAGTCCCTGGGAGCTCTGGAGGGTCTGGTTGTGATTGGTTGTGATTGTGTTGATTGGTATTGTTGGTCTACCTATTTCAACCTGTTTATCATTTGTATAAAGGAAGGCTACTGATTTGAGTTAGTTTCATATCCAGCCATTTTGCTGAGGTTGTTTATCAGTTGTAGAAGTTCTTTGGTAGAATTTTTGGGGTTGATTATGTATACTATTATATCATCTGCAAATAGTGATACCTTGATTTCTTTGCTAATTTGTAAAACCTTGATCTCCTATTGTTGTCTTATTGCTCTAGCTAGAACTTCAAGTACTATATTGAATAGATACGGGAACAGTGGACATCCTTGTCTTGTCCCTGATTTTAGTGGGGTTGCTTTCCTCAAACTTTTTACTTTAAAACTACAATCACATTTTTATTTGTTTGTTTTCACATTGTTCGTGATCACATACCTTTAGAATTGTATTCTGAATATTTAGCTCATTTGCATGGCTTCTACACTCTCTATTTATTGTATTTCTGTGTTAGAAAAATTTATAGATTTGAGATCCTTATCTGTGAATGTTTCCAAAAACTAATGGCTGTACAGTTCCATTCTGGTTAATCCAATTTCTATTCACTCAATAAAAAGAATATCTACATTCCTGTCACTAGTAACCCAAGTCTAGGCTCATCCTGAAAGCTAGAAGAGGTTGTTTGAAATGAACTCCTAACCTCTCTTCATTATATCAGCAGAATTACCCATTTCTCAAACCTCATCAGATAACCTTTTTTCCCCTAATAGTTGGTGACTAAAACAAACCATCTACAACTGGTCATTGTGAATGGTATAATTGCCTTTAAGGGTCTCAACCCTAAGTGGAATCTCAATAGCACACTATCTCCTTCCAAGATTTAGGAATCATTTTGGAAGACATGGTGGAAAGACTGCTGTAAAATCTAGAAGACCCAGATAGCTGCTCCACATTATTCTTACAAATATGACAGCAAATCTTATTAATATAGAATCTTAACCTTATGTCTGCCTAAATGAGAACTGCACAATCATTAACAGTATTTTACATTCTGACTTAGTGGAAATATCACAAATCTCCACCCCGATCAAGAATTACAGGCAATTAATGGTGGTTAAAAGAGAGTCTCCTGATAAATTATCCAATCCAGATGGTTAGCCTTGAACCAATGGATATAAAGCCAGTGTTTAGGAGACTCATTAGGCTTCATTTAAGTAACAATAGGAATATGTGTTGTTTTCTGATGTGTGTGTGTGTGTGTGTGTGTGTGTGCATTTGCCTGTACGTGTGGGTGTGCTTGCACGCGTGCGTGCGTGCGTGCATGCGTGTGTGTGTGTGTGTGTGTGTGTGTGTGTGTGTGTGTTTATTAACTGATAAGAAGATGTCCTGAATTTGAGGAGTAGGAAGGCATTGGAGGATTTGGTGTGTCATAGAAAAGGTTGGTAATTATGTGTATATTATTCTCTTGAAGAGTTCTTTAAAAATATGAATTTATACATTAAATTAAAGAGTAATATATTGATTGAAATCTAATGTATAACTTCAAAAGAGTAAAGTCTATTCATATTTCCATGAATTTTGGCTGGAAATATTTTCCCACTTTTTTTTATGTTATTGTTGTTGTTGTTTGTTTATTTGTTTGTTTCCAGACAGGGTTTCTATGTGTAGCTTTAGCTACTCTTGCTCTGCAGACCAGGCTGGTCTTAAACTCACAGAGAACCATCTGCCTCTGCCTCCTGAATGCTGGGATTAAAGACATGTGTAAATATGACCCAGTATACATTTTCCTACATTAACAAGAGAAGAACAAAATATAAGCTAAGGCATAGCTATGATTCATCTAGGATTAAAAATAAATAAAATTTTATTACTCCATGAAAATTGATGACAAATGTATGATGACAATTCTAAAGACTTGTAAATATACAATACAGCCCAAGTATAATGCATAGAATCTGTATATGTACTATTTAGTCCATATATGAACTATTTTTATGCATTTTATGAATTAAATGCATTACTGCTGTTATTTTGGAAAATGCTCTGAAGGTGAGGAAAAACTATTATTTTAAAATAATGATTTTAATTACCATATAAAAACTTTTTTTAAAAAAAGATAAGATTTTAAAACATTTGAAATTGCTTATTTTTAAATGTATAAAATGTATCATATATACATTTCTAAAAGATGTATTAACATATTTTTAAAGTGAAAAGAAAACAAGTCAATTGCAGTAAAAAAAATAAGCATTCAATTTATTTTTAGATAGGTTCTAATCACATAACCATTGCTGGCATCAAACTTTATGTGTAGTCCAGACTGACTTCAAATACAAAAAGATTTGTGCCTTGGTTACTGTTTTATCACTTTAATGAAACACTGTGATCATGTCAATGCATATAAAAGAAAACATTTAATTATGGCTTTAATACAGATTCAGATGTTTAATTCATTGTCATCATGGCAGGAAACATGGCAAGATACATTCAGACATTGTGCTAGAGAGTTCTACATCCAGATCCCTGGAGATCCGTAGGAGAGTTCCACTGGGCTTGACTTGGACTTTTGAAACCTCAAATCGCACCCCCAGTGATACACTTCCTCTAAAATGCCATGTCCATTCCAACAAGGCCACACCTCCTTATCCTCCTAAAATAGTTCTGCTCCCTGATAACTAAGCACTCAAACATATGACCCTATGGACACCATTCAAATTCAAATCCCCACAATCTGTATGTCTCTGCTTTCTAAGTGTTGACATTAAAACTATATAATATGATACCGAATCCTAAACATACAAATATAAATCCATGAACAATTATGCTACCCTTGTTTGGTACAGGCACTTCTGAGAAGACCCAGAAGTGTGAGTTTGAATGCTCAAAGTTTCATTTCGATTTAATTTTGTACTGTAAATAACTGTAATATATAATTTTGACATTCAGTAGATTAATGTACTTGATAAGTACAAAATCCAGTACCATTAATATTGGTATTCATATTAATTCTAAATTTATCAGTAGGTAGAATATATTAAGACAAAAACCTTAGCATTGCCAAGACATGTCTTAAGCCACACATGTAATTCCCAGTTCAACATATTTCTTTTGTATTTTTACCTATCTCTTGAGGTAATGGAAATTCTCATCTTTTATTTTTTTTCCTTGAAATGTAATTCTTAAATATCCATAGAGTCATGAAAGTGGAGAGGAGCCTGAGGAAAAGAAGGTCCAGTAAGAGATCCAAAGTGGGATCCAGCTCAAGGGGAGGTCCCAAGACCTGACACTATTACTGAGGCTATGGAGTGCTCACAAAAAAGGACCCAGCATGACCATGACCGCTGCCCTCCTCTGCTGCCTATGTGTCTGGAGTCATGGGTAACTTCATGTGTACTCTTTGGTTAATGGTTTTGTCCCTGGGAGCTCTGGGAGTGCTGGGTGGCTCACATTGTTCCTCCTAAAGTACTGCAAACCCCTTCAGATCATTGGGTCCTTTTTCTAGCTCGTCCACTGGAGACCCTGTGCTCAGTTCAAAGGCAGGCTGAGAGCATTCCCCTCTATTTGTCATGCACTGGCAGAGCCTTCCACAACAGCAAGTCCTGGATACCCTAACACCATGATCTTTAAATGGAATACTACTCTGCAATTAAAAACAATGAATTCACGAAATTCCTAGGCAAATGGTCAGAACTTGAAAATATCATCCTTAGTGCGGTAACCCAATCACAAAAGAACACACTTGGTATGCAGTAACTGATAAGGGGATATTAACCCAGAAACTCGGAATACCCTAGACACATTTCGCATATCAATAGATTTCTAAGAAGATGGAAGGAGAGACCCCTGGTCCTGGAAAGACTAGATGTAGGGGAACGCCAGGACAGAGAAACGCGAGGGAGTTGAATGGGGAAAAGAGGGAGGGAAGTGGGCTTATGGGACTTTCGGGGAGGGAGGAAACGGGAAATGGGAAATGATTTGGAATGTAAATAAAAAAAAAACTTAGAAAATAAAAAAAAACCAAACTTTATTTGCTTTTACTAACTGAAGCTCTCTACCTAGTTAGAAGTATCTTTTTTTTTCAACTGTCTTCTTAGCCTCTACCAGGAAAAATTCAGTATTATGTTAATAAATTTATCAGGAATGGTACTGTAAATTTTTTACAATTTTATTGACATTCTACAAACATGAGCACACAAATTTCAGCCTTTGGATCTTTGAAGTATATAAACAGAAGTGATATTATTGAATATATATATATATATATATATATATATATATATACATACATATAAACTTTCTATTGTTTTATACATTTACAAAAATGTGTCTGTCTGTGTGTGTGTGTGTGTGTTCATCTGCTTGGATTTCAGGTTAATATCTCCATAGTGATTCTATTTATCTAGTAAGTAGTGATACTGAGCATATTTTTTATACATTTTATTTATTTATTTATTTATTTGGCTGATAGAATATTTCACTTGGGGAAATGTCTGCTAAGAGATTTTATCATTTTTAAAATCAGATTTTTTCATTTGTTAATGATCCATCATATGCCATTGCATATTCTGAATTTTAACGCTTCATCAGATATGCAAATATTTCCCATTACATAGGTTTCCTTTTATGACTGTCAATATACTTTATTATAAAATCTTGAACTTTTATGTTATTTGATTTGTCATTTTTTTTCTTTTGTTGCCTGCAAATATTTGCTACATTCAGAAGTTTTATCATGATACTTACTTTCTGAGGCTTATGTCTAATTGCGTAGAGAATGTAAAAGGAAAATTTCATTTACTTTGTGTCTGATTATAGTTTTTTTTTTTTTTTTAGTTTTTATTGGTTATTTTATTTATTTACATTTCAAATGTTATCCCCTTTTCAGTTTTCCCTCTGCAACTTCCCTATCAGATCCCTGCACCCCTGCTTCTATGAGGGTGTTCCCCCACCCATACACCCACTCCAGCCTCACCACTCTAGCATTCCCCATGCTGGGCCATTGAGCCTCCACAGGACCAAGGGCCTCTTCTTCCATTGATGCCAGATAAGTCAATCCTCTGCTACATATGCAGCAGGAGCCAGGAGTTCCTCCACGTGTACCCTTCGGTTGGTAGTTTAGTTCCTGGGAGCTTTGGTGGTGGTGGTGGTGTGGGGGGAAGTCACTTGGTTGATATTGTTGTTTTTTCTATTGGGTTGCAAATCCCTTCAGTTCCTTCAATCCTTCCTCTAACTCCTCCATTAGGGTTCTTGTGCTCAGTATGATGGCCTGTGAGTTGTGTTGTGGGTATTCTGAGCTTATAAAAAGGCCGCCTGCTTAACTATGTTCATAGCAGCCTTATTTTATAATAGTCAGAAGCTGGAACCAACCCAGATGTCCCTCAACAGAGGCATGGATACAGAACATGTGGTGCATTCACACAATGGAGTACTACTCAGCAATTAAAAACAATTAGTTCATGAAATTCACAGGCAAATGGAGAATTTCCTGAATAGAACTCCAATAGCTTATGCTCTAAGATCAAGAATTGACAAATGGGACCTCATTAAATTACAAAGTTTTGCAAGGTAAAAGACACTGTCAAAAAGACAAAGCGGCAACCAACTAACTGGGAAATGATCTTTACCAATCCTACATCCGACAGAGGGCTAATATCCAATATATACAAAGAACTCAAGAAGTTAAACTCCAGAGAGGCAAGTAACCCTATTAAAAAATGGGGTACAGAGCTAAACAAAGAGTTCTCACCTGAAGAATATCTAATGGCTGAGAAGCACCTAAAGAGATGTTCATCATCCTTAGTCATTAGGGAAATGCAAATCAAAACAACCCTGAGATTCCATCTCACACCAGTCAGAATGGCTAAGATCAAAAACACAAGAGACAGCAGTTGTTGGTGAGGATGTGGAGAAAGAGGAAGACTTCTCCACCGCTGGTGGAATTGCAAGCTGGTACAACCACTCTGGAAAGCAGTCTGGAGGTTCCTCAGAAAACTGGGCATGACACTCCCGGAGGATCCGGCTATACCACTCCTGGGCATATACCCAGAGGCTTTACCTGCATGCAATAAGGACACATGCTCCACTATGTTCATAGCAGCCTTATTTATAATAGCCAGAAGCTGGAAAGAACCCAGATGTCCCTCAACGGAGGAATGGATTCAGAAGATGTGGTATATCTACACAATGGAATACTACTCTGCAATTAAAAACAATGAATTCACGAAATTCTTAGGCAAATGGTCAGAACTTGAAAATATCATCCTTAGTGAGGTAACCCAATCACAAAAGAACACACTTGGTATGCAGTCACTGATAAGGGGATATTAACCCAAAATCTCGGAATACCCTAGACACAATTCGCATATCAATAGATTTCTAAGAAGATGGAAGGAGAGACCCCTGGTCCTGGAAAGATTGGATGTAGGGGAACGCCAGGATAGAGAAGCGAGAGGGGGTTGAATGGGGAAAAGAGGGAGGGAAGGGGGCTTATGGGACTTTCGGGGAGGGAGGAAACAGGAAAGGGGAAATGATTTTGAATGCAAATAAAAAAAAACTTAGAAAATAAAATAAAAAAAAAAAAGAAAGAAAATGAACCACATTTTTGGCACTCATTCTTCCATTGTGGGACATCTGGTTTTTTTCCCAGTTTCTGGCTATTATAAATAAAACTGCTACAAACGTAGTGGAGCATGTGTCCTTGTGATATGGTTGAGCATCATTTGGTTAGATGACGAGGCTCCGTATAGCTGGGTCTTTGGGTAGAACAATTTCCAATTTTCTGAGGAACTGCCAGATTGATTTATAGAGTGTTTGTACCAGTTTGCAATCTTACCCACAATGGCAGAGTGTTCCTCTTTCTCCACATCCTCATCAGCATGTGCTGTCCCATGAGGTTTTGATCTTAGCTTTTCTGATTGGTGTAAGGTGGAATCTTGGGGTCGTTTTGATTTGCATTTCCATGATGAACATTTCTTTAATTGCTTCTTAGCCATTCAAGATTCCTTTGTGCAGGTCTAATTTGGCAGTCTGCATGTAGAAGAATGCAAATTTATGTAGATTTATCACCGTGCACAAAGCTCAAGCTCTAGTGGATTAAGAACCTCCGCATAAAACTATGTACATTGAATCTAACAGAAGAAAAAGTGTGAAGTAGCCTCAAATTCCTTGGTACAGGGAAAAATTTACTGTACAAATCAGCAATGGCTAAGGCTCTTAGATCAACAACTAACAAATGGGACCTCATGAAAATGAAAAACTTCTATAAGGCAAAGAAACTGTCAATATTTTAAAATGGCATCCTACAGATTGGGAAACGTTCTTCACTAACCCTACACCTAATAGAAGGCAACTATACAAAATATACAAAAAACTCATGAAGTTAGACTACAGAAAACCAAATAACCCAATTAAAATGTGGGATACTGGTCTAAATAGTAAATTTCCAACAAAAAATCTTTGTAATAAAAATTATTTTAAAATAAAATAAACATAATTACTTTCTTAGGTTTGCTTTCCATAAAGTTCATTAAAGTACATATGTATCAATTGATTATTTTGTGTTTATTATACAGTATTTGAAAATTACTATATGGTCTAATTGTCTTTGGAAAAAACATGTATTTTATAATGAATTATTTTGCTATCTTCACTTCTATATATTCAATGTTAGTTAAAAATTAATTGAAGAAATATATATCTTCTAAAGCTTTGCTGTGAAAATTCTTGACCATTTATGCCAACCTTTAAATAGCTGGATAACATAATTATTTGACTGTTTATTTGATTTGATGGCTTTAACAAAGATTAAATAATCCAATATTGATCATGATCACACATTGGGAGGAATTAGGATTTTAAAAGAAAACTTGAACAAACACTGTTAATACAAAGATGATTTTAAGATCCAAATGATGAGAAGGACACTATATACTCATCAAAAGAAAAATTCACCAAGAGGAATTCTCAACTCTGTATATCTATGCTCCAAACACAAGGGCACTCACATTTGTAAAAGAAATTTTACTGAAGCTCAAAACACACATTAAACCTTACACAATAATAGTAAGAGACTTTAACACCCCATTCTCACCAACGGAAAGATCATGGAAACAGAAACTAAACAGAGTCACAGTGAAACTAACAGAAGTTATGAACCACATGGACTTAACAGATATCTATAGAACATTTTACTCTAAAACAAAAGTATATACCTTTTTCTCAGCATCTCAGAGTACCTTCTCCAAACTTGACCATATAATCAAAGCCTCAATCAATACAAAAATATTGAAAAAATGCATCCTATCAGATCACCACAAATTAAGGGTGATCATCAACAATAACAAAAATAACAGAAAGCCTACATACACCTGGAAGCTGAACAATTAACTACTCAATGATAACTTGGTCAGGGAAGAAATAAAAAACTGAAAGACTTTTTTAGAATTTAAGGAATATAAAGGCAAAACATATCCAAAATAATGGGACACAATGAAAGCAGTACTAAAAGGAAAACTCACAGCTCTGAGTGTTTCCACAAGGAAATTGGAGAGAGCAGACACTAACAGCTTAACAGCATATCTGAAAGCTCTAGAACAAAAAGAAGCAATTACACCCAAGAGGAGTAGTCAGCAGGAAATAATCAAACTCAGGGTTGAAAGAAAAAGAACTATATAAAGAATCAACAAACCAGGAGCTGATTCTTTGAGAAAGACAAGATAGATAAACCCTTAGCCAGAATAAGCAGAGGTACTTAGACAGTATTCAAATAAACAAAATCACAAATGTAAAGGGAGATATAACAACAGAATCAGAGGAAATTAAAAAACAATCATCAGATCCTACTACAAAAGTTTATACTCAACAAAACTGGAAAATCTGGGTGAAATTGATCACTTTTCTAGATAGATAACAGGCACCAAAGTTAAATCAAGATCAGATAAACCATCTAAACAATCCCATAACCTCTAAATAGTTAGAAGCAGTCATTAACAATCTCCCAAGCAAAAAATCCCCAGGATGAGTCGGTTTTAGTGTAGAATTCTATCAGACCTCCAAAGAAGACCTAATACCAATACTTCTCAAACTATTCCATAAAAGAGAAACATAAGGAACACTGCCCAATATGTTCTGTGAAGCCACAGTTACACTATTACCTAAACCACACAAAGACCCAACAAAAAAGAGAACTTCAGTCCAATTTCCCTCATGAATATTGATACAAAAATACTCAATAAAATTCTTGCAAATGCAATCCAATAATATATCAAAAGGATAATTCTCTATTATCAAGTTGGCTTCATCCCAGGGATGCAGGGATGGTTCAATATACAGAAATCCATCAATGTAATCCACTATATAAACAAACTCAAAGAAAAATACCACATGATCATCTCATTAGATGCTGAAAAGCCTTTGACAAATACAACATCCCTTCATGCTAAAAGTACTCGAGAAATCAGGAATTCAAGGTCCATATCTAAATATAATAAAAGCAATATACAGCAAGTCAATAGCCAATTTCAAACTAAATACTGAGGAACTTGAAGCAATCCCACTAAAATCAGGGGCAAGACAAGGCTGCCCATTCTCCCCCTATCTATTCAATATAGTACTTGAAGTGCTAGCCTGAGCAATTAGGCAACAAAAGGAGATCAAGGGGATACAAATTAGAATGGAGAAAGTCAACATATCGCTACTTGTGGATGATAATGATAGCATACATAAGTGACCCCCAAAAAATTCCAAGAGAAAACTCCTACAGCTGATAAACAACTTTAGCAATGTGTCTGGATACAAAATTAACTCAAACAAATCAGTAGCTTTCTCCTACTCAAAGGATAAATAAGCTGAGAAAAGAAATATAGAAAGAGACCCTTTACAATAGTCACAAATAATAGGAAATACCTTGGTGTGACACTAACTAAGCAAGTGAAAGATCTGTATGACAAGAATTCAAGTCTCTGAAGAAAGAAATTGAAGACTACCTCAGAAGATGGAAAGATCTCCCATGCTAATGGATCTGCAGGATTAACATAGTAAAAATGGCCATCTTAACAAAAGTGATCTACAGATTCACTGCAATATCCTTCAAAATTCCAACTCAATTCCTCACAGGGATAGAAAGAGCGATTTTCAAATTTATCTGGAATAAGAAAAAACCCAGGATAGCAAAAATCATTCTCAACAATTAAAGTACTTTGGGGGAATCACCATCCTTGTCCTCATAATATACTAAAAAGCAATAGTGATAAAAATTTTACAGTATTGGTACAGAGACAGGCAGGTAGATCAATGGAATAGAATTGAAGAATCCAGAAATGAACCCACATACTTTTGGTCACTTGATCTTTGACAAAGGAGCCAAAAGTGGAATAAAAACATCCAGTGGAATAAAGACAGCATTTTCAACAAATGGTGGTGGTTCAACTGGCAGTCCCCTTGTAGAAGAATGCAAATTGACCCATTCTTATCTCCTTGTACAAAGCTCAAGTCCAAGTGGATCAAGGATCTCCACATAAAACCAAATATGATGAATCTAATAGAAGAGAAAGTGGGAAAGAACCTTGAATTCATTGACACAGGGGAAAATTTACTGAACAGAACAACAATGGCTCATGCTCTAAAATCAAGATTTGACAAATGGGACCTCATAAAATTTAAAAGCTTCTGCAAGGCAAAGGACACTGTCAACAGGACAAAATGACAATCCACAGATTGGTAAAAGATCTTTACCAACCCTACAATTGATAGAGGGTTAACATACAAAATATACAAAGAACTCAAGAATTTAGACTCCAGAGAATCAAATAACCCTATTAAAACAGAGGTACGGGGGTAAAAAAAATTTTTCAACTGAAGAATATTGAATGGCTGAGAAGCACTTAAAGAAATGTTCAACATTCTTAATTATCAGGGAAATGCAAATCAAAACATCATTGAAATTCCACCTTAAACCAGTCGGAATGACCAAGATTAAAAATTCAGGTAACAGTAGATGCTGGTGATGATGTGGAGAAAGAGCAACACTCCACTATTGTTGGGATTGCAAGCTGGTACAACCACTCTGGAAATCAGTCTGGACTTTCCTCAGAGAATTGGAAATAGTTTTACCTGAGGAATCAGTTATACCACTCCTAGGCATATACCCAATATATGCTCCAACATTTAACAAGGACACATTCTCCACGATGTTTATAGTAGCATTATTTATAATAGCCAGAAGCTGGAAACAACCCAGATGTCCCTTCACAGATGAATGGATATAGAAAATGTGGTACATTTAGACAATGGAATACTATTCAGCTATTGAAAACAATGACATTATGAGTTTTGCAAGCAAAACATGGTATGTACTCACTGATAAGTCAATACTAGTCCAAAAGAACCTCGGAATACCCAGGATACAACTCACAGACCATATGAAACCTAAGAAGAAAGAAGACCACACCAAAGTGTGGATGCTTTAGTCCTATTCAGAAGGAGGAAGAAAATAATCTCAGGGAAACAGAGGGAGAATGAGATATGGGAAACAGAGAGGAGGACTAGGGAAAAAGGAGGGGACAGTTCAGACAGGGGAAGAGAGGGTCAGGAATTTGAAAGTAGGTGTGTAGCAGTGGGGGAGGGGGAACTTGGAGTAGCCACTAGAAAGTCCCAGACGCCAGAGACCCAAGAGATTCCCAGGATCCAACAGGGGGGACATTAGCTGAAATACCCAACTAATGGACGACAGAACTTGTAGAGACTATATCTAGTGGACAGGAATGGCCCCAGTTTGAGGGATGGGGCCACTCACTCACCTCAAAAATACTAATCCAGAATTTATCCTCTCAAAAGGAAAAGCAGGGACAAAGAGTGGAGCACAGACTGACAGAAAGGCCATCCAGAAACTGCCCCACCTAAGGATCCATCCCATCCACAGACTCCATACCCAGACACTATTGCCAATGCCAAGAAGTGCTTACTGACAGGAGCCTGGTACAGCTATCTACTAAGAGGCTCTGCCAGAGCCTGACAAAAACAAATACGAATATACCCAGTTAAACATCAGGCTGAGCACTGGGACCACAATGGAGAAGTTAGAGCAAGAACTGAAGGAGCTGAAGGGGTTTGCAACTCCATAGAAAATACAACATTATCAAACATCCAGATGCCCCAAAGCTCCCAGGGACAAACTCACCAACCAAAGAGTACACATGGGAGGACCCATGGCTCCAGCTAGATATGTTACAGACAATTACCTTATTTGGCATCACTGGGAGGGGAACCCCTTGGTCCTGCTGATTCTCGATGATCCAGGGTAGGGGAATGCTAGGGCTCTGAGGCAGGAGTAGGTGGGTTGTCAGGGGAGCACCCTCTTAGAGGCAGGTGGAGGGGGAAGGGCATAGGGGTTTGGGGGAGGGGAAACTGGGAACATTTGAAATGAAAATAAATAAAATAACTAATAAAAATGAAAAGAGAAAGTTCAAATAATAAGATTTTGACAAAACAATCCTATTAATTTCCCCCCAATATATTATATCACGGGATAGATAGATGATAAGTAGATAGAGAGATGGATAGATATTTATTTAGATACACACACACATACCCACCCACACCCACCCACCCAAGTAGCATTGTTTTAAGGAAGTCTGGGATGCTTCATGAGTCATTATTAATTCCAGATCCAGGTGGATATGTATATTTGAGAAGGTTATATGCATATGTGGAGCAGCCCACCTTGATTAGGTCCCTGAACAAGCTTTTACATTTTACTATGAAAAAGTAAAGGTGAACAAAAGTGTGACTAAGGAAAACAATAAAACCAGTTATTGTAAATGAAAGTATGTACATTAAATACAACTAATGTTTTAAATAAATATATATTTCTAATAAGCCTTGAATTTAAGTCATTCTTAAAGATGTTGCTCAATTTCTGTGTTCAGATTATTATGCAATAAATATTAACATGTTTAACTATACACATTTTTCTTCAAAGAATTTTCAATTTGTTTCTGAATTAAATCATAGACTTCATGTTACCCTATACTATATTTTCTCAACCTTGGACCCTGTAGTGGTTAGCTTCAATTTTCAACTTGATATAACCTAGAACCAATGGACAAGACACTCTCAGCTGCAGTTGTCTATATTGTGTTGTTCTCTATGCATGACTGTGGGAATTTGTATTAATTGAGCTAGGTTGATTTAGCCCAGTGTGGGTGGCCTCAATTACTATGTAAGCAATACTAAACTGTATAATAGTTGAGAACTCAAAAATAGTAGAAGCAGTCAAGTGAGCTTATATGTATTCTTTCAGTATTTACTCTGGATTAAATATGATGTAGCTATGTATCTGAAGCTCATCTTGTGATTTTTCTGTAATAGCAGAAACTTTTTTAAACTGAAGATGTGTGCAAAAATACACTTTTATTGCTTTGATTTCTTTTGTTTGAGATATTTATCACAGGAAAAAAATTAATCCAAGTCTGTTTCCCTTCAATGACTTCCTTATTTAATGAACTCTTGTCTCAGTGTTATTGACAGTGTTCTTGATAGCACTAGCAACATTTGATTCCTCCTTACATATTCAGAACAGATTAAATATTAAAAATTATATACATCAAATAATTAAAATAAAAATGTTCCATCAAAACAATTTCACATGGAAAATGAAAAATGACAGAAATGAAATTTCTTCCAGTAGTATAAACACTACATCAATTTAAGGAAACAGATTACAAATATTAGATAAAATTATAAATTATTTATTTGGCAAGGTTTACAGGATAGGAGAAACTTAGGACAAAGCCTACATTAATAGGAAAAGCTCAGAATTCTGAGTCAAGTCATGAAAGATTTATCATCTCAGCTTTTAACCAGAGACCTGATAAGACACATCAGGTTCATAGCATCTTAATGAAAGCTCTGTGTGTGCTTTTATTCATCATAACTCACTACTTATCATGTTTCAGTCAGAAATCACTGCTGAAATTTTGCCTTAAATATTAAACTATGTCACAGTCTTCATGCAGTATTCAGTTAATAAAATTTTGAAACACTTCAGTCATGATCATTTTAAATTTAAAATATAATTAATCCTACACTCTGATGAACCTACAGTAAGGGGAGCAAATATAACTGTCATATTTCCTGGTGATCATTAGCCTGGGATGCCTATTAGACAGTGCCATTTACTCCTAACCACTTCTCTACTCTCTTCCTACACATGTTGAAACTGAGCCTGCTGAGTGTCTTGCATTTGACTTTTCTAACACTAGCTATTGAGAAAACAGGAGAAATACCATGTTGTTTCAAACCAAAACATTCAATTTGCAGTGCTGCCAAAATACAGGGTGGTCATTTTCCTGCTAGCATTATTATGAAAGCATACTTGGAGATGGGAGTTTTATTGCCCAAGTCCCCAAGGAAAACAACATAAAATAAATAAAATTGAATGAATATGTACTTATCTCTGAGAGTTCACATAAAAGATTTCTTTCTTTTCAAACACAATGAATTCAAAGAATATTCAATTCCACTTCATGATCTAGTTTACACTGACTGTTGGATAATTGATTGCACACAGGTATGCTCTTAACATACGAACAAACTTGAAACACGTCTACTGATAAGTTAAAACCAAAATTAGAAAAATAAGAGTTGAGGAACATTTTAACATAATTTTAGACACATCTAAACTTCAAATCTCTCATTGATTCATGACCATTCTAATGCTTTAGGAAAGAACCTAAAAATGTTTTGATATAGTTATTACATAAATACTGTTCCAAAAATTGAAATGTAAGACATAATGAAGTCATTTACTAAAGATAGAGATCTCTGTTTTCTTGTTTACTGTTTGATTTTTTTTCTCTCATATGAGATGGAATAAGAATTGCTCTGCATTGCTAAAGTTTGGTTAGGGGAAAATATGTTGGAAATACATTCTGTTTGAATTAGATGTCATATGATACTGTAACTCACAATTACAATGATAACATTAATCTCTAACATTCATGATAGTCAGACCTGCTCCTTATGAGACTCTAAACTTTTGTATAACAATTCCCCAAGTACTATTATACATAACTAGAGATAGATACAACTGAAATTACATAGTGTCAGGAAGACATTCACGGTGGGGTTTAAGCAAGGTCCTGTGTGTTATGTTACAATGTAGCATATGGCAGAACACAATAACTCATCAAAGCACCAAGAATAAATGATGGTAGAGTCTTGGCATTAAAATAGGACATCTATATCAGTTAAAGAATATCACATCACCCCACAAGAATACCACACTTCCTTTCCCTGAATGTTCTTACCAAGTCCAAGTAATAGGTGTTTGGGGAAGCTGCCTCAATTTGTCAGTAGTGTATTCAATGACAAGGTGCTATCTCTAACTGAACTCCATGGATTCCTCAAAACAGGAATATGTTAATATTAGAGGAAGAGTTATTGGGAGAAGAAAAGATTTCAGTTGGAGAGGGAGTGGGATGAATTAGGAGAAGAGGAGTGTAATGTGTAAAATAAGTGTTACATGCATGAATCTCAAAAAGAAGGATCCATGTTTTTTAAATGTCTAAAAGAATAACATTTAAGGGAAGCAGTGTGTATGACATTGTTTTAATGAAAATAATTGAAAATACAAGCATATAATGCTGTTTATGTAGAACAACCAAAGCAGAGGCCATCCTCAGCCCCAAGTATAATATGTGAAAGTAAATTTTCAGTTTTATCACATTCATTACTTGTGGTCCTGCATAAAGTATGACATTTCATTTCTCCAGCTTTTCAATGAGTTGAAAAGTAGGTACCACACTGAAGAAAGTTGGAGTTATTTTTCTCCTCTCTGTGGATGATACCACAAAATTAGTGTTAAAAAGGGAGAAAACCATTCTTCTATTAATTTACTTATTTATTCACTTCACATTGCAATCTCCTTCTCCTCCCCATGCACCAAACAGACCCTTACTTCTTCCACTTACCCCATCTCCTCTGAGAAGGGAGAGGACACCCTAAGTACCAACCCACCCTGGCACCTCAAGTCACTGCAGGACTAGGTACATCCTTTCCTACTGAGGCAGGGCCGGGGAGCTCAGTTTGGGGAATGAAATCTACAGTCATGCATCAGTATAAGAGGTAATGTTTTTATGGTAATATCAGGGATTATTTTAAAAAATACATCATTTCTTTATTTTTGTGTCAAGAATAATTTATTTTTTTCTATATTTTTTATTTACATTCCAAATGATTTCCCCTTTCCCGTTTCTTCCCTCCCCAAAATACATTGTTTCAAGGGTTCCATACTTACTTGAAAGTATATTATTTATTTATTTATTCTAAACTCCAGATGTTATTCCTCTCTCAGTTTACCCTCCACAAGCAATACTTCTGCCCCCCCCCCCCCCAGTCTCCATGAGGATATCCCCACCCCCACCCCACCAGACCTCTAAATTCCCTGGGGCCTTCAGTCTCTTGAGGGTTAGGTGCATCTTCCCTGATTAAACTCATACCCAACAGTCCTCTGCTGTATATATGTAGGGAGCCTCATATCATCTGGTGTGCGCTGCCTGTTTGGTAATCCAGTATCTGAGAGATCTCCTGGGTCCAGGTTAACTGAGACTGCTGGTCCTCCTACAGGATTGCCCTTCTCCTCAGCTTCTTCCATTTTTCCCTAATTCAACCATAGGGGTAAGCAGCTTCTGTTCATTGGTTTAGTACAAATATATGCATCTGACTCTTTCAGCTGCTTGTTGGGTCTTTTGGAGAGCTGTCATGATAGGTCGCTTTATGAGAGTGCTCCATAGCCTCATTAATATTGTCAGGCCCTTGAGTTGTGTTGCAGGACATATTAAAAAGAACCAGCCATCTCTCCTGTCCCTCCAGGTCACAACACCATGTCCCAGTGGGGTCCCACTCAGCCAAACTATTTTCTCCCAGGTAATTCCCATAGCATCCCAGATGTGTTTTCTTTTTCTTCTTCTTCTTTTTTTTTAATATTTAGAACTCTAGTTTTATTACCATTATTTCTTTTTTGTTTGTTTTTGTTTTATTTATTTATTTATTTATTTATCTTAGATATATTCTTTATTTACATTTCAAATGATTTCCCCTTTCCTGTTTCCCCCCTCCCTGAAAGTCCCATAAGCCCTTTCCCCTTCCCCTGTTCCCCAATCACCCCCCTCCTGCTTCCCTGACCTGGTGTTTCCCTACATTGCTGCATTGTGTCTTTCCAGAACCAGGGGCCCCTCCTTTCTTCTCCCTGGGCATTATTTGATATGTGAATTGTGTCTTGGGTATTCAGAGCTTCTGGGCTAATATCCACTTATCAGTGAGTGCATACCATGTGTGCTCTTTGTGATTGGGTTACCTCACTTAGGATGATATTTTCTAGTTCCACCCATTTGTCTAAGGACACATGCTCCACTATGTTCATAGCAGCCCTATTTATAATAGCCAGAAGCTGGAAAGAACCCAGATGTCCCTCAATGGAGGAATGGATACAGAATATGTGGTATATTTACACAATGGAATACTACTCAGCTATTAAAAATAAAGAATTCATGAAATTCATAGCCAGCTGTGTTTTCTCTCTGCCATAAACCCCTGTAATTGGAGGACCCACGTTTCAGTAATCCAGTAAATCAAAACCCTTAAATCTTAATTAACCAATAAGCTTTATGTATAAATAACACTACAATTTACAAGATGTTAATACAATAATTTTAGAGCCAATTGATAATGATAAATCCTTAACCCAATTATTCTAAACTTTTGATAGTACCATATTGAACTCCATTCTCTTTCCCTCACCTCTTGTGACCCTTCTCTCTCCCCCACTCCTTGTTCTGTCTCCCTTTTCCTGTCCAATCACGGACCTTCCACTATCCTAATGAGATTGGACAAGAAATATCCTACAACATTTCATTTCATCCTTTCTGTTTAATAAAAAAAGACTTTCTCCCATAATGTAAACTGAGCACAACTATTATCACTTTGTAAATTATAAGGTATAAAAGAGACCTAACACCCAGTCCAACATTTTCACTGATAAAATTGAACACTGTCCTCTATCCTAAAAGTCTATATTGTTCTGCACCTGACTTATGTCCTGGCTTTACATTGAATGTCATCTGAAAACTATCCTCTCAAATCTGTTCCTCTCAAATTAAATAGCCTGGGTTGGGTCTTCAACTCCATTAAAAATCCAAGAACAACAGATATTAACTGAAAATATAGGAAGTCTAACATAGCTTCCAGAACTTAGCCAATTTGTAGAGACAGCTGCCTACCTATACAGCCCCAGTAAGTTAGGAAGTCGGAGCATCAGTCTTCAGCCTTCAGGCCCAGGATCATCTGACAGACATTGAAAAACAAAAATTATTAAGGACTAGCTTATTCAGTCTCAGCAGAACTAAGCTGTCCTAACTTGTAACATGTGTCCTCACGAGGACAGTACAGATCTGCAGGAGAAATAGGCACTTTCTGCCCAGTGGCCACCTAACCACAATGTACAACCTCACCTAGAGGTAAGATGCTCAGCTGCTTCTTTGAGTCCATGAACGGGAGCTGTTAGGAGCAGATATGTCTCAGCAACAAGTGAATAAATAACATTAAATGTCACATTCTGTGCATTTCTGACATTTTTGAAAACCAAGTATCTATGTAAAGTAATCTGGACTGTTGTCCCTAAACTACTCTCAGTTATTTCCAATTAAAATCTTGAAAACACCCTAACAATAAACTCAGAGTCATGAATTTGCTATTAGGTCCTAAACTCACAGGCTTAAACATTTCATATCTGTTTATAATAAGAACAATAGAAAGACTGGGCCTAAGCCCTGTAATTAAAAATTTTTAGCATCAATAGAAGAAATTTATACCAATGACAACCTTGATTTTACAACAAAATAATTTTGTACTAAAATAAGGATTTATGATTTCAATTTAGTGACAATTATAAAGATTTCTACCAAATGAGATTATGACTATATAATCAATTTTAGCTATTTCTTCCCTGTTCCAAATATGACCATTTCTACTTTCCCTCAAAAGACAACCTATTAAAAACCCTCTTCAGCCCCAAAGCACAGGAAACTTGGTCGATGACTCTTCATAACTTCTTTAAGCTGAATATGGGTGTTGAGATATTATGAAGCAGGTAGGGTAGGGAAAATAGGATTGATTACTCTCTGATGTCTGTTTCTTGACTGGATCCAGCTGAAGTCCAGGACATCAGGATTTCAAGCACGTCAGTTTAGTATGTCTGATGAGGAAATTTACTAAGGCTGTATATTCTGTAATATATAAATCTCAAAAAAAATTAGTGTCATCTAGATAGATGTTTCTGTTTAAACCACTGGAATCTAGTCCTCTGGAGGTCTTCCTTCGTCATATCTGATCCATTAAACTCTGGAAGGTGTAAATACCTTAGTCACCTTTTCCAAAAACACAAAGACAAATTCTTTTTCCCAAATCAGCATATTTAGACCTCTCTCATAGAGGAATAATATAAACACAAAACTCAAAATCACACCCATTTTGAAAATCAAAACAATCTAAAACAAATGAAATAAATTAAGATACTGGATGAGCTTCTACTTAGGCCTTTTCTATCTTGCCAAGTAGGAAATGACAACCAAAATTCCTGTGAAGACCACGTTAGACAGAATATGAGCTTCCTCTGGCTTAGTAACAATCTATATCATCTTTCTGTTTGGCTCTCTGCCCAGAGCCACAGATATATTTTATTAACACCTGTTCAAAGTAGGCAATGGTTATCACTGCACTATCTACTCTGGAGTCAGTGACTAATTTTCCCTATCCTAGTTCTGAACCACAGGTAAAATTCCCCACATGATTCAGACAAAATCTGTATATAAATCTATCCTAAAAGCAAATAATTACAATTTTATAAATTCACAGTTCAATCAATCTTTGCCTCAAAAAGTAGGCAGCTTCCATTCTTCAGCTCTCTGATTCAGAGTAGCTTGTTTTCCCCACAGCAGAGAACCTCAGGACTGCCAGCAGTTTCTTTGTTTCAACTTTCCAGGGCTTGAGTCACGTGACTCATGTTTAGTGCTACCCAGTTTACACACTTAACAAAATAAAAATAAAAATAAAATAAAATTCTAACTCTCAGGTTAATAATCTTAAATTTCTAGTGAATTCATGCCCAGCCAGCACATTGGTTCACCAACTGTTGCTGGAAATACTAAATAAGAACCTGCCATCTCTCCTGCCCCACCAGGCCACAACACCATGGCTCCGTGGGGTCCTGCTCTGCCTGTTCTTGCAGTCAAGCTATTCTCTCCCAGCTAGCACCCACGGCACCCCAGCTGTATTTTCTCTCTACCATAAACCCCTGTTATTGGAGGGCCCACATTCCAGTAACCTAGTAAATCAAAACACTTAAAGCTTAATCAACCAATCAGATTTATGCAAAAATAACATTACAATTTGCAAGACGTTAATACAATAATATTAGAGACAATTGATGATAAATCCTTAACCCACTTATTCTATACTTTTGATAACACCACAGTGGACTCCATTCTCTTTCCCTCTCCTTCTGTGACACCTCTCTCTCCCCTGCTCCTTGCACTGCCTCCCTTTTCCTGTCCAATCACAGTCCTTCCACTGTTCTAATATGATTGGACAGGGAATATCCTGCATCAGAGCTGGATCACACTTTGGGCCTGTTGCTGGATCTTCTTTTCCTCAGGCTCTTCTCCATTTGCATCCCTGCAGTTCTTTCAGTTGGAAGAATTATGGGTCAGAGTTTTGACTGTGGGATGGCAACTCCATTCCTCACTTGATGCTCTGTCTTTCTGCTGGAGGTGGGCTCTACAAGTTCACTCTCCCCAATGTAGGGCATTTCATCTAAGGTCCCTCTCTTTGAGTCCTGAGAATCTCTCACCTCTCAGGTCTCTGGTACATTCTGGAGGGTCTCCCCAACCTCCTACCTCCCAAAGTTGCATGTTTCCAATCTTTCTGCTGGCCCTCAGTGATTAAGTGCTTTTCCCCCACCCAATACCCAATCATGTTCCCCTCTCCACCGCCCCCATCCCCTTTCACTTCCAGGACCCTCCCTCTCCCCCTGTGGTTGACTTCTTCTCCCTCCCAAGTGGGACTGAGGTATCCTCACTTCGGCCCTTCAGCTTGTTGATCTTTTTGAGTTCTGTGAACTGTATCTTGGGTACCCGGCACTTTTTTTCTGCTAATATCCACTTTTTAGTGAGTACATAAGGAATTATTAAAAAAATACTACAGAGTTTCAGGGATCCAAAGTCACTCGAAAGTATATTATTTTTTTATTAGTTATTTGCTTTATTTACATTTCAAATGGTATCCCCTTTCCTAGTTATCCCTCCGAAAACCCCCTATCCCATACGCCCTCCCCCTGCTTACTCCCCACTCCACTTTCCTGACCTGGAATTCCTCTACACTGGGGCTTTGAGCCTTCATAGCACCAATGACCTATCCTCTCATTAATGTCTGAAATGGCCATCCTCTGCTACATATGTAGCTGGGGTCATGGATCTCTCCAGATGTACTATTTGGTTGGTGGTTTAGTCCCTGGAAGCACTGGAGGTACTTGTTGGTACACACTATTGTTCCTCCTGTAGGGCTGCAAACCTCTTCAGCTCCTTGGATCATTTCTTTAGCTGATCCATTGGGGAACCTTTGCTCTGTCTCTCCTTCCAAGAAGGATCAAATTATCCACAATTTGATCTTCCTTATTCTTGAGCTTCATGTGGTCTGTGAGTTGTATCTTGGGTATTCTGAGATTTTGGGCTAATATCCATATATCAGTGAGTATATACCTTGTGTGTTCTTTTCCAATTAGGTTACCTCACTCAGGATGATATTTTCAGGATGATATGTCCATCCATTTGCCTAAGAATTTCATGAATTCATTGTTTTTAATAGCTTAGTAGTACATCATTGTGTAAATATACCACATTTTCTGTATCAATTCCTCTGTTGAAGGACATATGGGTTTTTTCCTGCTTCTGGCTATTAAAACTAAGGCTGCTATGAACATAGTGGAACATATGTCCTTATTATGTGTTGGAGCATCTTCTCGGTATATGCCGAGGAGTAGTATACCAGGTCCTCAGGTAGTACTATGTCCAATTTTCTGAGGAATCTCCAAACTGATTTCCAGAGTTGTTTTACCAGCTTGCAGTCACACCAACAATGAAGGAGTGTTCCTCTTTCTCTACATGCTCTCTAGCATCTACTGTCCTCTGAGATTTTGATCGTAGCCATTCTGATTGATTTGAGGTGGAATCTCAGGGTTGTTCTGATTTTACATTTCCCTGATGATTAAGAATGCTGAGCATTTCCTTAGGTTTTTCTCAGCTATCCTATATTCCTCAGTTGAGAATTCTTTGTTTAGCTCTGTACCCATTTTTAATGGGGTTATATGTTTCTCTGGAGTCTAACTTCTTGAGTTCTTTTATATATTGGATATTAGCCCTCTATCAGATGTAGGATTGATAAAGATCTTTTCTCAATCTGTTGTTTTCTGTTTTGTCCTATTGGCAGTGTCCTTTGCCTTATAGAAGTTTTGCAATTTTATGAGGTCCCATTTGTTAATTTTTAATCTTAGAGCATAAGCTATTGGTGTTCTGTTCAGGAAATTTTCCCCTATGCCCATGTGCTCCAGGTTCTTCCCCACTTTCTCTTCTATCCAGTTTTATGTGAAGGTAATTGATTCACTTGGACTTGATCTTTGTACAGGGAGATAAAAATGGACCAATTTGCATCCTTCTACATGTTGACTGCCAGTTGACTCAGCACCATTTGTTGAAAATGCTGTCATCTTTTCCACTGGATGGTTTTATCTCCTTTGTCAAAGATCAAGTGACAATAGGTGTGTGGTTTCCTTTCTTGGTCTTCAATTCTATTCCATTTATCTATCTGCCTGTCATTGTACCAGTACCATGCAGTTTTTATAACTATTGCTCTGTGGTATAGCTTGAGGTCAAGGATGGTGATTCTGCCAGAGGTTCTTTTATTGTTGAGAATAGTTTTTGCTCTCCTGGGTTTTTTGTTATTCCAGATAAATTTGGAAACTACTCTGTCTTTCTATGAAGAATTGAGTTGGAATTTTGATGGGAATTTCATTGAATCTGTAGACTGCTTTTGCCAAGATGGTCATTTATACTATATTAATTCTGCCAATCCATGAGCATAGGAGATTTTTCTATCTTCTGAGATCTTCAATTTCTTTCTTCAGCAACTTGAAGTTTTTGTCATACAGATCTTTCACTTGGTTGGTTAGGATCACACCAAGTTATTTCATATTATTTGTGAATATTGTGAAGGGTGTTGTTTCCCTAATTTCTCCATCAGTCTCTTTATCCTTTGAGTATAGGAAGGCTACTGATTTGCTTGAGTTAATTTTATATCCAGACACTTTGCTGAAGTTGTTTATCTGGTGGAATTTTTAGGGTCACTTTTGTATACTATCATATCATCTGCCAGTAGTAATACTTTGGCTTCTTCCTTTCCTATTTGTATCCCTTTGACTTCCTTTTGTTATCTAATTGCACTGACTATGACTTTGAGCACTATATTGAGCAGGTAGGGAGGGAGTGGACAGCATTGTCTGGTCCCTGATTTCAGTGGGATTGTTTCAAGTTTCTCTCCATTTTGTGTGATGTTGGCTACTGGTTTGCTGTATATTGCTTCTACTATGTTTAGATATGGGCCTTGAACTCCTGATCTTTCCAAGACTTTTATCATGAAGAGTTGTTGGATTTTGTCAAATGCTTTCTCAGCATCTAATGAATCGATCATGTAGTTTTTATTTTTTGAGCTTGTTTATATAGTGTATTACACTGATGAATTTATGAATATTGAACCATCCCTGTATCCCTAGGATAAAGCTTACTTGATCATGGTGGATAATTGTTTTGATGTGTTCTTGGACTTGGTGGACAAGAACTTTATTGAGTATTTTTGCGTCAATATTCCTAAGGGAAATTGGTCTAAAGTTCTCTCTCTTTGTTGGATCTTTATGTGGTTTAGGTATCAGAGTAATTGTGCCTTCATAGAATGAATTGGGCAGTGTTCCTTCATTTTCTGTTTTGTGGAATATTTTGAAGAGTATTTGTGTTAGGTCTGATAGAACTCTGCATTAAACCCATCTGGTCATGGGCTTTTTTTTGTTTACGAGACTATTAATGACTGCTTTATTTTCTTTAGGGGTAATGGGATTGCTTAGATCATTTATCTGATCCTGATTCAACTTCGGTACCTGGCATCTGCCTAAAATACTGTCCATTTTATCTAGATTTTCCAGTTTTGTCGAGGTATAGGCTTTTGTAGTAGGATCTGATGATTTTTTTTGTATTTCCTCAGTATCTGTTGTATGTCTCCCTTTTCATTTCTGATTTTGTTGATTTGGATACTGTCTCTGTACCCTCTGGTTAATTTGGTTAAGAGTTTATCTATCTCGTAGTTTTATTTTATTTTTTTTCAAAGAACCAGCTACTGGTTTGGTTCATTCTTTGTATAGTTCTTTTTGTTTCTACTTGGTTGATTTCAGTCTTGAGTTTGATTATTTCCTGCCATCTACTTCTCTTGGGTGTATTTGATACTTTTTGTTCTAGAGCCTTCAGATGTGCTGTCAAGCTGTTAGTGTGTTCTCTTTCCAATTAATTTTTGAAGGCACTCAGAGCTATGAGTTTTCCCCATAATACTGTTTTCATTGTGTCCCTTAAGTTCGGGTATGTTGTGCCTTGATTTTCATTAAATTCTAAAAATTCTTTAATTTCTTTCTTTATTTCTTCCTTGACTAAGTTGTCATGGAGTAGAATGTAGTTCAGTTTTGTCTGTGGTGATCTGATTGGGTGCATGGGATTATTTCAATCTTTGTATATCTGTTGAGGTCTGTTTTGTAACTGAGTATATGGTCAATTTTGGAGAAGGTACCATGATGTTCTGGGAAGAAGATACATTCTTTTGTTTTAGGATAAAACGTTCTATAGAAATCTGTTAAATCCATTTGGTTCATAACTTCTGTTAGTTTCACTGTGTTTCTGTTCAGTTTGTTTCCCTGATCTATCCATTGATAAGAGTGGGATGTTGACATCTCTCACTGTTATTGTTTGAGTTGTAATGTGTGCTTTGAGCTTTATAAATGTACGTGCCCTTTTATTTGGAGCATAGATGTTCATAATTGAGAGTTCATCTTGGTAGATTTTTCCTTTGATGAGTATGAAGTTGAAAGTCAATTTTATTTGATATTAGAATGGCTACATCATCTTGTTTTTTGGGACCATTTGCTTGGAAAGTTGATTTCAAGCTTTTTATTCTGAGGTAGTGTCTGCCTTTGTGCATGAGGTGAATTTCCTGTATGCAGAAAAATTTTGGGTCCTGTTTTTGTATCCAGTCTGTTAATCTATGTCTTTCTATTGGATAACTGAGACCATCGATATTAAGAGATATTAAAGAGAAGTGATTGTTGCTTCCCACTATTTTTGTTATTAGAGGTGGAGTTATGTGTGTGTGGCTCTCTTCTTTGTGGTTTATTAAAAGGAGACTAATTTCTTGCTTTTTCTAGTGTGTAGTTTCCCTCCTTATGTTGGTGTTTCCCATTCATTATCCTTTGAAGGGCCTTATCTGTAGAAAGATATTGTGTAAATTTGTTTTTGTCATGGAATACCTTGGTTTCTCCATCTATGGTAATTGAGAGTTTTGCTGGGTATAGTAGCCTATGTTGGCAATTATGTTCCCTTAGGTTCTGTATGACATCTTCCCAGGATCTTCTGGCTTTCATAGTCTCTGGCAAGAATTCTGGTGTAATTCTGATAGGTCTGCCTTTATGTGTTACTTGACCTTTTTCCCCTTACTGCTTTTAATATTAGTTCTTTGTTTAGTGCATTTGGTATTTTTATTATTATGTTTCAGGAGGAATTTCTTTTCTGGTCCAATCTATTTGGAGTTCTGTAGGCTTCTCGTATGTTCATAGCCATCTCTCTCTTTATGTTAGGGGCATTTTCTTCTATAATTTTGTTGAATACATTTACTGGTCCTTTGAGCTGGAAATCATTACTCTCTTCTATACCTATAATACTTAGGTATGGTCTTCTCATTTTGTTCTGGATTTCCTGGATGTTTTGGGTTAAGAGCTTTTGCATTTTTCATTTTCTTTGACTGTTATGTCAATGTTTTCTGTGTTATCTTCTCCACCTGAGATTCTCTCTTCTATTTTTTATATTCTGTTTTTGATGCTTGCATCAATGACTCCTGACTTCTTTTCTAGGTTTTCTATGTCCAGAATTGTTTCCCTTTGTAATTTCTTTATTGTTTCTACCTCCATTTTCATATCCTGGATGGTTATTTTTCAATTCCTTCACCTGTTTGGTTGTGCTTTCCTGTAATTCTTTAAGAGCTTCTACCTGTTTACCTGTGTTCTCCTGTATTTCTTTAAGGGAGTTATTTATGTGCTTTTTGAAGTCCTCTATCAGCATCATGAGCTGTCATTTTACATTCAAATCTTGGTTCCAGTGTGTTGGGATATCTAGGCCTTGCTGTTGTAGGAGAACTGAGTTTGGATGGTTCCATGTTGCCTTTGTTTCTGTTGGTAACATTCTTGCATTTGCCTTTTGCCATCTGGTTATCTCTGATGTTAGTTGGTACTGCTATCTCTGTCTGGAGCTTGTCCCTCCTGTGGGCCTGCAAGTCTGTCTCAGCACCCCTGGGAGACCAGTTCTCCCCTGGCGCAGAGGGCTATGACTCAGCCCTGTTCCTGTTTGCAGATGGAGCCAGGAAGGTCGCTAACCCAGCTGCTCCGCCACTCCTGTGTTCCCTGTGTCAGGCCATACCCGCCTGCAGAGTTGCTGGAAAGAAAATGTTTGTCTTACCTATAAACAATCTCAAAGAAAAAAACCACATGGTCATCTCATTAGATGCTGAGAAAGCATTTGACAAAATTCAGCATCCTTTCATGCTAAAGGTCTTGGAAAGATCAGGAATTCAAGGCCCATATCTAAACATAGTAAAAGCAATTTACAGCAAACCAGTAGCCAGCATCAATCTAAACGGAGAGAAACTTGAAGCAATCCCACTAAAATCAGGGACTAGACAAGGCTGCCCTCTCTCTCCATATCTTTTCAATATAGTACTTGAAGTTCTAGCTAGAGCAATTAGACAAGAAAAAGAGGTCAAAGGGATACAAATTGGAAAGGAAGAAGTCAAACTATCACTATTTGCAGACGATATGATAGTATACATAAGCGACCCAAAGAACTCCACCAGAGAACTCCTACAGCTGATAAACGACTTCAGCAAAGTGGCCGGATATAAAATCAACTCAAGCAAGTCAGAAGCCTTCCTATACTCAAAGGATAAGCAGGCTGAGAAAGAAGTAAGAGAAATAATACCCTTTACGATAGCCACAAACCATATTAAGTATCTTGGCGTGACGCTAACCAAACAAGTGAAAGATCTGTATGACAAGAACTTCAAGTCTCTGAAGAAAGAAATTGAAGAAGACCTCGGAAGATGGAAAAATCTGCCATGCTCATGGATTGGCAGGATTAATATAGTAAAAATGAGCATCTTACCAAAAGTAATACACAGATTCAATGCAATCCCCATCAAAATCCCAACTCAATTCTTCATAGAGTTAGAAAGAGCAATTCAAAAATTCATCTGGAATAACAGAAAACCCAGAATAGCTAAAACTATTCTCAAGAGTAAAAGAACCTCTGGGGGAATCAGTATCCCGGACCTCAAGCTGTACTACAGAGCAATAGTGTTAAAAACTGCATGGTATTGGTACAGTAACAGACATGTAGATCAATGGAACAGAATTGAAGACCCAGAAATGAATCCACACTCCTATGGTCACTTGATCTTTGACAAAGGAGCTAAAACCATCCAGTGGAAAAAAGATAGCCTTTTCAACAAATGGTGCTGGCTCAGCTGGAGGTCAACATGCAGAAGAATGCAAATTGACCCATCCTTATCTCCTTGCACTAAGCTCAAACCAGGGATTTAAAGCACTTGCTACAGACTAGCTCTCCCCTGGCAGGATTGGTGCACAGATGGTTGTGGAGCAACTCAGCTCCTGGGTGCAGGTGGAGCCCGCGAAAGTAGATTTTCCTTTATTTTTAATTTGAAAAACATTTTTTAATTCATACCAAAATTTTGACATTATAACACAGTTTTAAAATATGATCTCTGATGGTACATTTCTCTGCTCTGAAGCTCGATGCACTTAACTTGCCAATTTAAAGGTTTAAAATTATCAAAAAAAACCTTTTTAGTAGCTTGGTATACAATGTATACTAAACTCATAGCTCTGAGAATAGGTTGAATTGATTGTTAAAAATTTATATTTAATGCTATGGTCAAGTTAGTCAAGCTGTCCCTACAAAGATATTAGCTCAGTCATCAAGTAGCAGTAGTTGATAGAAAATAATTATTGTCAGTAAAGATAATGTTCATAAGAATGGAAGAATGTATTACTGTTCAATTCCAGATTCCAAGTGTACCATTTGAATGTAAATTTATAGTGCTAATAAACATTCTGTCATGAGAACGAATACCTGGGAGGTTTAATTTATAAATATAAATGGTTTATTAGAGTTTATTGTTGTAAAACATTCCCTTCTTTGTTTAGGCCTTTTATCTTGCATGATTGTGGAAACCCTTGATAATAAAAAAATCTAATCAACATATCATCAGAAAATAGAAAAAAAGAATGAGAGAAGATACCGGTGTTCAAACTCTTATCAAGTGCACTTTTCCAATTACATGAAAATCTTTTACTAAGGCATACCCCTTAAAATTCTATAACTATATAATAGTTCTAGGTAAATAGTGAGTCTGTAACAAATGACCCTTTTCTGGTCACTTAAGCACCTAGTTATGTAACAAGTTATTTTAATGGAAATATTTAAAACAATCTAAACATAGTTAAAAATATAAATTAACAACATGACCATTAATAGGGCAAAAGAAGTAAATATTTACATATATTAATAAAATGAAATATTAATTAGCAATTTAAATAAATAAAAGTCAATATATTCATACAGATTTATAACAAAATTCTATTTGTTTAAAGATATAATAATAAATAGTTATACTCATTTTTTAGCATGAATTTTTTTTCTATATTTTTTTTGTTTACATTCCGAATGATTTCCCTTTTCCCAGTTCCTCCTTCCCCAAAAGCCCCATAAACCTTCTTCCCTCCCCCTATTCCCCATTCAACTCCCTCTCGCTTCTCTGTCCTGGCATTCCCCTACATCCAGTCTTTCCGGGACCAGGGGTCTCTCCTTGCATCTTCTTGGAAATCAATTGATATGTGAATTGTGTCTTGGGTATTCTGAGCTTCTGGGTTAACATCCCCTTATCAGTGACTGCATACCATGTGTGTTCTTTTGTGATTGGGTTACCTCACTAAGGTTGATATTTTCCAGTTCTGACCATTTGCCTAAGAATTTTGTGAATTCATTGTTTTTAATTGCAGAGTAATATTCCATTGTGTAAATATACCACATCTTCTGTATCCATTCCTCCGCTGAGGGACATCTGGGTTCTTTCCAGCTTCTGGGTATTATAAATAAGGCTGTTATGAACATAGTGGAGCATGTGTCTTATTGCATGCCAGGGAAGCCTCTGGGTATATGCTCAGGAGTGGTATAACAGGATCCTCTGGGAGAGTCATGCCCAGTTTTCTGAGGAACCGCCAGACTGCTTTCCAGAGTGGTTGTACCAGCTTGCAATTCTACCAGCAGTGGAGGAATATTCCTCTTTCTCCACATCCTCGCCAACACCTGCTGTCTCCTGTGTTTTGATTTTAGTCATTCTGACTGGTGTGAGGTGGAATCTCAGGGTTGTTTTGATTTGCATTTCCCTAATGAATAAGGATTAGTTGAACATTTCTTTTGGTGCTTCTTAGCCATTAGATGTTCTTCAGGTGAGAACTCTTTGTTTAGGTCTGTACCCCCATTTTTTAATAGGGTTATTTGGCTCTCTGGAGTCTAACCTCCTGAGTTCTTTGTATATATTGGATATTAGCCCTCTGTCGGATGTAGGGTTCGTAAAGATCTTTTCCTAGTTTGTTGGTTGTCGCTTTGTCCTTTTGATAGTGTCCTTTGCCTTACAGAAACTTTGCAATTTTATCAGGTCCCATTTGTCAATTCTTGATCTTACCATCCAGTGGAAAAAAAGATAGCCTTTTCAACAAATGGTGCTGGTTCAACTAGAGGTCAGCATGCAGAGGAATGCAAATCGATCCATTCTTATCTCCTTGTACTAAGCTCAATTCCAAGTGGATCAAGGACCTCCACGTAAAACCACACACACTGAAACTAGTAGAAAAGAAAATAGGGAAGAGCAGTGAACATATGGGCACAGGGGCAAATTTCCTGAATAGAATACCAATTTCCTTTATTTCTAAAGTCTCAGAACTAATGGATTGACTTTACTTGCAGGCATCATAAAATAATAGCAATCATAAAAGCTTGAGAACACAGTTATTAGAATACTCCATTTGTCCTTATATAATACTATTAATGGTAATTTAACTACACATAAACAGTTTGTAATGTATAAGCAATCTAGAAGCTAAGTAATTAAGGTTTTATATAGAAAATATCTTCTATGCCTGAACTGTTATTTCATGTTTGGTGGGAAGAGAAAGGAAAATAAATAGAAGACAGTCTGTATCTAGAGATTTTTAATCAAACATTGACATGTTCCAGTCTGGCTAAAGTAGTGTGGTGTTTTATAAATAAAATGTGTTCTCAACTGAGTCTCCGGTCAGGTATGCCTTCTATGCTTTCTTAAAATGTAAATCTTTAGTTACACAAAATTTTTGGTGAGAAATATAAATGAAGTTTTTTGCCATATAAAATGTAAATGTGAAAATTGTATATGAATATATTAATGTTTTACCAAAACATAATGTCCATAGTTACATTAAATACTAGATTTATTCATACAGATACAGGGATGCTGAGAGCACACTAAATCTCAAAGCACTGTTAGTTTCGGCTGACTTGATTCCTGGCTTAGAATTTTGGCTACTTTAAAGGAGGTTGTTTACCAGTGCTCTCCAACAAGATTTATGAGACTTGTTTTTGAGAGAAGAAAGGTGCATCCTATAGTGAGCTGAGATCTAATGAGCTCACATCTGCATCACTGGAGTCTGTAACTCTAGCATCAAGTTCTTTAGATTGTTCTAGTAGACTGTCTATAGTTATTGCACAAGGAATCTCTGTGTTCCTTTTTCTGGTCCAAAAGACCAAGAGTATAATTTATTATAAAGTCTTATATATTCAGCCTATAAGTTGGGACATTGGAAAGTAATCATTAAAGTAAATTTGTAAATTGATAAATACAAATATATGCGTATATTTCAAAAATATGTGTGGCATGGTGTGTGTGAGTGTGTATATTTATTTAATTAAAGTCAGGATTAGAAATGTGTTTATCTAGGTAAATTTATAGTGTAACAAAAATAGAACAGTCATCTAAAATCCAGGTGGTGAGTTTTTGAAGCTGGAAATAAACTCCTGTATAATGGAGGAAGATTCTTATCCAACAATATAGGACTGTCAAGCAAACAGACTGTAGTCCAATACTATTCATATGCTTTGTTCATCAAATGAGTATAAGGACCACAATTCTATAGCAACAAAGACTTGATTACTTTCCCTGTGTATGTCTGCCCTCAGTTCTTTTGTACGTACTCCAGGATTTCTCCTTTATAGAAAAATAATTCCTTTTGAATCTGTGGGTCCAATTTCTACCTATAATTTCCTGATCCTACTCCTGTTAGGTTGATATCTTCCCCTCCTGAGAGGCTTCTGTCAAAGTTCACAATGATTTCCACTTTTCTCAGTTCCACCATTGACATTCCCTTGACATTTTCCTTAACATTTCAGCAGCATTTGGCAAAATGAAACTGTTTCCACTTATAGAATAATGTGTCTATTTAACTCCCATTCCAGTACACACTTCTGCGGTTGCTATTTTCTTGCCTGTCACTACCTTCCTGTCCTCAATGGTTTTGCAATCCTTTGTCTCACTTCAGCAGTTGTGGAATGTTTCCAATTTTATCAACTGAATGTCCTTAGTTTTTCATCCTGCTGACTCTCATGATGATACCATCCATTCTCCTGTCTCTCCATATCTCGTATTACCATCGTGAATGACTCTAGTGGAATTCAGAAATAGCACGAATCTCTTTTGACATTTTGACATGGATGTGTAACCAGTACTGGGATTTATCATGTCCAAAAGTGAATCCCTTGTCTTCCTGTTAAGATTTGCTGTGCTCATATGTCTCCATCTCAGGTCATGATCATTCTGTTTTTTCAAGCCTAATAACTCGGGGTCCTCCTAGACTCCTCTTTGCTATACTCTTCAATCAGAGTGTCAGTGCTTCCTGCTGCCTTCATAGTTTAAATGTATTCTACCAACTCCATATCTCCTACCCTGTTTCAAGACACAATTATCATTCATCCATATCACTGCAACTGTCTCCAATTCTCCTTAATCTGTTTTTTCTGACTCTTGTCAAGGCAGTATTCAATTGTTCATGTTTAAGATTTCATGCTATTTGTTTTCCCAGACTCCCTAATGAAATCTCCTTTTACTCAGAGAGACATGTAAAGTCTTTACAGATATTTATGTCACAATACATTCTAATTCCTCGTGGCACTTGGACTTCAATAATCTACATATACTCCTTTTACAGAAGTTTATTTTCAATTTTTTCTTTTTGTACTCTTTGAACTTACATTCATGCATTTAGTTTTACATTGCTTGCAATGGTCTTCTTCATTATTGACATTATTTCACTAAGTACTTAAATTTCTTTCATATCTTGGCTTAAATGTGCTACACTACCTTAGACAATTTACATTAGTCTGATTAAAATACCCGACAGAAATAAATGATGAAATATTTATTTTTGCTGAAGGTTTAGAGGGATTTCTGTTTTCGTGGTGGGGAATTCATAGGCACAAGAGTGAGAGGCAGCAGCTTTTTCACAACATGGAAGACAAAAAGCAGACAGCTTGGGTCTAAGATTGGGGTTAATATGACCATCAAACACACTATTTCAGTTAAATCCCATGATCTAAATGTTCCACAGACTTCAAAATAGTGTTTTATCAAAGGATGATATACTGAAAACAGCCTGCAATGAGTATTCCAGATAAATGCTAATATATTCCAAAAAAATCCAGTTATTGAACACCTCTTTGCATTCTCTCTCTCTCTCTCTCTTTCCCTTCTCTCTCTTCTTTCTCTCCCTTCTCTCTCTCTCTCTCCTCTCCCACACATAGTTTTATTCATGTCATGTGACTGTGTAAATGCGTTATATAATCTTTTTATTTATAACATCATTGTATAGGTCTTAAACACGGCAATATGTATTACATAACATTTTTGTTTATTTTAAATTCATTATCAAAGCTAAAGCAGACTTTATTCTGTACAAAACTTATCCATATCTCCAATTTTACTAGTTTAGTACACACAAATACTTCCCATTGCTACTTTTTCAAAAGTGTTTTCTGGAGTCAAACTAAACCTATCCAAGTCGAAATTTTGAATACTTAATGCAACCTCAAAGCATTCCTCAATAGATGGCTCTTCTGTATTGATTTAAATGTACTGGAAAGTTTGTTCCTTGAGTGAGATAATTCTGCAATACCTCCTTTACATTGACTCTCAGAGTTCCCCTGTGATATAAAGTTGTATTTATACAGACTCAAGTGTACAATAACTCACCATACTAGGATTATTTCTTTTCTTATGTTTCTTCCTTCCTGAAATACTACCATCTTGGTACTAGTTTTCAAGTAGGTATTTATTCTCCCTCTTCCCATATTAGTATTTTATATTAAGTGTGTTGAAACTCCAAATTTTTGGTCTGACCTTAGAAGTTTAAATATTTATGAATCTAATCAAAAATACAATAAAGTATGAAGCTTAATTTTTATGTTTAATGTTGTCTCTTTTTAATTTTAAACTACACATAATTCAATAGGGTGATCATCTATTTTACAAGTGAATGCATACCATACATTCTACAAATAAACCAGGTTGGAAATGGCAAAGATGTTTTTAAAAAAATGAGCATCACAACTTAGGAACATGCAGCAGCTTCTCTACCGAGAGTCACCTCTTCTACTATACCCGAAATTCTGATAACATTGTTATGTGATAGGGCCAAGAAGTTGCATAGAGTAAATACAAAACATTAAGCTTTAATATTGGTGCATTGTATCAAATTCTTTAGACTGCAATAGAAATTTTCATGTAAAATTTCTGTAGGAAAAGAATCTACTTATGTTTTTTTCTATTTCATTATTAACATGTGTACACATACTTTTCCATATTTGGGATGAAAATAAATTGGCCAGATTTTACATATAAAACTATAATAAAAGTAAAAATACAACCCATATTATGAAAAAACTAAAGTTTTATTTATTTTACTTGGAACTATAACAATTCCAAGTGGGTTTAGTGTTCATAAATAGAATAACATGTATGTATCTATCATCTAGTATGATGTTTAAGCAAATTCTCTGAATTTGCTATAAATATTCATGGAATCTGGCATTATTTTTCACAGAGGTGCAAGTGCAAATTGGAGTTGGCAGAGCTTTGCTTCCTCCATTTTTGTTATTAAAAGTGTTAATTTTGAAATTTTCTTCATAGGAAACAGGTCAATTTTATGCCACCAAGTGAGCAGGAGAATGAAGACTTCATTGCACAGTATAATTCAGTGATATGCAAATTAAAGCATATTTATTTCTGCAACAGGTTATTTCATTTGGGAAAAATTATGTTATATATTAGTAATTTCTAAGACATCAAAAGAGATGGAGAAACACTAACATTGTTCCATTGTAGTGGAATTGAAGACATAATATCATTATGAAGTGCATGCAATTATAAAATCTACATACACATTTCACCATACTTTATCAGAATAAAACAATTTGGCATTGGCATGTCAACCTCCCAGGAAGACACAGGCAAAGCAAACTTGACACAGTTGCTATTTTCATGGCTCTTAAAGTTAATTCATTCAAGATATGCTGAAGCACAGCTAAGGATGTATGAACACTCCATATTGGTACTCAGTCATTATTAAGCAAATTTAAAAATCGAAGTTCAACAAAGTCAAATGGAGGCATCATTTGTGGATGGACAATATTACTCCAGAAACAAAGATTATTTGATAAAAACCATAGTATACTGCATGAGATTCATGAGATGCTTCCTCTCTTTGCTAGAATTTCTCTCATTTAAATAAAACACATTACTAAAAGCAACTAGTGAAGAAAAGAATGTATTTCTGCTTAAAAAATTCGAATCACCTTAATCACTTATGGAAACTAGTGCAGGAATTCAAACCATGAACTTAACTGCAGGAACTGAAGAAGAGTCTATGGAGGAATGCTGCTGATTTGTTTTTTTCTCTCTCAGCTGACATTTTTTAGACACCCCAAGACTACATACCCTGTATTAGCATCAGCCCAAATGGGATGATCCCTCTAATATCAATCATCAATCAAAAAATGTTCTGCAGACTTGCCTACCAGCCAATCATATGGAAACATTTTCCCAATTGTGTTTCCCTACTCTCAGATAACCAGCTTGTGTCTTGTTGGCAAAAACTAACCAGGACATCTTCTTAGGAGATATTGGTCAAAGAGGCCCTAGAGGTCTCTAAACCATAGAAGGTGTAGAGCTTGTCCTTGGTTACTTAATGTACTGCAGGTGTTCCTGCAGATGCCATGGACATTAAAGTGTTGATACAATGGAGGCAAGAAATATATTAGATTCAACACAAGTCAGTTGCCAGTGTTGGATCAAATCTTGGGATTCTGACACTGGGCAATTTATCTTATGTATATCCAAGCAGAGCACATTTGGAAAAAAAGAACAATCCTGATGATAATTTACCCATTCTTACATGAACAACAAAATTTAAGACTTGATTACATTGAAATTTTTATAAAGTATAAGTGACATCTTCCATGAAGACAAATTTTATACATTAACTAAGGAAGCAGGCTCAAAGTAAACAATGTTCATCATAAAGATCTGATACAGGACAATGCTGTGAATTTACAGGTTTAAATCAAGGGTCTTAGCAAGTCTGTATGGCCTAGTCATACAGATAGTGCATAGGTCACCAGCCTAACTACTTCTGTTCCCAGCCCTCTGGCTGAAAATAGGTTACACATCACTCCCTTGAAGAGGCAACCTTATGTGTTCAACATTACTAGATTTTCTGTGCTTATCTGTGAGCATAGTACCTACATGCATCTTATATTATATGACTATGATAAGACTGTATTGTAAGAGCAACTAAACACTTTGGTTGCAAAACCTAGAGTAATCAGTTTTAAACTAACTGCAGCATGACTTTGCTTATACCAGAAAGTTCAAGCCAAGCAATGTGGTGATAAAAGACATCAAATATCTAACTAAGAGCTGACCCCTACAAACTATAATACTGGCCTTTGAGACAAGGTATGTCCACTAGTGCAATGACTATAAAACTGTAATAATGTAACTAAACGTTCTCTCTCACTGGATTAGAAGACTGCATGTTGTGTACTACAAACCTGGCCATAAGTCTTTAGCTGGACACCTCCACTCAGTTTTCCTCTTACCATGTCTGCCACTTGTTGTCATTCTATCCCTGATGACAAACTCTTGTCACTTTGCAATAAGCACAAATAAACTCTTCTTTCTGAAGTTAGATTTAGTCATAGTATTTTATCATGGAAATAGCAAAGTGATGTATATACTCTCCAGACAAGTGAAATGTACTTTCCTTAGCCAATACCATGTAGAGTTTGCAGTTTTCTTCCTGAAGAGTTTCTTTCCTAATTATCTCACACAATTGTCATTATTTCTGAAAGATGATTTAAAGATTTCAATCAAAAGTATGAAAAACTTTGTTTCTAAAGTCTTTATATAGAAAAATTAATGATAAAGCTTTTGTGCATCAAGTTATAAAACTTTAAAAAATGACTTTAATATCTCACAGTTGTTTATTGAATATTGCATTTTCATATAAAAATGAAATTAGGATAATTCAGTGTGCACTTCATTATCATATTCTTGCTCTAGAACATTTGATATGTTTAACAAAAGGTAAGTATTTATGGTCTACATTTATAAATTTCAATAGTACTCTGATTCATGGTATGCTATATATTCTCTAACACACATCATCAGTTATATTTAAAAACAATTTTGATGTAAAAAATGAGAACAATAGCCATGATTATAATTAGGGAGTGCATGTTAAATGTGCTTTAATGAGGTCCTATTGTGAGATCTATCTAGAGAACAAGCAGAAATCAAGATGAGCATACTGAAGAAGAAAGGCGAAACACAACTCATGGTTAATGAGTAGATACAGAACTCTGGAGTGTTTGGTCTAGGAAGACATCTAAAGCACAATTTGATACATACAGAAAATGTAATTAAAGGATAATTGCTCGAAAGCACGAGGAGTGTGGAATAAACAGCTTGTGAGTCAATAAAGCATGAAGCAGCTTGCTAAGGTATGTATTGATTGATGATACATTTAATGCTAAGTTTATTCCATTTCTAATTTAACCCAGACTATTATATCATACTTCATTGGAAAAGCAGGGTAGTGTGACTGGAAGAGACAGTCTGAATAAACAGTATCTATAGTTTTATATAAGTGCATTTCCTTATTTTTTTCTGTTGTATAGACTATCTCAAAATTATAGCCACTGGATAAACACTATCTTTTCTTTTCCAAATGATAAAAAGCTATCATTTACCAAAGAAAGTTATACGTTAACAAAGACTGACTCCTAGGCATACAGGAAAGAGTTTATCAAGGAATAATTCATCTGATTGTTAACTTTGCATCAGTAGAACAACTTTCAAATTAATGAAGAACAGTGAAACAAATTCTGTATCCTTACAAAGAAAATCTTTGAAAATAACATATTTGCCTTTTTGTGTGAATTTACTATTTACCAAACTCATGATTTTATAATGGCTTTCTACATTGTTAATGAAATATCGGTTTTAAGAACAATGGTACAGTACTAAAGAAGGCCAAGTTCAATGTCTCTAAATATATGAGAAAAAAAATCTTTCCCAGATATTTCCAGTCAAGGATTTATTCACTCTGTGGCCTTGTATGGTTACAAAAATATTTTAACTTCATAATTTATTGTTTAAAACTTTGCTTTGACTAATAAGAACAGATAGTACTTTAGATTAGACAAAAAGTCGAAAAGTAAAATAGAGACTGAAGTGGCCACCTCTTGTGACCAGGCAGATCTTCTAGAGGAGTCAGGGATACATCAATCCAGTCCTAAACCTCCAACCCAAAATCTGTCTTGCCTTCAAAAAAAGAACATAGGCCAAGAGACCAGCCAACCAATGACTGTCCTAACTTGAGGCCCATTCCATGTGAGAAAGACAACCTCTGACATTATTAATTATACTCTGCTATGCTTGCAATCAGGAACCTAGCATAACACCTCCTAAGATACTTCATACAGCAGTGGATGGAGACAGATTCAGAGACCCACAGTCAAACATCAGAAGAAGCCCTGGGAGTTGTTTGGAAGAGTGGGGAATAAAAGTAAATAAGTCAGAGGGGTCAAGGACACCACAAGAAGATCCTCAGATTCAACCAACCTATGATCATGAGGGTACACAGATCCTAGCCCACCACCCAAGGATCATACAGAGCTGCATCTAAGTTCCTTAGACATTTGTAGCAAATGTGCAGCTTGGTCTTCAAGTGGATCCCCTAATAAGTGAAATAGAGACTAACCCAGTCTGTGTTCCACGCCATTAGTTCTCATTCTCCTTATCTGGACTTCCTGAATGAACCTCACTGGGAGAGGATATATCTGGTCCTGCAAAGAATAGATGCTCTAGGGTGGAGTTGTACCCAAGGAGGCGCCCCTTCTCTGAAAAGGAAGGGGCAATTGGGGCAGAATATGTAAGGGTGGTGCTGGGAAGAAGGGAGGGAAGGGTTCTGTGATCAGGATGCAAAGTGAATTAAAATTAATTAATTAATTAACACTTTGCCTTGAGGCTTATCAGTTAAGAACAGGTGCTCTTCTTGGAAAGGAGCCTGATCAGTTTCCTGCACTCAGGACTGGCTCATCACAGGAAACCGTAATTCTTGCTCCAAGGTATTGCAATGTTTTCTTCTGCTCACAGCACTCTGCACATAATATATCCAGACATACACACCATAAAAAACAAAAATATAAATATGTAATAAAACAGAACCATTAGGCTGCTGATATGGTCAAGTGTGTAAAAGGACTGGATGCTCTAAGAGATGAAAAAGACCCCATGGCCCCAGCATACACAAGCAGCTCTCAAGAACCTGTAACTCCAATCATAGGGGATTGAGTCTCTTTTCTGGCCACTCTAGGAACTCCACACCTACTTTTCACAGGCAAACATTCTATACACATGAAATAAAAATAAACATTTTTAAATGCCTTAAGTTATTTTCTTTTGCATATTACTATGTTAGAAATCTGTGAATCATCCTTAGCCATTCTGTTCACTGAATTACAACTCCATTGGTTTCCTCTCTACTGCTTACATCAATTGAATTTATTCAAATATGTTTTGATGAAATTCAGGTTACAGTATTTATACTTGGCAACTTATCTAAGCTCATCATATTCCTTGTCTTAAAAAAAAAAACTAAGAAGTAAAAGACATTCTTTTTAATGCTGTTAAATTCTCAGTGAAAGTTCATACTTTCCCTCTCCCACTCTTACTAATAGAATAATTGTTGGTCCCACATAAATGGATTTTCCCATCCTACACATCTCATAGCTAGAAATTTGAGTCTAAGAGTAAAACTTTCTCATGTAATGCTTCCTTCTATGCAGTTCCCTGTATTATACTTGGGAATAAAATGTTGGACTTTGTTGAAGCCAATTTATTAAATTGGTTTTTGTGCCTTGAGCTTGTGCTTACAGAATATATAACAAAATATATTATATTTTGGCAGGAAATAAACAGCTGATTTATGAACATGTATGGCTTACCTTTTTTGGGGAACAAATTAGTTTTTCACAATGAAATGTTACATGAAGGATGATTTGTGTATATAACCAAAGTAGTAACCAGGGTCACACTATCCCTGAAGATATAGATAAATATAAAGTCGGTGCTTTGAATCAAGATAGACTGTGCTGAAGAATTCTTGAGTGGTTTCTGTTTATGAAGTTATCCATGTTTCTAGCTACTCACAGTTTCAACTGAAATTGTTGCAATAACTGATTCTTGTCTCTGTCCAGGCATATTGCTCTTCTTTTATCCTATGTACATTTAAATGCAAATTTTAAGTAGTTCAATATTTTTTATATCTTCTCTGTTCAGCACATACATTCATGAACATAAACAACCTTTATTTGTAGCAAAAACTTTGAAGTTTTAGATCAACCAACAAAGTCCCTGTGAGATAAAAGGGAATGTTGAATAACTTTATTTTGAAATGAACTGTAATTAAAAATTAAGGAGTACATCCTACAGAATTTTCTAAATATTTCAGCTATCTACACACATATAACTTTGAAAAATAACAAAGTGAATATCTACTGGTGCTTTTCTTCAAAGAGGTTCATGTATGCTTTTGACTCATTGTATATTTGACTTCAATGGGCTCTTTCATGGACACTAGAAGTTATATGGTACATGAGCGTGAATTTATTGGTTTCTGCCTCATCCCATTGTAGAGCTTGTGGTATAGGCAGCACTGCCATGCATTGAATGTGCTTCTGATCTACTCATGGAGGTGCTGATTTCCTTGAGAGTTTGGTGCTCTGTAATGTTTAACTTTATATTTCTAAGGAACTTAGCATTGTAGAGTAAAGAAAAAAAAATGTGTGGATGTGTTTTGCTATCTATTATCACAGAATGTATAAATTCTAAAATACCAATGACTCCAATTTTGATGACAAATTAGATAAATCTTAAAGTTGACTATACTCTTGCAAAGGAGATGAGACAAAGATGTAGCACAGTATTGGTGCACCTGCCTTTGAAGTAAAAGAATTTGCCCTGGAATTGAACCTCCAGTAAAAGGAAATAAAGACAAAGAAGAAAGGGGGGAGGAGGGGGAGGGATGGAAAACAGGATGGAAACATATCTCACTTACACATTTAAATATAAGCTTACTGCATTTAAGCTTCAGAGTCAGGATCAAAGCTAATTAGCTAATATTTGTCCATAATACAACAATTCTGCATAGTTTTGATGTATCATCTTTCAAAATATTCAAGAGATCAGTCAATAAGTGAAATTTATAAACAATATTTAGCTCAATTTCCAAAAATTGGTTAAATAATAGACTATACCACTGAATAAGAATTATGGTGGGTATGGTCACACATATTTGATGCCAGTACTTTGAAAGTGGAAATGGAAAGTATTAAAGGCCTTTCTCAGCTCTGTGGTGAGTTTGAGGCAAGACTAGGTTACAGGAAACTCTAAGCCACCCCATAAATAGCAAAACCAAAACTACTAAACAAAAGTTATGAATGAGTTTCAGATTACATTATTATTACTTAATGAATTATATTACTAATAAGATATTTAGATAATTACAGAGACCACATATTATTCAATGCTGTGTACTTTGTAATAATATGTTACAAAACTGAAATCATGAAAAACAAATACATCTGAATCTAACACTTACATCAAATGCTAAACAAACTTCCTCAGGTATAAAAATTCATAAGGAAGTGAATCCTACTTGAATCATAACCTACAAAAAGGAGCACATCCTGCACCCAGAAACACAGGAGATTGCAATCTGTAATGCAAGGACGTTGACATATTCATAAACATCTACATCAGTGCATATGCAGCAATCTAAGCGTATCTTTAAGAAAAAATGCATATTTCTTGCCTATTTATATGATTTGTGGTTTTAGAAATACTCAGTGCCTTTTAAAACTTCATGCAGTACACTGAGTTATGAGGTTTTATGTAGTAAGTACATTACACTTGCAAAATCTTTTTCTTTCAAGGAGCATAACCATATTGGCAGATTCCTAGAGAGAGGAAACACTCCAAAAATTTAGATGAGTACAATGATAAAGCAAGCATCTAAAAGCCTGAAATCATTACATTTCCAGTGGTTGTTTTATTCATCATGTAAAGATGGATCATTGAATGGAGAAGCTTTCCCCTCCCATCTTTAACTTATCCACTAAGAAAGATTCCACCTCATTCAGCAGTAATCAGGGTTGCATGTCAGAGCAAACACTATTATGGTGTCAGTGACTGAGTAATTACTCAATGATTCTGCTACTGTTGTCTATGGAAATGTGGGAACTTTGATATTAAATGAGTCTCAACTTGACAGTTATCCATCTTGGAAATATTTTCTAAGATATCATTATATTGTTTTTATTTTAGAAATTGAGGACAAATATTTAATTTCCTCAAAGTTTTAAACCTAAAGAATCATCATTTCATACTTACCCTAGAGCAGTATATATTGTAAATTTTTTATATATTGATTTATAAATATTTTACCATAAAGATTAATGTTAAATATAGTTTCTTTCTTATGGTCTGAACTCATAGGATTCATTTCTAAAGGATCCCATTAAGATTTCTAATCTTAAATAAAATTGTAGCATTTATTATTTAATACTGTTCCATTTTTACATTTTTGATTGTTCTCTAATTTATAATATAGAAAGAATGATTTTACTTGTGATAGTAACATGGATTATACAAAAAAACAATAAAGCATTCAAATTGTATAGGCAATTATTGCCATGATCAAAATATATATCTAATGTCACCATTAGTCTTATTTAGCATTTCTTTGCTATGAAAGAGACAATGTTTCCAATCAACTTAGAGAGAAAAGAGTTTATGTCATCTTATATCTCTAGAGTCATATTGTCACAGAAAAATGTCGGGACTAGAACCCAAGTTAGGAGTCTGGGGATAAGAACTCAAATAGAAGCCTGTGAGAAGTATGAAGCCTGCTTACATGTATAATTCAAAACATTTACCAAGGGTTGATACAACCACAGTGGGCTGGGTGTTCTAGCCACACATCAATCATTAACTAACTCTACCACTGATTTGCTTATTCCTTTTCCCAGATAACTCTAGCTGTGTCAAAATCTATGCATAACATTATGGTATGTCACTAAATGTGTAATTGGGATTTCTTCAAATTTCATTAAATAAAAACTGTACTGTGGAAAAATTAAAAGTTAATACAGTTGATACCATTATTCTTGTCTGGACAATTCTTTTATATATGGCTAAGTGATATTTAATTTTGTGATGATGTTTCTATAAGATTATGAACACTGGGATTTTATAGTAGTTACTTCTTTATTTATAAATCTGTTAAATAACATTAGTATTTCAAATATGGGATATAACGGTTGCAATGTCTATATTACAGGTTGAGTGTAAGGTGAAAGAATAATTTGATTTGAGGATAAAAATTTCAGAATACAATTTCTATTAAAACACATTTGTATTAAAACACATTGCTCTATAAATCTCTGATACAAAGAGACATATTAAAAGAACTTTATGTTTTAACTTGGTAAATTCAATGTAATTTTTTAGGAAGATAATCTAGAATTATTCTTATATTATACCATTTGTATATTTGTATTGATGATTTTTTTTCTAAAACATGCTTGTTATATTTTTATTTGTTTCCTTCGCACGAGGAACATAAAAATCACCAGGGTTTTTGATGTATTCCTGGATTCGGTTTGTATTTTATTAAGTGTTTTTGTATCAATTCTCATAGGAGAAATCTGTCTAAAGTTCTCTTTCTTTTATGAGTGTGTGCGGTTCAGAAATCAGGTTGACTATGACCTCATAGAATGAGTTTGGCAGTTTTTCTTCTGGTTCTATTTTATAGAATGGTTTGATGAATGTTGGCGTTAGCTCTTTTTGGAAATTCAAGTAGAATTCTGTACCAAAACTATCTGGTCTTGGGCATTTTTTGTTGGTTAGGAGACTTAATGACTGCTTCTGTTGGGTTAGAAGTTAGGGAGCCGTTTAAATGGTTTATTTGATCTTGATTTAACTTTGGTAAGTGATATCTGTCTAGAAAATCATTCGTTTCTTTAAAATTTTCCAATTTTGTGGAGTATAGGGTTTTGAAATAAAACCTTGTGATTCTTTGAACTTCCTCAGTGTCAGCTGGTACTTCCCCCTTTTCATTACTGATTTTGTTTATTTGGAAATGGTCTCTCAGTCTCTTTCAATGGGTTGGCTAAGGGTTTGTCTATCTTACTGATTTTTCTAAAAGAACCTGGTCATGGTTTTCTTGATTCTTTATATTGTTTTCTTTGTTTCTGATTAAATTCAGCCCTGATTTTGATTATTTCCTGCCTTCTACTCCTCTTTAGTGTGCTTGCTTCTTTTTTTTTAATCTAGAGCTTTCAGGTGTACTTTTAAATTGTTGATATGAGAACTTTCTAATTTCTTTATAGAAGCAGTTAGTGCTATGAACTTTCCTCTTAGGACTGCTTTTATTGTGTCAAGTTTTTAATTTTCTTTTATTTGTTCCCTGATCCAACAGTCATTGATTAGATAGTTGTTCTATTGACATGAGTGTATAGGCTTTCCAGTGTTTCTGTTGTTGTTGAGGTCCAGCTTTAATTCTTGGTGATTTGATAAGATACAAGACATTATTTAGATTTTCTTGTATTTGTTGAGGCTTGCTTTGTGTCAGACTATATGTTCAATTTTGGAGAAGGATCCATGAGGTGCTGAGAAGAAGGTATATTCTTTTGTGTTTGGGTGATATATTCTATAAATATCTATTAGGTCCATTTTGTTCATAATGTATCTTAGTTTTATTGTTTCTGTTTAATTTTTGTCAGATGTACTATTAATGGGTGACAGTGGGATGTTCAAATCTCCCACAATTAATGGGTGGGGTTTGATATGCAATTAAGCTTTAGCAGTGTTTCTTTTACAAATGCAGGTTCCGTTGTTTTTGGAGCACAGATGTTCAGAATTGAGATATCATTCTGGTATATTTTTTCTTTGATGAGTTTAAAGTGACCTTCCATGTCTCTTTTAATTAATTTTGGTTGAAAGTCTATTTTATTAGATATTAGGATAGGTATTCCATCTTGTTTCTTGGGTTAATTTGTGTGGAAAACTTTTTTTCTAGACTTTAATCTGAGGTAATGTCTATCTTTATTGCTGAAGTGTGTTTCCTGTATGCAGTAGAATTATGGATTCTATTTTCACATCCATTCTTTAGCCTGTGTCTTTTTATTGGGGGACTGAGTCCATTGATATTGAGAAATATTAATTTTTTTCTGTTATTTTGATGTTAGTGGTGTTAGTGTGTGTGTGTGTGTGTGTGTGTGTGTGTGTGTGTGTATGTGTGTGTGTGTGTGTGTGAGAGAGAGAGAAAGAGAGGGAGAGAGAGAGAGAGAGAGAGAGAGAGAGAGAGAGAGAGAGGATGGGAGTGGGTGTGTGTGTGTGTGTGCATGTGTGCGTGTGTGTATGTGTGTGTGATATTCTTGTTTTTGCTGGTATGAAATTACTTACTTTCTGTGTTTTCTTATATATAGTTATCTGTCCTGGGTTAGAATTTTTTTTTCTAGTATTTTCCACACATCTGGATTTTGGAATAGAGATTATTGTTTGAATTTAGCTTTGTCTTGAAATATCTTGTTTTCTCCTTCCATGATGTTTGAGAGTTTTGCTGGTTAGAGTAGTCTAAGCTCATATTTAGCAGATGTGCATCTTGACCTTCATGTGGATCCTAAACAACTGAAGTGGGAACAATCTTAAAAGCTATTGCTTGTACATGGAGGAATATGTTCTACTAGCTGAAGTTCCTTGTCTGGTGTCAAAGTGTCTAGCCTCAGAGAAACTTGAAATATGGGGCTGGGGAAAGGGGCTGAGATACCCAAAGGAGCCCTCACCCACCCAGAAAAAAAGGTTGTTGGGAGGGATGAAGAATAATGTAAGGGGAAACCACAAAGTGGGCAATGAGTGGAATGTAAAGTCAATAAGCATAAATAAACTAAAATACAATAATAAATGATTTGTAATAAAAAGTAATAGATTATTAATCTGCATTTTCAAAAAGTATAATTACATAAATTTTAGTAATGGTTCCCTGGATGATTAACTTAATTCAGTATATAAAACTATCAGGAATTTTTCATTATGGTTATGAAAGCTTATTTTTTTCCTTCTTGAACTTGCAGTTATAGGATAGATCATAAATAGATCTTAGTTTATGCTTTCATAAAAACCATACAAATTGCTGATTCTGTTGTATTTTTTCTAACATTTATGCACAAAAAATAGGTTCAAAGTAGATGCTTAAAATCATGTATAACTGTGACTCCAAATCATTTTTTTTTTCAAGACAGGGTTTCTCTGTGTAGCCCTGGCTGTCCTGGAACTCACTTTGTAGACCAGGCTGGCCTCGAACTCAGAAATCCTCCTGCCTCTGCCTCCCAAGTGCTGGGATTAAAGGCGTGCGCCACCACCGCCCGGCCCAAATCATTTTTATAATTAGAACAAAACTACTGTTTAAGAAACCATGAGAGTTAAACATGTATAAAAGAGTAAGTTCATGATTTCATATGTAATTAATGTTTCCCCAAACATTTTCTTCTAAAGTTTAACTAGAAGAGACAATTTAATTTGACATCTCATTAGCTTACAATAAACTTCAAGATCTGTTTACAAAAAGTATTGTGCTCTTAATCTAATAATTATGAATTTAGAAACCAAAGACTCTAATCTTTGGTTAAATTGTCAATGTTGAGAATGTTTGGATTACTAGATTATGAAACAGGTGATTGGACAACAAAGAAGTGCATATAAAGATTTTTCAAAAGCTACTTGCTTTTTCAATATTGTAGGAAAGGTTTTTAAAATATTGTATATTTTTGTGTTAATTCTTAATCTTTTTATCCCATGTTATATTTCTTTTGTTCTTATCTAGAAGTTACTATTGGTTAACAGTGATTAAACAATGTGATGTGAACTGGCTCTAGTGCTTTGTCTTATTTTGGCTCAAAAACTGTGCTTCTAGACCTGAGGTTCCTTTCCCCAACTGGCTTGGATTGGTTATAAAGAATTTCCCAGTGGCTAGACAGGGAGATGGAGCAGAACTTTTAGATTGGACAGGCAAGCGACTGAGAAAGAGGGGAAAAGAGGAGAATCACCATGACTCTAAGGGAGAAAGATCAAATTTAAGAGCTGCAGTAGAGAACACATACAAAAATGTAAGTGGAAAGGGAGTACGGCTGTATGGCGGGGGTGCCCAGAAGTTAACAGGGCAGCAAAGATAAAAATATAAATTTAGAAGGTGTTAAGCCAGGAATACTGGAGGGAAGTGTGTGCTAGCCACAGGGAGTTTTACAAGTGTCCAGACATTGAGCTAGTCAAGGCATATCAAAATTAGCTGGTATGTGCGTCTTTCAGTCATGAATACAGAGAGCTCTTGATTAACACATACATACATACATACATACATACATACATACACACACATACATACACACATACACATAAAACTTAAATATATATCTGTGTGCATTTGTATATAATTATATATATACTTATTATTAAAACTTCTCTGAAATTGAAAGGTCTAAAATTTGTATTATGATGTTTTTCTTTTCTTTCAGCTTTGAATTCAGCTTTATGTTTCTCCTTCTCTCTTGCAGCTTCCCCTAGTTACTTGTTACCTACATCTGGTGGCAAAAAGTAAAACCAAGTCACTACAGTATTCTTAATTATTCTAGGTGTCAACAACCCAAACCCTCTTAATATAAAGATTAGTGATAAAATTTTAAAAATTATTTTTCAAAGAGATTCATTATTGATTTATAATTATATGTACTATTTGTGCTTATTCTAATTGTACCAATGAAAATTATAATGAATGTATATTGACACTAATGATAATATCACTATCCTGTTTTCTCCATAAATTGAGGGTGATTCTAATATTCAGATCAGCTCAATGAATTTCAGTGTCTTGGATATTTTAGTAAATGAACAGAAAGAGACTATTCAAATGTCTTTTGTTTTTTTCTTAATATTAAAGGTAATGTCCAACAAGACATCTTGTGCATTGTTTCAACTCTTTGATTTATGGTAGCAATATCTGTGTCAACCCTTTCGGGACTTACTTCAACTTGTTTTAAATATAAATAAATAATGAAACGTAAAGACTGCATAAGAGGACTATCTGTAAGTAATGCTGTATAGGAATTTACAGACCATATTTTTTTAAAAAAAAAGTTGATATTCATTTCTTTCTTATATGTATATTTTCATTCAACTAAGAATATAGTTAGTAGTTACTTGAAGACAGTTCTGTACAATTCATTGATAAATACAATTGCCACAAGTTATAGATAAGCTAAATATGTAGACATGTCAAATACTTTTTAAACAGATAAGGGAGTCTGAGCTTAATTAGCCACTGAAAGAGAAGAAAAAAGGATTGATTTGTTTTAAAAAAACACATTCCTATTTCCTATTATAAAAACAGAATCAGGAATTACCAACAGATGTTAGAAAAGTGAAATTTGTAGTAGTTTGTTATCGATCTGTTAGAAGGGTAAAACTTTTACTTACAGTTGCAGTTTCATAGGCAATCAATGTGTATATTGACAGAGAATAGTTAAAGTTTCTATAGAAAAGTAAATTTCAAATAATCACATGTAACATTACAATTTTGATAAAGTTTATTTCCCCTAGAGGCAATGAAATTGATCTTATATTTCTAAGATTTGGGTAACTAAAGCTTCATGTTCATTGGGGATATCAGAATTATCTCTCATTCACAAATGGTACAATACAGTCTATTCTCTCTCTCCCTCCCCCTTTGTCTCTTTCTCTCTCTCCTATGTCTCAGATAGATATATACTATAGTATATACTATAGATACATAAATACTGGATAGAGAAAGATTGTAGATAAGAAGTAGCTGGTAGATGATAGATGATAGATAGATAGATAGATAGATAGATAGATAGATAGATAGATAGATAGATAGATAGATAGTAGATCTTTTGTATTTCCTTTGTATTTCCCTCTAACATCCTCTGTTTTATCTTTGCACACTCTCTTCTGTTCTAATATACTGTCTCACCAAAACGTTTATCAATCTGAACCCAGTAGTTTTTACTTATATATTACAGAGCTTAGCTATAAATTTTCCAACATATGGAAAATTCTTGGTAAACCAAGATTACATTTTATAAAAAGACCATCTATTGATTCTAGCTGTTAGTTTAGGAAAAAAAGAAAAAGAAAAAGAAAAAGAAAAACCTACCTGTACCAGAGCATGGCTCTTGAACTTGTTCCTGTGTACCTTTTATTCGCCCAATATAACTGTGTCTCAGAGACTTCCTGCTGAGTATGTTCACCTTTCTAGTTCTTTCTGAACTTTTCCTGGTTGGTTCAACTCAACTGTTCTGGCCTAAACCGGTCATCTTCAGCATGACTGATCCAGTCTGGCTTAGCTCAGCTTCTCTTTGAATTGCTATTTGACCTCAAACTAACTTTGGCAATTTGTTCTAATCTTCTGGCTCCTTATCCCCTGCTTCAACTGCCTCTGCTGACCTGCACTGAAATGCCTAAACTCAGGAATGAACTCAACTCCACTGCACTGCCCTCACTGCGCTGCCTCCCAACTGATTGGCACAGTTCCACTGCTCAGAACTCACCTGACTAAAGAGAGTAGACTCCTGAGTTCTGGTATTAAAGGTGTGCATCACCGGGCTCAGACATAAGATTTTATTTTTTTAACCTGGAACTTGATCTGTAGACAAGACTGTCTTTGAACTCAGAGATCTACTTGTCCCTGTCTCCTGGGATTAAATGATGTGTTTATATTCCAGCTAAGAGTGGCCATGTTACTGGAATGAAATTCCCCTACATTCCTGGCTCTTACTGTATTACTTTATCAATGTTCTCTGGTTCACTAGTAGTCATTACTTCTAACCATTTAATATAATCCTTTCAGGTATGTAATTTTAGCTTTGCATGTTCTGTTTTCTAATGGGACTCTTCACCAGGGCAACCCCCACTCCCACCCCCATTTCTAATCCCTCCTCCCACTGTCACTTCATCAACTCTTTGTCTATATGTTTTTTGTCTCTTTTCCAAGGCATAAAACCTTCAGTAATGGGTTTCCTCAAAACTTGCCTTCTTGTGTTTTCCTATTCAAGTGAATATTTTCAATATTTCTTAGCAATGTTTTCCTGAATTAAATATATATCACGAAAAATATATCAGTTTGATGCAAATGAATTTTGTCTGGAATTTAAAAGACTAAGTTTACTTTCTAAACTGCTGTTGTTTGTTAATTAGCATTCAAACTCAGCTGTGGTGGCTCAATCCCAGCATTTCCTAAGCCTTTCTCCATAAATTCACATAATAAATTAATAATAAATAAACCATTGATTAGTTTAGATATATATATATACATATACATATTTCCATGGTTTTTACACACACACACACACACACACATATATATACATATACATATACGTATTTCCATGGTTTATATATACACACACACAAACATATATGTATATATATTTAATAAATATATATAGAGAGAATGTTTATATATATATATGGACATATTTCCATGGTTTTCATTATATTTACTTTATTTATGTGCGATAAGATTCCTCAACAGAGGACGGATACAGAAAATGTGGTATATTTACACAATGGAATACTACTATGCAATTAAAAACAGTGAATTCACGAAATTGTTAGGCAAATGGTCAGAAATGGAAAATATCATCCTTAGTGAGGTAACCCAATCACAAAAGAACATACATGGTATGCAATCACTGATAAGGGAATATTAACCCAGAAGCTCGGAATACCCAAGACACAATTCACATATCAATTAATTCCCAAGAAGAAGGAAGGAGAGGCCCCTGGTCCTGGAAAGATTGGATGTAGCAGTGTAGGGGAATACCAGGACAGAGAAGCAGGAGGAGGTTGACTGGGGAACAGGTGGAGGGAAGAGGGCTTATGGGACTTTCAGGGAGGGGGGAACTGGGAAAGGGGAAATCATTGGAATATAAATAAAAAATATTAAAAAAAAAAGAAAATATGAAATGTACCCATTTCTTTATAGGTCAGTGTTAGGGTGGCCCACAAATACTGTGTTTGTGAAAAAGCTTTATCTTGTGTTTTCAATAATTGTTTGGAGCCCACACTGCCTGGCTAGCAGAATACACCTGCTTTTAAAAGTAAGGCAAGCTGCTTTGGGAAAGGTGACCTTTCATGGTCTAGTAGTTGAGTAAGAAATGTGGCTTTTTGTATAATAAGAAGCTGCCCAACTGAAGCTTGGGGCAGGAAGTAGGGATGTCCTGAGGCACTGGGAGACTATAAGGTTAGAAGAAGGAAGAAGATTGGAGCTAGAAACAGAGACTGAGAACCATGAGGAAAGATAGAACAGCCCAGAAGTTAGCACAAGTTAGTAGCTGGCCGCTAGCTAAGTGAGTGCCCCAGAAATAGGCCAATGGCTTTAAACTATATAGATGTTTCCATGTCTTAATTAAACCTCAAGCAGGATGCATGAAAGCCTTGCAATGGATCAGTTCATCTGCAATATGCTTCTAATATTACCCCTCTCTGCTGCCATTTACCATTGGAGTTGTAGGCCTATGTCACCACACTTTCATAATCTCTTAAAATACAACTACAATGTGATTTTTCCTACTCACCATGTGTTGGTACTGGGGCCTCTGAAACCTGTGACATCTCATAGACAAAGTAACCTACAAACCTGTCGCCAAGACAATGGCCACCATATTCCTAGAATCCGTTGGGCTCACCTTTACCTGTGACCATGTCACCATCTGACCATGTCACCATCTGTGTATATATAAGAGGAATGCCCCCCTTCCGCTCTTCTCTTTCAGCTTCCACATTTGCCCTTTCCCCTCTCAATAAACCTCAAGTGGAACTGTTTGACCTGGTGTGGTCTTTCCTGAGCTGTGGCTTCCTGAAGATCCCAACACCATGACTTTCTTAGAAGCTGAATTTTCTGGATGACATTCAGTTTCTGGGTCTCACATTCATTGTAGAACACATTTTGGTTTTCTACTGTCCTTTCAGAGATTACCAAATTCTATTTCTGATATCTAGGTTTTGTTTTCAGAAGCTTGCACCTTTGTAAATTATCTTTCCCCACCAAAAAAAAAAAAATCTATGCAAATATCTGTAACTTTCAATAATCATATGTCTGAAGGTGTTGAACACGAAGGGTCTAAATTCTGGGCATCCTTACTCGCAAAGATACAGAGACTGAGATCTATGCAACAAGCATGAGGTTTATTGATCCAACACATTGGGATCATCCTGCAATTGGGACAGAGTCAAACCAGATGGCAAATTGTAGGCCGTTCTTATACTTTTTAGAGGTGCAAGTTACACCAATCAATTTGTAATTTAAAACCATTAACTAACTATAGATCATTGACATTTAGATCTGCCTGGGATCTTCCAGAGATCAGGTAGTTATCAGTTAATACATTGTGAGGGTGGTTATCATTATCAGTTAATACATTCTTACTCAGGAATGCCTCATGGGTGAAGAATGGAATTCTGCTTATATTTAACTCTAAGCAGGAGCAGCAAACTATAAAGAAGGTACCTTAACTAAGACAATTACAGAGATTCTGGATTCTTTCTCATGTTAGTCAGGAAAATCTTTGAACAAAGAAGGGGAGAGGTCAATGGAGCTATGGACATTACTTCTCAAAGGTAGTGATGATTACACAGTTCCAGACTCACAGGGTGTGTTTGAAGAAGTGAGCAACTTCTAATATTGATGAAAACGCACTAACAGTACTCATTCCCATGATGCCTCTAGAATTTCTAATGTATTTCTTAAGCTCCAAATGCCCAGTTTCCATATTTTCATCTCCGCACTCTAAAGACACACTTATGAGTTATACCTAAAAAAAACAACTGTGTGTAAAATGTAGTCAGTTATACATCTATAAATTATAATACTTGTACTCTTTATAATGGATCTTTCCCTTCATTTTTATTGCTGAATTAGAACGACAAAACATATATATTCAATATACATGATAGTGATTTTTCCAATATAATTAGTATGTATATATTTTTTCAAAACAAAAGTAATAACAAAGAATTATAAATTCTTGATTATTACTATATGTAAAAGAAAATGCAGCTGGATACCTCACAGGAGGGACCATGTCCATGACTTAATAACACAGAAGGAGACCTTGTTGCTAGAATACAACTTGTGTTCTCACAGGGGAAGATCTTCTAATTGAATAACATATGGGGCCCTATTTATAGAAACGTTCTAAAGGACATTGAAGTCAGTGTATCTTGGCATTGAAATATTTTCTACAAGCATAGAGTGAAATATTTTTATATGTAAAGAAGCAAAAAAGTGCTATATGATCTGATATAAATATGTACACATTGTCTCATCTCGAATTTTCATTAATTACAAATAGTATTAGGCTACAAATTATTTGCCTTACAATTGAACAAGTCACTTGGAATTAACTGACAGACAAGGCACTTGTCATTTACCAAATATGACCACCTGCTGAAGGACATGTATTTGTAGCAGAGAACAAATAGATTCCTCATGGAAATATAATGTAATGAGAAAGAAAATAAGAACTTTGTTACAGATTTCATTTCATTATATATTAATAAAGATCTAAAAAGCAAAATGAATGATTTTAATTAATTATCTAATGAATAACATTATGAGACTGCTAATGAACCTATTCTTTATTTGAATAAAATCAATAACTAGGCCATTAAGATGTCAAAATAGTAATAACTATTGATACACAGGAATAGTGGACTTGAAATTTTTAATGAACTAATTAGAAAAATTGTAAATTTTGACTTCAAAATTTCAAATTAAAATAAAATGCAATAAAAATTATCCCAGGACCATTTTGTTCCCCTTTCTAGCCTATGCCCACTCTTCTAGGAAACCCTTGTTCTTTACAATAAAGGAACTATTAAGTTCATGGTTGGTTTCTTGCAGCAGAAATATCAAAATATACCTCTCAGCAACCAGAAAGGACAATACTGGAAAATCCATTAATAAAACTGTAGCATCAGTATCAGTATATATTGATGAAACTAAACATGTTAAAAATATCTGTGTGTGTGTGTGTCTGTGTGTGTGTGTGTGTGTGCATTTGTGTGTGTTGTGTGTGTTTACTCTTGTAGGGGGGTGGCACATGAATGGGGATTACTCCTGACAAAGAAGAATGCAAAATTTCTTTCGGTCATGGCAGAATACAATTTTGAAATTCACAAATTAATGATCTCTAAAATTTCTGTTTCTAATATTTTTTAGGGTCTTAGTTGATTCTTGATAACCCATAGGGGTCTCAATATTAATATTCAGGGTTCGATATGTGATTTAAGCATTACCAATGTTTCTTTTACAAATGTGGATACCCTTCTGTTTGGTGGATAGATGTTTAGAATTAAGATATCATCTCAAGAGATTTTTCCTTTCATGAGTATGAAGTGTCCTTCTTTGTATCCTTTGATTAATTTTGGTTGAAATTCTATTTTATTAGAAATTAAAATGACTGCTCTAGCTTGTTTCTTGGATCCCTTTTCTTGAAAATATTTTTCCAGTCCTTTACTCTGAGGTAATGTCTATCTTTAATGCTGAGGTATGTTTCTCAGGTACAGCAGAATGATTGATCCTGTTTTCATATCTATTCTGTTAGCCTGTATCTTTCTATTGGGGAACCGAGTCTATTCATGTTGAGAGATATTAATGACCAGTGATTGTTACTTCTTATTTTCACGTGGGTGATGGCAGTGTCTGTGTGTTTGTATCTACTTCCCTTGTTTTTGCTGGTATGAAATTATATATTTCCTGTGTTTTCTGATCTTACATAGGAAGAATTAATCCATTGGCATACAAAATACCCATGTAATCTATTAATCATAATGTACTTAAAGAATGTTGTAAAATTTTTCTTTTGTAAAAATTTTCTACATGACAGATGAAAACAGATCACATAATACAACTAAAGGTTATTACATTTGTTCATTAATACACTAATAAAATGCATATGAATTGTTTACTAAAGAAAGAATTAAATTAATATCAAAAGTCAGTCATGTAACAGTCCAGAAAAAGAACAGGCTAGAAGGTTGTACAATATTCATTGATATACTCAGAAACTGTTAAATTATATCTGTAGAATCCTCAGCGTAACTTGAGAACATGCACATAAAAAACTAGATGTTTAGGCAGACTAAATCTAAGAAATCTGAGAGATAAGGAACTGTGACACAAGCATTTTCCCCCAAGGAAAATTTAGATGTCTTTGCAAAATCATTGCTCCATTATTAAGTTCTAGATCACTAACTCTAAATTAATTGAAGTTGTTAAATAATTTTATTTGAATTGTTGACATAATATGTGGTTAGTTTTAATATATTTGAAATTTCTAGACCAAAAAATTAAAGTATATAATTATATACATATATGCACATATTACATATGTATATATATATTATGTGTATATGTGTATAAATATATGCATCTTTCATATATTTTTTATAATATGTAATTTATATTTAATGTGTAACATAATAAAATGCAAAAGTATGTACATGAGACATATAATATACCACACAGTTAAATTTAGTAAAGTAAGTGCTATTTTTGATGAACCTTAAAACAGTAGAATTTCAAAATATTCTATTTTTAGCAAGCAATCTGAGTCTCCTTTTTCTGCATTTACTATTTATATAAATATGTAATTCCTATTTAGTGCCATGAAAATAATTAGAAATTGTAGTCAATGTTTCAATTTGCTTATCTGACTAGAAATTAGGTATTTTATTGCACATTTTATTATTTCTCTTGAAACTGAGAAAGGTTAAAGTAAAATGCAATTTATTTGAAATCACTAACATCTTCAGAAGACTGTAGCCGTCTTCTAGCCTTCACAGGTGAAACTGCATTGATGGTGGGCTTTAACCAGGGAGTAGAAGATTGAACTGTTTCCTCTCGTGGAGAACAGAGAATTGTTCCCACAACTTAGATGGCTCTTGGTGTCTTTTGGAGAGAAGGGGGCAGAGCCTTAACTTGGTGAGAGAACCCCACAGAGTGTAGAGTGATCTGAGGACCAACACCAACCCCTATGCAAATCAGGTGTGCTTCCTAGGGACTCAGAGCCAGAAAACACGGTCCTCCCTCTGCAATGCTTTGCATTGCAAACTCCCACTGGTGCCCATATCAACTCATAAGCAGACACACATAGATCTGACTTCTGTGTGGCTCCATGAAGGAGATCCACTTGTATAGGTTTTGATGCCAGAGAGTCAACTGGTTGCCAAACGCCATGCTTGTGTCTTTAACAGACATGCCAATTTTCAATTCAGGTGAGCCTGTATGGAGATAATCAGTCTGCTTAACATAAAAGATTAGAAGTTAGAAGCAGAACAGAATTAACTTGTCTACAGATGTCCTGAGGTATCCAATTCAGTTGTAAATTAGCAACTTTCAAACACAAAAGCCAGCCTCTAGGGTGGGGGAGGTAGCTTTGTGAATCAACAGATAAGCTGTTACTTCTCAGAAAGAATGGAGACTATAATTTAAATTAACTCAGCTAACTGATAGAGGTTATTAGCCATCTTCATAATTATAATCTCCAATATTGGACTTATTTCTAGACCACTCCATGATTAAGTAAACTGATCCCCATATTAAAATAACTGATCAGGACCATGCCATATGCCAATAAATGGATCCTTCCATCTCACCTAGGCATCAGTATGCCTAGTTGTTGGATGCTATAGACAGTCAGCAAAGAGTTCCTTGGCATCCAAATTTTTAAAATTTTCTTAAAAATATAAAATATAATTTAAGTAGCATGTACAGGGATGCAATTTCCCTCTTTTTTGTTTTTTATTTAGAAGATATTGTTTTAAGGTTCCATGATATCTAGTCCTTGAGAATTATAAAGAATTAAATTATTAAAAACATCTCAAATATTTGATGACTGTAATAAATATTCAGTTCCATTATCTGGTTTAATCTAAGTTGGGACACCAAGAATAGACAATAATGTAGGCAATGACTATGTAAGCATAGAAAATAAATGTAGCATTTTTAGTTGCTATTCCTGTTAAAAGATAAAATTATTCTCAAGCCATTACTATTTTGATGATGTAAAGAATATGATTATAAGACCCATTGTTGCTATGGCTGAGAAATCTCTCTAGCTCCTTGATAAGTTCTTAAATGTCTAGAGGACAGTCATTTAAAGGAATATATCTTTTCTTAACTTGAAATGTATTTGCATATATAATTGTAAAATTTAAGATTTAGCAGTATCTAAAAAGGAAACAATTTTAAGCAATTGTAAGCCATGAACTACAAATATATTTATTGGCTATCAGTATACAAATTAAAAGCTTGATTTCTAACATTTTAAAAATAACTGCTATAGCACCCAAGTCAACTATCTGTGCTGAAGCAGGGGAAACTCAAAAGAATAAATATGTGATCCAATTACATGATCTTTACTCTCACAGTAGATGCATTCTTTATAGGATGCATGTATAAATCTATAGAAATACAAAAGCATGTATGGAAGCAATTTTAACAACTTATCTTTTGGATAACTATTAATTTTGTCTAAAAGGCTTGCCATGTAATAGATCAACTCTCAATATTAAGCTTCACTTGGAGATGAAAAAAGGTTATTCTACATTAATGTTCTCTTTGCCACAGAATGGCAGTGAACACATAACATAAACTATTGGCATATGATTACAGTAGGTCTCCTCCTGTGGCAAGCTTAAGATGACATTAACTTATAGAATAAAGTCAATTAATATATCTTAACCTTTGAAAATCATTTAGAATAAGCAAATTATCTTTTATTTGAATTTTCAGTACCAATTTCCTTAAGATATAATTGATACATTTCTTTTGAATCCTTTTTTGAAGCAAAAACTACTTAAAAAAATTTTAAAAGCTATTGTCAAGAGCAAAAGCCTGTAATAAAATGTTATGAATAATATACACTGAAAGATTCAAAGTCTTAGCTTCTTGTACTGAAGCAGAGACAAAAGATTTTTTTCTCACATAAGATAAGGCTATCAGCCATTTCTTAGCGCATTAAAAGTAAATGCTTATACAATTATCAGGATCCACAAAGCAAAAACAACCTTTTAAATCTATAATAATGTTGTATGGAATAGGCAGGCCAAATTTTAAAGCCGTCATAAGTTCTGCATTGCCTCATTAATCTTTCATAGATCTTAAGTTTGAACTGTATTTTGAACCACACCTGGATAAATCTTTAAGAATGTTGGTTTGGCCAGAAACTTCTTAGGTGAGGTTTGCAAGACAAAAGCAGTACCTCATAAACCTCCACCAAAGCAGGTCTGAGCTTAGCATTATCTCAAATGTAAATATTTTCTAATTTGAGCCTGTTGTTCAGGGCCAGACTCACCCCCACCTGTCCTTCAGGGCAGTAGCCCGCACCCAGACCCTATGGTATGAGGTTTGAATGACAAATAAAAACCCTATAATTTGAGGGTTCCCAGAAACATTCTACTAAAATCCCACTGAAATCTCCTTTTTAATCTTGGGTTAAATTTTACTTTTACAACTGTATCTAATAAACTTGTGGAAAGGTGGCAACAGGCCTATACTGGCCACAGCTGTTTTAACCTTTATCATTCTAGAAATAATTTTAATTACAAAATATGTTAAGAATTGTGAGCCTTCAATCAGACTGCAAACTGCAGTCGATGGTACACTGGCAGTTTTTAACGTAATTCTTAACTTTCTGTTGCAATATTAGAACATACCTACAACTTTGGAAAGCAAAGCCCAATTTTAAACCATCTAATTTCTTTAAAATCAATGGCAAATGCACTACTTTCACACATTAAAGTTTGTCTGCCAGTTCTCATGTTTGAATGAATGACAGAGTAACTTATAATATCTCATTAAGAAAACATTATTTTAAGTCTTAACTCTTATAAGACTACTTTCTGGGATAAGATCCACATAAAACCTTACAACAATTTGAAAGTATCTTTAGAGGCATTTTTTTTCTGGGTTGGGTCATGTCACGTGTTGCTTAAGATGACTCCAACCCTGAGTTACTAGTTTTAAACTAATTCTTTGTTACCGACATTACACCTTTTAAATAACTTAGAAGCCAAATACTCTATAGTCAAGACATGTAAAACACACTTATACCTTAAATACCTATTAAAAACAAGAATAAAGCAACTACACAAATCTTATAAATTTAAACCAAACAATTTTTTTTTCTTTTTCTAGCTATGATTTTAAGAGAAAAAAGCACTTTGGACTCAATAACCACAATTATATAAATTTTTCTAGGATAAATAACCATCAGCCCACTTGCCCTAGAACTTGACAAGCTGCTAGACCTTTTTAAAGGCAGCTTTTTCTCTAGCTGTGCTTGGCTCCTAGTTAAATGTGGCACAGTGTAACTCATCCTCCGCTGTATAAACTGAAACTGCATTAAGAGATGGACCACCAGCAGATGAAGTTTTTATCATTTTTTCTTTTCAACATGAAACATAGAACAGTCATTCAAACAATGAAACAAAGACACAAATCAACACGTGGACAAAATGGTGCACCAAGGACTAACAATACATAGAGAGGGAAGTGCACTTCTTGTACTCAAAATATCTCTAGTAAGGTCCATAGAGGAAACAGGACTTCTCTATATTTCTCCTTGTGCCTAGGAGACTTTTAAAATCCATTTTCCTTCTCTCTTTCTCTCTCATGTTTCTAAAATCTGTTTTTCCCTTTTTTTTTGTTTTTGTTTTTGTTTTTTACCTTATTTTATTTTATTTTATTTTATTTATGCCCTATTTCTCTCTCACCTTATGCAGTTCTAGACCGCAGACAATTTGCCTAACAGAATTCCCCGTTTCAATTCACTGTCACACCCTAGCTGATCTCAGCATCCGGCTTACACTGATTCAGTCTAGTAATCTGTATCCCTTCTGTACCCCTGCAACAATAGTCTTCAAAAACTGACAATTTTAGCGTTAAAATTAATACTCTATGTTGCTTACCAGATAAGCATTTTTAGTGCTAAAATTAATACTCTATGTTGCCGGATACATAACCTTTTTTTCTGTTTCCGTGGAGCTCCACACAAGACAGCGTCCTTCAGTTGTTCTCTCCATTTCTACATTCCACGTTCAGAGCGCCATCTGAAACCCCCTGCGGTTTCATACAAACAGGTTATCAGGTTCTCTGGATGGAGAGCTGGGGCTAGCAAATGACCGGGTGACAATAGAAATATGAAGCCAAGGCTGTATTTACTACTCAAGGCTCAAAGTTTAATGGACTTTTCCAAATATATAGGCGGGAGAAAAAAACCCTTCCACCCAAAGACTGGAACAAAGTCTGCAGAACTGGTCTGGCTATTCATTGGCATTGATGCCACTGCTGGGCGGGACACCTGCTTAATTCAGGAATTCATAGACCTGGAGGAACAAAGAACTCCAACTTCACTCCACCCTAGGTAGAGCAGGATTGTGACTTGGAGAGGAAGTTCACCTGGGTCATTGTCAAGTTCCTACCAGGTGACATGACACCCCAATATGGCTCTCTACACACAGGCAGAGATAAGTGTACATACAAAGACATACACCAGTTTGCAATCGCACCAGCAGTGGAGGAGTGTTCCTCTTTCTCCACATCCTCACCAACACCTGTTGTCTCCTGAGTTTTTCATCTTAGCCATTCTAACTGGTGTGAAGTAAAACCTCGGGGTTGTTTTGATTTGCATTTCTCTAATGACTAAGGATGTTGAAAATTTCTTTAGGTATTTCTCAGCCATTTGATATTCATCAGGTGAAAATTCTCTGTTTAGCTCTGTACCCCATTTTTTAATAGGGTTATTTGGCTCTTTGGAGACTAACTTCTTGAATTCTTTGTATATATTGGATATCAGCCCTCTGTCAGATGTAGGGTTGGTAAAGATCTTTTCCCAATTTGTTGGCTGCCATTTTGTCCTTTTGACGGTGTCCTTTACCTTACAGAAACTTTGTAATTTTATGAAGTCCCATTTGTCATTTGTTGATCTTAGAGCATAAGCTATTGGTGTTCTGTTCAGGAAAATTTCCCCTGTGCCCATATGCTCACTGCTGGTGGGATTGCAAACTGGTACAACCACTCTGAAAATCAATCTGGTGTTTCATCAGAAAACTGGGCATGACACTTCCGGAGGACCCTGTTATACCACTCCTGGGCATATACTCCCTGGCATGCAATAAGGACACGTGCTTCACTATGTTCATAGCAGCCTTATTTATAAAAGCCAGAAGCTGGAAAGAACCCAGATGTCCTCAATGGAGGAATGGATACAGAAAATGTGGTATCTTTACATAATGGAACACTACTCAGCAATTAAAAACAATGAATTCATGAAATTCTTAGGCAAATGGTTGGAACTGGAAAATATCACCCTAAGTGAGGTAACCCAATCACAAAAGAACACACATTGGTATGCAGTCACTGATAAGTGGATATTAACCCAGAAGCTCGGAATACCCAAGACACAATTCACATATCAATTGATTCCCAAGGAGAAGGAAGGAGAGGCCCCTGGTCCCGGAAAGGCTAGTTGCAGCAGTGTAGGAGAATACTAGGACAGAGAAGCAAGAGGGGGTTTACTGGGGAACAGGGGGGAGGGAAGAGAGCTTATAGGATTTTTGGGGCGGGGGTAATTGGGAAAAGGGAAATCATTTGGAATGTAAATAAAGAATAAAGAAAATTAAAAAAAAAATCATTGGTAATTTCTCAACCAAAAAAAGGACATACACACAAAAAGTAACAATAGAAGTAAATCTTTATAGAACTCATTTAGACAACATTTGCATTCATCTAGTGTCAGTCTCAGCTGCAGTAAAGATAAATCAGAAATTAAGTTACTTTACAATGGTAAGATTTGATAAGCAGTTTATAACTTCAAGAAAAACACATAGCTATTGGTGTCCTATATAACTAAATGGGACTCTAAAACTAAATTGATTAATTCTCTTTCCTTAACCTGAATTTACCAAGTAATTTATAGGTTATGCTGATACCTTTAAATGATTTCATGTATGATCAGAGTCTTGTAGAATTAATTTAAAAAGCAACCTTATCCATCTTATAGACAAGAAAGTAGATACAGGATGATGTGATAATATTGATTTCATTCATGTATCACATTGTATTACATTCAATAATACCTTATATAAATAATCATGATCCACTAAGATATAGTAAGTTTTAAAAAATCAAACTTTTCTTTTAATGATGTCTTGAAATATCATAATAGTGCCCTCATTATATAATATCAGTTGTAATTCTACTTATATAACAAAATATATTTTTTATATGGTGATTGTATGCACTCTACTAAGTCTGACAATAAGTTATTTTGTTTATAATTCTTGTACTTAATATACTATAGTCTTATTTACTAGCATAGAATATTATCATTCTGACTTTTATATAGAAGATATGTTCTGTTATTCTAACTAGAGCATTATAAGTCTTGCACATTTCTTGATCACAAGTTTAAATATTTTGTTCATTATGGTGCTAAGTGGAGTAAATTCACTGATAACATAGGCAGCAAAAGGCTGTGATGATCAGTGTATTAAAAGTGACTAATGACTACAAAGGAACAAAGTGAGTGATGATTATTCCTTGTCAATCAAGCTTGTCCCACTCTATCATCTCTACAATCTGTTGAACAAAAACAAAATGCCACAATGTGTTAAATAACCTGTTTAATGTAAGACACAAAGGAGAACAAAAATTGGAGAAAGTTTCCTAGAGTTTGTCCACACAGTTCTGATAGGCTGGAGTGAAGCACATTGAGGACTTAAGAAATAAAGAAGGTATTGATGCAGAAATAAGTTCCTTAAAGATTTTTTTTAACAATTGGTGTCTATGCCATGAATTTGATTTTCAGCAAGGTGGGCTTGTCTTAGCTACTTTTCTATTGCTTTAACAAAGCACCATCAAAGCAATTTTTAAAAGACAGCACTTAGTTTGGGGCTCACAGTTATAGAGGGTTTGTCTCAGAAATCATCGTCATGCTGAAAATGGCAACAGATAGGCAGGCATCCCTCAGATGAGAACTTACATTTGATCCATAGGCATTAGACAGAGAAAACAAGAGCAAAAGAGGGATGAAATGCACTTTTGAAACCCCTACTCCCTCCAATAATACACCTCCTTCAATAATGCCATACTCCCTAATACTTCACAACTTGTTCCAAAAATCTGTGGATGAAGAATTCAAAGATATGAGTGTATGTTGACTATTCACATTCAAACCACCACAGGGGATCATGGAGTTTAGAGAAGGAAAGGGAATGGTGATAATAACATTGCTATATTTTAGATTTAATTTTTTTTATTACAGGATAGCCCTTGCTTCCAATGTTAGGATTCCCACAATAACATCAATCTACTCAACAACCATAATATATGAAAATTACCAAGGTCAGAACCCTATAGGCTCCATTATTTATATGAGTCCCTATGAATCTGAGGCAGATGATTCTGTGGATTTGGTTCTTGGTATTTCTGACCCCTCTGGTTCCTTTGATTCTTTCCCCACTTCCCCAAAAGAATTCCTAAACTCCACCTAATGTTTGTGAGTTGGGCTCTGCATCTGCTCCAATCAGTTGTTAGATGAAATTTCTCATATTCTTTGATGATGAATATGCTAGCCTCTGTTCCCAGAACACTTTGCATACAAGACAAACTACAGGTCAACATGGGACTCTTTTTCTCCTACTGGGTTGCCTCATTCAGCCTTGATCTGATAGTATGTCCCTCCAAACTCCTATACCAGACCGTGGTACACTTTCTCCCACTCCTCTCTCTCACTGACATCCCTCCTTCCCTCTGCCTCCCATGATTCCATTCTTCTCTTCCAAGTGGGATTGAAACATCCTCACTTGGGCCTTTCTGCTTGTCAAACTTAAGTTCTGTGAGTTGTATCCCAAGTATTCTGTACCTTTTGCTAGGATCTACTTATTAGTGAGTACATACCATGTATGTCCTTCTTTGGGTGGGTAACCTCACTCAGGATGATATTTTCTAGGTCCATCCATTTGCCTGAAAAACTCATGATGTTCTCATCCTTAATAGCTGAGTAGTACTTCATTGTGCAAATGAACTACATTTTCTCTATCTATTGCTCAATTGTGGGAAATCTGGGTTGTTTCAAGCTTCTCGCTCTTACGAAGAAGCCTGCTATGAACACAGTGGAGCACATGTCTCTGTGGTATGGTAGGGCATCTTTTGCGTATATGCCCAAGAATGGTATAGCTGGGTCTTTAGGTAGATCTATTTCCAATTTTCTGATGAACCACCAGATTGATTTCCAAAATGGTTGTATCAGTTTCCAATCCCAGTAGCAATGGAAGAGTGTTCCTTTTTCTCCACATCCTTGCCAGCATGTGCTGTGACCTGAGTTTTTGATCTTAGCCATTCTGATTGATGTAAGGTAGAATATCAGGGTCTTTTGATTTGTAGTTTCCTGATCACTAAGGACTTTGAACATTTCGGTAAGTGCTTCTCCACCATTCAAGAGTCTTTTGTTATGAATTCTCTGCTTAGATTTGTACCACATTTTTTAATTGGGTCTTTGGATTTTTTGGAGATTAGCTGCATTAAGTCTTTTTATATTTTGGATATTAGCCCTCTATCGAATGTGGGATTAGTGAAGTTTTTTTTTTCCCCAATCTGTAGGTTGCAAGGTGATAACTAGGAGTCTATTTTCAAATTTTTACATACAGACTGCCGGTTAGACCAGCACCATTTATTGAAGATTCTTTTTTCCATTGTATATTTTTGGCTTCTTTGTCAAAGATAAAGTGTCTATATGTGTGTGGGTTTATTTCTGGGTCTTTAATTCTATTCCATTGATGAGATGGGATTTTAGCTAGCCATGATGCTTTTCAGGGATGCTGTGGTGGGAGAACTTGGTTCTGAGGGTGCCTGTTTTGGCTGGTTTTGTATCAATATGACACAAGCTGGAATTATCACAGAGAAAGGAGCTTCAGGTGAGGAAATGACTCCATGAAATCCAACTATAAGGCATTTTCTCCTTTAGTGACAAAGGGGAGAGGGCCCTTGTTGGTGGTACTATCTCTGGGCTGGTGGTCTTGGGTTCTATAAGACAGCAAGCTGAGGAAAGGAACCTGATTTTGCTGTCTCCTGAGAGGCTCTGCCAGTACCTGACAAATACAGAGATGGATGCTCTCAGTCAACCATTGGACTGAGCACAAGGTCCCCAATGGCTGAGCTAGAGAAAGGACATAAGTAGTTGTAGGATCTTTCAGTCCCATAGGAGAAACAACAATAGGAACCAACCAGTAATCCCAGAGCTCCCAGGTACTAAACCACCAACCAAAGATTATACATGGAGGGACCCATGACTCCAGCTATGTAAGTAGCAGAGGATGACCTTGTTGGACATCAAAGGAATGAAAGGCCCTTGGTCCTAAGAAGGTTCGATGCTCTATATTGACAGGGGAAATGCCAGGACAGGGAAGCAAGAGTGGGTGGGTTGGTGTGAAGGTGGAGGGGGATGGGATAGCGGGTTTTCAAAGGGGAAACCAGGAAAGGAGTAACATTTAAAATATAAACAAAGAAAATATTTTAAAAAACAACCAACCAACAAGAACAACAAAAAGTTAATGCAAACAGTATTGCAATAAATATGGGCTTTTGGGTATCTTCATTATATGATTTCTAAATACTTTCTGCTCAGAAGAAATATAGCTGAGAGATGTGGCACTTTCTCTAGTGATCATTTACTTACTTTGCTACTAGCTTGTAGTACCTCACATCCCATATCCTTTTCAGTGTTTGAGGAGCCTATGCATGTGTGTGTGTGTGTGTGTTTCCTATTATAGGCACTCTTAAATGAGGCAATCCAGATTCTTGATATGACTTTGATTTCTGTTTCTGAATGTTAAAGATATTAAACATTTTAAGTATTAAAGCAGAAAAAATAAATAATGAAAGCTTAGCAAATCAGGGGAAGCAAGCCACTAAGAAACACAAAACCATGGCCTAACCACTAACCCTAACCCTAACCCTAAGCCTAACCCTAACCTTAAGCCTAACCCTAACCTTAACCCTAATCAGCTCCTGCTTCCTAACCTGCTTGAGTTTCAGTCCTCATGTCCTTTGGTGATGAACAACTATGTGGAAGTATAAGCTGAATAAACCCTTTCCTTCCCAACTTGCTTCTTGGTCATGATATTTGTGCAGGAATAGAAACCCTGTCTAAGACAGTGCCAAAGTATATTGGCTTCTGTTGCTTATGATCTTAGGCTTGCCTCTTGTCGTCTGGTTATCACTGGTATTAACTGGCAAGGATGTCTCTGATTCGGACCTGTCTCCTATGTCCCTGGTTTGTAGCAGATCTCCTGGGAGACCTGTGGCTCTGGGTGCCACAGATCTCCTAGGTGGCCTGTAGACTGTTGGGTGTTGAGAGGGACAGGTATGCAGATCTGCCATGGTGGAGGTGCAGACTGGGAGATGTCATTTGTGGGAATGGGAGGGGTCCTGCATCTGCTGGGCACCTTGGGGGTCCCAAATTCTACAGTTATTTTGGTTGGATGTTTTACCTGTTAACACCCTCGCTGCAGCAGATCTCCTGGTAGACCTGGAGACTGTGGGGTCTTTAAAGGGGCAGATATGCTGATCTGCCCAGGCAGAGATACAGACCAGAAGGATGATGGTGTTCTTGCAGAGAGGAGGTGTTCTGGGTCTGTTCTCTATTTATATTTTAAGTGAACAGTATTGTGGACAAAAGAGTCAAAACAATTGTTAAAATAAACAAAATTACATCAATTTTATAAAATTTATATTCAATGATAAATATATATTTAAAGAATTTTATTTTAAAATTTTAAGTATATTTCACTTTAATAAGTATTTAAGAAACACATCATAGCCTAAACGTACAACACTTATAATTCTCTAGCACTTAACATTAGCCTTAGACTGTTATATCTGCCCACCATTCAGTCACACTGGTCTCTTTTATTTCTGGTTATTATTATTATTATTAATGGCAGTTGATTTATATAAGTATAGCTGTCCTTTGTCTTTATACAGACTTATACAGTGACTTTTGCCTGTTTTCATGTAATTATATGCATATGTCTAAATCATTGTGTTACATGTTTTCTACAGTTTTACTAAAATGGTATCCTGGTTGGTGGCTAAGGAAAAAATAAACCAAGCCATATAAATTAGGTTATCACTTCAGAGTTTGTATGGGAATACTCTATGATGTAGTTTCAATGCGAAACTTATCCTAAGACACATGTCATAATTTTTTGAAATGTTTAAGTGACCTATGTATGTGTGTTACTCTATCATTAGCTCAGTACAAAGGGTTAAATACTAATTATACAGTAGATGATGCGTGTTAATGTGCTAGTCTTTTATGTCTCACAGAAATTATTCAACATCTAAAATATTTTATAGAGCTAATGCTTTATAGTATCATTTTAATAATGACTAAAAGACATTGTAAAACACCAGATTATCTCAACTTAAAAATACAATATTTCTATTAGTTAGACCAGTATCATATAATGATAAAATGTTTCTAGAACTGGGCACAACTCTAGCTTAGTTTCAGGATCAACAACTTTTCTTAGAAATATTAATTTGGCAGCTTACTCCAGAATCAAGTTTCTCAGACTAGTTGTATGTTGAGAGATAATCCTGAGAAACACATGTAAGGCAAAAACTACTTATACAATGAGTTATTCTCAACAGGCACTTGATATTTAGAGATGCTTTAGTCAGAGTATAAGATTAAGAATGTCACAGTAAATATGCATATCAGCTTTCAATAGATCACTACTGAGTGAACTCAATATCTTGATTAGTACTTTTATTAATAGTTAATACAATTTTAAGGAATTTATTTTAGTTATAATTTATAATTTAGAAGAATATATAATTTCTCTAAAAACATGGGGGTACATGTGGCTTATGTTAATAGAGATTTTTAAACTAGATTGTTATACCCATCTTATAGATATAGATAGGAAGATATGCAGTAAAGTATACATTATTGTTCAATATATATTAAGGTATAGGGTAGCATATATATTAAGGCATCATGAGGAATGGTGGGAGAATGCAAAGATTTTCACACACACACACACACACACACACACACATATATATGTATGGAGGTATGCATTAATATTTTTCTATCATACATATTTGTATTTGTGTTTCGGGAAAATTTCATAGTATTTTCATATGATTTTATTGAGAACTATTTAGAACATTCTATAGGTTTTCATATGATTTTATCAAAAACTATTTAGAATTTTGCATCCCTCTATTCTGTCTTCTACTTCATTAACCACTCATGTTCAGTACTTTCCCTTTTACTTGTCCCCTTTAACTTTGGCTACCACTGAATTCCATTCCCCTCCCTTGAAAGCTGCCCCATTCCCCACAGCCCATCCCTAATTTCCTGACCACTTCGGGTATTCCACTATCACATACATATCTGAAGTTTCAAAACTAACCTCTACAGGAAAGAAAATATGGGATGGTTGTCTTTCTGAGTCTAGCTTATATCACACAGAATGATTCTTTCTCCCCCCATCATTCACCCGTAATTTTCATAATTTTGTTTTTCTTAATGTCTGAATAAAATTATATTGTGTAAATATATCACATTTTCATTATTTATTTACCAAATGATGAGCATTTAATGTTTCTATTTCTTGGCTGTTGTGAATGGAACAGCAATTGACATGGATAGGCCCTGATTTCTCTAGAATAGGATGGGGAATTCTTTGGACATATTCCTGACCATGCAGAACATCTATTGATTTTGATTTTTAGCTTTTGAGGAGGCTCAACAATGATATTCAGAGTGGAAGCACTAGCTTGTACTCTACGTTTCAGTGAATAAAATTTCTCATTTACCATATGTATGCCTGCAAATTTTGCTTTTTGTGGTTTTGGTTTTAGCTGCTGGGATCGAGTTAGATAAAATCTCAAATTAATATTAATTTTCATTCCCTGATGTAGCAGTTGTAATGTTGTAACTGTTTGAAACATTGTCCTAATCAGCATATAGTAGATAGTCCTTTGTTGGTTTTCAGCTAAGTAAAATGAATTATCCATCGCTGAAAATGAATACTGATTTTTCTAAATGGTACAAGTTGCTAATCCTCTTTGGAATTACTTTATTTTCAAATGTAAAATTGTGTATATGTGACCTAGAAAGTAAACCACTTTTAAATGCATGTAAGTATTTTATTGGTATATATCTTATTTAACATACTAAATGTATATAATTCCATCATGAAAATACCTATATATCTACTCTAAGATCAATTTTCAAGAACATAACATTATTATCAAAAAAAATCACCATGCTGCTGAACAATAACTATTTCTGTAGAGCTTCATACCTGTAGAGCTTGTTTGTCCTTGACACACATCCCCACAATTCTAAGCCTCACCTTTTCAGGCTCTACTACCCATCTTTATTTTTTTAATTTCCTTGACATCCACTTTAGCTGATACTCACATATGAATGAGAGCAACAGGTCAATGTGTTTTACTAAGTGACCTCCTTTCTTATGTTGACATTTTTATAAATTGATTCAGGTTCTCACTAACCAGTTTTCCCAAATCTCTGACTAAATAGTATTCCAATTTGAATATTTGGTAATTCATTTTGTCTATTTTAGTTTTGAACGATTGTTATATCAGCATAGTCCATACCTTGAACACTGTGCAACAATGAAGAGAAAGTAGAGATATCTCTAAGAAATCAAATTTGTATACATGTATTTCTAGCAATATATTTTCTAAATCAAACTTATTTTACAATCAGTTCTCATGGATTTTCATGCTTTTTTTTGTTTTTTTTTTACAATTTGATGCTCATCAATACTTAGAAATGACTTCAGTTTCTCCACTGCTTCAGCTTTGTTATATTTTCATAGTTTTATATGTCCTTGACTGAGACATACCTCATTAAGGATTTGATTGAGATTTCTGATGATTACTGATTCTGGAAATTTTGTCAGAGATATACTAGCCATTTGTATATATTTTTAAAAATGCCCATTTTCATCTTTTATCCATTTCAAAAATTTTCTGCTTACTTACCATGATGCCAAATCTGAGTTTCTCTTATATTTTAAATGTTAATGCCTCATATGTGTAATTTGAAAATATCTTTCCCATCGGCTTCAAAATCTTTTCCCATCATGTTCAACACATGATTTTTTCTCTGATATTTAGGTGCATTTTTATTTGATGCCTTTATATTTTCTATTCTTGTTTTATTTGCTTATGCATTTGAATGTCTGAAAATAATCATTGCACCCATTAGCTTCATTGAATTTTCCTTTATTTTCTTGAAGTAGTAGAATTTATAGTACTATTTTAAGGTTTTAATTGACATAAACTTATTTTGTATATGTTGAATTAGGGATTTTTCTCATTTTTTGTAATTATTAACTTTTCAAGGTATTATAGAAATATATTATCATTTTCTTTTCCATGAAAGCATCTTTTTAAAAAGTAATATGTGTGTGTGTGTGTGTGTGTGTGTGTGTGTGTGTGTGTGTGTAGCTTTACAGATGAGATCTCATTATATTTCTTTGCTTTCTATATTTATGGCACATTTTTATGTCTTCTGACTTTTTATATAACTGTTTTGATCCTGCAGGTGGCCATTCTTTGGAAGACACTACATATTATTCTTACATGGCAAAACTGAGAGATATCACAATAGTGGTAATAACTTACCCCTATTGTTTTCCATTTTAGAATGCTGTGGCTTCCTACTTAAAACTGGTCAGGCAAGTCTTGAGCTATGTTTACAATAATACACATTTTTCTGATTTATTTCATAAATTAATTTATTCACCAGTCTTTTATAGAGTTACACATAACTATCTTACAATGAGAGATATGTGATAAACATGTCTCAGTTAAATAATTTACATAATATATAAAACACATTATACATACACACAAACATGTATGTAGACACATACTACACACACATATATAGATACATACAACCACACACCTCTATACACATATATATGTAAATTCAGACTAGGAAATAGAAAATGTATGGTTCAGTATTTTGTAATATTGAGTAAGGAAATCTTTGAAATAGATGTAGAGATGATCAGAGACTTCCCTAGAGACAATTTCTTGGTAAAAAATTGAAGATAAAGGAAGAGTCAGCAGAGATACATATGAAAAGATAAGTTTTCATAATATAAGACATAATAAGAGATAAAACCATACTAAGTTCAAATATACGTGATATCCATTGACCTGTGGGAAATTCAATTATTCATAGGAAATCACTTTCTCATGTGAAATATGCTACATAAATGTAAAGAATTGTCTTGCTTATTAAATTCTACCTGTTGGGTATAAGTGAAAAAAATACAAAGTTAAAAATCTCTTTAATTTTAAGAAGATTTTTTTCTCCCCCTAGGACACAGTTACAGCATGTACCTAAATTAATGATCTTATTTCTTTGAAATTCTTCTTTTATTTTGTACTATGATATTTTGGTACCATTTCAGGAATAGTAATACTAATAAGAAATAATATAAAACTACTTTTCCCTTTAGGGATTTTCTCAACTTTAGTTACAATTGTATCTTATCCAGTAAGAAAAAATATCATGAGTACTTTATGTCATTTATTCAACCATAACTGTATAAGTAGCAACCAATGGTTCATGTGTGATGAAATATTTCCCTGATGCATTATTTACCAAAGATCAACGTGGAGAATCAAGGAGTTGGCTGTGTCCTGTGAGACTAGTCAATATATTACAGATTTTCAGTTCTACCCACTGGAGAAATGGCCTCCTTACACTAAAGAACTTCTGGAATGGATGCAGAGTAGAGGTTGAGAATCTTTCTAAAAGATACTTATTTAGAATTCTGTCTACAAGGGTCATTTTCAGTTTTTCTCTATCTCTGTCTGTTATCTCTGACTCTGTCTCTATCTGCCTGCTTCTCTCTCTGTCTTTCTGTCTCTCTCTGTGTCTCTCTGTCTCTGTCTCTGTCTCTGTCTCTCTCTCTCTCTCTCTCTCTCTCTCTCTCTCTCTCTCTCTCTCTCTCTGTGTGTGTGTGTGTGTGTGTGTGTGTGTGTGTGTGTGTGTGTGTCACTATGCAGCCTTGGCAAGCTTCTACCTAACCAGTTGTATAATGGAATACACATTACTATGCTGGTCTAAAACTGCAAGTTCTTGCTCTTGAATATGGTAATTTAATCTCATAATCTCATTATCAGTATATGTTTCTATTTATAATTTTATAGCAAAATATTATCTGCTGCCAACAATGTTGATACAGAATATTTAGAACTTCTCCAAGAGTGAAATACATTTTACTCAATGGCCTCTAGTTTACTAACTGTTACCACATGGTTGTTGCTTTACAGTTTTAGATGCAACTGAACTCTTGTCTCCAATATGTAGCACATCATCTCAAAAGATTCGGAGGTGAAATATAGGCCAGTTATAAGCACACAAATAGGAATAATTCCCATGATCTTTAGCTTTCAAGGAGAAGAAACATCAATTGGCTTTTCTTATTCTGTCAAAGGGTTTAAGAATATATAAACTTTATATTATCCATTGTTTGACAGTTAACTTGAAATCTACATTCTACAAACTGTTTATTCATAATGTGCTTATACTGATTTCTAAACTATGTTGAGCCTGGCATCCTTCTGAGAGAATTTTCTTTGTTAAGAAAATAAATGACTTTCTTTTTGATATAAAATTGGGAAGACATACACTATAAGACAAGGAATAATTTCTGCTAACAAACATCAATAGAATCACATTTTTCTGAGTGACACTGAATGCTATGTATGTTATCATATCTTGTTTATACAAAATGGATGGAAGAAATCCTGAGAATGTTTATCAGAACATTGCAGTAGAATCAAGGTTTTATTAAATAAAATTTATATAATGTAACTTTTTACTGCTTGATTCCTATGGTAATTGAATCTTAATATTTATCATATGCACTATGTAGAGTTTCTCCATGTCATATTTTTCCTAGTCTATAAATGTATAAATAGAAATTAAATACTACTAGAGTTCTGCAAGATCCAAACTCAAATATGTAGGAGGTTGAAAAGAAATGAGTATAATAAGCCTTAGTATGGATTCTATGTTTTTCTGGTCAACCTATCTTTGCCCTTCATTCTCCATATCAAAGGTGTTAAGTTCTTTTGCTATCCTTGTTTGTGTTATTCCACATCTCTAAGAACTCTACCCAGAAGGTGTCATCATATTGCAGCCATATCTATTGTAATCATCTCCTAGATACCTGTTAGTGTGATGGTAAACTATAGAAATTAAATTGATTTATGTTCTTGTAATTAAGCCTTAGTCATTGTGTTGATATATTTCTCTTTGCTCAGACATTGTTAATTTTTTTCCAGTTTTCTTGTTTGGTTGGTTGTTGGTTTTGTTTGTTTGTTTTGTTGTCTCATTGTTTTGTCTATCCTATCACTAGGTGATACAAGAAGGCTAAAGAGGCCTTGACAGGGAGGATGTCACTCCACCTAACAATTTGGTAAAATTCTGTACTCTCTGGTAGTAATACTTATCTTTTATTGAGAACTCCTAAAGGATTATCTTCTGTTCTTTCTGCCAGAAATTCAAGAGGATCATTTCTCAGGTGTTCAATATAAACCCTTCCCAGAACATCTGGAACATTTGCAAGTAAAAACTACAGAGGGAAGCAGGCTTCAATTGTGTTAGTTGGGATTTATTTTTCTCATGATTTACTAGTAGTTTGTCTTACAATTTCAGTTCTCTAATTTGTCTGAGGGAGGGTTAAGACTTGTCATGTGTTTGTTATAAAGATTAGTGTAAATTTATTCAAGCTCTTTATATTTTAAAGCTAAGAGAATGCATTCTCATTATAAATAATTAATTTATATTAATATATTCATAGTTTTATTGAAAATACATTTTATAGCAAATCAGAAACACCAATATATTACATTGTTCTTTGAGCTACAAATTTTCTTTGTGAAAGTTTTCTAAAATATTGCTTGAAATTCCTTATTTTGTCTTTGTATTTCCAATGGAGAATATATAGTAAGATTTATGACTGAACACTATCATTTTCTTGTTATATATAATACTAACATGAAATATATGTTCACAAGAATTGTCTTAGGTCAGTAAGGAATTCTGTAAATGGGTTTGCTAAAAATTGCAAGATATGATATGTAAAGTCCCATTTTCTGCATCACCTTGCATCAAGCTAAAATAAAGAATGCAGGTGTCACTCTGCTGTCTGACATGACTCCCACAGGACATCAAGTGCCTTGTACATGACAGGGAACTATCTCTCAAACAGACTCCAACAAGAATGTGTTTCTAGATTTAGACAAAATTGTCAAAAGAATTTGTGATTTTCCTTTTCTTACTAGCAACACTTTACTCTTATACCCTGACAGGGTTTTCCAGCCCATCCTAGAATGTTCATAAAGAAAATTTCGATTGACTTCTTTCACCAGAGTTTTCATTAGGATCTCTTTTTTTTAGTCTTCATTTTGGCCAGTATTACACTAAATTAAGTTAGCAATAATTACATATCAAAGAAGAAAGAAAGTATGAAGAAGTGGTTCTATACCTAAATTTTTATGGCCAGGAAACCTTGTAGTTTTAAATATTATGGATGTTATTTAATGGTCTTGTTTAATTATAGTTCATATAAGATTCAATTATTTCACTAAAACTTTATAATACAATGGGGTTTGGATGCATTTACTTGATTTTGCATTTATCACACAATGGTGTTCAAAATCTTCTTCTTACACTCTCAAATTTCCTAAAGAAATGATGAGTTAATCTCAACCTGCTCCTCTTCTGTCTTTATGAATTTTTTAGAATTTTATAAATTATTTTAATGTATTCTTAAGTGTATTCACCCTAAGATTCTTCCCTTACCTCTCCCATATCAAAATTTAGCTTCTTGGATGAGGACTGATGCCTGCAATTAATCTATGAGTGTCAATATTCTTATTCAAATAGCAGTTTGAAACCTTGTCCAATTAGCAAAATAACTCCAGTAGGTTTTTACCATGTGGGCATAGGTGCTCTCTGCCCATGAATTTTTGCCAGACTTACAGTACCAGACATGTATTTTTATAAAGTTCGTCTTCCACCAAATCAGAAAGCATGTGGGTAATTCCACATGTCAATACTGCCTCAATATCTTGTCAATGTTATAATTATTGTAGCTTGCAGTCTTCACAATTTTGTAAGTTTGTTGATGATATGTCTTCTCTAGTGGACTTCATTAAAGCTAGCCAGAAGTGAGGAAACTTCCAAGCTTCATTTGACAGTTTCATTCGCCAGTGTCTTTTTCCATACCCAATGATTAAGGAGTGTGGTGTCTTTAGCAAAAGGATCTTACTGACAAGTTATGTTGTTCAGCTAACTTCAATAAGAATGGAAGATATTTCTAATCCAGACTACCACATTCAACTCTCTGTTCCATGGCTTATAGACACAGTATAATTTAAAATGTATTCAATCTAACTTCAAAAGAATATTGCCATTCCAGAAAAAAGAAATGGGGGCATAGTGAGGAAATATTTGCCCAAATAAAGACTAAAATCCAAGAAGTTAAACATAAAATTCTGCATCTCTATGTTTTATAGCAATGGGCTTGCATAGCATTGCTCTCAATCTTTGTTGCCTACAACATCCATAGTTTTCTATGGATGACCCTACTTGCTGTATGTACCTCTCAATATTATATATATAATGAATCTACGGCATCTCCATACTGTTGCATGCTCATTGAAATCTAGATTTTGTTTTCCTGTTTTATTGGCTATTTCATTTATTTACATTTCAATTGTTATCCTCTTTCCAGGTTTCATCTCCAGAAACCTTGTATCCTATCACTTTCCCCTGCTTCTATGAGGATATTCACCCATGTACCCACCCACTCCTACCTCCCTGCCCTGGAATTCCCCTGCACTGGGGAATCAAGTCTTCACAGTACCCAGATCCTCTCCTCCCACCGATGTCCCACAAGGCAATCCTCTGCTACATATGCGACTAGAGCCATGAGTCCCTCCATGTATATTCTTTGTTTGGTGGTGTAGGCCCTGGGAGTTCTGGGGGTGTCTAGTTGGTTAATATTGTTTTTCTTCCCAAGGGTTGCACACCCCTTCAGCTCCTTCAATCCTTTCTCTATTCCATTTGGGACCCCGTGATTCCAATGGTTGGCTGCAAGCATCCTCCTCTATATTTGTCGGGCTGCGGTAGAGTCTCTCAAGAGTGAGCTATATCAGGTTCCTGTCAGCAAGCACTTCTTGGCATCTGCATCAGTGTCTGGGTTTGGCAACTGTATATGGGATGGATCCCCAGGTAGGGCAATCTCTGGATGGTCTTTCCTTCAGTCTCTGCTCAATTTATCTCCGTATTTCCTCCCTTGAATATATTGTTCCCCCTTCTAAGAAGGACTGAAGCATCCATACTTTTATCTTCCTTCTTCTTGAGCTTCACGTTGTCTGTGAATTTTATCTTGGGTATTCCTAGCTTTGGAGTTATTATCCACTTATCACTGAGTGCATACCTTGTGCGTTCTTTTGTCACTGCGTTACCTCACTCAGGATGATATTTTCTAATGGTCTCTCAGAGCTTTCTAACAGGGATGCTGCTGCCACAGGCAGCATGACTTCAGCAGCTCTGTGAATCACCAGAGGAATTATATACAAACTTTGGCCAAAATGTTAAGTTTCCTGGTGGTCTTTTCCTCTTCTAATGGTATAGCTTTTATTTCTTAATGACTTACTAGCTCATTTTTGGCTTTGATCTGCATAAGACTTTCTAAAACCAACCATGTCATTGGTTAAATATTATACTTTTTTGAAGTCATTCCACCACATGAATTCGTTTGTTAATTTTAAAATTTATCCTCAGAGAGGCTCTGAAGATAAAGGCAGACAGATTTTTTTTTTTTGTAAATATCACAGTAATGTCCTCCAGCCATGTTGCTATTAAAAATCATGCTTCTCCCTCAATCCACTTGAATGAAGTCCTTATGCTATGCTTTGTTTTCAGCACTGTTAATGAAAACCTACTCTGTGGTACCAAATTCTTCACTATATAATTTTTTGTTGCTGTGATAAAACACTATGGCCAGTGTGAATTATAAAAGAAGGAGTATATGTTAAACTACTATTCTAGAGGTCTAAGGATCTATCAAGGTTAGGATCCATAGCAGTAAATGACAGGTATATAAGTAGTGCCAGCAAGTAAAAACTGTGGTAGAAACTTATCCTTTAAACCATCACCCAAGCCAAGTGCTGTGTGTTTAAGCACTCTACAAGTCTCCTGCAATCCCAACATCTCTGCATATATCCTAAACTAGTAATATACGTGATGTCCTGAGTTTAGTGATTGCTCCATTACTTAACATATGCTGCTAAATAGCTTGTCTTGTCACATATTTCTTCTGTTATTGTTATTGTTTTTTTTACATTGATGGCACAATGTTTGTATTCAATAATTACTTACTCAACTAGAAACACTACCAGGAATTTCTTAAGAAGTAAACATTAGCATGTGAGATTCTATAATAATGAATCAGTTCTTGGTTTATCTGCCATGCTAAGATACTTATCATAGAATAAACACACATTCATATACACACATACAGAGAGAGAGGGAGAGAGGACAACTAAAACAGCTATTGAGAGAGATGCAATAAAGTTGGAATCTAATGAACACAAAGTTGAAAACAGGACAAGATATATGTACAAGGGTATATAAGATCTTTTAAAACAAATATTGTAGCATAAGTTTTAGACAAAAGGCATAGACTTGGGGGCTGGAGAGATGGCTCAGTGGATAAGAGCATTGACTTCTCTTCCAAAGGTCACGAGTTCAAATCCCAGCACCCACATGGTGGCTCACAACCATCCGAAAAGAGATCTGACGCCCTCTTCTGGTGTCTGAAGACAGCTACAGTGTATTTACATATAATAAATAAATAAATCTTTAAAAAAAAAAAAAAGCATAGACTCAGGAGAGAATACTTTCAGTCAAGGGATCTACAGGATCAAATCAGTGAGGCCGAGGAGAATAAACAGAAATATGCAGCTTCAGAGGGTGGGAGTTGCAGAGTAGAGAAATTTCTAGAAACTGTCATAACATGGATTGTGAGAGGCTGCCAGGACTCAATGAAAGTGACCTTACCCAAAATGCCCAACAGTGGGGAGATGGAACCTGAAGAGACCACCTTCAGAAGACAGACAGGGCCACTGGTAGAAGGAAAGGGTCAACAACCCATCTTCAACTTTTGTGAACCAGAATTGTCTAAAAGAAAGACAGGGACAAAAATGGAGCAGAGACTGAAGGAAAAGTCATCCAGTGGCCTGCACAGCTTGGGATCCATTCCATGGGTGGGCAACAAATCCTGAGACTATTACTGATGCTATGTTGTACTTGCAGACAGGAGCCTAGGATGGCTGTCCTCTGAAAGGCTCAGATATTTACAGCCAACCATTAGACCAAGTTCAGGGACCTCTATGAAAGAGTTAGGGGAAGAGTTGAAGGAGCTAAAGAGATGGCAACCCCATAGGAAAACCAACAGTGTCAACTAACCCAGAATCATGGAAAATCCCAGAGACTAAGCCACCAACAAAAGATCATTTCATGGGCTAGTCATTGGATAAGGAAAAAAAAAAACATGTAAAACAAGTTTCATTTCTTGACAAATATTTGTGTAGAAAATGAAACCAGAATAATCAAAACTGTAGTAAATGGACTTTCCAAACAAAGGTGGCATCATTCCAAAATGCTAATACACACACACACACACAAATACACACAAAAATGCACATGTTAGCAAGTACACATGCATATATACTGTATGCACACATACCTGTATACACACAATTTTAATGCTAAGACATTTTATTTATTATTTCATAATATTTTTTAATTATAATTATATTATTTTCCTATTAGGCATATTTTAAATAAATAGCAAAATTTGTGAAAATAATTTTACAAATATAGTAATATTTATTTGATATTGATAGTTTGGATAATCAAATAACATGCTGAAATAGCAGATAGGTATTTAATTTAATTAACATCAATTTGATGAAAACATTATATGAAACAAAAAATAAGGTATGATTGCAAACCTTAAATACCTTAAAGTTATAAGGATGCATTACTCAACTATTGCTCATTTATAGCACAGGAAAATTGAAACAGAGCCTCCATTTAGACAGAGGCAATATTGTAAAAATGTTGACTTTAACATATTTCCATTTATTTAATAAATAAATCAGTTTTTGTGACATAAATGGATTTGCTACAACAGTCCCAATATGAACAAGACCAAAATCTGGGTTTAAGTCATGGTTTAAATTTGATATTATATATCTAAGTGTTCTTATGAAAAATTAAGGTACTTAGATGATGAATGACTTTCAGAGAGCATTTCCCTAGATAAAGTCACATTCTCATAATTTTGTTTCTTACTCTGGTTTTATAAAATGTTAGATTCAAGAGGATAAAACATAGGCATTGCTCAGGCTGTACCTTTCCACGTGTTCAGGCAATAACGTGACAGCTTGATAATGGACTGGAAGTGTATTTATTTTATTATTCCTTGGATTTCCAGTTGCTCTTTTCTTTTCTTTGTTCTCCATCAATAAGATTTTACAGTGTCATATGTCTATCTTTCATTAATCAATGGCATGAGATGTGACTTGATTCCTAATACTACTGGTTGAGATACTCTTACAAGCACTAAGAATACACTGAAACATCAACTAAATAAGACATTAGCAGTATTAATATCTTGTGAGCATCCAGAACATACATTATTGTAAAAGCATATAAAATCATTGACAAAGTATTTAGTCAGCTTTTTAGCCTTTTCCTTTATCATCCCCCCCTTTATTATTTTTCTCACACACAGAGAAGCTTTTAACCACAGGATTTTATTTGAGAGCTATGGATGCTTTTTTTTCTGAAAATATCCTTCAAATACCATACCATTGTAACTTTCATCCAAAAAGAAATATTGAGCCTAAATATTTCCTAGAGACCTGAAATGTGACCTGTCATTTAAATGGCAAGATATCTCTTCTCTGCACCACTTGTGCCTTCCTCCCCAACCTCCTCAGCCCATTACCAGTAAACAAACTTAGAATCTACTCTATTGATCATCTTAATGAATGAAATGATATTCTCTCTAATTATGGAAGTTAAATATTAGATAGTCATTGGGCATACCCTCATATTCTTTAGGATTTATTTAGTTCTTTTGAAAATATCACTGATTACTAAGTACGTTCATCTCAATGTATAATTAATCCTCTTGACGTTTTTATTCCCAATTCTTTTTTAAGTTATATCCTTTCTTTATAAGTTCCGTTTTCTGATAATTCAATTGTTGTGGCTAATCCTAAATGTAGATTTTTGTAGCTAAAATTGATAAGTTTGACCTCTTTCCTCAACTCTCTACATATTCACACTACTCACTGACTACAAAGGCCATCCTCTGCTACATATGCAGGTGGAGTTATGGGTCCCTCCATGTGTACTCCTTGGTTGGTGATTTAAAGACTGCCCCACATAGGGATCCATATTATCTGCAGACACCAAACCCAGACACTTTTGCCAATGCCAAGAACCTCTTGCTGACAGGAGCCTGATATAGCTGTCACCTGAGATACAGAAGTGGCTGCTGCAGGCAACCTTGTGACTAAGCATGCGGACCCCAATGGAGGAGTGAGGGGAAGGACTGAAGGAACTGAAGGGGTTTGCAACCTCATAGGAAGAACATCAGTATGAACCAATCAGATCCCCCTAGAGCTCCTAGGTATGTGTCCTTCTAATCATAAATTAAAATTAGGTGTAGTCAGTAAACCACAACACTAATTGTTGAATGAATAAATACAGTTTTCAAAGTGGTTTGATGTACAGATATGTAGTCACAATTTCTATGTTACATATGATGAGTATTCATTCCAGAAAACAGGAAAATAGCATAATTTCTGTTGAAATAACAAGCTTGGTCTGGGTTCTTTCATCTGCTAACTATGAGTTTTCCTTAGTCACCCAACATCTCAACCTACACTTGAATCATGTATAAATTAGAACTGATTACCATGATAAGTATGTACAGACTTAAGTGAAATAATGTTCACAATAATTTTTGGAAAACAATACAATTGTTGAAATCTTTAAAGTTTTACTACAATTAATATGTACTATGAAGAATAACTGTACCACAAGTGTCACAGAGTAGATATTTTCTAAACTCCCCACAGTTATTTCAGACAGATACCACATATTTGATGTCATATATTGGTACTTAAATTAACACCATCATCATCATCATCAACAACAACAACAACAAAAACAACAATTCCCCCCTGTTAGAATTTAAATTCTCCTTTATTAAGATCTCAATTTACAACATCAGAAAGAGCAGAAGCACATAAAATGTCATTGAAGTTTGCATATCTAAAATTTTATATACTGAAGAGTAATTATTTGAAAACCTACAATATCTTTGTACTTTACTCTTTTCTCTTTCATCTAAGTGATATTTGTTGCAAGAAATACCACTTATCAAATAAAATGGCTGTGAAGCTTACAGAATGCTTTCAAAGCAGTGTTTACATATATGAAGTATATACACAAGTAAAGTGTATACATAGAGGAAGAATAAAACATTTTGAAACATTTATTTCATATTAAGTTAATATATTACAAATTTATTGACATATCAATCAACCTATAATACATTATGTTAAGACATATAATCCATTTATATGGCAATATTATTAAGTTATTTAAATTATTTTAAGTTATGATTTTTTGTTACATACCACTGCTTTGCTATCTAAGTAAATGCAGGATTTTAAAGAGTTAGAATACATATCTAATTATAAACAAAATTCAAGTTTCAGTTCCTAACTTTCCCAATCTGCCAAAAGAACTATGAGTTCCTTTTGAAGACTTGTGTCTTTAAAATAAGATTATCTCCAGGTCCTTGTCTAATTAAAAATAGCAGTTATTAAAAAAAAAACACTTTATAAAGTGTTGCCAACTAGCAACATATTCTGGTATTATATTTCAATAACCTGAACCAAGTAAAGATTCTGCCTGCACAGAAGTAGCTTGCCTACCATGATAAGCAGCTGAAAAATACACATAAGCTGTATGAACCTGGCAGAATCCATCTGGTGAACCATCTGTGTGAGGACTCACAAAAATCATGCCCCATCTGTTGTTTCATCTTCGTGAAGATTGCCAGCCCCGTCCTTGCTCTATTATCCGACTATTTTCCTTCCCTGTGGACCTCGTCTGTGTGTTTCCTTTAATTCCCCATTGGCAACCTATATCTAATTTCCAAAGCACTCTCCTCATTTTTGAAATGAATTAATTTGTGCATTTAAGTTATGCAACTAAGAACCCTCTCGAGAGATAAAATAACTGAAAAGAATTGCAGTAAAATATTATCATTAGAAAATTATTTCAGAACTATAAATAGCAAATCTTTGAGTTTTACATAAGAATTTTACTACTTATCACTGATTGTAATTCTAATATAGGAAAGCAATGAATGTATATTCACAGAAACACTGTCTCACCAAGTCTATTATAATTTCTGCTTCAAGATATTATTTTCTAGAATATTCCTCTTTATAGTTTCCTCTAGAATCATTAGCCAATGAATTCCCATATCTTTCACACTGCATTCTAAGATTAAATCAAAATTTCACATTATCACAAAGGTTTTCCTAACTATACATGTGATCGGTGCAAGTTCAGTCCACACCAACAGTTTAGCTTTGGTTACATTCTTCAAAATTGTAAATTATAGTTCTAGCTCTTTCCTGGCCTTTCATATTTTCATGATTTTGGTGCCCTTTGTTCATATATGAATGTTTTGTTTCTAGACAACTGCAGTGTTACATCTTTCTTTATATCTTTAATATGTAGACTAGTGACTATGTTTCTATTGATTTAAGTTCTGTCACTTAAAGTATAGTGAGCTAAATAAGTAACATATTCAAATTCTAACTGACAATGGGCATTAACTAAAGAATTGCATTTGCTGTGATTGTGACTCCAGAACAAATTCATGCTATATTTGTTATTGACTCACAAGACAGTTTAAAGTCTAAAAGTTAAGCATGCCCAACCTTTTGAAAGTACAAACATATATTGAAAGTTCTTCTAGCATTTGTTATGGACTCACAAGTCAGTGTAAAGTCTAAAAGTTAAGCATGCCCAACCTTTTGAAAGTACAAACATATATTTAAAGTTCTTCTAGCATAAGGAATGTTTCGTGATGTTAGTTAGATCTTAACTGATACCAAAGACGTTCCTAGAAATCTAACAATTGCTCATCATGAATGTGTGAAATTTATCTAAATCTCAAATATTTTCTATATCAATTCATGTAGCTAATAATATTAACAGAAAAAGCATATATAACCAGGCATTAATTACATTTATTAATAAATATTTATATAACACAAGATAAGAGACAAGATACACAAGCATAATTGGGGTAGGATTTGTGGGATGAGGAACAGTCAGAAATCAACCCAGAAGGGGGAAAAAAGACTAGACTGTATAGAGGGAGGGACCTGGGAGGGAAAGCAGACGGGGTGGGCGGAGGGAGGAAATAATCTGGTATTGGGTGAGGGAAAAGAACTGAATCTCTGAGGGCCAGCAGAAAGAATGGAAACAGGGAGCCTTGGGAGATAGGAGGTTGGGGGACCATCCAGAATTCCCCAGAGACCTGGTAGGTGAAAGACTCTAAGGACTCAAAGGAAGGGATCTTAGATGAAACGCCTGACAGTAGGGAGAGGGAACTTATAGAGCCCACCTCCTTAGGAAGACAAGGCATCAAATGAGGTAGAGGGGGGTCATACCAATAACAACTTTGACCCGTAAGTATTCCTGTCTGAAAGAATTACAGGGATGGAAATGGAGAGGAGCCTGAGGAAAAGAAGATCCAGCAACAGGCTCAAAATGGGATCCAGCTCAAGGGGAGGTATCAAGGCCTGACACTATTACAGAGGCTATGGAGAGCTCGCAAAAAGGAACCTAGCATGACCAGACTCCAGAAGACCCAACAAGCAGCTGAAAGAGTCAGACGCAGATATTTGCACCCATCCAATGAACAGAAGCAGCTGACACCTATTGTTGAATTAGGGAAGGCTGAAAGAAGCTGAGGAGAAGGGCAACCCTGTAGGAGGACCAGCAGTCTCAATTAGTCTGAACCCCTGAGATCTCTCAAACACTGGACCTCCAACCAGGCAGCATGCATCAACTGATATAAGGCCCCCAATACACTTACAATAGAGGACTGCTGTGTCTGCATTCATTAAGAGATGATGCACCTAAGCCTCAAGAGACTAGAGGCTGCAGGGAGTTTAGAGTTCAGGTAGACTGAGGGATAAGGATATCCACATGGAGACAGGGGGTGGGAGGAAGTATAGGATGTGGAACAGTAGGAAGGTGGGCGGGATGGGGGAATAAAATACGGACTGTAAAATAATAAATTGATAAATTAATTAAAAAAGACTGGACTGTAGAAAGGATTAAAGAACTAAAAAAAAAGAAAGAAAAAGAAAAAGAAAAACGAATGTGAAACTGTCATGAAGTTGAACAAAATTTAATCTACATAAGGATTAAAAACCAGTCCAATAAATGTTCCTTGTTCTATTTGTGAGAAAAACACAGATAATTTTAAGACTTGTATTACGGCTTGTGAATTAAGAAAGTCCTAAAATCTACTTACTGAAAAACACTGTATTCTTTATTAATATAAGAACTCTTAATTTCCATGTACTTACTCTTACTATGACGTTTCATCAGAGGGTCTTTCTCTGACACCATATCTATAATAATCTTATTTTACCATTATTTTGGTTGTCTCGGTTTTATATTTACCACCACACAATCTTTAGTTTATATGTTATTTATCCAGAGATTTTACTCTCCCTCAAGTATTTAAACCTTCTAAATATACAGACAGGAATATCTTGGCATTTATTTATTTATTTATTTTCTTTTTTTTTTGTGGAAAAGGCAGAACAAATACCTATTTTGTCTTACAAATAATTGTCAGGACTTCTGTAGTTATCTGACCTATTTTCTATTTTAAAAACATTCTATTGAATCTAGTTCTTGCTGCTAAAGACTCAATAACTATTCTAATTTAGCATGTACATTATTTTGGGAAACATACAGTTATTAAACATCTACAAAGTCTTCCATGAATAGTGAGGATACAATTCAAATCACCATATTTTTTTTACATAAGAAAGAACAATACAGTCAGTTTTCTGCAGTCAATTTCTAATTAGCTAGAGGTTTGTGTCAGATTTATTTATGCCTCATAACTTCCTGAATGACCTTTGGTTATTATATAAAAAAACAAAGATGTTCCATATAAAAGAAATATATGTATTTTTACCGACAATGTTGAAAGGTTCAATCCATGAGAAAATTGGGTCAATTTCTTTTGTGCTTCCAATCAGTCAGAATATCAAGACAGGAGTGTATGTACATATTGGAGCAAATGCCTTAATAGAGATTTTAATAGTAGAGGAGGAAGAAAAGAGGAAAAAATAAGAAGTTAAGATTCAATCCACTCTTCTCAGAGCATGTCATAAATTAACCAAAGAGTATCTCATAAAGCCTGACCTGTCCAAAACTTACCTACCTTTCCATATCACCACCAATACTAAATATCTCAACACCCTGTCCTCTGCATAGGACTATAATACAGTCCTTTGGAAATTTCTGGGAGCTTCACATTACTGTAATACTCCTATAACTATTGTTTATTATTCACATTATCCAAAGTAGGAACCATATTCTGATGATTACCAATGATAGTAATAATTCTGTTACAGTCAAAGGTGACAAGGCTTCCAAAAGGATGTTCTTAGGAACATCTGAATGTCTAAGAATAGTGAAATAAAAGGCATCCTCAGCTATTTTATTAGAAGTATTAATATTGTTATCAATACCAATATTGAGGATATTAGGAGTTGTCTTGTGATTTTGGTAATCATTAGCTTTCCTTCTAAGTGTTAGGAAATCTGCTGACAATTGTGCATCTGAAAACTAAGTTCCCAGTTTCTTCGAGTATGTAATACTAAAGAGAAAGAACAAAAGCAGTTTTCATTTCAATCACGTCTTTTATTCTTCACAGAGTTGCCTGAGGACTTCAGTGTATGTCCACAGCAGCAAGGTTAAAGGGTGAACTAAGGGAGGACAGCGATCCTTTATCTCGGATGCTGACCCGCCATTCTTGAAGCAAAACTGTAGCACTATATCCTTAGAACAAATCTTTTCTCATGAGGAAACTTGTTCCCTCACATGTATCTTAAGGTGACTCTAACTTAATCTAAAGCAGACATGCCTGCTACAGAATGTGCAGTGGCTGAGCTACACAGCACATCGTCAATGAATTTTAAAGGCTTTTGAATTTGGTTCAGTATAAAGGTTAGCATGAAAGTACACTAGCTAGCAGCCTTCTCAGGAGGAACAAGATTCAAAGCCTCTTTGATGAAAACCAGCTTCAAAATGTTTATTTTTTTATTTCATTTCTTTTCATACTTATAGTGAGGTTGCATGGCAATCATATCCTTCATACCAGCACACCTACCAAGGCAGGCAAGTGGTCACAGCCAGTTGTGGCCCAAGGCCTTGAATACTTGGGCATATTTGAGGAATGGAATTGGAGCTACATTATTTATTTAAAGAATTGTTATAACACATCTAGTTTATCAGACTGCAAATTTTTAAAACCTGACACCTGGAGAAGTGTGATCTGTGTTTTTGGAGGAGATGCACCATGTATCTAAAAATAATAAAAACCAGCAGAGAATTTGACAGGCTCAGGATTTGGTGTCAAGACACATAGAAGCTACAAGGTGATGCCACCTGTGGTTTTGAGGCATCTGATAACTCACTAGGGATTGGAATAAGAACTCCAAGGAAAGGCAGTTTGCTTCTCCTAACATAAACACCTTGCTGTCAAAATATAACTGAATCATTAGCTTTATTCTTTTCTCAGATTACTTAGAGACATTTGTAAAACCTTATTCCATATAGAAATATATTGTATATGCGCATATTTCAAGTACATATATAATGAAATGCATCTGACGCGATTTTATGCTCATCCCTTCTACTGTGTGTCTGGATGGTCTCTTACCTAGACAAAGTCACCTTCTTTTTGTTTTCCTCATATAAGTAATGCACAGAATCCAGCTTTTTTTTTTCAATGTTTTTATACAAATGGGAAGCGACCATTTCTGGATACTTTCAGGAAATACATTATTTAATAATAAACATGTCATATACATGATAATAAAACCTGACAGGAAGAGGTTTGCAGATTTGTGGGGTCAACCAGACAGTATCACAGCCAAAAGTGGAAAATAGACTATTAAACTGATGGGTGTGAAAAGTACACTCAGTAAATCTAGTGAAGCCTATTTTGGAGTTTATTTGGAAGTACTTTTAGAGTTATTCCCCATGCTTTAATGGAGTATAAAAGCATATGCCTGTCAGGGAAGTGTGGGTCAGTGCCATGTAATTGGTAGACAGATCAGTATTGGCAATGCCTTTTTTTGAACTTTATTGATTCACCTCATATAAGGTGATACTCGGGCCCACAAAATGTATTCAGCTGTCAAGTGTAGACACTCTCTAAGAACTAGATTTCACAGTAAATCTACCTCATGCTAGCGTAAGAGTAAAAATGTGGCGAAAGTTCAGAGCAATAATTACAGGGTCATTAATTCATATCTGCTGTCCTTCTCTATTTTCTGCACTTAGATATTTCTCCAAATAGATTTCTAGACCTTCCAAAGAAATGCCATAGATCACTCAATGGCCTCTCAATCTCAGTTCCAATTAAGTGTTTGAAGTCAAGAGGTTGGTTAAAGTACAAAACATACTGCTTGGTTGTTTATTATCTGTCAAGCTGCATGGAGGAAATGGTAATTTACAATCGAACCAGTGAAGAAGAAGGTTACAGTATGGAGAGGAAAGGACAACAGACAGGTAACTACAAGGAATTGTAATTTCCAGGAAGGAGGCAGGAGAAGAAAATGGTTGCCTAAGGACAGTGATGTTTAAAACTGATGAATTCTAATATAAGCTCTTGACCCAGAACATGTATTGAAAAAAAATCATGTAACAATAGTGTCTGAGGTTAGACGAGTTGTTTGTGCTCATAAGGTTAGGATAGTACCCCCTTCTAAGTAGGACTGAAGCATCCACACTTTGGTCTTCCTTCTCCTGAGCTTCATAGAGTCTATGAGTTGTAGTGTGAGTTTTTTGCCTAATATCTACTTATCAGTGAGTACATAACATGTTTTCTTTTGTGACTGGGTTGCCTTACTCAGGATGATATTTGAGAGGCTCTGCCAGAGTCCGACCAATACAAATGTGGATGCTTGTAGCCAACCATTAGATTGAGCATGTGAACCCCAATGGAGGAGGTAGGAGAAAGACTGAAGGAGCTGAAGGGGTTTGCAATCCCATAGGAAGAACAACAGCAAACAACCTGAGCTCCCAGAGTTCCCAGGGTATAAACTACAAACCAAAGAATACACATGGAGGGACCCATGGCTCCAGCTGCATATGTGGTAGAGGATGGCCATATCTGGCATCAATGGGAGGGGAGGCCCTTGTTCCAGGGAAGGCTCAGTGCTCCAGCATAGGGAATGATATGAGGCAGGAGTGGGTGGGTGAGTGGGAGAACACCCTCATAGAAGCAGGGGTAGAGGGGATGGGATAGGGGGATTGCAGAGGGGAAACTGGGAAGGGGGATAACATTTGAAATGCAAATAAATAAAATAATCAAAGAACCCAAACAAACAAAAAACACAGGCCTGTTTGTAGCTATTAAAGATATAACTTTCTACATTCAAGGTTTTGAAACAATTTTTCAGATCAAATGGATTCTGTAACTGATATATATCCTAATTAAAGAGATTCACACTAAGTAAAAGACAAAACAAATACTTTTACCCACATTTGATTGTATTCCTCTATAAATAGACATACTCTATATGCTTTTGTTAAAATCTAATTGCATTAGTTTATCATGAGAAATAAGAAAAGTCAAGTAAATAAGATCTTACTTATTTTAATGAATTTTTGTTTTAGAAAGTTTACAAAAAGTCACTAAGACTTGTCTCACATGACATTGTTCCATGGTGTTCAACCTGATCACCTTCATGGACTCTTAAGAATTTAAAGATTTCTTTATGTTTACTGGTATATTTATATATATTATTACTATTATTATTATTTTATTATTATTATTTTGTTCATTAAAGTTATACCACTTGTATTCCTATTCAAGGATAGGCTATTTAGTAAGAACATGAGATAAATTTGCAATGAATGTTCCCATAATACAACTAAGTTAAACACTGTCACTGTTGCTTTACCAATCCAAATGAATGTCTCCAGTGAGTAACAAACATGGAAGGATTAGGAGGAGGTATCTGTGTATGAAGGATGTTTTTCATGACTGAATGGTAATGCTAAATGAAGGAAAGAAAATGTAAGATAAAAGCAGGTCTAAAGCAATTCATTGTTAATGAAGTTCAATGTGTAGTGCCTGTTTATTTGATTTTAAATAAAATGAAAAAGAAAATGAGTAAGATGTAGGTCCAAAGACAAAGTGTTCTTATCATGGGTAATAAAGATCAATGAACAGTGTTGTACGGAAAATAATCAGATGTTGTGGAAAATTAAATAACAGCAAGAAAGACTGGTCAACTCATGGAGAAGTACTAGAAAATAACATATTTAAAAACCCTGAGTAAGTTTTTAGCATGTTGTTATTTATCCATTCATCTGTAATTCTAAAGAAGAATATTATGTAAGGTTTCTTCCTTCTCTTAATTTGCAACTGCCAATTCTAACTATCTTGACTTTGTCAGCAGGTAAATTGAGTTATTCAGAAGTAATCATGTACAAGAACAGAAATTCTCTCCCACTGAACCACATGGAATTTTGCATTCCCAAATGAAAGGAGAAATACACTAATTTAAATATGCCATGACCCCCTTTTACAAATTTTAATCTATGTAAAATGCTTTCATTTGAGAAGATAAAATACAAGGAGAGATAATGAAAATAGAAATTTCACCACTGTTAGTATTCTTAATTATATTTTGCATCTTAGCTACTATAACTTTTTCCTTGCAAATTTGTATTTTATAAAAATACATTTATTTATTATGAAAATACATTGTTGATAGGTTTGAGAGTCAAAGACTATAATCTCTTTGGCAATTAGTGATCCAAACACCTAGTTATTTTCCTCTAAGATTAATTTCTTGGCATAGCCAAACTCCCTACCAATATCAATAAACTGAAAACCACACATACCAAGTGAGCCCACTGGGGCATGCTTTCATGCTTTCCAAGAATATAGAAAAATAAATTATAGAATAAATGAATCACAGAATAATAAGATATAAGATAAAATGAAGCTAGTGAAATTAAAAAAAAGCTTCTGAAAAAGAACCATCCAAAGAAATTACAAGTATGTGTTTTTGTAAAGGAAGATATGGAAATATACTATTAACATGATTTGGTATAAAGGTTAATTGAATGTGTGCTAAAGTTAAAATTTTGGTTGTGACAATAAAGATTTTAGAGAAAATTCACTGCCTTAATGATTTGCAGATATCATTATGGGAAATCATGTATGGGAAAAACAATCTGAAAATCTATCATCTATTAATTACATTTCCCTTTTATACATAATATCAGAATTTTATCTGTAATCTGAACCCTAGCACTTGTGTCAACACATTAATCTGTAGGATTTGCTGTTGCTGTTGTGGTGGTGGTATATGAAAATGTACAGGGTTGAACGGATAGCTCAGTGCGTAAAGTGCCTGGTGTTCAACTATGAGAACTTAGATGAGATTCCATGCACAGGGGTGTAAGCCAGACTTACAAGTAAGCATCTTCAATGGCAAACTGTTGGAGGTGAGAGACAGATGGGTATATGATATTAATGGTCAGTCATTTAAGCCAATACGCTGAGCCCTGATTCCAGTGAGGGACATTATCTCAAAATCATAGTGGGTGGAGGTGTGTGAAGATGTCTGATATCACATTTATTCATTCCCACATTAACATTCTTTGTGCACCCATAACCAGACATACACCAGAAAAAGAGAAAAAATGCTTTCAAAAATGTTTAGTTTACCCACAATCCTTTTTTTCTCCTTGTTTTTTCATTACTCATTCCATTTGTTTACATCTGAAATGATTTCCCACTTCCAAGTTGCCCTTCTACTAACCTCCCATCCCACATTCGCCCTCCCCCCTTCCCCTTTGCCTGTTTGAGGGTCCTTCCCTAACCACTCATCTATTTTCGCCCCACTGCTCCAGCATTCCTCTACACTGGAACATCAAACCTCCCCAGGACCAAGGTCCTCCCCTCCCATTACTGTCAGGCAAGGGCATCCTCTGCTACATATGTATCTGAAGCCATGGATCCATCCAGGTAAACTCCTTGGTGAGTGATCTAGACTCTTGAAGAACTGGGTGGTCAGGCCAGTCTGTTAAGAGAACACTTTGGGAATTCAAATTTCAGAGTCTTTTTCTTTTTTTTTTATTATTTATTTTATTTTATTTTTTTTAATTTACATTCCAAATCATTTCCCCTTTCCCGTTTCCTCCCTCCCCGAAAGTCCCATAAGCCCCCTTCCCTCCCTCTTTTCTCCATTCAACCCCCTCTCGTTTCTCTGTCCTGGCATTCCCCTACATCCAGTCTTTCCAGGACCAGGGGTCTCTCCTTCCATCTTCTTAGAAATCTATTGATATGCGGATTGTGTCTAGGGTATTCCGAGATTCTGGGTCAATATCCCCTTATCAGTGACTGCATACCATGTGTGTTCTTTTGTGATTGGGTTACCTCACTAAGGATGATATTTTCAAGATCTGACCATTTGCCTAGGAATTTCGTGAATTCATTGTTTTTAATTGCAGAATCCATTCCTCCGTTGAGGGACATCTGGGTTCTTTCCAGCTTCTGGCTATTATAAATAAGGCTGCTATGAACATAGTGGAGCATGTGTCCTTATTGCATGCAGGTAAAGCCTCTGGGTATATGCCCAGGAGTGGTATAGCCGGATCCTCCGGGAGTGTCATGCCCAGTTTTCTGAGGAACCGCCAGAATGCTTTCCAGAGTGGTTGTACCAGCTTGCAATTCCACCAGCAGTGGAGGAGTGTTCCTCTTTCTCCACTTCAGATCTCCACATAAAACCAGACACACTGAAACTAATAGAAGGGAAACTAGGGAAGAACCTTGAACATATGGGCACAGGGGAGAATTTCCTGAACAGAACTCCAATAGCTTATGCTCTAAGATCAAGAATAGACAAATGGGACCTCATTAAATTACAAAGTTTTTGCAAGGCAAAAGGCACTGTCAAAAAGACAAAGCGGCAACCAACTAACTGAGAAATGATCTTTACAAACCTTACATCCGACAGAGGGCTAATATCCAATATATACAAAGAACTCAAGAAGTTAAACTCCAGAGAGGCAAGTAACCCTATTAAAAAATGGGGGTACAGAGCTAAACAAAGAGTTCTCACCTGAAGAATATCTAATGGCTGAGAAGCACCTAAAGAGATGTTCATCATCCTTAGTCATTAGGGAAATGCAAATCAAAACAACCCTGAGATTCCATCTCACACCAGTCAGGATGGCTAAGATCAAAAACACAGGAGACAGCAGTTGTTGGCGAGGATGTGGAGAAAGAGGAACACTCCTCCACTGCTGGTGGAATTGCAAGCTGGTACAGCCACTCTGGAAAGCAGTCTGGCGGTTCCTCAGCGTCTTTTTCTAAATATTCTTTTAGAGAAAACTATTAAGTATGTACCTGGCATATACAATGTTTATTTTGTTATATAATGCATATCATACAAAATTATTGAACAGTACTAACTATATGCTATGAAAGTCTATATAAAATATATACTTATGATAACCTTATTAATATTTTAAAATTAATTTTGGTTATATAATCTTAATAGTGTGGCTTTGGTATTCTTTATGTGTCTAGGATAGTTGATGAGTACATTAAGAACATTAAGAAAACTCTTATATTTGTCATAATAGGATTAGAAACTATAATCAACACTTTGGAGATCAATGCAGCATTGTTTTCTTGTTTTTAACATACAGATATATTCTGTAAGCTGATACGGAACTCAATCTTCATACTCCATCCTTCCAGCTGCTATGTTCACAGGCACACAACCACCAGTGCTGGCTGAGCTAGAAATCTTAATTTATTTCAAATTCAATGATAAAAGTATATAGTTTAATGATAAATGATATATAGCTATCAGTCTGTATAATTAAAACAATGATAAAATATTTTAAAACAAAATATAACAATAGAAGTGACATATTTCTAATTGAAATGCTTACTACTTATACAATGTAATCTTTAAGTTAGGGCAGATTTTAGAGTAATATATCTAAATTGACAAAATTGATGGACTGGACATTATTAAAGTGTATCATACCCTATAGTTTACATGACTGTTATAACTACTATGTTCATTGCATATCTGAGAGAAAAAGCCTTTTTAATGGATGAAAAGGATGAAGTGTTTTGGGGTTGGTTTATTGCTTATATTATGTTAATTGAGTTCCCAAATTACATGGGCATTCACACATCTGCATGTAAGATAGGTCTCTGTCTTCAGTTGTCTCTAATTGGTAGATAAAATTGCTGACAGCCAATGGCTGGGTAGGAAGAGAGAGGCAGGACTTTAGATATCCAGGGCAAGGGGCAACAGTTATTGCCATGCTGGGGAAGGAGAAACCTTAAGTCTGAAATTTGCAGGAGAAAAAGCAAACCACCATGTAAAAATCAGGAAAGAGTGGACCCAGGGGCTACTCCTCCAGTTGATTCTGGGATAGCAGACATGAAATATAGATTTTAGTCAGTAATAATCCAGGAATATTAGAGGGAAGATGTTAGCAACACTGAAGTTTTGGAGTGACTCAGATGTTGAGCTGCTTGGGGCATATTAAAAATAAGATGGCATGTGAGTGTGCCTTTCATTCTTGAATCCAAATCATTTGGGTGGGTAGCAAGGAATGCATGCACACCCGCTAGGGAGTTTAGGTTGGATTTAAATATTACTGAATCACAGATCAATGAGTTCAAGGCCAGCCTTGAATACAAGGTACCATGACAGCCATGGCTACACAGAAAAACCCTGTTTCAAAAACAAATACAAAACAAAACAAAGAGGAAAACTGCTTTTAAATGACAAATGATAACCTAAGGACACACCACAAAAGAACAGAGGCTCACTCTGCTCAAGACACAGTGTGTCAGAACATCTGTCTCCTTTGTTGTTTCTAAAACAGAATATGAGCCAGGTGCCAGCCCAGATATGTCTATATAGGTGCACATATAATGTATGCACATATGTATGCATGCATTTAGTTAGATTCAATGAATACATCATTTCCAAAGAAATGTAAACATATTAAAATTAGATCAAGGTATGACAGAATTATTCAGTAGTTTGTCTAAAACTCTGACTTGACAACAATAACAAAAGTTCAATTTCAGGGAGCCATCATCTCGTAATCCCCAACAATTTCATGGACAACATATGTTGATCTAAAGACAAAATAGTTTAGGCTAGAGCAGTGGTTCTCAGTCTTCCGAATACTGTGACCCTTTAATAAGGTACCTCATGTGGTGAGCCACAACCATTGATAACTAATTTTGCCGTTGCAAATCATGATGGAAATATCTGTATTTGCCCATAGTCAACTACTGCAAAAAGGGTCCTTAGACCCCCAATGGGGTCCTGACCCACAGGTTGAGAATTATTGCTCTAAAGAAATGTTTTATATATGAAGTCTTGTAAATTTCTTGCCTATTTTGTAGAGAAGTACTTTCTTCAGATCAAATATAACCCGTTCCTAGCAATGGTCACCCTGAATATTTAGAGCCTTTCTTGGATAGTGACTTCTAAAAATAACCCTATAACTTAAGCTGATATTGCAGGACTTCCATTTGCTTTTAATTTATTATGTTTGATTACAATTAAAATAGTTTTTCCTTCCCTTTCCTCCCTTCAAACACACACACATACACACACACACATACATATATATGTATATACATACATATATGTATGTGTGTGTGTGTATGTGTGTGTATTTATATATCCTATCCCTATTCTCTTTCACACGCATTGCCTTTTTTTTTCTTTTTTTATTGTTACTCCAGACTTAAGCATTGGGGATCAAGTCAGAAGGTGAAAAATGATTGTAAAGCCAGGGGATCATGGAGTTTTCTGTAACACTGTGTCTCTAACACCATGAGTGCACTCTGTGAACCAATCAGTGGTAATACCAATGAACACACCATGTTTCATGGGTTACAGGACCTCCCTAACAGATGACATCACTGTCCTCAGTCCTTGCTTTTATCACTATAACACTGCTAAGAATCTCACACTACCACACGATCAGCTCTACAGGTTGTATTGCCATCAAGGCAGAAACACTGCAGCATCCAGGCAGGCACAGTGCAGGAGGAGCTGAGGGTTCTATACCTTTATCCAAAGGAAGCCCAGAACAGACTGGGAATCCCCAGGCATCTAAGCCCAACCCCACAGTGACACACTTCCTCCAACAAGGTCACACCTTCTAATACTGCCATTCCCTGCATATACAAACCATCACATTCCACTCCCTGGCCCCCATAGGCTTGTTCAAACATGAGTCTATGGGGGCCATACCTAAACATAACATAATGCAAAATACATTTAGTACAACTTCAAAAGTCCCCACAGTCTATAGCAGTCTCAACAGTGTTAAAAGTCCAAAGTTCAAAGTCTCTTCTGAGATTCATCCTATCACTTAACTGTGATCCCCAAAGCAGGACAGGAAACTAGCTGGGAAATCTCCAAACTGCATCTCCATGTCTGATGGCAAAGTAGTCTTCAGATCTTCAACTTCCTTTTCATCTTTTTTGACTGCAACAAGGTTCTTTCTCCTGGGCTGGTTCCACTCCCTGTTAGCAGCTTTCCAGGCAGGCATCCTGTGGCTTTAACATCTTGGGGTCCCCAAGTAAACCTCAGCTTCACAGCTTCTTGTACCACTGTCTGAGTTCCACACATGGTTTTCTGTGCATCTCCAAAGGGCTGGTGTCACTTCTCCAGCTCTGCCCTCTGTAGTACTCTAAGTTTGAGTTGATCCATTCCGCTGCCACTGCTATTCTTGGTGGTCATCCCATGGTACTGGCATCCCCAATATGCTGGAATCTTCCACTGCAACTAGGCTTTACCAAAGCTTCTCATAGGCTCTCTTCATGGTACCAAGCCTCAACTACTTTGCATAACCCCTTCAATCCTGGGCTGTCAACTCCAACTGAGGCTGCACTTTCACCAATGGCCTTCCATGACCTCTCACAGTGCCAAGCCCAGCTGTTCTTCATGATGCCTTCATGCCTTCAAAACCACTACCACCTGGGTGACTCTTACACATTACCAAGTCCAACCATAGCATGAGGTACAACCTTGCTATATCTGGAATACAGCCTCTTTGTGTTCTCAGAAAACACTTCCCAGAAGATTGCACCTCAGTGATGCTGGTCTCTTCTTAATCACCACTAATTTCTTAGCTCCAGCTAACCAGCATCAACTGTCCCAGTAGTCTCCTTCTCCTCTTGAATATAAAGCCAGAGACACATGGTCAAAGCTGCTGAGTTCTGCTGCTTGCAGGAGCTGGAACATTGCCCCCTTGTTCTATTACATTATCACTAGTTTCCTTTATTCCAACTCCTTCACTGACTAAGTTTGGCTGTCCTGGATCTTGCTCCATAGGCTGACTTTGAATTCAGAGATCTGCATGCCTGTCTCCTAAGCACTGGGATTAAAGGTGTGATCCACCAAGCCTGGATTAAAGTTTTTCTTCACCTAGAATTTGCTCTGTTCTAGGCTGGCCTTGAACTCAGAGATTTGCTTATCTTTGCCTCCTGGGATTAAAGACTTGTACTACTACACCTGGACGCAAATTTAGCTCAGTGTAATCTTGCCCCAAGGTCAGTACTCACTTAATTCAATTTAATATCCTTGAATTCAGCTCCATTTCACTTCCTTGAGTCCCTTAATACTCAAACTATATATTTTCTATTTTTTCTTTTTCAGCTTGCTATGTTTGTTCAAAATGTTCTTCATCATACTTAAGCAGAGAATAAAGTCTCTGTTGGGCTTTTTTGAGACTTCCTTTGTCAATGCAATTAATATACATCTCTTTACCTTAGTGTTAGACAGTCTCTTCAGACAATGGCAAAAAGCAGCCATGTTCTTCACATGTTCATCACAAAAACAGTCTCTCAGCCACATATTAAAATTCTTCTCCACTAAAACCTCTTGGGCCACAAGGCCTACACAGTTTAAATGACCGTTAGCACCACTGTCTTCCATCTTCCTACTAGTCTGGCCCATGAGGCCCCACTTAAAGCATTCTATGGCTTTCCAAATCCAAAGTCCTCAAATCCACATTCTTCCAAACAAAAGCATGGTCAGGCCTATCACAGCAATACCCCACTCCTGGTACCAACTTCTGTATTAGTGTCTGTGAACAGACACCATGACCAATGCAAGTTTTATAAAAGACAACATTTAATTGAGGCTAGCTTACAGGTTCAAAGGTTCAGTTCATTGTCATAAAGGCAGAAACACTGCAGCATCCAGGCAGGAGGAGCTGAGGGTTCTATACCTTTATCCAAAGGAAGCCCAGAACAGACTGGGAATCCCCAGGCATCTAAGCCCAACCCCACAGTGACACACTTCCTCCAACAAGGCCACACCTTCTAATAGTGCCACTCCCTGGGACAAGCATATACAAACCATCACACAGGTAAATAGTTAAAATAAATTTGATCAAGAAATGATTAATCAGAAATCAATTACAGGCAGTGTTCATGTGGACCTGAATTCATATACCCATGTCTACCAGCTCAGAAATATTTTGACTGATGAAACCCCAAGGGAAATATATATATATATATATATATATATATATATATATGTATGTATATATATTTACATATATATTTATATATATATAAATAATATATATAATATATATTTATATATATAATTTATATTATATATATTTATTATATATAATATAAATATATTATATATAATTAAATATATATAATATAATATATATTATATATAATTTAATTATATATTATATATATTATATATATTATTTATATATAAATATATATACATAATATATATATGTATGTATATACATATATATATTATGCATATATATATTTCTCATGAAAAATGAAACAACTGAGGGAATTTTGTTTCATTGTACCCATTAAATAGGGAACAGGTAAAATTATATAGAATGCATTAATCACTATAGTGATTTATGTATATATATATATATATATAAAACTTTTACTATAAAAGAAACCAATTACATCCATGTTAAGTACATATGTCACTTATAGTACTGCAATTATCCATTACAGCTATATTTTAAATACATAAAACGTCCTACACTCTCATATTAATCAACACATTATAATAAAAAGTTTGATTTTAGACCTAAGTTTTATTAGATATTTTGACTTTTACTTATAATAATAGCAGATTTATTTTATGGGACTCTTATAAAACCAGAAACACAGAAAGAAGTTTTCAGGTACTAAAAAGTAGTGTTCTTCTTTTATTATATACTATCATTATCTCTATTATGTATCATCATTAAGAAGGTTACTTTTCTATGGCATTCTTTACATGAACCCACATTACTATAAAAGTGCTCATTAAGCATTGCTAGGAAAGATACCTCAGCCATCTGTGCAGAGATAAAATTACTTATGACCCTGTTGGCCATAGGATGAGTTAAGATATTGTTCCACATGTAAGAGTTTGCTTGTTTGAGTGTGCAATAGTGAAGTTATCAGGAAATTTTATTAGCCATTTTGGACCATTTCTTCTTCTTTTTATTTTCCTGCCAGCCTCATATCCTTCATGCTGCTACTTAATAGAAAAACACAGACACGCCAACAGAGGACATCACCACAATCAATGAAATGCTTCCTGTCACACCAGCTGCCTAATCCAATATGAATCCATTGACAATTCAATCTTCAAAGAAAAATGATAGCATAAATATTTGATTGAATTTAAACATTAGTCTTCTCTAGTATGACAGTTATGAATTGCAAAAGGTAAATTGCATGACTTTTCCAAAAGATAGTGAGTTTTCAGTGAAGCCATCCACCCCAGTATAGATTTTGTTGGAATAAAAAATGGTATTTTCACCATGAGCAATATTTCCCCCTGGGTAATGATGTCCTAATATATAATATGAAAGTGCTAATTGGACTGAACTGATAAGTTATGCAGCAAACATGAACATGTCTATTTGCAGTCTTTCCTCTAGTGTCTAAGCCTCAGCTTATACTTGGAAAAAATTTTGAATCATTCACGTTAAACTTTAAATAATTTTCTTCCTAATTTTAAGGAACAAATTTGTTGAACATTGGTTTATAATATATCTGGTTTATTTTATATTCAAAGTATTAAAATAAGAAGTAAAACTGCGAAGGTAAAATTTTAAGTCACACTCAATGGAATTATCTATTTCATCTGTTGTTTGTTGGTTGACTAATGCTTGCCGGTATTAACTGATAAGAAATATAGGCAACAAAAAGCAAACTGAAACATTCTCTGTATACCCCAAGTTTGCTGATTTTGGATATTTTGAAATAAACATCATTGGATAATAAATGAAATGCAAATCCTTAAAAGATCTATCACAAGAGTCCATTAATGTGTAGATTAAGCAAAGAATATAGGTTTTCAGAAAACTGAAAGAAAGTCATTTATTATACTTGGCTAATTTTAGTGGCACAAATTTACTGCCCTTAACCAGCTTCATTTGCAAATTTTCTTCTCAGTGTCCTGAGTATTCTGACTGCCAACTTGGGTGCTAATTAGCATCAATTTTACTGGTCATATTTTTCTCTGCTTGGGGAATTGACTACAGCTGTTCGCTGGGAACAGAAATGAGAGAACACCCCTTTCCCCATTTCCATGGACCAGTGGACTGTAGTAATTGATTTCAGTCATAGCTAATCCAAGCTAGTTTAAAACTCCATAACTGACTGTATATCCTATTAGCGATCCCATTAACCATCAAGCTTGCCTAAGGTGACAAGGAAAACAACTCAATAGCCCCAAACTCAGACACCATGGAAAATAAAGTCACCTAGTGTGGAGTGACAGGACTCACTTGGGAGTCAGGCTTCTCTAACCAGCTATCTTTTCAAGAATCCCTGTTTAAGTGCTTAATGAAATGAGGTTTGCTTTATGACTTTCATTTAAAAACACATTAGAAAATTCACATGGTTCATCTTTGCTATTGCCAAGTTTTTGAAGCCCTGATTACCAGAACCACAACAGACATGAGTAATGTAACATATTACAAAACATAAATTTTGGGGTTAGTTAATGGCAGCGAGTATCTAGGTTTAAAACTTTTACACAAGGAAGATATTCAATATTTGCCTCTCTGAAGACTGCAGACCGAATCATGAGTGTTTACTAACACAGAGTAAATAAATTTGTTTTTCATGATCAAATGGAAACTGAACTTAAATAGTGGGAATGGATGGAAAATTTTGAGAATGGAAACTTCCATCTGCTTTTATGAATCTTTTAGCCAAGTGTGTTGCCATGATATAAAATAAATTATCTCCTTCATTCTTTTCTTTTTGTATTGGATATTTTCTTTATTTACATTTCAAATGTTATCCCCTTTCCCAGTACCCCCCAAAACTCCCTTTCCTATCCCTTCCCCTTGCACCCACCCACTCCTATTTCCCTATCCTGGCATTCCCCTATACCAGGGCATCAAGCCTTCACAGAGCCAAGGACCTCTCCTCTCATTGATGTCCAACAGTGCCATCCTCTGTTACATATTCAGCTGGAGCCATGGGTCCTTCCATGTGTACTCTTTGGTTGGTGGTTTTAACCCTGGGATCTATGGGGGCGCAGTCTGGTTGTTTGAAATTGTTGTTCTTCCTCCTGGGTTGCAAAGCACTTCAGCTCCTTCAGTCCTTTCTCTGATTCCTTCATATTATATGGGTGGTTTCTACAAATCCACAATTTTAATGTAGCAGAAACTTGAGAAACCCTTTATCCATATATTTTTGTCTCAAAAATACTTTTGTTTTGTTATTTTGCTTTTAATTTTGGAGAGAGAGTTTTATACTTTGAATGGCTGAATAAAACTCCATTGTTCAGAAATTCCATAATTCCTTTAACCATTTTTGTAGACTGATGTATACATCAAAATCTATAACTTGACCATTATGAATAGCATTGCAATAAGAGAAATGTATAGCTGGGTGTTAGGTGAGACTTTTCAAACCTTTATAGAAATTCAGCTTCATATTCAAAAACCATATCTGAATCATTTTCAGACCTTTATACATATCTACAACTGTCTAAATAAACAATTCAAGTAAAAAAAGTATTAGTCCTTATTCTATAAAGGAAAACCTTTGTATACTCATCATCCAGCCACCATCTCCAGACAATTATCAATTGTGCACTTGTATATAATATGAATAATGTACTATGTAATTGTATAAAATACCCACAAATATAATATTTGTATATGTATATATGGTTCTATAGTCCAAGCAGGGCCCATGTGATAGTCTTATCTTTGAAGAAGAGTAAAGCATTTGTTGTTTCTGTTGTTGTTTTGGTTTTTTTTTAGATGAGGTTTCTTTGTATAGCCCTGGATTTTCTGGTACTAACTCAGTAGACCAGGCTGACTTAAAACTCACAGAGATCCACCTGACTCTGTCTCCTGAGTGCTGAGATTAAAAGGAGACACCACTATTGTCTAGCTGAGTAAAGCAATTTTTTTTTGCGTTTATATATCTATTTGCAAACATATGTAGCAATAATCATTAAATAAAAAGAGACCATGAAGCCCAGAGTTAGAAGGATAGGAAAGGAAAGAGGAAATGGAAAGATGATGTAAAAACATTTCAATTAAATGAACGAAATCACCTGACACATTCAGATACAATTTTGTATCAACAGCTCCACATCACAATTAGATTTAAATATATTGTACAAAGACGATGTAACATATACTTCACAGTTTTGGTATCAATATAAACAGGAATGTGAACTCCCTCTGTAGTGGACTCAAAAGAGAATGCTTGGACCACTGAGGGGGAAAATAATAGTTGTGCTGAAGTCTCACAGATAAAGAAAACAGATAAATATGAGCCTCAACATTTCACATGGTACCTACCTGAAATCTTGTAAAAAATAAATATCTGTAAGACCTTATTAGGATTGCTGTAAATCATATGCTTTTAACCCATAAAAAAATCTTGAAAAGTTGGTGTAAAATTACGGTGGTGGCTCACGCCTTTAATCCCAGCACTTGGGAGGCAGAGGCAGGAGGATTTCTGAGTTCGAGGCCAGCCTGGTCTACAAAGTGAGTTCCAGGACAGCCAGGGCTACACAGAGAAACCCTGTCTCAAAAAACCAAAAAAAAAAAAAAAAAAAAAAAAAAGAAAAAGAAAAGAAATTGAGAATTGTTTCTTCTTTCACCACATTCCCAACTTATTCCAATTTCTATAATCTTTAGTCCTATTATTTTTATTTATTTTAGTCCTATTATTTTTAGTCCTATTTAGTCCTATTATTTTTATTTATTTTAGTCCTATTATTTTTTCTATAATCTTTAGTCCTATTATTTTGTGTGGATTGATAGGCTGTATGAACTATAGACAAATTTTACCTCAAAGACTGGCCTTAACATAACAGAGTGGGTCAAGTATCAGAACACGAGGCCATAATCCTGATTCTGTCATTAAATAATTTTGTGAAAATGAAGAAGTCAATTTAGTTCTTTTAAATTCTTTTTGTCTGCTCAGTTGACAATAAAATAGAGAATGTGTAAGGTTCCATCCACCTTTGGTCTCTGAAATCTTTGTAGACTTAATTATCTCCAACCCCAGCTGATGGTTTGCTGAGTTTACATTGTAGTGAATCAGCAATGTAACTGAGAATAGATAATGAAGCAAGCTAGATCCAAACAAAGCAAAACAACCAACAACAAAACCAACCAACCAACTGGAAGAGACAGTGTGCCTCTTTTGTATGTCCTAACGCAAATGCCAAACTGTGTGGGCAATTCATCTAACTAGAAGGAACTATGTATGTACAGAATGGCAAATACTGCCTTTACAGTTCTATCTGTACACACATAATAACTTGTTGCTGTGCTGTGGCTCAGGCTTGCTCACATTACAGCTTCTTACAGGGTCACATCCTCAGGCCCCACACACCTTCCAGTTATGCAGAATAGAGACCATGTGAAATTTATACTGATTTTCAGCTACTGGGTGTGAAACCAAGAAACATATCTATCTGCAATAATGAGAGTAAAGAAAACCTTTACTACTGGTCATTACTTTTCTAGAAAAAGCTTTTAAAAATTGTTTTCATAGTGCTAAATTACTTGATAGACAACCAACAGACCTCTGTATCACATGTTAGGGTCTGTATATGCTTCACTCACAATGAGATCTCCAGAGACCCAGGAAAGAGTCCTTGGAGAAATGCATATTCTTTTAAAAAGAGAGAATGTGTAAGTCGGCATTAGTTTGTAGGTCATACTTGAAGAACTGTATACTTTAAGAGTCTAGACAAATGTTTATAGATTGTTGTTAGGAATTATGCTGGTTTAGTAAATAGTGTTTCTAGCACTGAATAGTTATCTAGGTTCTCCCTCTAGTTGAGCAGGTCATATATCCAATTTAAGAGCTGTTGGTTATTGTCAAGTGTGCATGCCATGCTGGCTTTCAATGTGGTTTATAGGTGGGATAGCTGGGTAGGACCGTTGGTTCCCCCTCTCCTTTGGAAGCTTGCCTGGCACCTTCATACCATGAAAGTCCTGGGCAGAAACAACTCTCTCTGTGCACTTTCAGGTAAGTTCCAGCTCAGGGGTCTTTTGGCCTGTTTCTAAAGCACATTGTATATTCAGCAATTGGGACTTATCTTCCACCTCGAGGGATAATAAAGGGCAAAAACAATGGCTTTATGCTTTACGGATTCTCTTGGACAACCCTGGTCAATAACTAAAAGGAAGCTTCTTGTGTCTTGTGTTGGGTTTTTTGACCATATATATATACACACACACATTATAAATACATGGTCAGTTTCAGAAAAGCAACTTAGCTTGATATTCTCTTGAATGAACTGAGGCTGACTTTTAGCCTTATATGGGGCTGTTAAGAGAGAAGAAACCCACACAAATGAAATGTGGTAAGTTCTAAACAAAACCCAATTTCCACACAAACCTAGTTATAGGAAAGATTGCTGCCAGTTTTGACTTCAACGTATCTGTACATGCCCATGATGAAATCAGTCCACCCCATCTCTTGACTGATACTTTAGGAATAGGATTAGAGGGCTGGAGAGATGGCTCAGCCGTTAAAGACTAGGCTCACAACCAAAATATAGGAATAGGATGAGAGATGCCTGTTTGAAGTTTCTTTTCCCTTTTAAGAAAATTAACAGGTATACTTAAAAGAGTTACCAGTGCTGTTATTTCAGGACTCCTGGGGGTGAGATAAAGTTACTCAGGGGTTAGAACACTTGTGTTCCATGAGCATGGCTCTAGACTCAATCTCTAACCCTAAACCCACCCCTCAAACAGAATTTAATCTAAAAATTTTAGAATACATTTTAGAGTGCCAGCTGATATCCTGCTGTTTCTTTCAGCACTTCCCTTTCCTCTGGAAGAAATCTTTGAGATCAGGTCAGTGCACTCTGCGGTGATCAGCATATACATCCCTGCTCTTCCTTACAGTTTGAGGCTCTACATGATACTCCAGCATCATAAAACAGATTAAAAATCCAGGAAGTATCATTTTATGTTTTCTCAAGTGAAAGTGATTTGAAAAGCAAGATCTGGGGCTTAGGATGCAACTCCGTTGGCAGAGTGCTTGTCTAGACTGCATAAGGCCTTGGGTTCCATCACCAGCACTGCATATCCTGGTGCATTCTGGGAGGTGGAGGCAGGAGCATTCAAGGAGTAAGACAAGAAAAGGAAAAGATTAGATTAAAAACAGCATGAATATATGAAGTTTTGATTGGTAATTTTTTTCCTTTGAGATCTGTCCTGTTCAGATTTTGAGACCACACAATAAGTAAAACCTGTGCACTGAGCTCCCTGAAGCTGGGTTTAGTGGCACACCTTCAGTCCCAGCACCTGGGAGACAGAGGTAGGCAGAACTCTATGAGTTCAAGGCCAGCTTGGTCTACAGAATGAGTTCTAGAATAGCCAGGGCTATGCAGAAAAACCCTGTATCAAAAAAGCAATAAATAAATAAATAAATAAATAAATAACCAAACTACACAAGATTACTTTTTCCATGTAGATTAATTCTGCCATTTTTTAAGCTACTGCCTTGTCTATATACATACTGCTGAGAATATTGCTCAGGCTGCTTCTATTACAATAAAGAAAAAATTAGAAGATATTTACAGGTGAAGGTGTCTCCTTTTACTTGAGGTGCTGAGGATGGAACTCCGGACTTGCACACACCAAAGCACAGGTTCTCCCCCTACCCATAGCTCCAGCTCCACATTGTAGAAAATACCTAGAATGTGCAGACTGGGCGTTAAGTAAGTAACTTCTCCACGGAACACAGGAATTCTACTTCAAACTCCTGGTCAGAAAATCTGCTTATATGTGCTCTAGCATTTTTCCTGATTTGAAGTCTCTTTCCTGCAGACAGAGAAAGAATATGAGCCATGGTTTCAGCATAGACTTCTTCACTCTCAGCCAGAAATCGATGTTATTTGTCCTTCATGAGGAACGACAATGTCCGGCTTTGGGCCGCCTGAATAGTGTGCAAGGTTAATTGTGCCAGCTGCCATACACTTGACAACCCCAATCCCAAAATGCTCATTCCACAGGATATGCAGACCAATTGTTGCTTCAGACAAGTAATTAATTCTTCAATTCATCGAATGAAATGTTTAAATTCCATCTTTTCTTAAACTCCCAAATTCTCAGATATTCTCAGTTGATTTACTCTAAACTCATCATCTTTGTTGCAACACCCTCCAATGAGGACAAGTTTAAGAGAATGGCCTGTCTCAGGTGCCTTCTCATTTAACAATTTAGCAAAGGCTTTGATCTGCAAAGCATGATACTTCTCAGGCCTGAATGGAAACCAGTAAATGCCCTGGGGTCACCTTTTTCTCAGATAAAGGGATGTCCAGAAATGTCTGCATATCACAAGGTGGATAAGCAATGTTAGTGCAATGCCCAACTTTCCACAGTGAGAGAATATGGCTTAGTGTCCAAGAAAAATTAACCATGACTATATCACTGCAAGATCCAACAAGGCCATAAATAAAATCAAATAAATAGTAGTAGATGAGCTTTGTTTTGCTGAGAAAAACATTTCTGCCAATGAAAACTGCATTATTAAATCCAACTCCGCAACCTCCCACATATATAAACAGAGGGAGTGTGAAGGCATAGCCCATTGAATCGATGTAAACATCAGAAACACACTGCCTCAGAGCTTCCCAGCCAAGAAGAATGGATCCAAGACTTTGGTCTAGCAATGTGAAGTGAGGATAGAGGGAGTCTTCCACAAGGTAGCATTTCCTCAAGAAAACAAACTGCATTGTATGAACCAATTTGGTGTTTAACCTTCTGAAAGCACCTTCTAGTGTCTGTTGACCACTGACTTTAATGTCACCAGTATGCACAACATAAACTGCTTCAGGATACTTTTTCTGCAGGATTCTGAAAGCACACCACAGAACTTGATCTTCTCCGCCCCACCTGCGTTACAGTATGGATGGCAAAAAACAACCACCATTGGATCTTTTCCACTTTTGCTGGTGGATACTGATTTTTCTTTCTCTGTACATGTCGCCTGACAACCCAAAGGCCAATGACCAAATATACACACAAAACTCCACATATTAGTCCAGGAAAGAAGAGTGGATAAAAAAATCTCCCGCTCCCTCTTGCAGCCCACGAAGCATTTTTAAATAGCTCTCAGTTGATTTCTAAGTTACAAGAGCTAAGCTGTATTACTTTAACTTCATTCATAACTATCAAATATTTTATAAAGAAGGAAAAATATTTCCTTTTACTTTTATCAGAGAAGGTACATACAATGAAAGTTTAAAAATTGAAATTAATATATTAGATTTGAATGTAATCTATAGCTTGAATTATTACATATTATTTAATATATAAAGAAAATAGGGCCTAGCAAGTAGAATCACTTGTTTTTGAACTTAATATCTTTTTTATTTGATATTTTGTGTATTTACATTTCAAATGTTATCCCCTTTCCCAGTTTCCCCTCCAGAATCCCCCATCCCATCCATTCTCCTCTTCCTTCTATGAGGATGCTCCCTCCTCATACCCACCCACTCCTACCTCCCCACCCTGGCTTTCTCCTACACTGGGGAATCGAGCCTTCACAGGACCAAGGGCTTCTCCTTCTATTGATGCCAGACAATGCCATCCTCTGCTACATATGTAGCTGGAGTCAAGGATCCCCCTATGTGTACTCTTTGGTTGGTGGTTTAGTCCCTGGAAGCTCCGGGGGTCTGGTTGGTTGATATTGTTTGAATATAATATCTTATTATCCCAAATTTCCATATGGTAGAAAGAGAAAACTGATTCCTAAAATTTATCTGACCCCTAAATGCTTTTCTGAAACACATACACACACACACACACACACACACACACACACACACAAACACATACACATGCACACAGAAAACATACAATTTTTTAACACTGTTCACACATTTGCTTACTTTTTGACAACTTACAGTGGGAAAAGGCATTTATGTATGTCTATATTTCTTGAGCACAAAAATTTAATCATGTTTAAACATAATACATATTAAATAGTACAAACTTTCTAGATGGGTGTAACCAGAAGTCTATAACCGACATTAAATTAAGCTCAGGGATTCTCTGTGCTAGGCAACCACTCTACGAACTGCAATGCTTTATAGATAATTACCCCAAAGGTTGTTGTTCAAATCATTTATCCTGTGTATAGTGTGGTATATAATTTGTCTGTGGTAAATTTTGTAATTAATCTATTGCATTGCTGTGTCAGATCAGGAAGCTTCTGTAATGACTATTTCTTCCATTCACCTTATCTCATCTTGAAGACCACTTACAATGTTTTTGTGACTTCATATCCCTCTTCCTTTTAAGAGGTTCTAACAAAATGACAATTTGTCACAGGAAACACTTTCATGTTCTATAAGAAATGGATAGCTAAGTGGTTTCTGAAAAAAAAAAAAAGAACTCAGAGATTCCTATATTTTTATCTACTCATGAAAGGCATTTAATATTGTGCCGTTGCTAGTATTGGGAATGACACAGACCAGATACACGGGCATTGGAAGTTCAAGCAGTAGGAACGAACAGATTTTCTTTTGGATGATCTCTGAAAATACATGGTGGAGTTTAATGGAAGCACCTTATTTTCTTATGAGACAGATTAAGCACTAAATTGCTTTTTGTGTTTATTTCACAAAAGTTTGGGGGAATCAGTATCCCGGACCTCAAGCTGTACTACAGAGCAATAGTGTTAAAAACAGCATGGTATTGGTACAGTAACAAACATGTAGATCAATGGAACAGAACTGAAGACCCAGAAATGAATCCACACTCCTATGGTCACTTGATCTTTGACAAAGGAGCCAAAACCATCCAGTGGAAAAAAGATAGCCTTTCAACAAATGGTGCTGGCTCAGCTGGAGGTCAACATGCAGAAGAATGCAAATTGATCCATCCTTATCTCCTTGCACTAAGCTCAATTCTAAGTGGATCAAAGATCTCCACATAAAACCAGACACACTGAAACTAATAGAAGGGAAACTAGGGAAGAACCTTGAACATATGGGCACAGGGGAGAATTTCCTGAACAGAACTCCAATAGCTTATGCTCTAAGATCAAGAATAGACAAATGAGACCTCATTAAATTACAAAGTTTTTGCAAGGCAAAAGACACTGTCAAAAAGACAAAGCGGCAACCAACTAACTGGGAAATGATCTTTACCAACCTTACATCTGACAGAAGGCTAATATCCAAGATATACAAAGAACTCAAGAAGTTAAACTCCAGAGAGGCAAGTAACCCTATTAAAAAATGGGGTACAGAGCTAAACAAAGAGTTCTCACCTGAAGAATATCTAATGGCTGAGAAGCACCTAAAGAGATGTTCATCATCCTTAGTCATTAGGGAAATGCAAATCAAAACAACCCTGAGATTCCATCTCACACCAGTCAGGATAGCTAAGATCAAAAACACAGGAGACAGCAGTTGTTGGCGAGGATGTGGAGAAAGAGGAACACTCCTCCACTGCTGGTGGAATTGCAGGCTGGTACAACCACTCTGGAAAGCAGTCTGGCGGTTCCTCAGAAAACTGGGCATGACACTCCCGGAGGATCCGGCTATACCACTCCTGGGCATATACCCAGAGACTTTACCTGCATGCAATAAGGACACATGCTCCACTATGTTCATAGCAGCCTTATTTATAATAGCCAGAAGCTGGAAAGAACCCAGATGTCCCTCAACGGAGGAATGGATTCAGAAGATGTGGTATATCTACACAATGGAATACTACTCTGCAATTAAAAACAATGAATTCACGAAATTCCTAGGCAAATGGTCAGATCTTGAAAATATCATCCTTAGTGAGGTAACCCAATCACAAAAGAACACACATGGTATGCAGTCACTGATAAGGGGATATTGACCCAGAATCTCGGAATACCCTAGACACAATCCGCATATCAATAGATTTCTAAGAAGATGGAAGGAGAGACCCCGGGTCCTGGAAAGACTGGATGTAGGGGAACGCCAGGACAGAGTAATGAGAGGGGGTTGAATGGAGAAAAGAGGGAGGGAAGGGGGCTTATGGGACTTTCGGGGAGGGAGGAAACGGGAAAGGGGAAGTGATTTGGAATGTAAATTAAAAAAATAAAATAAAATAAATAAAATAAAAAAAAATAAAATCAGATATCAATCTTGAAAAAAAATGGTAGATTTTGCTTAAATTTATGAAATTTTTATATTTTCATTATTTTAGATTTTGTGTATGTGAACATATCCGGGTAGAGGGATGTGCATTAGAATGAAGGCACACATGGAAGTCAGACGTGTCCTGGACATAGAGCTGTAGGCATTAATGAGTCACCCAACAGTAGTTCATGGCAACAGAAATATGAGCATCTGAAGATTAACATGAGCCTTTAACTCCTGGCCCATCCCTCTAGCCCCTCTCTTTAACTTCCTTGAGTTACTATAGTTGATCATTCATTTAGGATAGTATCTTCTAAGAACAGCATATTAAAGACATCGTTTTTATGTTTAAGGAATAGAAGAAAGAATAATGAATTTTAATAAATGGCAAATGCATTTCATGCAAGAAACAAATTTTAAATGACAACTATTTGGATGTAATAATGAACAATGGCACTTAGTATAATTCAAAGTTAAGACCATTACCCCTTTAGAAATTTATAGCTCTGCCTGACGAAAAGGTTAATATAATAGCCACTAATATAAGAAGACTTTGTAAGGAAAAACGAGTTCCAGAAATAAAGGGTAAATATTAAAAAGTAAACTAAGCTACTCTAACCTTGAGCCTGCTCCAACATTTGTCAACTGACTCTTTTTAAGAATTCTGACCTAAGAATTAAATGACGTTGGTATATTGGGAGTTCTGCATTAAGACTCCAGGAAGGAAACTGGTGGAACACTGACTAAAGGAAAAGTTCTCAGCCAGCAAATAATAAGAAATTTTAAGAACTTTCCACCTCAAGCAATCTTTAAATAAGATATCGGCTTTCACTTTTCCATCTGCTCTGACGGATTAGTTCAGACAAAGTCACATTACAGAACTTCAATTCAAAACAATTCTTCTAAATGGTGATCTGCAACACTCATCTTTGAACAGTCATAAAGACTTCTTGATTGCGAGCCTGGTAGATATAATATTTTTGTACACTATGTAAAGGTTATCTTTGTGTAATTAAAATACTGATTTCTCTGCCTCATATCTTGTTTCAGTCCAGATATGGCATTGAAATGCTTAGACCAAAAATCTCCTGTCTCAAGTTTGTGTAAACAATTCTTGCCATTTATTCTCTGCCTTGTCAATAAATGCTGGTCACCCAATGGGTGGGCAAAATAGAAACTAGGACAGGACACCCACCAGCCAGAGGAAGGAGAAATGAGAGCAGGAGAGGGGAGAAGTCAGCTGGTAGGATGGAAGAATTGGAGCCATGGGAAGGGGTCCAGAGGGAGATCACAGAAACACAACAGAAGCCTAACGAGCAAGATCAATAATAACATGCTAGTATTATAGGATGGGGCTGGAAGGTAGCCAGACGAGCATAGGAGGTTAAGGTAGGTCATTTCACTTCTCAGTTATCGAAGTATAGTTTTAAATAAATATTGGTTTTTCTGGGTGGTTGTTGGGGACTAGCATAGGTAAAGAAATACAGACACAACATTAATTCCCTGCTTGTATTTATATTAAGGATAATTCATTTATAGATCCTCACAACTAAATACCCTGTTTAGAGAGTAAAATAAAAAATAACTTTTCATTATATGATTATTCCACCATGATTGCTCATATCCATTCACAGTATAGACTAATTTACGTATTTTTCTAGGCTTTTATTTTTCTTTCTCTTAAACATATTTTCATAGGCTTTTTATTTTTTGGTATGAAATGTTCTTTTTGAGCATTTCTTTTGGTGATGTTTGAACTCAATTCAGAAATTGACAAAATATATGCACTTTAATGCTGAGTCTATCAATGTGTATAATCTTTCATGCTCTCCAATTTCCAAATAAACACCCTTTCAGACCAATAAATATGCAGTAAATACTGACAGATTACATAACACAAACTATACCTATGTAATGACTGTATCTTTTGGCACAAAACAGAATAATTATGAAAAGACACATTGATGTCCTTGGTATATTGAATTGCTAACCACACAGCTAGATTGTTTTGAAAAATAGATAGTGATTCCCAAGAAGAAGGAAGGAGAGGTCCCTGGTCCTGGAAAGACTGGATGTAGCAGTGTAGGGGAATACCAGGAGAGAGAAGCGGGAGGGTGTAGACTGGGGAACAGGGGGAGGGAAGAGAGCATATGGGACTTTTGGGGAGGGGGAAACCAGGAAAGGGGAAATCATTTGGAATGCAAATAAAGAATGTAGAAAATTTTTAAAAAAGATAGTGATAAAAATTACTGCATTGTACTAAATATATTTATTTATTTATTGGTTTTGATAATATCATCTATGTATACATTTACTGATAAATAATCATTTTCCATCTCCTTATACTAACTTCATTATTCCAAACCAATATAACTCTTATTTTCAAGACATTTGTTTATTCATTTATTATGTGCATATCTTGCAGAGGTGGCCAGAGTTACTTTACATTCATCAATGCAATAGGCACCTCAGATCCAAAGACAGGACTTAATGCACTAGCCTCTATACTCTAGGCAATCCATTTCTTAAACAATAGCTTGTTCTACAAAACATTTAATTTTGTCCTATATCATAAACTCAAATATATATTTATATCAATTTGAAAATATCCTTCCTCTGTTTTGAAAGTTGTCAGTTAATAACTAACCAATTCTTTCCTTTCAATTTACCTGCCTACCTATATGTGAATCATCCTCAGTGTTTCCATTCCAACCTTGAAATTGCTTCCAGTTACATTTGTAGGATTTCAGTACTTGAGAAAAATTCAGTCTGAGTAGCACAGAATTAATCTGAAGTCAACAGCAGGAAATCCTATAGATTTAATGTTAATACGTATATCCTAAAATACATTGTCTTCAAGTTGTACTTCAAAACTGACCATTTTTGTTATCATACAGTATCTAATGCACATCATGGTTGAAATGTGGAGCAGAAAAGAGAATGGAATATAGTGGTCATGTCTGAAGTCACATAATCCGGATGCAAATATATTCTATTGATTTTTCTCAAAAATCTTTGTTGAAGCTGGCCAACTAAAATTAGTCATTAGAATTTATATATGGAGTTTTTTTGTTTGTTTGTTTCACTACAAAGAAAAAACAGAATCAGCTTGTTAATGATGGCTGAGAGGAATTGTGTAAAATAGACTCACAATCCAGAAAAAACAAATGCATCTTTGGGATGTAAGTAAAGGCTGTTGAAGAAAAGCAATCAGTTTGAATATCTGCTGATGAATATTTGGTCACAATATTTAAAATGTTAGAATTCTTTTACTGTTTTCTTTAGATAACAAACGTAAGAGGTTCAGTCTCACCTGCCACTCCCATTTTAGACTAGGGACCAATTATTCAAAAGTAACTTCCTCCTCAAGTTTAGCTTCAAAGCCTGTTTTCTTTAAAATGTCACCCACTTTCAGCCCCATTAGAACAAAGCATGTTCCCTTCTTGTACGTTTTCTCTTGTTATATACCAGAGTTCTAAAAATTAATGTTCTTAAAAGTAATATATATGAGCAGGAAATGAAAGTCTATAATCTCCTGATGCTCACTGATCAATGTTATAAGTGTCACAGCTGAAATCAAATTCTTACTGACCTGTAAGTGAGTATAGAAAGTTTTCCCAGCTGAGTAAAAAAGAAAGAGAAATTCTTAAGCCACCAAGCTCCCTTAAAATGAAAGTAAATAGCAGTCCTGCCCAATGCAGAATGTCCAGACATATACTTATGTAATAAATCATATATGACATAACATAAATCTAAGGTAAAATTTCAAATCACTTTTATTATTATTATTATTATTATTCTTTTATTTTCTATATTCTTTATTTACATTCCAAATGAATGTAAATAAATTCATTCAATTATAGCATAGTTATAGATAAATAGGTGATATGGGAGATGATTTTTTACAGTGAATTAAAGTTATGTTCTGCATAGGAGATTAAATATAATCATCAACAGTTTTTTGACAGTATAAAAAAACTCACATTACTCCATAATTTTAAACAACTTTATTACATTTTAATAAGTAATATTTATTGTAAATTAACAATATTAATATTTTACAAATGCTCATAAAACTTTTCTGTTTAAATACTTATAGAAATCTTGAACAAAGTCAACATTATGCTTATTTGTTTCACATAAATATAATGGTTGCATGTATCATAAACCTGGGATTCCACTAAGAGTTTAGTGATGCTGATGATGTAAGGTGTTTTAAATCCAAGATTGACCTGTAGTAAATTGAACACTAATGCCAGCAGTGGTCTTTTACTAACTTTATCATGATTTTTTAAAGTCAATTCATCCCAATGGAAGTAATTTATCTGTAGTTTTCATGGTCTGTAACTTTATATTACATTCATGTTATCAAAAAACAAAAAATAAAAATGTAGAAATTATCTAGGGAATTGTTTTTCAATTGTTACTGCCAAGCTATCCTGGTTTTTCTAGCTAAACATTTAAGGTTTGAGAACTAAATGCTTTTAAATTCCCTTAGCAACTCAAATCTTGAGTTTTCTTTTGATACTTTTAAGTGTGCATCTTTTTAAACTAGCAAATTCAAATATACAAGTTTTTTTTTTTCAGAGAAGAAAATTGCCATATGACATTTTTCACAGATGAAGAAAAAGACATATGGTAGAAAGTCTCTGTGAGACCCACAAGTCAGTGTACCATTGCCAGGGATAAGATTTTAAATCTGTATTTTACAACCAAACATCCAAAAGCATATGTATATAAGACATTGTTTATATACTATTTGAAAAAAACACATATATGTTTTATTAATTATCTATTAATTACAGAAAGGTCTATTAATTATAATCAATTTGATTCACTAGTATAATATTTCACTTAGTAGAATGTTATATTTTAAGTGCATGTAAATATTTTGATATGTAAATTACATAAGATATAGGTGCAAAATGAATTAAGTACCTCCTAAAGACAACTTCATTCATACATGCTGGTGAATATTGACAACTAAGGAATAGTAAGAGAGTCTGAAGAACGCATTATCATAGCCACTTGACACATGGTTTTCAAACTAATTCTTAAAAAATAAGTATTGTTAAAATATTAGTTCTTTGACAGATTCATTTTTTTTAATTCAGATAAAGTATGTTTACAAAGAAAAATACCATTACAAAAACACAAATTAGTGTATATGCATATATATATATATATATATATATATATATGTATGTATAACATGTACATCTACATAATTTATTCCCATTAATGGAAATGTTACTAGTAATTGGTTCATTGTCTCTATGTTTTATTTTTTCTTATGCATATTTATGATAGCATGGAAGGGGACAGTTTTGATAGTCACCAAATATTATTAGTAATTATTTTGTGGGTAAACGTTTAATAATGAGTTTGATAGTAAATGATATTTTTCTCTAAATTGGCTTTTGCAATGCATTTTTATTAATGTATTTCATTTGTATATATTTTCATGTGTGTTATATTTTGCTATTATCATCCTGCCAAACTTTAGATTAATAGAATTTTTTTACTTTTCCAAATTTTCTGGGCCAGATGATTATAAACACATAAGGTAAAATGGAAAAAAATTCTACTTAATGAGCTTTTAGTGTGAATCATTTCTAAAAACATCTACATTAAGATACAGAAATGAAAGAATGTATTCCCCTTGTGATAGTAATTATTACTCAGTATAAACTTTTCAATATATTTTCTAAATTGAAAGAAAACTGTACCTTTCTTAGATCACCTTTTCATTAACTGAAATTTGTATTTTAAGTGACCTATACTGGCAAAACTATTCTTTCTGCTAAAACTTTTAAGTTTTTTTGGTTTGTTTTTCATTGGGCATAGTGATGTATTTTTTAATCTCAGTACTCAGAAGACAGAAGCAGGAATATATCTGTTTGAGTTTAATGACAGCCTAGTCTATAAAGAGAGTTTTAAGACACCTATGGCTACATAGAGACTCTGTGTCAAAAATAATTCTTTGCATTTAAAGAGAAATTTATAATGATTTGAAGAGGTAATATTTTATTAGTCATTATAAAGGAACACACCTGCCATTTTCTCTTTTAAAAATTACTTATTTTACCTTCTCTTTTATGAGGATGCCGTTTACAGAAGGTTTTTGTTTGTTTGTTTTGTTTTGTTTTGTCTAATATTTTGATTATTTTATTTATTTATATTTCAAATGTTGTCCCCCTTCCCGATTTCCCCTCTGCTGGTCCCTTATCCCATCCCTCCTTCCCTTGCCTCTATGAGGGTGCTCCCACACACACCCACCCACTCCCAGCTAACATCCTAGCATGCCCCTACATTGAGCTTCCACAGGACCAAGGGCCTCCTCTGCCATTGATTCCAGATAAGGCAGTCTTCTTGTGTATATACAACTGGAGCCATGGGTCCCTCTTTGGTTGCTAGTTTAGTCCCTGTGAATTCTGCGTGGTCCAGTTAGTTGATAGTTTTCTTCTTATGGGGTTGCAATCCACTTCAGCTCCTTTAGACATTCCCCTAGCTTTTCCATTGGGGTCCTTTTGCTCAGTCTGATGGTTGGCTGCAAGCCTTCACATCTGTATTAGTCTGGTGCTGGCAGACCCCTCACAAGACAGCTCTACCAGGCTCCTGTCAGCAAGTGCTTCTTGGCATCATCAATACTGTCTGGGTTTGGTGTCTGCAGATGGGATTGATCCCTAGGTGGGGCAACTCTTAATCTTATGTTTTATATTTACATTGTTCTGAACTTTAAACATTCAAGTTTAAATTTTATTCAATTGGAAAATAATTTTAGAAGAAAATTTTGAACCAGAAACCAACATATGAAAAATAATGTTCCATATTATATAAGTTTTTGATTACTGAATGATTTTACTTGCTATTGAGTGACATATATAACTAGTCTTTTTCAGATCTCTGTTAAAGACATGGGAAAAATTATTGGAAGCCTTTAATTTAATTTAATTTAATTTAATTTAATTTGTATTGTTTTCAACAGGTAATATTTTGTTAGTTATTATGAGGAAAATGCCTGTCTTCTTTTGTTTCAAAATCATTTTAAAATATTCTACAGTGTTTATGTGTCAGAATGCTGTTATAGCAAGCCAACAAAGAAAAATACAAAATGAGCAAAATATAACTGTAAATGTCACATTTATTTCCGTAGATGAAGTGAATTGATTAGAGCTGTACCCAAGCTGTGATTACACAGCTTTGACTGAGATCAGAGATTTCCTTCTCTCTTCTAAATATTCCTAGCCATAGGCCTGGAAGCTTCTAGCTGAAGTACAATTTAATTTTCCAAGCTGACTGATTCAATCTGGCTTCTCTGTGTTTCTGACTGAATTGCCTCTGCCTAGAATCCTATTAACTCTCCCAATCTGTTCTAATCTTCTGGCTTCTTTTCAATCTCTCCTCATTCTTTCCTTACATGTTTCTAGCTTGTTATCTCTGCAACTTTTGTCTGTAAACCTGTAAAACTGTCATATACACATGCTGCACACAACACACTATTCACCTTTTTTTCCTCTCCCATCGCTCTTGATTTTCCTGTCTCTTTTCTGTTGTTCTCATGGGAATTGGGAATATACTGTCTCTGACTCAGTTTGTCAAATCTTTCTCTGATTCATCATTTTTTAGTTCCCTCAATTGGACATCACTTTCAAACATGGCTGTTTCCTTCCAAAAACTAACCTTACAGTCATTATAAGAGATAATAGGTGTATACTAAGAGCATATCTGTATTCCAACCAGATCATATTATAACCCAAATCATATCTTTGGATGTGATTTCTTGCCAGAACAGCCATGTTGCTGAATTAAAATTCCAACCTTCCAATAATCAAATACACAGCATAGTTAGAGCAGAAGATACAGAGCTATATTTAAGCATGAAACTCAACCATCTTCTAATGAATGACTTTCCTGTTATATAAAATTTGTGTCCCAAGATCTCTGAATGTACTTGACCCAATCCCATAAATGGGTAAATCACACAGCATGTTGAAGTCATAATTTTAGGCAGTTCATACTTGCCTGAAATACATATTTACATGGGGATTACCAATGGGTTACAAATATCAGGAAATTATTATTGAGAGAGGGAGAATAAATAGAGGGGTATTATTGCACATACTCTAAGATGTATTCTGGTAAGAACACTACGTCTATCATAGATAAGTCTCCTGAATGTTTTGCCATCAAATAGATGTTTTCTTGTAATAACTATAATCATTCTTTCTCTTTCTTTGCCTCTATGTATTTTCTGTTTCTGTCGCTGTCTCTGTTTCTCTCTGTCTTTCTCTGTCTCTCTGTCTCTCTTTCTCTTTCGAATCTCTATCTATTTCTCTCATTATCTTTCTGTAAGACATGGTCTCATGTAGCTCATATTTTGTAGGCAACAAAGATATTCATCTCCCACTCCCATAAAGTAAGCATTACACACACATTCCAATGCCTTACTCTTTTGAAGTTTCACTTTTTCGTGAAGGCACACACTGTTTTATGTTGAGAACAGAAAAATAATGTTATGATAATTCCTGAGTAAAGGGAAAATATCTCCAAAGTAGTTAGTTCTGTGTTCAGATACATTGTATCTATTCCTTCTGACAGAAACAGTTTTGTGTGTGTGTGTGTGTGTGTGTGTGTGTGTGTGTGTGTGTGACTAATGCTGTTAAAAAGGGAAGAAGACAGATTAATTAATCAATATCTCCTGTGGGTGTTTAACAGAAAGGCCAATGCAAAGGCCAGGCACTGTCATTATCTCTATGTGGTCTGATTACAGTGATTTTGTGATCCAGAATAAAAAATGTTGAAATAAAGAGGAGAAATTCCCATGAGCTTATATTATAAATATAAATTTGGAAAAAAGAAAGAGCTCTTACATCTAGATAAAAGGCTTAATTCCACTCAAAATCTAACAGTCCCTTAGATTGAAATATGTGATTAAGTTAAATTGGCATAGTCAGAATTATTATCTTATGCGAACACTGTATATATATACATATATATATATGTATATATATATATATACATATATATATATATATATATATACATATATATATATATATTAACAAGTCTCCCTCTCTGCTTATCAAATGAAAAGTTCAGCAGGAAACAGCACAGTGTCTCTCTGTGTATAATACACCTACACACATAGACATACAAACAGAAACACACATGCGCACAGACATATACTCCCATATATAGACATGAAAACATAAACACACACACACACACACACACATACACACACACTACATATGCAATTACCAATATAAAGATATTTAGATAAAGACATAGTCAACTAACCTAAATGACAGTACAATATATGAAAATGTATTCAATATCTTACATCAATACAGATTGTCAAAACAAAACAATAGTGACATACATCTATAGACATATTACAGTAGCTAAGTTCTGAACAACCAGTTTCAAATTTTTATGTTGGCAAGACAGTACAGAAACATGATTTCTTGTTTATTGCTGGTGGAATACAATATGGTACAGCCACTTGGGAAGACAGTTTGGCAGGTTCTTCCAAAAGTAAATATTGCCTTAAAATAAAATATAGATATTAAGATTCTACATATTTACACAAATGAATGTGAAATGTATGTCCACCCATAATGTGTCCTCAAATATTTATACCACAGTGAGATTCAGAATGCTAAAACTTAGAAACAACAACATTCTTGTAAAAGACAGTGAAGAAAACTGGCGTGATAGCTAATTTTATATGCTAATTCACAGTTTTGGATAAGAGTAAAACTTAAATTTACCAGCTGAAAACAAATAACAGTACATGTTATTCTGTATAGAGGAGTACTCAATTAATTAGGACTTAGGTAAGAAGAGAAATGATGTCATCAAAGGGGAAATACCTTTGGTTTGTTCTATACCATGGGCACACCTAATTCATGAGAAAGTTTCCCATCTTGCAGATTTTAAATAATAATTGGATACGTCATATTCTTGTAATAAATATTTTTTAATGTTTATGTATTTTCTTTTTTCTATTTCTCTGGAGAAAGTGACCAATATACTATTTCATATCCACAATATCAGCTGTAAATAAAAGGTAGAAAAAGCCATCAAACAACACAAACTTATCAAACTTGTGCTTGTAACTACATTTAAATATAAAGGGGTTTGCAGCACCATAGGAGGAACCAACAACATGAACCAACCAGTACCCCAGTGCCTCCAGGGACTAAACCACAAACCAAAGAGAACACATGGAGGGACCCATGGCTCTAGCCATATATGTAGCAAAGAATGGCCTTTTAGGTCATCAATGGGAGGAGAGGCCCTTGGTCCTGTGAAGGCTCACTGCCCCAGTGTAAGGGAATACCAGGATAGAGAATCAGGAGTGGGTGGGTGGGTAAGCAGGATGAGAGGGGGGGTGGGATAGGGGGGGTTTCAGAGGGAAAACTAGGAAAGGGAATAGCATTTGAAATATAAGTAAAGAAAATATCTAAAACATAAAAAAGTATATTTTTACAGTAAAGTAATAATACACTTCTACCATCATCCACTGTTGAGCATAATTCTCTATCTTCTGTCCTTTCAGAAATCCACCATACTCTTTCTAATGCTGAAGAAGGATTTTGCATGCAGAAATGTGGACTCTCAAGTCGCACGTTCAGAAACCACTCTCAGTCCCTGCTCTTATCTGATTGACGACCCCCACAGGTAAGAAGCATGGCTTAACTTTGAAGAGTAAAATTAGGATGATTAAGGAATGTAAGTAGTATGATACATTTCCTGAAAAATTTTGAGCATAAACTCTCTGCATCCTAGGGAGCTAAAATATGGTCTAGAATAAAGTAAGAAGGTGATATGGATTACATTTAATATGTCTTGAGAAGAAAACCTTCCAAACCCATGATTAATTTATTTTCTCTGTTGCAACAAAATACAACAGACCAGGAAGTTTATGAAAAATAATTTATTCCCTCCTCTTTTAAATATGGAATGTCTAAGACCAAGGGACTGATAGACTCCATGTATAGTAAACACTTGCTTTGTTCTTCTGAGCTATTGCTTTGTAATTCCTTCCTCCAGAGAAGAAAAACATTGTGATTTAATAAAATAGCCAGAAAGGGCCAACTGGAAAAGGTTATTAAGCTTTAAACTAATGTTGAATGCCATAAATGGAAGTTTCATCTTTATAACTTGATATCTTCATAAATGTTCCACTTCTACTTGTGTCATACCAAATTTATATAACACATTTTGACCATAGAAGACACCTTTAGTTTTTTTTTAATTGGATATTTTATTTATTTACATTTCAAATGTTATCCCCTTTCTTGGTTTCCCCTTTGCAAACCCCCTATCCCATCCCCCCTTACCCTGCTTCTATGAGGGTGCTCCCCCACCTACCTACCCACTCCTGCCTTACTGCCCTAGCATTCCCCTACAGTGGGGCATCAAGCCTTCATAGGGCCAAGGGCCTCTTCTCCCATTGATCCAAGAACACAGCCTCAGGAGCTTTTCTAAGGCTTTACTAAGGTCAAGGACTTGCTCTCCTGGATCTAGAATGTGAGAAATTAAAGCACAAAACAATTGAATGACATACTGATACACACTAGACATAAAAAACAAGAGAATTTTGTGCAATATGATTATATGTTGAAAAATAGTACTGAATAAGAAAGCAAAGTACATGATGGCTGAGCAAGGCACAGATCTGTGAGTATAGCAGAATGTCATTAGTAATAAATTTACTGCTATGTTCCTTTAGCAGACTAGTAGTATTTGGTTTGTTTCAAGGTCCCTGCCAAATACAGTCTCATACGGCCTATCTAGTTACCCAAATAACATTGGGTATGAGCTTCATCTCATAGAGTGGGCCATAACTCAAATCTGGTATTGGTCGATTGCTCTGGCAAGTTTTGTGCCTCTCTTGAAGCGGCATATCTTACTGGAAGTACACTATTATAGACTGAAATATTTGTAGTTAGATTGAAGTTTATGCCTCTCTATTGGTAACATGCAGAGTGCCTTCTAGCAACATGAATATTAGTATGTATATGTGAAGGCTCTAAGTAGATCCCAGTTCTGCTTCTCTGTGTTCAGTTAGTTGTGCAGGTGCTGTCTTTAGCAGTAGAGTCTTACTCTCTGTGTGTAGACAGCCATCAGTACAGTCCACAGCAATCAGTATTGTCTGTGGGTTTCCCATGGACATTTTAAACTTTCTCTTGTATCAAATAAAAGCAAATATAGAGAACTACACACAGGTAATTTGTAAAATGTGAAACACCTTGGAACATTCAGTCCTAAAAGGGGCATCTCCACCAAATCCCTCTCTTGGAGCTCAGGACATTGTCTGGAGGAAGAGAAAAAGAGTATGAGTTGAGGACATGAGAAAACTAGTTTTTCTAGATATAACAAAGCTGGTGAACTTATGTACTCACAAAGATCATGGCAGTATGAATAGGACCTAAATGTCTTAGCATCAATGGAGTCATAGTGCTTAAAGATGTGAACACATGTCCCCATTGATAACCATAAGCTCTTTGCAATTGATGTCACTTGCAAATGAAAGTTAGCTTTCTCCGAGATAGTCTAACTTGGGGAAACAAATCACTTTTTGGGGGACCCATGCTGAACAATAGATAGACAATACAAAACAAATTGAATAGAATGTGGAAGGTTCTTTGTTTCATAATACTAAGCCAGGGCTTTATTTTTATTTCCCTTACCTAATAGATCATTTACATATATATTATGGCTTCCATTTTGTGTTTCTTAATGGATTGCTTTGCACATATGTATGTCTGTTTTCTCTCCATCTCTATATATGTCCTGTATTTTTACTGTGGGTCTTCTTCTTATTTATTTATTTATTGTTTTTTAGCATATACTTACTGCTTTAGAGGTGGAAGTACTTGCGAAAATGAAGCTGATAAATGGGGGAGACTAAAGTCTCATTCAATTGCCAACTTTATTCAGAGCATCAGATAATTTCTACTCTGAGGATTGACAGGAATAACATGAGTAAATCATATAGTCACAAGGGCAGTCCATATATCATGGACAAACCACATGAAAGAAACATATTTTTTCAATACAAATATAAAAACATTTAATAATCGCCTGTTGTTATGAAGAATCTGAAGTAAACTCACTCCTGCTTGATACACTTAGAAGATCACAAAAACATTATTTGAAAACAATTCCCTCCTTTTGAAGAAACTGAGGTCACAAGATTCTATTGTGTCCTCTACTACAGCATCAAATGTTCTTTACTGCAGGCTCATATCTTTAATCCCTACACTTCATGTTAATAATGAATGGACAATAAAACTCATCAATATCAATATTTTTAAAACCATATCTGTCCTGATTTTAAAAAGATCAATTTTAACATGTTTTACAAATTCATTAGTTGGAGGCTGGAGAGACAGCTCAGTGTTTAAAACTTTTCCTACTCTTCCAGTGGACCTGAGTTTATATCCAGCATTCATATCAGGCAGCTCACGTCCTCTCTAACTCTAGTTTTAGGAAGAATCCAATGCCTCACATCTCCATTCAGAAATTCATTGCTGAAAAGGAAAAAAATACAGCATTAAATAAATATTAAATATTTTTTAAGATTTCAAAATAAAAAAAAGTAAAGTCATATGTAGGGAGGCACAAAACCCTTGACCTACAATCGGTCCTGCCTGCCAGGGAACTGGTGGTCCAGAACTTGTCAGAGTAACCACCTAATGTCTGACTTACCATGAGGCCTATTCCTCTAAAAGTAGCCCAGGCTCAAAATTGCTTGAAGAGCCAGGAACCATACTGGATAGCTCAGAGACAACCCGTAAAACCAAAAGATATTGGCAAAAAAAGATGAAAAAAAAAAAAAGAAAGAAAGAAAATTGTTTAACATGATATTCTGCCATACTCATAGATTGGTGCTTTTTTGATCAATCTTCAGGGACTTCCAAAGGCATCAGAAGGGAGATGCAAAATCCCAGAGCCAGACATAATATGGATAGTCTATTTGAGATCTCCATAAGTCAATCCCCTTGGAGACTGGGAAACTCTACAGAAATGATGAGGAAAGACTGTAGTAGTCATAGGGAATGGAGGAGACCAAGAGAACATGGCCTACAGCAGAATCAGCTAAGCAGGGTTCATATGGGCTCACCGAATCTGAAACAGCAATTAAGGAGTTTTCATGGGGTGCTCCAGATCATCTGCATTTATATTATGGCTGTAGGCTTGGTTTTGTTTTGTTTTGTTTTCTTTTTTTTTTTTTTTTTTTTTTTTTTTTTTAATTTAATTTTATTTTATTTTTTTAATTTACATTCCAAATCACTTCCCCTTTCCCGTTTCCTCCCTCCCCGAAAGTCCCATAAGCCCCCTTCCCTCCCTCTTTTCTCCGTTCAACCCCCTCTCATTACTCTGTCCTGGCGTTCCCCTACATCCAGTCTTTCCAGGACCAGGGGTCTCTCCTTCCATCTTTTTAGAAATCTATTGATATGCTGATTGTGTCTAGGGTATTCTGAGATTCTGGGTCAATATCCCCTTATCAGTGACTTCATACCATGTGTGATCTTTTGTGATTGGGTTACCTCACTAAGGATGATATTTTCAAGTTCTGACCATTTGCCTAGGAATTTCGTGAATTCATTGTTTTTAATTGCAGAGTAGTATTCCATTGTGTAAATATACCACATCTTCTGAATCCATTCCTCCGTTGAGGGACATCTGGGTTCTTTCCAGCTTCTGGCTATTATAAATAAGGCTGCTATGAATATAGTGGAGCATGTGTCCTTATTGCATGCAGGTAAAGTCTCTGGGTATATGCCCAGGAGTGGTATAGCCGGATCCTCCGGAAGTGTCATGCCCAGTTTTCTGAGGAGCCGCCAGACTGCTTTCCAGAGTGGTTGTACCAGCCTGCAATTCCACCAGCAGTGGAGGAGTGTTCCTCTTTCTCCACATCCTCGCCAACAACTGCTGTCTCCTGTGTTTTTGATCTTAGCCATCCTGACTGGTGTGAGATGGAATCTCAGGGTTGTTTTGATTTGCATTTCCCTAATGACTAAGGATGATGAACATCTCTTTAGGTGCTTCTCAGCCATTAGATATTCTTCAGGTGAGAACTCTTTGTGGAGCTCTGTACCCCATTTTTTAATAGGGTTACTTGCCTCTCTGGAGTTTAACTTCTTGAGTTCTTTGTATATCTTGGATATTAGCCCTCTGTCGGATGTAAGGTTGGTAAAGATCATTTCCCAGTTAGTTGGTTGCCGCTTTGTCTTTTTGACGGTGTCTTTTGCCTTGCAAAAACTTTGTAATTTAATGAGGTCCCATTTGTCTATTCTTGATCTTAGAGTATAAGCTATTGGAGTTCTGTTCAGGAAATTCTCCCCTGTGCCCATATGTTCAAGGTTCTTCCCTAGTTTCCCTTCTATTAGTTTCAGTGTGTCTGGTTTTATGTGGAGATCTTTGATCCACTTAGAATTGAGCTTAGTGCAAGGAGATAAGGATGGGTCAATTTGCATTCTTCTGCATGTTGACCTCCAGCTGAGCCAGCACCATTTGTTGAAAAGGCTATCTTTTTTCCACTGGATGGTTTTAGCTCCTTTGTCAAAGATCAAGTGACCATAGGAGTGTGGATTCATTTCTGGGTCTTCAATTCTGTTCCATTGATCTACATGTCTGTTACTGTACCAATACCATGCAGTTTTTAACACTATTGCTCTGTAGTACAGCTTGAGGTCCGGGATACTGATTCCCCCAGAGGTTCTTTTACTCTTGAGAATAGTTTTAGCTATTCTGGGTTTTCTGTTATTCCAGATGAATTTTTGAATTGCTCTTTCTAACTCTATGAAGAATTGAGTTGGGATTTTGATGGGGATTGCATTGAATCTGTGTATTACTTTTGGTAAGATGCTCATTTTTACTATATTAATCCTGCCAATCCATGAGCATGGCAGATTTTTCCATCTTCCGAGGTCTTCTTCAATTTCTTTCTTCAGAGACTTGAAGTTCTTGTCATACAGATCTTTCACTTGTTTGGTTAGCGTCACGCCAAGATACTTAATATGGTTTGTGGCTATCGTAAAGGGTATTATTTCTCTTACTTCTTTCTCAGCCTGCTTATCCTTTGAGTATAGGAAGGCTTCTGACTTGCTTGAGTTGATTTTATATCCGGCCACTTTGCTGAAGTCGTTTATCAGCTGTAGGAGTTCTCTGGTGGAGTTCTTTGGGTCGCTTATGTATACTATCATATCGTCTGCAAATAGTGATAGTTTGACTTCTTCCTTTCCAATTTGTATCCCTTTGACCTCTTTTTCTTGTCTAATTGCTCTAGCTAGAACTTCAAGTACTATATTGAAAAGATATGGAGAGAGAGGGCAGCCTTGTCTAGTCCCTGATTTTAGTGGGATTGCTTCAAGTTTCTCTCCGTTTAGATTGATGCTGGCTACTGGTTTGCTGTAAATTGCTTTTACTATGTTTAGATATGGGCCTTGAATTCCTGATCTTTCCAAGACCTTTAGCATGAAAGGATGCTGAATTTTGTCAAATGCTTTCTCAGCATCTAATGAGATGACCATGTGGTTTTTTTCTTTGAGATTGTTTATGTAGTGGATTACATTGATGGATTTCCTTATATTGAACCATCCCTGCATCCCTGGGATGAAGCCTACTTGATCGTGGTGAATGATCGTTTTGATGTGTTCTTGGATTCGGTTGGCAAGAATTTTATTGAGTATTTTTGCATCGATATTCATAAGAGAGATTGGCCTGAGATTCTCTTTCTTTGTCGGATCTTTGTGTGCTTTTGGTATTAGTGTAATTGTGGCTTCATAGAACGAGTTGGGTAGTGTTCCTTCTGTTTCTATTTTGTGGAACAGTTTGAAGAGTATTGGTGTTAGGTCTTCTTTGAAGGTCTGATAGAATTCTGCACTAAAACCATCTGGACCTGTGCTTTTTTTGGTTGGAAGACTTCCAATGACAACTTCTATTTCTTCAGGGGTTATAGGACGGTTTAGATGGTCTATTTGATCCTGATTTAATTTTGGTACTTGGTATCTGTCAAGGAAATTGTCCATTTCCTCAAGATTTTCTAGTTGTGTTGAATACAGGTTTTTGTAGTAGGATCTGATGATTTTTTGAATTTCCTCAGTTTCTGTTGTTATCTCTCCCTTTTCGTTTCTGATTTTATTAATTTGGATACTATCTCTGTGCCCTCTGGTTAGTCTGGCTAAGGGCTTATCTATCTTGTTGATTTTCTCAAAGAACCAACTCCTCGTTTTGTTGATTCTTTGTATGGTTTTATTTGTTTCTACTTGATTGATTTCAGCCCTGAGTTTGATGATTTCCTGCCTTCTACTCCTCTTTGGTGTATTTGCTTCTTTTTGTTCCAGGGCTTTCAGGTGTGCCATTAAGCTGTTAGTGTATGCTGTCTCCCGTTTCTTTTTGGCGGCACTCAGGGCTATGAATTTTCCTCTTAGCACTGCTTTCATTGTGTCCCATAAGTTAGGGTATGTTGTGCCTTCATTTTCATTAACTTTCAAAAAGTCTTTGATTTCTTTCTTTATTTCCACCTTGACCAAGTTATCATTGAGTAGAGCATTGTTCAGCCTCCATGTGTACGTGGGTTTTCTTTTGTTTTTGTTGCCATTGAAGACCACCCTTATTCCATAGTGATCTGATAGGAGGCATGGGATTATTTCTATCTTCTTGTATCTGTTGAGGTCTGATTTGTGACCAATTATATGGTCAATTTTGGAGAAGGTACCATGAGGAGCTGAGAAGAAGGTGTATTCTTTAGCTCTAGGATGAAATGTTCTATATATATCAGTTAGTTCCATTTGGTCCAAGGCTTCAATTAGATTCACTGTGTCCCTGTTTAGTTTCTGCTTTCCTGAACGATCCATTTCAGAGAGCGGGGTGTTGAAGTCACCCACTATTATTGTGTGCGGTGCGATGTGTGCTTTGAGTTTTAGTAAAGTTTCTTTTACGAATGAGGGTGCCCTTGCATTTGGAGCATAGATATTCAGGATTGAGAGTTCTTGATGGTGGATTTTTCCCTTGATCAGTATGTAGTGTCCTTCTGTGTCTTTTTTGATGACTTTGGGTTGAAAATCAATTTTATCCGATATTAGGATGGCTACTCCACCTCGTTTCTTGGGGCCATTTGCTTGTAAAATTGTTTTCCAGCCTTTTACTCTGAGGTAGTGTTTGTCTTTGACACTGAGGTGCGTTTCCTGCATGCAGCAAAAAGCTGGGTCCTGTTTACGTATCCAGTCTGCTAGTCTATGTCTTTTAATTGGGGAATTGAGACCATTGATATTAAGAGAGATTAAGGCATAGTGATTATTGCCATCTGCCATTCTTGACGCTATCTTTATGTTTGAGTGGTTATCTACTTTTGGGTTTGATTCAAGAAGGTTATTATCTCATTTTTTCCAGGGTGTTGTTTCTCTCCCTGTATTGGAGGTTTCCACCTATTATCCGTTGCAGGGCTGGATTTGTGGAAAGATATTGTGAAAATTTGGTTTTATCATGGAATATCTTGGTCTCTCCATCTATGGTGATTGAGAGTTTTGCTGGGTATAGTAGTCTAGGCTGGCATTTGTGCTGTCTTAGTGTCTGCATGAGATCTGCCCAGGATCTTCTGGCTTTCATAGTCTCTGGTGAGAAGTCTGATGTGATTCGGATAGGTCTTCCTTTGTATGTTACTTGGCCCTTTTCTCTTACTGCATTTAGTATTCTTTCTTTGTTTAGAACATTCGGTGTTTTGATTATTATGTGACGGGAGGTATTTCTGTTCTGGTCCAGTCTGTTTGGAGTTCTGTAGGCTTCTTGTATGTTCATCGGCATCTCTCTCTTTAAGTTAGGGAAGTTTTCCTCCATAATTTTGTTGAAGATGTTTACTGGCCCTTTAAGTTGCAAATCTTCACTCTCATCTATACCTATAATCCTTAGGTTTGGTCTTCTCATTGTGTCCTGGATTTCCTGGATGTTTTGGGTTACGCGTTTTTTGCATTTTGCATTTTCTTTGACTGTTGAGTCGATGCTTTCTATGGAATCTTCAGCACCTGAGATTCTTTCTTCCATCTCTTGTATTCTATTGTTGATGTTTGCATCTATGACTCCTGATTTCTTCCCAAGGTTTTCTATCTCCAAAGTTGTCTCCCTTTGTGATTTCTTAGTTGTTTCTACTTCCTTTTTTAGTTCCTGGATGGATTTGCTGAGATCCTTCACTTGTTTGTTTGTATTTTCCTGTATTTCTTTAAGGTAATTTTGCATTACCTCTTTCAGGATTTCTTCCTGATGACCCACGTTCTCCTGCATTTCTCTGAGCGATTTTTGTGTTTCCTCCTCATGGGATTCCATCTGTTGATCCATCGTCTCCTGCATTTCTTTAAGCAGTTCTCGTGTTTCCTTTGTAAGGGCATCTAACCGTTGATTCATTTCTTTAAGCAATTTTTGTGTTGCCTCCTTATGGGCATCCGTCTGTTGACCCATATTCTTCTGCATTTCTTTATGCAAATTTTGTGATTCCTTTGTGAGTGCATCTACCCGTTGATTCATCTCGTTAAGCGATTTTTGTGTTGTCTCCTTGTGCGCCTCCATCTTTTGATCCATGTTCTCCCGCATTTCTCTAAGCGATTTTTGTGTTTCCTTTGTAAGGGCTTCTAACCGTTGATTCATGGTCTCCTGTAACTCTTTATGAGATTTATTTGTGTCCTTCTTGTGATCCTCTAATAGCATCATGAGAAGTGATTTTAAATCCAGATCTTGTCTTTCGGGTGTGGTGGGGTATCCAGGACTTGCTGCTGTTGGAGAGTTGGGTTCGGATGGTCCTACATTACTTTGATTACTGTTAGTAACATTCCTACGTTTGCCTTTTGCCATCTGGATACCTCTGGTGTTAGTTGGTCCTGCTGCCACTGGCTGTTGGTTGGACCTCCTGTGAGCCTGCAAAGCTATTTCTGCCCCCCCCTGGATTACCAGGATTCCCCTGGCACCGATTTCTGGGGCCTGCCTGCTCCTGAGTGACTTTGGAGCCCTAATGTGCTTTGCCCCAAGTGATCTTATATTGGGGAGGCCTTGCACATCTAAAGGCTCAGCCTAGTGGATTCCTGGAGCAGAGGTCGCCAAAGGGAGGCTGGCAGGCTCCTGCCCTGTGCAGGGGTGTGTGATCTCTCCTGGGGGGGGGAGGGGGCGTCCCTCTGCCAGGCAGAAGTCCCACAGCAGATCTGGCGCGCTGGTCACTGCAGATCAGCCCAGCACCTGGGAGCAGGTTACACACAAGCTGCCTGAACCCGAAGCGATATTATGCCTGTCTGTCTCTGAGCCTGGTGGTCCCAACTACCTGGTCACTGGAGCAAAGATGGCGGAGGGCACTCTCCGTGGCGCTGCTCACCCTGTGGTCACGATGGCCCGCCGATCTGGCACCCAGACGACCACAGCGCCAACCCGCCCTCGGGCACAGAAGGAAGCCCCAACAGGCCGTGTCCCAAGTGATGTTATATTGGGGGGAGAGCCTGGGTACCGGTCTCTCCAGCGCAGTCCGCGGGAACAGAGGTCGCGGAAGGGAAGCTGGCGGGCTCCCTCCCTGCGCAGGGTCCCTCCACCAGGCAGAAGGTCCCACCGCGGAACTGGCGCGCTGGTTACTGCAGATCAGCCCAGCACCTGGGAGCAGGTTACACCCAAGCTGCCTGAAACTGAAGCGATATTATGCCTGTCTGTCTCTGAGCCTGGTGGTCCCAACTACCTGGTCACTGGAGCAAAGATGGCGGAGGGCAGTCTCCGTGGCGCCGCTCACCCTGTGGTCACGATGGCCCGCCGATCTGGCGCCCAGACGACTACAGCGCCAACCCGCCCTCGGGCACAGACGGAAGCCCCAACAGGCCGTGTCCCAAGTGATGTTATATCGGGGGGGAGAGCCTGGGTACCGGTCTCTCCAGCGCAGTCCGCGGGAACAGAGGTCGCGGAAGGGAAGCTGGCGGGCTCCCTCCCTGCGCGGGGTCCCTCCAGCAGGCAGAAGGTCCCACCGCGGAACTGGCGCGCTGGTTACTGCAGATCAGCCCAGCACCTGGGAGCAGGTTACACCCAAGCTGCCTGAAACCGAAGCGATATTATGCCTGTCTGTCTCTGAGCCTGGTGGTCCCAACTACCTGGTCACTGGAGCAAAGATGGCGGAGGGCAGTCTCCGTGGCGCCGCTCACCCTGTGGTCACGATGGCCCGCCCTGTTTTGTTTTCTATAATGTGACTACTAACAGTGGGAACAGGTGTGTCTCTGACTCTTTTGCTTGTTCCTCCTATTGGGCTACTTGTTCAACCTCTGTGTGAGGGCTTTTGACTCTCCTTATTGTGTTTTGTTTTGATCTGTTTGGTTGTTGCCTCTTTGAGGACTGCTATTTTCTGAATGGAAGAGTAGATGGGGGAGAGGGTAGGTGAGGGATGTAAGGAATGGAGGAAGGGTAACTGTATTTGGGATGTATGTATGAAAGAAAAAATCTCAGTACAGAGAGAGAGAGAGAGAGAGAGAGAGAGAGAGAGAGAGAGAGAGAGAGAGAGAAGGGCAGGAGGGAAGGAGGATGAGAGAGAGAGAGAAAAAGAGGGAAATGGAGAGGGAGAGAGTGAGGGAGAGGGAGAGGAAGAGGGAGAGGAGAAGATATTGATAGAAATGTTCATAGAAGATTTATTTGTATTAGGAAAAAATGAAATCTGGAAATAACAAAATTTGAAAATCAGTTATAAATATTCATAAAAAAGAATTTATCTAGCAACTGGTAGGAACAGAAACAGAGCCCTATAGTCAAATATTAGGCTGAGTTCAGGGAATTCCTCAGAAGAGGAGAAGAAAGGACTGTAGGAGCCCAAGGGTGAAGGACACAAGAGAGTCTCCTGGTTGCCTTCGGAACAAGATGTAGAACTCTAAGCTCCTCCAGACTATTTCTGTATGGATTCTGCAATGTTTCCTATCTTAATGATAATGGACTGTACCTCTTAACTTGTAAGTTAGCCCCAATTAAATGTTGTCTTTTATATGAGTTACCTTGGTCATAGTGTCTATTCACAGCAGTGGAAACTCTAACTAAGACAGAGGTCTATACACACTTAAGTCAATACACTGCTAATTATCAGAGAAAATATAAGTAGTGATGTCAATGTCTTCACAAGATGATATTGTTACATGATATTTACTGTCCTATATAAATTGTGAAATAGTTAAATTTAATTAATTATCATAATAGGGTAGGGTTTTGATTTGTACAAATCTCTACTATATTAGTAGTAGTATTTCTACTATATTATCTCTACTATATTAGTAATAGTAATTTTAGCAAATATGTTAATAAATAAATTGAAACAAGTTCATCTGTATAAAAATACGCAAAAATCCTGTTTTTATGATCTGTTCTTCTAAACTCTTCATATCTTTGGTTTTATCTATTATTGAAAATAATCAGAAGTTGACTTTATATCTATTAGCCACCAAAACTCACAAACTAATCACTAGTGATGATTTACACTATTGTCAAAAATATAAGATGAAGAAGTATACCTATAATTTTGTTTCTACTGCTTGCAAATATATTTCTGTATTTATGGTTCAGGGTTTGCTGATTACTTACAAGGTGTGTGACAGCAATCTTAAGAGATATAAATCCCAGGTCTCTTGAGGGCAGAACCAAAGCTACATTAACAGCAATCTTCAATCAGACCATATTTTTTCCAATTTGCAAAAGCAGTCCCAAAAATGTCAGTATTCTTGCATTAGTGAAGCAAGTGCATGCATCAAGTAATAAACATAAAAATATATTTTAAGAAAATTTTAGAAATTCTGTGGCCAACTTGTTAAAATATACCCAAACTGCATAGTTTTTTAAATAATTTTAGTAAGGGAAAATAGGTATTTAATTTTTGTAGTGATCTTCTGTAACCGATTATTGAACTATTCCATTTAAAAAACATGTTATTTGCATCTCTAACCTGTCTTTTTCCATTTGTATTTTTTGATATAAGCTTATTCTCTCTCAGAAAATATATTTAAGTTATTATTTTTATCATCATTCTGCATTATAGTCTGGATATGCAGGAGGCAAAGCACTTGCACACTTCTAAACTCAAATCATTCCTAGTTTTACTCAATACCTAAATTTTTGCTTACTTTTATTTTTATTTAAGAATCTACATGTCTATGTGAGATTATGCTTATGTGTGCATGTGCCACCAGTACAGAAAGTGTCAAAAGTCCAGGATCTGGAGCTAAAAGTGATTCTGAGTTTTCTACATGGATCTTCCAACAGAGAAGAAAGGCCTCTTAGCTACAGAGCAATCACACCAGCCCCTCCTAAACAGTTTTGCAAAATCATTGGCTTCTTTAATAACTTCAACATTAGCAATTCATGTATTCAACCATTATAGAAATCAAGGTCAATGTGTAACGTATACGTTTGCATGGAAAGGACTTTCAGCTGAAATAATTCTGTTTGTTGCCATCTTAAACTTCTTCATTTCTGAAGAAGTAATAATGAATTTTTACTTTGTGCTTTAATTTTGCTGAAATAGTCTACTTAATATAAGCAAATGATACATAAGTATATGAAAATATTACATGAAAATGTATACATGGTAATAGTAGTTATCATTGGTAGTGACTATAGTCTGTGCAGAGATGGCAAAGTACCTGAAACTAGGTAATTTATGTAGAGCAAAAGTTGTTGCCTTGAAGCTCATGTAGTCCTAGTTAAAACAAACTAACTAACAACAATATAAATACTAATCTGACAAGGCTGAAGTCTCAGGAAGGCTTTTTTCTTCTGGGTAACAGCCTAAATCTCTGCAGATGATAGGAGGGACAGAAGAAAATGGGAGTGATGCTCTGTAGTCACATGACAGACAAGCAATGATGAGTAAAAGATATACCGTGGTCTCTTTCACTCATTCTACCAGGTCACAATCAGTTCATGACATATTTGGCTTCATGAGTTAATAATGTTAACACAGACTTAATCATTGATGCTCAGTGGAACTGAAATTTAAGGTATATATTAATATTAACTCTATACACCTAACCTTAAACATTCATTTTCTTCTCACATGTAAAATAAACTCTCTCCTTTGCAGCAAGTACAAAAGTCTTCATTCATGCCATCATCTACTCAAATCTCTGCATCAGAGATGCATGCAATTCAGGAAGAGTTCACTGTATTTATTTCCAGCTATTCATCTGTGACGTTAAACACATTATGTCTTACTAAAACATAATTTGTAGGTCAGGAGTAGAAGAGCACTCCTATCTGAAAATCAGAATAAACAAGAAGAAGACTTGAGAACTCTAGAAAACATCCCAAACCTAGCAAGCCTAACACTAAAGCATCTTGAATAAGAGTAGTCTTTGACTTCATGGCCTTCTAAACACACTGGGGACTATGTTGGGTCTTTAAGATTCAGGATATTCTGAAACACACATAATGCTCTTTGTAGCTCCCTACCTTGTATGTCTTGCCATGTGTCACCATTAGTAACTCTGCATAGTCAGATAGACACCTTGATAGCTATAGAGTTTTTGGGGAGCATTGCCCTCAAATTATTCCCAGGCACTGCCCATTGGTTCATGGTTTTGAACTCTGTCCCCAGTGGTCCTACAGAATATTTCTCTCAGGATGCGCCTATCCATAAGTCAGTTCTCTGCTGGGCATTCTGAGATTTTTTTCTGAAATCCAGGTATGCATGTATTCATGGTACATGTGTTCCATAGCACAGGCACCATGGTTTGAGAAGGGAAGAGGGTTGCTAATGTTTTCTACCTGTGCCAAGATAGCCACATCCACATGGAAAATGAATGTGAGAGAAGAACGCAAAAAGGTCTTGTTCTGTTTTCTTCTAGGCCTAATAATCTATATATGATGCTTACTGACTATATATTGTATTTTATTCATCACACAATTCTACTTAGAATATAAGAGAAGGAGGAGAAAAAGGAGAAAGCATGACAGAAACAAAAGCTCTATGTCCCTTTTAGATTTAAAATGAATATGGTAGACATTGTTTTTAAACAGTTTGATTTTCTTGCATGATTTGAAAGTAATTTAACTCAAAGCTAAGCTGAAAAATGAAGAGAAAATACATGTGCAGTAGGGTGGTAAGTCATTTGTAGAGCACTATATATGGTAAATATCTGAGGTGGAAATTATATAACTTCATATTAAACTCCATAAACGGAATCGTTTAGGAAACTTAGACAAAAGCTTTTTCTATTTGTTGAATTTCAGGGAAGAAATTTAAAAAAAAAAATGAACGCTTTGTTAAGTTGAAATTAGCATTGATTCTGGATTATTGAAGATAAATTTTATGCATGTGGGTTTTAGCAGAGCATTTAAATTTCCATTATAAATCGAAATGGTAACAGCCCGATAATGAAATGTATGCATTTAAAATAATTAAAATAATTCTTATACATTGTAAATATTATGCAGTGATGTTTGTTAAAACCCAGTCGTTAAGTAATACAGAATTGTACCATGCAAACAAAGTGTAGGGACAAAAAGTAAAACAAATCCATTATTAGTATCTCGTTAAAAGAATCAAATAATGTTGTACAAGTCCTATGGTATAAAAATGTCATTTAGAACATTTTTTCTCTTAAAGCAGACTTATACTAAGTCAACATACACAGTGAGTGTGTGTGTGTGTGTGTGTGTGTGTGTGTGCATCATATGTACCGGAATGGGACATAAGAACTATTGGGGTTGTAGATACCGTTGAATGCTATCTGTCTGATATTAGTGGCGGTAACCAAACTCAGGGAATCCTAAAGAAACACGATTGTTCCTTACTGCTGCGTCATCTCTCCAGTCATCCACATTGTTTTCACCTGCGTGCATGTGCAGCATATGTTTACCTATTTATTCTCGAGCATAGCTGCATCTGAGCTTTATACCAAAAATAAGTATATAGATGAATAGTATAACAAGGAAGTTTTATGTTGACATGTTTTTCCACAGTGATTTTTCACAATATAAAAATGTATTTTCTTATCTGCTAGGAGCACCGTTAAGAAAACAGCCAGCTTCGGTCTTCTTGTGTGACCTCCTGGGATGCAGATGGTAATTTTTCCGAACCCAGAACCCTTCTTCCAAAACCTATAGCCTGTGCATGAAGGGTGGGAGTATTTGTTTTTCTTTTCTTCTTGCCTCACAAGGATCCTTGTAGGTAGAATTATCTCTCTGTGTTGATTGAACATTTTCACAGGTTATTAAATCCATTCCAGTTTCCTGTTGAGTGAATCCTACTCTCTCCCTTTACTTCAGAGAAGTTATCTCTATATATAATCTTCAAGTTCATTTGTATTATAAATTCTGACTCTTAAGAAATCCAAATTGACATGATATGAAATAGTTTTCAATGGTACATAAGGTAGTCTTTTACACAGTGGATGTGCAAGATGCAAAATAAAGAGATGCCTAGATCACAAAAACCAAAGCCACTAAATAGATAAGCATATGAAATGGGCTGCAGTTAGATATATTTCAGTTTTGGTATGAAGGGAACAGTTAAGAGAATTGCTCTTGTCAGTGGTAAGCATGCAAAATATCATATCAGAAGGAGAGTCTAAAAAGTAAATAGTTGGTAAGAGAAGGAAATGAGTTACAAGAACACTGAAACAATGATTCAATGTATCCTGGAGTTTAGAATAATTATAAAGCCAAAATGTTATATAAAATAATCAATGGGTTCACTAACAATATTAACCATACTTAAAGGACTCCTAGTTCAGCACTAGATAGCCTACACAGAAGAAACACTATTTTTTGTAAACTTTCTGTCTCACATTGATTTACTTAGGCCTTTCTTTTTTGCCTTATAGTCATTTGCTAATATGTTATGTCTTCTGAATTTGTGTTTTTATGACTATTTGCTTGTGGGTTTATTTGTCTTGATTTGATTGCTTGTTTAGTTTTTGTTGTTGTTGTTGTTTGTTTTGTTGCTTGTGTTTGCCTGTTGAAGACTAAAGAGAGATAGACAAAGGGTATTGAGTTGAGTAGGTGTGGATCTGGAAGGAGCTGGGGGAGGGGAACCCATGATCAAAATATAGTATATGTATCTCAAATATTTCCTAGGAGATGTATAACACTGTACACTGTAGAAAAAGATCAAAATAGAAAAAGAAGGCAAAAATATAAATCTATACATTTGACTCACAGTGAATAATATCTTTCTTAAGTAACAGGATTGAAATAGCTTGTGTGCTATATTGTGTGAAATAGCTTTGTGTGCTCTGCATGGACCCAACAAAATCACAATGTCTTAAAGGCAATGACTGTCTGCATTTACAATCTCGGTTGTCAGCTTATAGGTTAGAAGCAACAGATTGTGCATTACCTTTTTGGGACATAAATGAGGCCCAGTTTTCATTATTTTTTTTAATTATTTATTTTATTTTATTTTTTTTTAATTTACATCCAAATCATTTCCCCTTTCCCGTTTCCTCCCTCCCCGAAAGTCCCATAAGCCCCCTTCCCTCCCTCTGTTCCCCATTCAACCCTCTCTCGCTTCTCTGTCTTGGCATTCCCCTACATCCAGTCTTTCCAGGACCAGGGGTCTCTCCTTCCATCTTCTTAGAAATCTATTGATATGCGGATTGTGTCTAGGGTATTCCGAGATTCTGGGTCAATATCCCCTTATCAGTGACTGCATACCATGTGTGTTCTTTTGTGATTGGGTTACCTCATGGTCATTTATGTGGCTATTATTTAAACAAATAGCTACTTTCTCTAATTTCATTTCAACTGAGGGGTCTGAGTCTACTCAAATGTTAAACAAGATTCAATATAGTTTCTGTTAAGTGAACAAATAAATGAATTAATCTTTAAATTGTTTGAAGACCAATTTAGTCTTTACCATCTACTTTTTAAGTCTTACTTATTAGCATACAATCTTTGAAGCCTCCTGTCCCTTAAAATATAGTGATAAAAATGATAGTTTATTTGAGATTTTTACACTGAAGATTAATAAAGGTAATATGTGCAAAAAATACTCTTCTTAGGTTAAGGTAAATTTTTATTTAATTCTTCTTCCATATATATGGAAGATAAGATAAATTTGACCTAATTGAAAATAAATAAAATGGTTTTATAATTGTCTAGGGGCTTGAAATCTGTGCTTTAAATGCAGACATGCATGAGAGAAGATGTAACATGTACTTTATTACTTATCAAAATGGTTGACAAAACACAGGGTACATTGTTACATTAATGAGGATTTATTTCTTAAGTTTTATACAGTTATGAATATGAAAAAACTGAAGACCCTACAAGTACAAATATTTACATCTTCAATATCCATAACAACCATAAACATGCAAATAAAAACCATTTTGAGATTGTATGTAAGTCTAGTACTTATCAAAAAAACCCAAATTATAACAAATGTTGGTGAGGTTGTGAGCAAGCAATTTGGTATTTTGAACAAAGCCTTCATCATTAATATGCCCCCACAACTTCTCATGAGTAATTACAATAGAGTCTACAAACAATATGAAAAGTATGTGAGTAAAACTGACTAAAACAAGGTAAAGAAATCAAGTTAGCCACACAGAAAATTATAATTCAAGAAATATTCCTGTGTTCTTTTAAATTACTTAAAACTCTATTATTTATCAAATTTATATTCTGTGACATGTATTGAAGCTAGAATGAGACCAATCAAATAAAGCCAGCTATAATGTATTGTTTGTGCTTCATTGTCTCAATAATTTTGTATATGCTTCTGAATGATAAATAAAATCTAAATAATAAAGTATGACATTTGTTAATAGTTACTGTGTGGGGAGTTCTACATATATACCACTTTGACATTACAATGGGAGAGATTACTTGAAGTAAAGATTCCTCTGTGACCTGCACAATTCAAAGCAATGATTTTTTTTTTTTTAAATTCACTACAGCTCAAAATTTCTTATGTGTTTGTTAAAACACTAGAAGCTTAACTTCACCTCAAGAGTTATAGAAGATATGGTTTTAGTTCCCAACTTGATATTTATAACGAGTTGCCAAGGAAAGATATGGTAATACTGTCCCACAGACACATTTTATGAAGCACTTGTTCAAAAATGAGTCACTATACATTCTACCCACCTTGTTTCATCAGTTCCAAGAAGTGTTTAACAAACTGGAAATACCAGATTCCATCTCAGAATTCCTGTATCTTTGTATCCAGAATGCCATCAGATGAAATTGTTTTAACAGTTCTAGATAACTCTGTTGCACCATGGCATTTTGATCTGCATTCTCTTTTATTCTTCTTTTGTACTTCCATGTCCCAATACAAATCTATGTAATGTTTATAGTTCCCTCCTATACAATTCTTATCTGCTTGACATTTTATTCCTTCTTCAAAATCAAACCAATTATTAGGTTTTTGTAGCACTTCATTCCCTTACTAGGAAGTTTAATTACTACATTTCTTTTCACAACAGTCATTACTTTACATCTTTGCTGCCAAACACAAAATGAAGTTACAGAAAAAAAAAGATGAGAAAAATATTTTCATCTTCAACATTAGATTTAGGACATAAGCCTTCAGGAATATATCGTTTTGGTCCCAAAACTTGGAAGGACACAAATTTGCAAACCCTACAAAGTGGACTATATTTTTGCAAAACAGAAAATTTTGCTTTCTGTATTTAGAATAATTGGACTACAGATAAACTTCTGTTGTTGAATGAACACTTGAGAATTTTTGTGTGAGTGAAAGTTGTTTTCTGCAAGTAGCTTCTAATGAATTTACATATGCAACAGACACGCTTGTGTATCTCTTTGACCTTTCCAGAACTTCTAGATAATTTTTAAAGCATTGAATGGTCTATTTAAAGAATATCTTGGTCTTCATTTGCCAGTTTTTCTCATTTGTTTAATTGTAGCATCTGTTGCCTCAGAAAACATCTGTTCTCTATTAACTCTTTGGAAAGACACTTTAAAGGGTCATAAGGATCAGAGCTGATATATACCTAGAGATATAGCTTGAAAGAGTTCCTTATTGGGTTCTGGTGTGGTATGTTTCCAAGGATGCTTTCGTTATTATGGAATATCTATAGTTCATAGAAACCTATGAGGATTTAAACCACAGTGCGGTCATGAGTAGAAAGCAGTAGATATATTTATATAATATCCTGCTCTTTCATATTAATTTCATTTCTTGCCTAATTACAGGGATTCAGATATTTCATAATATTTCTATGGTTTTTTACCCTCTTCATTTTTATTTGATATGGAAAACAAAAGGCCGCAGGGGACCACAGTAGAACGGGAAGTATAGAAGGTAATTCTTGATCATAAGATGACACACCCAACCATTTCATATTAGAAGAAGGTCACCAGGGACACATATTGGTGTTGTGAATCTTCTCTTTATGGTTTATGACAATTGTCTATGCAACTTTTCAAATAAATTTTGACTAATGGAGACATGTGAAATAAACATTAAATAAATCTGACATTCAAAAGAGAACCTTTATGCTAGGTCTAGGCTGGCATATTTAATATCCTCACCCTAGTTATAATATGTTAGCATGGAAATGACAACTGTCCTTTCTGATAAATTGGCACTAAGATCTACAATTACATTTAATTGAGTACTTATAAGTCATTCCTAGCAGTCAGCCTGTTGAGAGAGATTCTTGTGAGTGTTTCTGAACCAAAACTGGAGGTCAACATCTTTCAGAAGTTAACCCCTAAATCCTAGATGGAAAAGCAAGAAGTATTGTTACTGACAAGTCTTGTTAGTTTCAAAATAGATCTTAATAGTGAGATGCCCTAAGTCTAATTTAGTTCCCTATGGCATTGTGGCACACAAAAAAATATATATCAAGGATAGACATCAACCAATGGAAAAGTGAAAGCAAGTGCATCTCAATGAATTAATTCATCTAAAAGCTTCATTACCCCACTCAGAAACAGGTGAGTAGATTTAAAATATTTGCAGTATTCTAAATGGGTTAAGGATGTAAAACAGCACACGAAGTAAGTTTTTCTGGACAAACAGGGATGCAGTATAAATGAACCAATTGAAAGAGGGGAGAAATTCCAAACTGGAAATGTGTGAGTTTAAAGGAATGCATCATTATTTACTGTCTATTGCTGTGGTAGGCCAGACATCAGTGGTGGGTACAACAAGCTACTTTTATTTAAGATAATGTACATCTCACACATCACAGCACAATCATTAGGTAAGTGGAAGATCCGTAAAATGCTATGCTCCTGAGAAGGTTTGGCCAAGAGACATTTTAAACATAAGTGTGTGTTTGCCCACCATAGTGTCTAAAGCATAATGGTAATCATTAATGACACAATCCTCAGAGAAAGTTCCTATTGTTAAAGCAATGCATGGCTGTATAAGAAAATATTTTAAAATTATAAATAATGAAGTAATTACCTCATTCAAAATGGTTTACTTGAAAAAATATTAACATTTATTACAGTAGAAGGTACTGACAAATAAGCATACAATGTATGATTTCTGTATATGATTAAACTAGGAGAACAGAGTGGTTAATTGGAATGTGGGAATATTTTGTTTTCAAGAGGCCAAAAACTGTTCTCTTTGCACTCTTTCTACTCTAATAACTTTGACATTGGTTGAAAGGGCATCCCAGACCTCTTTGCTATTCATTAGTGTATACACTTCTCCTCAATGTCATTACCATTAAGTTTATTCTTTCCATAATTTTTTTTATTCTTTCCACTACCTCCACGTATCTCACAGGTAAATCCTAAAATGACTGTCTATACTGCTTATTGTCTAGTCTCTCAAACCTGTCACCTGTAGTCTTTCAATATCATCTTCCGCTAACTCTCACCAGTAATATTCGGCCGATCCAAACCTCTTTACATTCTCTCTGCAAAAGAAACCAGGACCTTTTCCAAATTAGATAGCCATGCAGTTCTTTTAAATAGTTCCCTATTAATAAACAAGATTTTGATTTTTGTGTTCAATTTCAGGAACATAGAACTTATGAAGGAGAAAATGTAGGCATGACTTAGCGGCCAGCCTACCTGACTCACTGTTCCAATAAGAAAGCTTGACGCACCATGCTCCTGTGACTTCCCAGCTGTTACAACACTAAATTCTGAAGTAACTCATTAGTTGTCCTTCTGACAAGTCTGCACTGTCCTTGTCTCCTTTACTGTGCTTCTTCCACAGAGAGACCCCAGTAGTAAGACTGCTCACTATCTAATCCAAGGCACTGTGCTAACCAATCACAGTTGATGGGATTCCACTATATAAGTGGAATATATAAGCTCATGTGCAGTAAAGCAGACACTATTCTCTAAAACCATTCCCAGAATACGTTACTTTCACAGCCTTTACACTCAGGTTTCACTCTGCTGTTTTCCAGGGGGCACCCTGGAAATGACAACAAACTTAGACTTTGTGCTAATGACATGAGAGATTCAGTTATTCACGTTGGGCTCCTGAGACAATTTCTCAGCGTGTTTCAGTAAGATGCCTCATGACAGGATCATAGATCATTTTAGTATGAGAACTGGTCAGAGGAAATGAGTATTTAATTAGAGGGGTAAAGCTCTGAGCAAGATTACATCATTTCAACCTCTGAGGATGGGAACAAGTTGGAGATTGAGCTCACGTCTGTGCCCAGTGATGCAACCAGTCATATCTATGTAATGAAAACCCAATAATTGTACGCATCAGATGCCAATGGAGCTTTTGTGATAGAGGACGCATTGGTATACAAGGACTGTGATGCCAGTCAGCCCTCCCTAATCCATGATGGAGGAAAACAAAGCAGTTCTGACTATGTGGTCACTGAAGACTTTCATTCAGCTGTGTCATCTTTGAAAGAGTTCCTGCTCTGTATTTCAGTAATAGACCTTAATATATGCAAGTTTCTTGAATGAGGTGAGTTGATGGTATGAACTAAAGAAGCCTAGAAGAGAGGAAAAAAACTGAAATATTTGGCAATTTATAACAAAAGGGAAACAGGCAGAACAACCCCATAGCTATAGGTTGTGTGTGAAAAGAAAGGGCATCTTATGGAGAGCTGCACTTAACATGAAAATCAGCACTACATCTAGAGATGAGCAACTGTAGAGCATTGAAAATGGACTGAATGAACAATTTTTGTTTAGTTTGCATAGAGTCCATACAGCTATCCTGTGTTTCCTTCTTAGTCAAATCAAGATTAATTTCAATAGCATCTACCAAAACGAACAGATCTCAACCATCAGAAACAAAATGTCAGTGTCAGTGTGAAGTACAAACTAAGAATGTATCTCCATACACTATACACTTTGGTCACTAATAGTTATTTATATGAAGCAACTCCACTCCTTCCAATCCTATTCCTTATTTATCTATTTTTAATTTATTTGCATCTTTTTTTACTTTTGAAGTACTAGAGATTGAACTAAGAAAAACAAAGTCTATATTAGAGCTATATCCAGAATGCCCCAACTTAATCTGTGATTTTCCTAATATAAGCATTTGTATATTTGCTCTGTCTGGTCAATCATGTCATTGCAATGACACTATTTTATATTTAATATTTACATTGCAAATATGTATTTAAAAATTAACAGTTCTCATATGAGAGCAGTTGTTATCTTTGGCTCCATGAATTCTTATGAAATGACATATTTCCTTTTTTGACAGCAGCAGGATACATCATTCTCTCTGTATGTGGCATTTTCTATAGTCTGTCATCGATATGTGTGATTTGATATTGTGAGCATTTCTGTAATAGTCATAGGTGTAGGTGTTTCTGTACTATGAGCTAATTTTATTCCTTCGAGTATAAAGCCATGACTGTTGCAAATTGTTAATATCATACAGAGTTCCATGTTTATTTCTTTAGGAAAACTCCATATTGAGTTTCATCATAGCTGTACTAATATCCTCTCTATGTAAATTAGCCTCCTGTTTTAACCAGGTATTTGACAGTATTTTGTCATTCTTTGAATGTAATTTCTTTTATCCTTGAGATTGTAATACAGTTATATCATTGCCCCTAGCCCTTCTTCCCTCCAATCTCCCCCATATATTGTTCCTTACTCTTTCCAGTTCATGGCCTCTTTTGTCATTATTTGTAATACATGTATATACATATATATGTATATATATATTCTATTCTTAGCTTTAATCATTGGCAGTTATTGCTGTAGAATAGAGCCCTTATAAATTTTGTTTTGTGATGATTATTTTAACTGGGATGGGTAGAATCTCAATATACTCTTGAATTACCTAAATTAAATTATAACTTATAATTTCCTATGTTAATAATTTTCTTCACTTAAGCTTCTCTATTAATAATCATAATAATAATATAATAAAATGAATAACATTATCAATAATTTTAATAATCTTTCAATATTTTAAAATGTCAAAATAACATTCATATACTCCACTCTTTCTACAACTAGTGTCTCTTGTTTTCCTGCTCACTTTTATGGTAAAGAAACCCAAGTCTACCACAGAACATACATTATTGTGTAAAAAAAAACTTTCACCATTCATAATTTCTCTTTCTGAATTTCAATGTTTTTTCTTCTGCAAACTTTATTAATTTTTTCCAACTTTACTAAATAATCCATCAGATTATAATAATAATCTATGGTCTTTCTATTTTTGTCTTTGTTTTAGGTGGAAGGGTGTATTTTGGTGTACAGTTTTAAGGTGATATTGTTCATTACAGATGGAAAGTATTAGAAGCAAGGGCATGATGTCGCTTATAATATCCAAGTTAGGAAGCAGAAATCAGTGAATGTTGGAGCCAAACAGATTTCTCCCATTCTATTCAGTTAACAAATTCACAATATGTGTACTGCAGACAATATCCAGGTAGAATCTATGCTATTCAACTAAACTTCTCTAAAAAAATGTAATCACAGTCATACCTGTAGAAAAGTATCCCAAAATTTATTGGCTAAAATTTTGTAAGGCTAGTTATATTATGTTTGAATGTCTTAAGGTTTACTTGTTATTTTATTAATTTTGGATAGACTTGTCTAGAATACATTGTTACAGGATCATCTCTGAGTTATTGACCTTGTACAATTCCTCTTGGCTTTGGTTTGTTCTGCATTTTATTCAATTTGAGCTTTATTTTTGAAGACAGATTGTATGGATTTTCTTAGGAGGTAAAGACAACGATTATATATAAGAAGCTGATATTGGATGGAAAGAAAGGTGTCAATCTTCCTAAAACTGAAAGTGACTTCTACTCAATGTTTTGATACATAACATAATAGATACCCATTAAAATGTTATGAGGTAATAGACTCACTTCTAAGATGTAATAAACCAATGGCCAATGTTTGCAATGGGGCTATATTAATATCATCAAGCTCTAGTCCATAAAACCAGTGATTTTTGTAATAAAATGATTCATCTTTCTTATTAGTCAGAAAAGGCATTATGGAGATATGTTAATTTCCAATGTTTTTTTTTTGAGGTGATACATGAACTACTGTTTCTATGAAATAACTGGTTTGTTACCCCACCAAATTTAGCAAGTAATATCCATTGCAGGTTCTTCCACCCAACACCCTTCAAAGCCATGGCCAGCCAGCCTTTCTGTGTATATTCTTTTCCCTGGCTTCATTTTTGGGATTGACATATAATAAGAGCATCAGAGGAGGTCATATATTCATGACCTTGTGAAGTATAGCTCATAATGCTGAAATGTCACAGCTGGGTAAAAATGGCAAGCATCATTTTCTCATCCTGACATTTTTCCACATCATAACTCACAGGTACTTCATTAAAGATCAAAAATGAAATAGAGTAATAAGACTATATTGACAGCCACAGTAAATAAAATTAAAGACTATGTAATATATTTGAGGTTGGATCCTGACATTAAGATTTAGGATTTGACATTTGGATATATAGATATTAATCATCAAGTATTTCCAATTATGCAATAACTATACACAGAGAAAGGAAAAAGAAAATGTTTACAGTTTGTCTTGTTATTAACTGTGGTAAGGACATAAACATCTTTTACCTAATCTATTTTGGTTTAAATGCAAATTACAAATGTTGTATGCACAAGTGTAACAAAACATAACATAAATAAGAAGAAATAAATATTAGGAAAAGTTGAAACAAAATTATCCATCAGAAAAAAGATATAATTTCATTATTTATTATTAAATTTCTAGCAGTTATTTCTGTCTCTTTTGATTATTGTGATTTCTAATGCTATTTTTATTCTCTTTATTTCTACTTATAACCTCCAAATTACATTTAACTGGATATTTCACCATTATTTAATGCACTCCTAAAAATTGTATACTTTGGTAAACTTTCCAACTCCACTTTTACTCTAAGGCTCATCACTCAATATATCAGTAAAACCAGGGTGACATGAGGAACACGAGCCAAAGCCTAGTTCCATTTGTGCCCTTACAACTCACAGTGACATTTCTTTCCACTGAGCTTCTCTTGATGGATATGACTTGACACAAGCAAGTCATGGAAAGGGATTTGGGAATTTTCCTTAAGATTTTTTTTATTGACTAAAAAAGAAATTGATGATGTATTTATGGAAAGCTATGATACACTAGATGTTCTGAAGCTGACAAAATAGCATTTTACCCCTGGGCAGACACACACATGCATGCACACATACACACACACACACACACACACACACACACACACACACACACACAAATACATTGCACTATTTTATTGAGAGATATAGCCTGATTACTTGAGCAAGTAAAATTTGATATATAAAGATAAAAACTAAATAATGCTTCTTATTGAAAAGTGAGAAGTATTCACTTGACTGTGTATACTTTCTCATTCCTCATGGTAACTCCATGAAGGGCAGTTGCTATAGATATTCAGGATACACACTGCAAAGGAATTTTCCTCATTAGTGTGCTCCAGCCTGTTGGTTCTCACTTTGCCTTCCTAATTTCCTCTGTAGTCTGCCTAGCTACCTGATTATGGAAATATTTTTGTTAGTTGTGAAGAATAAAAATATGTACTTGGATAGTTGAATCGGTTTTGTATAACTTCTTACCCCTTTCATTTTCATAGCTAAAGTATGCTTATGCTAATTTATTTTGTTCATTCTATGTTTGGGATTATAATATAGTTACAGGATTTCTCCCTTCCCTCTCATCCCTCCAAACAACACATATACCCTTTTCTACTTGCCTTCAAACACATGGCTTTTTCATTCTCCTATTTCTAAGCATTTGCTTGACACATGTTGTCAGAAAATGCTATCAGCCCTTGCATATGGTCTCCAGCTTTTCTAAGTTACATAGACATGTGTAAGTCTTTCTTCCTTAATGCATCTTTAGCTTTTACAGACTAATGCATCTTTAGCTTTTACAGACAGATTCCAATTGCTAATCATGGAATGAATCTTTATATTTCCACTTACAGTATCTGAGGAACCCTGATTCTTCACATCTGCCTCAACACACTTCTCCAAGTCCACCACACAATGCCAGCAGCCAAGGCCAGTTCTACAGAAAAAAGAGCATATGAGAGGAGAAGAGAGTATTTCACATTCAAACCAAGAAGGGCTTTCCTTTTAATTTTGTTGTAAATTTGCTACTTTCTAGAAAATGCTCTAAACAAATTACAGTTAAATTTATCAATATATCTTTCATGGTTATGTTCTCTTGAGTTTTACTCTTGTTTTATTTATTTACATTCCAGCCATTACCGCACCCCCTTTTCCAGTCCCATATCCCACAGTTCCTCATCTCATTCCCTCTCCCCTTTGCCTCTGAGAATGTGCTCCTCTATACCTGGCCTCCTCCTTCCCTGGGGCCTCAATTCTCTTGAGGGTTAAGCTCATCTTCTCCCACTGAGGCCACACCAAGCAGTCTTCTGCTAAATATGTGTCTAGGCCTCAGACCTAGACTGCCTGTTTGGTGGCTCATTCTCTGGGAGCTCCCTGGGGTCCAGGTTAGTTGAGACTTCTGGTCTTCCTATGGGGTCACCCTCCCCTTTAGCTTCATCAATCTTTCCCCTATTTCAACTACAGGGGTACCTGAGTTCAGTTCAGTGACTGAGTGTAGGTGTCTGCATTTGCCTCAGTCAGCTGTTGGTAGGCCTCTCAGAGGACGGCCAAGCCAGCATCCTGTCTGTAAGCACATTATATTTTCATTATTTAATTACTAAAATTATGCCTACTAATTCACTACAAATGCATTGCAGTCCTATTTCCTATATTAACATCTTTAATATCCTTTGGGTACACATTTTGCCTATTTATATAAATATTATTGTCCATTTTTTGTGACTTGATTAGTTTATTTTACATGATCATTATTATTATTTATTTATTTACTTCTCTGTGTGTGCATGTGTGTATGTATATATGTGTAAAGTGCCTAAAATCTATACTTAAGTCTTTTTCTCTTCTATTTTGTGTACACATGTGCATTTTGATGTGAGTACATGTGTATGCAAGTATGTGTGCACACATGTGCACATGTGTATGTAAGCAGATGTAAACCACAGGTGTTGTTATGCAGGCACAATCTTTGTTCTTTACATACTAATTTTACTGGCATCCTATCATTAAGCAAATTACCATGAATATGCAAATTTTTGATAGACAAATTGTTACATTGACTCAAAGTAAAATCATTTTCATTCATCTATCCCAAATGTCAGCATCTGATTTCTGTAATAATATGCTTAATAACTCATCCATCTAATGTGACATTTTACAGAATTCATCATCTCTCTCCTTTGCCTTCTCCTTTACCCTCTATCTTCATTTCTAAGGAAGATAGACATATTTCTTCAGATTTTAGTGTAAATAATTGTTAAAAAATAATCCCAAATAGGGATTTGGGAATTTTCCTTAAGATTTTATTGACTAAAAAAGAAATTGATGATGTATTTATGGAAAGCTATGATAAAATAGATGTTCTGAAGCTGCCAAAATAGTATTTTACCCCTGGGCAGACACACACATGCATGCACAAATACACACACACACACACACACACACACACACACACACACACACACACAAATACATTGCACTATTTCTATTGAGAGATATAGCCTGATTACTTGAGCAAGTAAAATTTGATATATAAAGATAAAAACTAAATAATGCTTCTTATTGAAAAGTGAGAAGTGTTCACTTGACTGTGTATACTTTCTCATTCTACATGGTAACTCCCTGACCTAAAGAAAGAGATGCCCATGAACATACAAGAAGCCTACAGAACTCCAAATAGATTTGACCAGAAAAGAAATTCCTCCTGTCACATAATAATTAAAACACCAAATGTACTAAACAAAGAAAGAATATTAAAAGCAGTAAGGGAAAAAGGTCAAGTAACATATAAAGGCAGACCTATCAGAATTACACCAGACTTCTCACCAGAGACTATGAAAGCTAGAAGATCCTGGGCAGATCTCATACAGACCCTAAGAGAACACAAATGCCAACCCAGACTGCTATATCCAGCAAATCTCTCAATTACCATAAATGGAGAAACCAAAGTATTACATGACAAAAACAAATTTACACAGTATATTTTCACAAATCCAGACCTTCAAAAGATAATGAATGAAAATCACAAACAAAAGGAGGGAAACTACACGCTAGAAAAAAAAAAAAAACAAGAAATTAATCTTCTTTCAACAAACCCAAAAGAAGATAACCACACAAACATAAAAATTACATCAAAAATCGCAGGAGGCAGCAATCACTTGTCCTTAATATCTCTTAACATCAATGGACTCAATACCCCAATAAAAAAGACATAGACTAACAGACTGGATAAGTAAACAGGACAAAACATTTTGCTGCATACGGGAAACACATCTCAGTGTCAAAGACAAACACTACCTCAGAGTAAGGTTGGAAAACAGCTATCCAAGCAAATGGTCCCAGGAAACAAGCTGGAATAGCCATTCTAATATCCAAAAAAATAGACTTTCAACAAAAAATCATGAAAAAGACACAGAAGGACACTTTATATTCATTAAAGGAAAAATCTACTAGGAAGAACTCACAATTCTGAACATCTATGCTCCAAATGCAAGGGCACCCTCATTCGTAAAAGAAATTTTACTAAAGCTTAAAGCACACTTCGCACCCCCCACAATTATTGTGGGTGACTTCAACACCCCACTCTCCTCAATGGACTGATCAAGAAAACAGAAATTAAACAGAGACACAGTGAAACTAACAGAAGTTTTGGACCAAATGGATTTAATAGATATCTATAGAAAATTTCATCCTAACTCAAAAGAATATACTTTCTTCTTAGCACCTCATGGTACCTTTTCCAAATTAACCATATAACTGGTCACAAAACAAACCTCAACAGATATAAGAAGATTAAACTAATCCCATGCCTCCTATCATATCACTATGGAGTAAAGGTGGTCTTCAATGGCAACAAAAATAACAGAAAGCCCACATACACATGGAGGCTGAACAATGCCCTACTCAATGATACCTTGGTCAAGGAAGAAATGAGGAATGAAATCAAAACCTTTTTAGAATTTAATGAAAATGAAGTCACAACATACCCAAATTTATGGGACACAATGAAAGCAGTGCTAAGAGGAAAACTCATAGCCCTGAGTGACTCCAAAAAGAAGCTGGAGAGAGCATACACTAGCAGCTTAACAGCACACCTGAAAGCGCTAGAACAGAAAGACGCTAATACTCACAAGAGGAGTAGAAGGCAGGAAAACATCAAACTCAGGGCTGAAATCAACCAAATAGAAACAAATACAAAGAATCAACAAAACCAGGAGCTGGGTTTTGAGATAATCAGCAAGATAGATAAACCTTTAGCCAGTCTAACCAGAGGGCACAGAAACAGTATCAAAATATACAAAATCAGAAATGAAATGGGAGAAATAACAACAGAAACTGAGAAAATTCAAAAAATCATCAGATCCTAATACAAAAGCCTATACTCAACACAACTGGAAAATCTAGATGAAATGGACAATTTCCTAGACAGATACAAACTACCAAAGTTTAATCAGGATCAGATAGACCATCTAAATGGTCCCATAACTCCTAAAGAAATAGAAGTGGTCATTGACAGTCTCCCAACCAAAAAAAAGCACAGGACCAAATGGTTTTAGTGCAGAATTCTATCAGAGCTTCAAAGAAGAACAAATACCAATACTCTTCAAACTATTCCACAAAATAGAAACAGAAGGAACACTACCCAACTCATTCTATGAAGCCACAATCACACAAAGATCCGACAAAGAAAGAGAATTTCAGACCAATTTCTCTTATGAATATCGATGCAAAAATACTCAATAAAATACTTGCCAACTGAATCCAAAAACACATCAAAATGATCACTCAACATGATAAAGTAGGCTTCATCCCAGGGATGCAAGATTGGTTCAATATACGGAAATCCATCAATGTAAACTACTATATTAAAAAACTCAAAGAAAAAAATCACATGGTCATTTCATTAGATGCTGAAAAAACATTTGACAAAATTCAGCATCCTTTCTTGTTAAAGGTATTGGAAAGAACAGGAATTCAAGGCCCAAACCTAAACATAGTAAAAGCAATATACAGCAAACCAGTAGCCAATATTAAACTAAATGGAGAGAAAATTGAAGCAATCCCACTAAAATCAGGGACTAGAAAAGGCTGCCCTCTCTATATATATTTATTCAGTATAGTACTTGAAGTTCTAGCTAGAGCAATTAGAAAACAAAAGGAGATCAAAATGATTCAAATTGGAAAGGAAGAAGTCAAACTATCACTATTTGCAGATATGATAGTATACTTAAGTAACCCAAAAAACTCCACCAGAGAACTCCTACAGCTAATATACAACTTCAGCAAAGTGGGTGAATATAAAGTTAACTCAAGTAAATCAGTGGCCTTCTTATACTCAAAGGATAAACAGGCTGAGAAACAAACTAGGGAAATGACACCCTTCACAATAGCCACAAACAAAATAAAGTATCTTGGCGTGACTCTAACCAAACAAGAGAACGATCTGTATGGCAGGAACTTCAAGTCTCTGAAGAAAGAAATGGAAAAAGACCTCAGAAGATGGAAAAATCTTCCATGTTCAAGGACTGGCAGGATTAATATAGTAAAAATGGCCATCTTGCCAAAAGCAATCTACAGATTCAATGCAATCCCCATCAAAATCCCAACTCAATTCTTCATAGAGTTAGAAAGAGCAATTCAAAAATTCATCTGGAATAACAGAAAACCCAGGATAGCTAAAACTATTCTCAAGAGTAAAAGAACTTCTGGGGAAATCCCTATCCCGGACCTCAAGCTGTACTACAGAGCAATAGTGTTAAAAACTGCATGGTACTGGTACAGTGACAGGCAGGTAGATCAATGGTATAGAATTGAAGACCCAGAAATGAACCCACCTACCTATGGTCCCTTGATCTTTGACAAAGGAGCTACAACCATCCAGTGGAAAAAAGATAGCCTTTTCAAAAAATGGTGCTGGTTCAACTGGAGGTCAACATGCAGAAGAATGCAAATCGATCCATTCTTATCTCCTTGTACTAAGTTCAAGTCCAAGTGGATCAAGGACCTCCATATAAAACCAGTCACACTGAAGCTAATAGAAAAGAAACTGGGGAAGAACCTTGAGCACATGGGCAGAGGGGAAAATTTCCTGAACAGAACACCAATAGCTTATGCTCTAAGATCAAGAATTGATAAATGGGACCTCATAAAATGACAAAGTTTCTATAAGGCAAAGGACACAGTCAAAAGGACAAAACAGCAACCAATAAACTGGGAAAATATCTTTACCAATCCTACATCCGACAGAGGGCTAATATCCAAGGTATACAATGAACTCAAGAAGGTAAACTCCAGACTATTAAAAAATGGAGTACAGAGCTAAACAAAGAATTTTCACCTGAGGAATATCGAATGGCTGAGAAACACATAAAGAAATGCTCATCATCTTTAGTCTTCAGGGAAATGCAAATCAAGACAACCCTGAGATTTCACCCTACACCAGTCAGAATGACTAAGATCCAAATCTCAGGAGACAGCAGGTGCAGCAAGGATGTGGAGAAAGAGGAACACTCCTCCATTGCTGGTGGGATTGCAAGCTGGTACAACCACTCTGGAAATAGTCTGGCAGTTCCTCAGAAAACTGGCCATAATACTACTGGAGGACCTCTTGGCCATATACTCAGAGGATTCTCCAGCATGTAATAAGGACACATGCTCCACTATGTTCATAGCAGCCCTATTTATAATAGCCAGAAGCTGGAAAGATCCCAGATGTCCCTCAACTGAGGAATGGATACAAAAAATCTGGTATATTTACACTATGGAATACAGCTCATGTGTTAAAAACAATGAATTCATGAAATTCTTAGGTAAGTGGGTGGAACTGGAGAATGTTGTCCTGAGTGAGGTGACCCAGTTGCAAAAGAACACACATGGTATGCACTCACTGATATGTGGATATTATCCTAGAAGCTTGTAATACCCAAGAAACAATTCACATAGCTAATGATTCCCAAGAAGAAAGAAGGAGAGTCCCCTGATTCTGCAAAGTGTCAATGTAGCAGTGTAGGGGAATACCAGGACAGGGAAGAGGGAAGAGGTTGATTGGGGAACAGGGAGAGGAAAAAGGGCTTATGGGATTTTGGGGGAGGTGGGATCCAGGAAATGGGAAATCATTTGAAATGTAAATAAAGAATATATCTAATAAAAAAGAATAAAAAGTGTTCTATATTATATACAACAGAATGAAATATACATATCTATTTTCCCTAAAACAAGAGAAATTCCCAAGTTAACTAACAGAAGTTAAAAGCATGGCAGAATTATGCTAGAAAACTTTTCCTGTAGAGAATGTTTATTTTATTCAGAGAATTATGAACTAGAATGTTTCAAGAGATGATAAATAATTTTTCTTTTTATATATCTCTCTTTGGTTAATTCCTAGCCATTACAGTATAACTTGATTATTTGTGTCTCTCTATAGTTTATATATTGATATTTAAGCCCCACCGTGGTCATAATGGGAGTGATTTATTTGAAAGTTAATTTAAAAGAGGTTAAGTTACAAGACTAGAGCTCAGATAATAACACAGTTACACTTTAACAGGGCAAATCTAGTTTACTTTTTTCATCCCTGTGAGGACACAGAAAGGTATACTTTCTAAAAGCCAAGAATTTGGACTTCTCCATTATGTGTGCTAGCACTTCATAGTTGTGAGACTCCCAACCTTCAGAATTTTGAGACATGGATATTTATTGTTCAAGACACTTAGTATTTTTGTAACAGCACCACCAACTTACTAAGCCACATTACTTCAACAAAATATGATGCTTAATGATTAATAATTTTTATATTTTATATCCAGAGCCATAAAAAAGTTCCATTTTTGTTCAATAACTCACTTATCAGTGATCTATATTTTATATAATCAATTTTCCATGTTTACCAGAGGAGAACAATCTTGTTTTCATTTTTCTATTAAGGTTGCCCCTTCCAAACTCTTTCTAACAATTTGATATTTGGAGTTAACATAAATTGAATGGCTAAAGTAAGATACCTAGAAAATTACCAGGATTATGCCACATTCATTACCATTAAAATACAATTAAGCACATTGTAATACTTCTCCGAACTAATTTCAAAATGTGACAACTCAGTTACAATATTTGTTCACGATATCCTCTATCACATGGATTCTGCTTGGCATCTTTAATGGCCACTTTGCTACCACTCTTTAATGGCTGTGGTAATTCAGTCTGCCAATGTTTAACTGTATCCCTCATACATTAGCTTCCTTTGTATATATCTAAAATATCTTCTAGATGTCTTAGCAAGCTATATCACCTAGGAAATCTACCTATATCAGCTACTTCACTGATGCCATTTTAACTTTATAACAACTCAGCACACTTTAAACAGATGCAGTTTTAGTTTCATTGTTATTTTTATTTATTTATTTTGGTGAGAAAAGAAACATGTCTTTATACAAAATAAAGCTTTCTGAAAAATTCTGTCTCTATACTTAGAACTTTAGGATGCTGAAATGACTCAACAGGCATACACTTTTGCTACCAAATCTCAGTGCTGATTTTGAAAACTGAATTTTACTCTGAAGAAGAAAAGCAACTTCTAAAAGTAATCTCTTACACACATGACGTGGAATGTAGGCACCATCCCAACATACACACACACACACACACACACACACACACACAAATATTAAAAATTAAAAAAAATAATTTTTATACTTTATTATTATTATTAGATATTTGCTATATTCACATTTCAAATGGTATCCACTTTCTGCATTACCCCTCCGAAAACCCCCTATCCCCTCCTCCTCCCCCTGCTTACCCTCCCTCAATTTCCTGACTTGTATTCCCCTAAATAAATTTTAAGAGACTTGTAATTTAGAGATAATTATAGCACAATGACCTCTAGAATATATTATTTAGGCTAAAACATACTTGGGATTTATAATATGTAGCAACTTATATGTGAAAAACCATGAAAATAAATATATACCTACATAAAGAAAGATAAGTAATGAATGATAAACCAAAGACCAAAATAGCCACAATTAACTTGAAGTTATAAAAATTTAAATTATACCATTTAAATATATTATTTTTGTATATTATTTTAGAATTGATTATTTTTGGACAAAAATAATATAAAGAAAAAATAGTAATGTTTTTAATCTATTTTGGTATAGCAAAAATATCTGATAGTGAAATGTCCTTATACTATGGAAATATATTTTACACTCTATTGCAACTATTGAATTGTATGATTACATTGTTAATAGATTCAATGTCTTAAAAATGTTCCTGCTTCCTAAAAGTTCTGTGACATTATTCAGAAAAAGGGCATAACTGCCATTTTGTAGAGTTTCTGAGTACACGAGTACTTAGGCTCACACTTTCACTAATCTGATGCGTGAACACAGATGAACCTACAAGGGCTCAACCAGCTTTAGATCCTTCAAATTTAAAACTTCTAGTCAAAGTGCATATCAAACTCTATGATACAGGACTTGGATTCTTCAAGATTCATGTCACTAGGTTAGTGGAAAAATCAAGATTGAGATAACTTTCAATATCACTGATTATGACAAAATGACTACATTTTCTTTCTTCACTTCTCTCATCTCCCATTTTGTTTTATATATATATATATATATATATATAATGAGTTATTTGAGTTTACTTGACTGACCTACAAGAGTCGTCGCCATTTGATTCCTCCTCAGGTTACTCAACGAAGAAAAATTACTCATCCCTAATGCTCTGATGTTATTGACAGGGCAGATGGAAAACACATCCAATCAATAAATTAATCTAATCCTCAATCTTGATGATTTTTCATGACTTATCATGACCTCACATCATCAGTAGCTGGACCTTATTGATTCGTCCCACAGACAACTGCCAAGTCATCTTGGTTTACACATAGTCACTAACAATTTTGAAGAATTGGCATCTGTCACAGCTAACAGGATTTATTTCAAGTCCAACGGTATATGGCCTATATTGATTGATTAGCTCTGTGTCTTTCAGAGAAAAGCACTAGGAAACTACAAGTAGGTGATAGATGAATGAGTTGACAGATGTCAGAAAATAGATACATATAGATAGATGGCAGATAGATAATAAATAGACTGGTTGGCAAAATAGGTATAGAAGTATTAAAGGAGAGTTATTGGGATTGCCTTATACAATTACAGAAACTGAGAAATTGCAAGGAAATCAGAAGCAGAGTTTAGTTCACATTCAAAATATTCAGAACCAAGAAGTTGATAGAGTGGCTGTCAGTACCATACCAAAGAGCAGAAAGATCCAGAGGGTCCACTGAGAAAAGTCAAGAGATGAAAGGAGGAAAGGAGAGAGAAAGGGATGGAGGGAGAGGGAGAGACAGAGACAGAAATAGAGTCAGAGACAGCAATAGAAAGACCAGTTTTCCTCACTGAGTTTCAACTGATCAGAAATGTTTGCCTTCACTGAGTGACAGATGTGGAACCAGGACAGTGGTCCAGTGATACTCACTGTTTCCTAATTCAAGAGCCACTTTCTTTCAGCATATGAGCTCACATACAGTACCAAATGGGATTTTACAAGTTACTTGTACATTCTTTAATGTAGTCTGCTAGTTAGAAGCTGAGGAGCAGAGCTGGGAGACATGGGTTCCTATATGTTATATTAGTTAATAGTTTTCTTAGGCAATTCCAAAGATAATATAACGAGGTTTATTTTTGGCTATTTTATTTATTTATATTTCAAATGTTGTCCCTCTTCCTGATTGCCCCTCCACAAACTCCCATCCCATCCCTCCTCCCATTTACTTCTAAGAGAGTGCTCCTCACCCACCTACTCACTACTGCCTCACCGCTCTAGCATTGTCCTATGCTGGGGCATCAAGCCTTAACAGAACCAAGGACTTTCCCTCCCATTGGTATCAGATAAGGTCATCCTCTGCTACATTTGTAGCTGGAGCCCAGGACCCATCCTTGTATGCTCTTTGGTTGGTGGTTTAGTATCTGGGAGCTCTGGGGGTTCTGGTTGGTTGATATTGTTTTTCCTATGGGGTTGCAAACCCCTTCAGCTCCTTCAGTCCTTCCCCTAACTCTGCCATTGGGGTCCCTGGGCTCAGTCTGATGGAGGAAGATCAAAGTGTGGATGCTTCAAATCCTACTTAGAAGCTGTAACAAAATAACAAAGAAGCTTAATCAAAGGAAATAGCAGCTTCCACTCTGGCTCATTCCCCAGTCAGTGCACAAGGGGAAGGTCATCAAATATGTACAGTTGCATCCCACTGTACAGAACTAAAGCACCTGGCACTTGATGAACAAATGGACTATGTAGAGCATGAATTGCAAGAGTCAACTTCCCAACAGAAAGCACTTTAGAATATAAAACTCTTGTAATGTAACTGAGATTTGTTGCCATAAGTTTCTCACTATATAATCAAACAATAAAAATTCTAAATGGTGGAAGTTTGAACTTCCCACCAAATACATATATCCAATTCGCACTTTACATGGTTAAAACACAAACAATTTCATTTTTCAACTATTTACCTGTATAGCCAAGGAACTAGAAAGACCATAGTGGTACTGAATTCCCAACAATAAAAGTATCTTCAATTTTCTCCTTGCTTTAATAAAAGTGGATGAGAACAGCCTCTGACAAAGTCGCAACTCATTCCCATTCCCTAGCACTGAAATAGAGGAATCAGCCTAGGAGCAATGGGTTTGGCCAGCAAAGACCTGCGACCTTCACAGTAGAAAAGTTAACTTTTCCCATGTGATCTGCCAGATAAGTCCATTTTAATTGTCTCTGGTTGTGTCTGAAAACTTACATGTGTGTGGATTTTTGCTCTGAGCCAGACACCTCACCTCCTGGGTATTTCTCTTTCTTAGCTCTTTCATTGCTGTGAACACCCACAGTTCTTTATGGATTTATGCACTCAAGATGTTCTTCTTACTTCTCCCTTACATAGCTTAGTCTTTCAATTATTTTTGGTATATTTATCATCTCTATATATTTCAAATAATGCTTAAGATAATACTCTATTCAGGATGTTTCAACAACCTGCCAATTATATTTGACTCTGGAATTGAAAAGCTTTGTAAGTCTTCCTGATAATTCTAGGTGCACCTCTAAAATTCATCCTAAAACTTTGTATCCACAAACTATTGCTAAGTTTATATATTGCTTCACATTATCTGCCTTATAATTTTTTCTGTTATAAATGAAAAATGTGAATACAAAAACTCATATTTAAAATAGGCTATTGAATTTTTCTTAATGAAGAGTGATTATAATAAACAAATGCTTTCTATTCTTTGATGAAGCCTGTATAAAACACAAGGATTAATTTTAGAGCAATTATAATTACTAAAAATTGTTCCTTGTATTGAATAGATTTCTGCTGTACTTTCAACATTTCATATGATTCAAAGTTTTTAATGTCTCCTTTGAATCATTGTTTGTTTACCAGGATGAAAAAATATATATCAGTGAAACTGATAAGTATTCTATTCTTAACTGTTCTTATAACATGAATGAGTTTCATATTTTTTCACTTCAAATATTATCATTTTATTTTTATCAGTCTCTAAAGTGTTCTATGAGATATATGGAATCCTATGAATGAAAAATTGATACAATCTCATGGTACCACTCTAGACTTAGATTAGATTAGACGAGATACTAGAGTATCACCTGTAATCCCATTACAGAAATCCCATTTTGATTTATTACATAACCTTATAAACTGCATTTCAAATACTTCAAAAACTCAGATATATGTTAATACTTTCTTTCCTTCTTAATGCTATAGATAAGTTAGTTTTTAAAATATGTGTGTATATTAAAGATAGGAGCTAAAATTTTTCTTTATAACTTTTGGCAAATACTATCCCATCTACTTATTTTTCTCTACCAGTATTGACTCTTTATCTCAGATATAACTTGGTGATATTACAGACAAGGAAATCCTGCAAGGAAGAGGCACTGACTGGTGCCAGGTTTTGCTGAATGCAATACAGCCAGAAGGAAAAGAAGACATCCCTGTAGCTCTAATCAATGATCCTGATACTCAAATTTCTAATGATGTTAGCAGAGTTGATTTTTAAGATAAATATTTCAACTTCAGTTGAATTTTCTATTAATAAACTCTAGCTAGAGCAATTAGACAACGTAAGGAGGTCAAAGGGATACGAATTGAGAAGGAAGAAGTCAAACTATCACTATTTGCAGACGATATGATAGTATATTTAAGTGACCCAAAGAACTCCACCAGAGAACTCCTACAGCTAATAAACTTCAGCAAAGTGGCTGGATATAAAATCAACTCAAGCAAATCAGTAGCCTTCCTATACTCAAAGGGTAAGCAGGCTGAGAAAGAAATAAGAGAAATGATACCCTTCACGATAGCCACAAACCATATAAAGTATCTTGGTGTGACTCTAACCAAACAAGTGAAAGATCTGTATGACAAGAACTTCAAGTCTCTGAAGAAAGAAATTGAAGAAGGCCTCAGAAGATGGAAAAATATCCTATGCTCATGGACTGGCAGGATTAATATAGTAAAATGACCATCTTGACAGAAACAATACACAGATTCAATGCAATCCCCATCAAAATCCCAACTCAATTCTTCATGGAGTTAGAAAGAGCAATTCTCAAATTCATCTGGAATAATAGAAAACCCAGGACAACTAAAACTATTCTCAACAGTTAAAGAACTTTTTGGGGAATTAGTATCCTGTACCTCAAGCTCTACTACAGAGCAACAGTGTTAAAAACCGCATGGTATTGGTACAGTGACAGACATGTAAATCAATGGAACAGAATTGAAGACCCAGAAATGAATCCACACTCCTATGGTCACTTGATCTTTGACAAAGGAGCTAAAACCATCCAGTGGAAAAAAAGATAGCCTTTTCAACAAATGGTGCTGGTTCAACTGGAGGTCAGCATGAAGAAGAATGCAAATCGATCTATGCTTATCTCCTTGTACTAAGCTCAACTCCAAGTGGATCAAGGACCTCCATATAAAACCAGACACACTGAAACTAATAGAAAAGAAACTGGGGAAGAGCCCTGAGCACATGGGCACAGGGGAAAATTTCCTGAACAGAACACCAATAGCTTATGCTCTAAGATCAAGAATTGACAAATGGGACCTCATGAAATTACTGTAAGGCAAAGGACACTGTCAATCGGACAAAACAGCAGCCAACAAATTGGCAAAAGATTTTTACCAACCCTACTTCCGACAGAGGGCTAATATCCAATATATACAAAGAACTCAAGAAGTTAGACTCCAGAGAGCCAAATAACCCTATTAAAATATGGGGTACAGAGCTAAACAAAGAATTTTCACCTGAAGAATATCGAATGGCTGAGAAGCACATAAAGAAATGTTCAACAATCTCAGTCATTAGGGAAATGCAAATCAAAACAACCCTGAGATTCCATCTCACACCAGTCAAAATGGCTAAGATCAAAAACACAGGAGACAGCAGGTGTTGGCGAGGATGTGGGGAAAGAGGAACACTCCTCCATTCCTGTGGGATTGCAAGCTGGTACAACCAATCTGGAAAGCAATCTGGTGGTTCCTCAGAAAACTGGGAATGATACTCCGGAAGATCCTGTTATACCACTCCTGGGCATATACCCAGAACGCTCCTTGGCATGCAATAAGGACACTTGCTCCACCATGTTTATAACAGCCTTATTTATAATAGCCAGAAGCTGGAAAGAACCCAGATATTCCTCAACGGAGGAATGAATATAGAAGTGAGTTCCAGGACAGGCAGAGCTACACAGAGAAACCATCTCTTTAAAAACAGAGGGATGGATACAGAAGATGTGGTATATTTACACAATGGAATATTACTCTGCAATTAAAAACAATGAATTCATGAAATTCTTAGGCAAATGGTCAGTACTAGAAAATATCATCCTTAGTGGGGTAACCCAGTCACAAAAGAACACACATGGTATGCAGTCACCGAAAAGGGGATATTAACCCAGAAGCTCAGAATACCCAAGACACAATCACATATCTATTGATTTCCAAGAAGAAGGAAGAAGGGACCCCCTGGTCCTGGAAAAACTGGATGTAGCAGTATAGGGGAATACCAGGCCAGAGAAGCAGGAGGGGGTTGACTGGGGAACAGGGGGAGGGAAGAGGTCTTATAGGACTTTCGGAGAGGGGGAAACCAGGAAAGGGGAAATCAATTGGAATGTAAATAAAAAAATAGAGAAAATAAAAAAAATAAACTCTGGTTCTTTGACTGAGTATCAGACACAGAAACTAATAGCAATCTCTCTACCTTCAGTATATATAATAGTAATCATATAGCAACTAATTTGACCATTTTCAAATATGGTTATATAATTTAATGTGCTAAAATGTTATGTTATTTTAAACTAAAGAACTTCTCTAATAAAATTACATATGAAGTAGAAAAATACACGTGCATGCAAAATAATAATTTTCCTTTCCCTTTTGCTTTCTTTAAAAAGACTAAAAGAAATCTCATATCTCAAATTTAGAGAACAATATTTGACCACATAAAGTAACTTAATAAACACTCACTTGCTTTGTGAGATCTATGATAATTTGAAATATGAGAATTTTTTGATCCCTAAGCCCTTTTTCAAATGTAAGACCAAAACTGAAAAATTTAAAACTTTAACTCTTGCAGATACACTTTAAAATAAGTTCTTAATGTGTAGAAAGTATTTTCTTAATTTGTAACTTCATGAAGCTGTGTCAGATAATTCTGAGTTACAAGCTCAAGACCTTGGGAGCTGAGGGCATGCTTCTCTTGGGACCCAGCAGTTCCCATGATCTGAAACATTAAAACAAGAATTACAGAAGATAATCCATAACGCTGAAGCTCTTGGTTAACTATGAGAAAACTTCAGTCAGGTCTAACAAAAATGTTAATTTATGGGATTCTAGCACTGATGACATATATTATGAAACTAAGTTTGGCGAAAGCTACTTCATGAGTATTTGAGGTGCCATGACATTAGCCTGAAAGGTATGTCTCATGATAATGATAAACTGTAATTTTCTCCTCTGCCAAAAAAGAAGAGGAAGAAGAAGAAGAAGAAGAAGAAGAAGAAGAAGAAGAAGAAGAAGAAGAAGAAGAAGAAGAAGAAGAAGAAGAAGAAGAAGAAGAAGAAGAAGAAGAAGAAGTACAATCATGGCAAGTGGCAGAAGCCCAGCCATTACTGTATTCAGAAATTAAGAAAAAGGAAAACAAGATAATAATTGGTTTTATTTAAAAAAGTTTTTAGATTGTTAATAGAAAAGAAGAGGAATCAACTTAGCAATGAGAAATTAGAGATAAGAGTGGTAATAGTTTTCATATTACTATTTCCCTGCCAGAGCAGTTGTGATTGCATCCTACAAGATTCATATCTGGATACAAATGCTCATTAATGTCCATATCCCTGGCACACATAGTGCCTTCCAGCATTATGAAAACTAGCTGGTGTATACTGATTCTTCCCAGGTCAGAATCAAATCTGACCTTTTCCTGTTCAATGACTCCAATATGTGGTTCATTCAGAAACAGATTTTTATATTCAAATTCTAGGGATTATAGCCAAAAGTGATTGGAAGTCTATGAAACATCAATTGCCAAAAACTTCAAAAGAGGCAAAGAGAGGGAACCCGTCAATAGCACTGTTTTGTTGTTGCTGCTGCTACTTATTTTTTGTTTGATTTTTTTTAAGTTGTTGGAATTTTACCACTGCAGCTTTGTCATACTACTACAAGAAGATAGCTCTACTTTACCTGTGTGTGTGTGACTAATTTTACAGTAGTAAGTTGACAGATGACGGTTTTTTTTTTTTTTTTTCGAGACAGGGTTTCTCTGTGTAGCCCTGGCTGTCCTGGAACTCACTGTGTAGACCAGGCTGGCCTCGAACTCAGAAATCCTCCTGCCTCTGCCTCCCAAGTGCTGGGATTAAAGGCGTGCGCCACCACCGCCCGGCCAGATGACGTTTTAAAAAGGTTTTTCGTATTATTTATCCCTCCCACATTCATTTTTTACCCTTCCCTCTTATTTCCCATCCCAGTTCAACCCTTCCTGATACATTACTTGCATTTAATCAGAGTGCTCTATCTCCCTTCCCTTGAACACCTCTCTTTATGATGACTTGCTAATTTCCTGATATCTATGAGTACTCTAACATAAACACTGAATAACATATAAGGCACCATTAATCAATTAAGAGACTGTTTATAGACATGTTCTAGACCCTAGGGGACAAAATAATACTGTTATTCTGCTAAATAGATATAGCGTTAGACTGATTTCTAAGTACTTATTATATTCATGCATCCATGAATCTCTGAATCCTTAGAGCTGTTCCCATTTTCAAAGGATGATGAGCAACAGGGAGTCACACTGACCAAGGTACAGAGAATAAGAGACTTGGGAATATTCAGCATTAATTAGAACTTCATATCACACCCTCTTCTCCCAAATTCCACAAATCCTTACAAAAGATACAGCAGGGGGAAAAACATAATATCCAAATTGGTGTGTGATTTCAAGAAAATAATAACTTCTAAACACAGTGTGGCTGCAGCATGTATGAAAGTCACAGTGGTTGGAATGTCATGCAGAAGATATGTTCAATTACAAGGAAAACCAAATCCTTCATGAAGAAAGTGGGCAAAAAGTCACAGCCCTAGTATATGAAATATTGGTAATCAATTGTGCTAGAAAAGAAAACATAATTTTTCTTTAAGAATGTGGCATGAACTGCACTCACCCACACATCCCTTTTATTCTACATCCAACCCTTCTGCCTAGTCAGATACTCCATGTCCTTTCTCTGGATCGAGACATGGGTTTTTCAGATTTCATGTTTATGCATTCTTTCCAGGCTACTAGATCTACCTTCATCCAAGTTCCAGTGACCAACCTATTCTGGCCACTTTAACTCAAGCTGTCATTTAACTTAGCTTTTAGGGTTCTACAAGGACCTTCCTTAGCTATCACTAACCATATATACATGCATTGCCACATTCACCCTCTCCAGCCAGCTAGATTGCCCACATCCTTCTCCAGCTCCCAGCACAGTGAGTCTCCGTAACTGATGCTATCCATGCACCCTTCCCAACTCTCCAGGTCTAGCCTGGTCCCACATCAAGTGCTCTGCCATAATCTGGTCTATCCTGACTGCTCCATAACCAATGATTAGGCTCCTTCTAGGAAGCACCCTACCAACTCCCACACCAAGAACTTTCTTAGCATCTGTCCTTTACACACATCCATATCTAATCGCAAACTTCAGGCTTGTAGAGGAGGTAAATTCTGTATACCCTCCCAGCTTGTTACGTCTACCAGGATTCATTACATCCAAGCCATCTCCAACCTCTCAGCCCAACCCACCTGCACAGCATTTCTTCTCCCCCAACTTGCTCTAGCCACCTTAGACTTATAACTAACAAAAAGAAGTTCACATGCCCTGAGGCTTCTGGCCTGGAAATGATGGTAACCAAAGGTAATATGCAAGTTTCCAAAGGAAAAAAGCAACGAAAATTCCCATCCCATTATGACTATGAACAACATCAATGACAAACATAACAGGGAAAGCCTAAGGCTGCAGTGGCGGCACACATACTTGGTGATCACCAACATCTCTCTGATCAGACATAATCCACACTCAAGAGAGAAATTATATATGGTCCTGGGAACCTAGCCATCTATGCAGGGTAAGTGAAATCATGTATCATGAAAAAGAACCTACAACCAACCCTATTAAACCAGCATCAATACTAGATGCTCTGTATTTGTTCTTATATCCAACATACTCCCTAACAAAAATGTGTGATCATTTGTCCTTATAGCCACACAAAAGTGTGATTTTTACCTCTCATCAAGGAAACTTCTCTTTGCAACAGACAGAGACCACTTCAGAATACCATAACCAGGGTTGTGGAATCCAGTACCAGTGGGCTCAGGAAACATTGTACTTATTGGGCAGAAATTTATACGAGCAAGATGTTCAGCAGTTCGCTATGAGAGTGTATCTTCTAGTAATACAGAAGTTACATCCATAAAGTCCTAACCACATGACTTCCCAAATCTGAGCAGAACAAGGCTTAACATGAAAAACCAGACTGAAAAAAATCCAGGAGGCTTCAATCTTATAGAAGAAATTATAGGCAATTGAGGAAATCTATGGATATGAAAGGCAACGTTTCCTAGGGAAGAGCCCATCAATTAGTTTTCCCAGTGACAAAGAGCCAACCCTCTATTATAAATAGAGGTAGCATTGTACGATGGACTGAATGGTTTATATTTAGGAATATATATATATATATATATATATATATATAAAACAGTGAAAAAAGAGGAGCATATGGGAGGATTTGAAGGAGGGAAAGGGAAGGGAGTAATAAATTATTCCTAAAAAAAAATAAATATTAGAAGAGGGTTCATTGGTGGATCCCTGTGTGGGACTGAATTTTCCTTTAGTGTAAGGAAGGAAACAAAGGCTCAGTAGGAAAAACTCCGACATTTCTAAATCATACACATAGTTGTTTTCTTTGTTCTCAATGGAGAGTATTGTTCTCTGATGAGGAATAGGTTTTTAGAATAGTGCTTCAAGTATAAATTAAGTAACTTTTTTACTTTTAAATGATTTTTAATAATTGTAAAATATTCTATTATAACCTTAAACTAATTAGACTGGTTTAATGTAGATTTTAAAGTTTCTTTCTGCTGTTAGGAATCAGGATATGAACTTTACAAGCAATTCAGAGTGATTAAGATACTGCAGATATCATTGCTGTAAAGAAGCTCTGAGACCAGTGACAGATAAAATAGATCCATCCAAACATTTCCGGATGTATAAAACGGAGGTTACACCTAGGGTACCACAAGTGTTTCTTCTAAGCCTTGACAGAATCTCTCAGGCTAATTGTCTTGTTTATCATCATCCCTTCATGCTTACTGCATGACTTAACTGCATCTCAGGCATGTGCTATACATTTATTATTCAGACCCAGTTAATTTTTCTTGATTTTGTTAATGGGCATCTTCAGCTATGAGTCACTTCTTATCAGATTTTAAAATTGCTTTCCTTGGATAGAAATATTGTAGAATGAAAAAGAAAAACAACTACAACAACAACCCATCTTTTCAAAAAACGTAAAATTATTCAAGGAGACCCAAACTCAGAAGCACAGGAACACCATGTTCTCCTTCCTATGATGAACTTTTCCTATAATGTATAGGTATTCAACTAGTTGTGAATGTGAATAAACCTAAGTTTTTGAAAGGAGACCAACAGAGCATCCATCACATTAGCTGATGAACATTTGTCAAAAGGAAGCATTTAACAAGATGGAGTACAGGAATCTGGCATGGGGAGTTACCATTTCAAGAGGGAAATTAGGCTAATGGGGGGGGGATTTAGGAGAAAGGACAGTTACAAAAATCTCAAAGTGGCATCTAACATTCCGTGTATTGATTTAAAAAGAAGACGAAAATTAAAAAAAAATTCATACTAAAATGTTCCTTTTCATATAATTATCTGGTAGTTTTATTATTATAAGTATAAAACAGGTTTTATTATTTATTAATAATAATATTTTAATATTATTAATTTAATATTAATTATTAATAAAATAATTATTATTTATTAGTTTTATTATTATAAGTATAAAACAGGTGAAATTTTAAAAGAAATATTACCTTTGGTATCATTGTTTAAGGTTCCAGTTAAGGCCTGTTTTAGGTGGAGCTTCTATGGTCTTGATAAAACAGCATAAACCAAAGTATCCTGGAAAGGGAAGGCTTTATTTCTTCTTGCAAGTCTCAGGTCACATTCTATTATTAAGGGAAATGAGAACAAGAACTCATTATAGGAACCTGGAGGTGGGAACGTACAAAGAGGTCCTTCTTAATGGCTGGCTTCCACTCCATGGCTTGCTCTCCCTGCTTTGTGTATTTGTTTATTCACTTTACATTCTGATCAACGCCCCCCTCCCAGTCCTACCTTTACATATCCCTTCCTCCACTACCTCCTCTTGTTCTCCTTAGAGAAGGGCAAGGTCTTTATGGTTACCAACTCCACCTGACATATCAAGTCCCTTCAGGGCTAATCATATCCTCTCCACTGATCTCAGACAAGGTTGTCCAAGTAGGGGAAGGAGATCTAAAGCAGGCAACAGAGTCAGAAACAGCCCTCACTTCAATTGCTAGGGGACCCATGATGCTTGGGTCTTTGACAACCCGCAGTCTGACTTTACCTACCGTTGGGGGTTGGAGTGAGGTGGTGCAGAGTCAATGACACAGACTCTGGGGGCAGGCGAGAAATGCTGAAGCAAGCTCATCAGAACATTCCTGCAAGCTCCTTTAATACCCTCCATCTGCACCCCATTGGTCCCAAGAAAGCATCTCTTCTAAACAGCAGTTCCCAATTGGCTGACATTTTCTGCATGAGTAATCCTTGGTCTCTCAGGCAATCTTCAATTAGGTCCTCCTACAGGAGATGGCTTTGTGGCTGCACAGCTCCCAGTGTTTACATAGAATTGGCACCCCTGTTCTTGCTACAGACCCACATGAAGACCAAGTGGCACATGTGCAACAAATATATAGGGGGAAAGGGAGCTAGATCCAGTCAGTGCATAGTCTTTGGATAGTGGTTTAGTCTCTGTGAGTCCTCATGGGCCCAGGTAAATTGACTTTGTAGGTCTTGTGGTTGTCTTTGTCCCCTTTAGCTCCCTCAATCCTTCCCTCCCTCTTGCACAAGTCTCTGGGAGCTAAGCCTAATGTTTTCGACTGTGGGTCTCTGCATCTTTTTCCATAAGCTGTTGCATGAAGCTTCTCAGAAGACAGTTATGCTAGGATGCTGTCTGAAAGCAGAACACGGTATTATTAATGTTATGAAGGGTTGGCTCTTTCCCATGGAGTGGGTCTCGAGGTGGGCCATTCAGTTGGTTGGCCAATCCACAGTCTCAGCTCCAAATTTATCCCTGCATATCTTACAGGCAGGACAAATTTTGGGTTGAAGGTTTTGGGGATAGGTTGGTGTCTCCCTCCCTAAGCAGGAAGTCTCACTTCAGTTTTCACATCAGCAGCTATTAGGAGTCTCAGTATGGAAGTCACTCTCATAAACTTCCCAGAGCTCCCTTGCCCCAGGTCTTCATCTAGTCCCAGAGATGATGCCCCACCCTACAGATTTCTCTCCTAGTCCCAAAGATTCCCCCACCCTACAGATTTCTATTCTTTCTCCTGTCCACACCATCCTATTCTTCCTACACCTGATACCCACTAGCATTCCCCTCCCTATCCTTCTCCTAATCAAGTCACTCCCTCCATCTACCTCTGATGAGAAAGCATATTCAACAAACGGGAATGGTCTACTTAGAAGTCTGAATGTATAGGAATGCAAATAGATCCTTATTTATTAGCCTTCACAAAACTCAAAACCAGCTGTATCAAAGACCTTAACATAAAACCAGATACATTAAGTCTAATAGAAGACAGTGGGGAACTGCCTTAAACATATTTTCTAGGCAATAACTCTGTGAACTGAACACTAATAGATCAGTAAATAATAAATATTACCTCATAAAGCTAGAAGGTTTCTGAAATACAAGGGACACCATCAAGAGAACAGTACAGTCTATTAAATGGGAAAAGATCTTCACCAACCATACATCTCACAGAGGACTAATGTCCAAAATATATAAAGAACTTGAAAAATTAGACATCAATGAACCAAATAACCCAACATAAAAAAAATGGTTATATTAGTGGCTATGAATTGCTTAAAGAAATGTTCAAGGACTTTAGTTATCAGGGAAATTCAAATCAAAAGGACTCTGAGATTCCATCTTACAACCATTACAATGGCTAGGTGACTAAAAAAAAAGTGACAGCAGATACTGACGAGGATGTGGAGGAATGAACACTCCTCCATTGCTTGTGGGAGTCCAAAGATGTACAACCACTCTGGAAATCAACTATGTTTATAATTGTGTTATTCATAATAATCAGAAAGTAGAAAAATGTAGAAGTCCCTTATCTAAATAAAGAATGAAGAAAATATGGTACATTTATCCAATGAAATACTTCTAAGCTATTTTATTTCATTTTTAATTTTAAAATGTATTTATTTATATCCCAAATGCCCCTCACAGGTTTTCTCCTCCCATCCCTGCAACCTTTCTCCTCTGACACGGTGCACCCCACCCCCTCAATATCCCTCTACTCTATTGTATCATGTCTCTATAGGATTAGGCACATTCTCTCCCACTGAGGTCAGATGAGTCAGCCCTCTGCTACATATGTGTGAAAGGGACTTCGTCCAGCCCATGTATGATCTTTGGTTGGTAGCTCAGTATCTGGGAGCTTCCAGGAGCTCAGGTTACTTAACACTGTTGCGATTTAGATGTGGTTGCCAACTCTTTCAAGGCCTTCATTCCTTCCCCTAACTCTTTAATAGGAGTCCCCAACCTCTGTCCAACATTTGTCTGTGGATATCTGCATCTGTTTCAGTCAACTAAGGGATAAAACAGTTATGCTAAGCTCCTGTGTGAAATAATAATATACATAGCATCACTAATAGTGTCAGGGACTGTTGCCTACCCATGGGGTGGTCCTCCATTTGGGTCAATCACTGGTTGACCATTCCTTCAGTTTCTGCTCCATCTTTGTCCTTGCATTTCTTTTAGATAGGACCAATTTGGGGTCGAAAACTTTGTAGATGGGTCCCTCCACTGGGGATTCTATCTGGCTGCTGGAGGTGGTCTCTTCAGGTTCCATATCTTCAGTTATTAAAAACAAGGACATCATGGATTTTGCAGGCAAATGGATGAAACTAGGAGGTATCATCCTGAATAAGATAACATAGACCAAAAAGACATGCATGGTAGGTACTTACTTATATGTGGATATTAGTCAATAAAGTACACAATAACCATGTTAAAATCTACAGACCCAAAGAAGCTAAGTAACAAGAAGAACCCAAAGTAGGATTCTTGAATCTCACTTAGAAGGGGATATAAATTAGACATCAGGACCTTTTTTTTAATAGCACCAATGAACACCAACCGAAGTGTGGCATCAATCTCAGTGACTTGGGCCTTTGAACAATAATCTTTAATGAAGAAAACACACTTGCCAGCAGTCAGTCTGGTGGGACATTTTCTTTTCAGTTCCGGTTCCCTCTTCCTAAATGACACTAGCTTGTGTCAAATTGATATAAAACTGGTTAGCAGGAAGACAAGATTTCAGGAAATTTATCTCTTATCTCATCCTCCCTTTCCCTGTCAGAGACCTGAGATGTGGAAGGTGAGGAGATGAAATGCTAGGTTGTTGTGGAGGACTTAACAAGTGCACTTCACATCTAACTTAGAAATTTGCATTGAGACATATTATGTAAATGCCACTACTAACAAAAATTGGAATAAAAAGGATACAAATTTTCTTTTGCTCTTCCCTGCAATTTTATGTTATAAAACCTAAATGTATCCTCACTGTGGTTGTCCTTTTTATTATTTATCTTACACCACAGAATAACCTACACGTGAAACTATTGTTATTTCTATCATGAGCATGCTATTGTGCTGATATTGAAGAACTTTGTCATTGTCCTGGAAGTTTATGTGATACAAACTCTTTCAAATTCTTCACTATATAATACCTAGTCATATTTCATCTTCTTATATTCTTTGATAACCCAAGATGCTAAACACACATTCATACATAAATACTTATATAATTTGGTAATATCTTATTGCTCAATTGTAAAGAATTGAATGTTTGTTTGGCAAGTAGGATTTTACAACAGATGCTATGACAGATGCAGACAATTTTTTATCCTTAATGTCAAAATATAAATATGTATATTTATAGCATCCAGAGGAGCCCTGGGAGGCTAACATGATTATTCAGGTTGGAAACATTTTATTTTTTGTACTAACCTGATTTTAGTTCTATTCTTAATATCCAAAGAAGATTGTAATCAAAATATAATAAATTTTACAAGATATTGGCATGTCTTCCTTATTATATTATTGTATCTTATTTTATTGTTTTGTTGTCATTGTTGTTTTTGAAAACAGGGATTCTTTGTCCTTGAGTTCTGGACTAAAGATGTGTGCAACTATAGCCAGGGTTACTTATTATTTCTAATGACACATTTTTAAACATAAATTATAGAAGTTTCCCAAAGAATAACTGATTTAATTTCTTTTTTTTATTCTTTAATACTTTTTTACAGTCTAGAGTTCATCCTCCTCCTGGTCTGCCTTAAGACTGCTTCCCATCCCATACCTCTCCCACTCCAAGAGGATTTTCCCACCACCTATCCTACCAGACCTCCCTACTCCCTGGGGCCTCAAGTTTCTCAAGGGTTAGGTGCATAGTCTCTCACTGAGGCAAGACCAGAAAGCCCTCTGCTGTATATATCTTAGGGGCCTCCTATAAGCTGGGATTTGCTGTCTGGGTATTGACTGGCTCAGGTTCTGAGAGATCTCAGGGGTCCAGGTCAGTTAAGAATGCTGGTTTTCTTCAAGCTTTTCTCCAGTTCATTCACAGGGGTCCCCAGCTTCTGCCTATTGGTTGGGTGCTAGTGTCTGCATCTGATTCAACTGCTTGTTGGGTCTCCTAGAGGGCAGCCATGCTAGGCTCCTGTCTGTAAGCATACCACAGCATCAGTAACTATGTAGGGGGCAGGGCCTCCCCTTGAGCTGGATCCCAATTTGGACCTATCACTGGACCTCCTTTCTCTCATACTCTTCTCCATTTTTGTCCCTGCAGTTCCTTCAGACAGGAACAATTCTGGGTCAGAGCTATTGACTGTGGGATGGCAACCCCACCCCTCCACTTGATATCCTGTCCCTCTATTGGAGTTGGACTCTACAAGTTCTCTCTCCTTACTGTAGAGCATTTCATCCAAGGTCCTTCCCTTTGAGTCCTGAGAGTCTCTCACCTACCAGGACTCTAGTACACTCTAGAGGGTCCACCCACCTCCCATCTCCCTAGGTTGTCTGTTTCCATTCTTTCCGCTGAACCTCAAGGGCTTCACTCCTGTTTTCCTCCTAATACATGATCATGTTCCCCTCCCTGATCCCTCTCCTACCAAGGTCTCTCCCTCCTTCTGCCCCTCCCCACAGTGCATTTTCACTTAAATCAAATGATTACACTTCTTGAGTCACTTAACATCTAAGAGGCCTTCTTTTTACTGAAGAAGAAACAGTGAAGGAGTTATTCTGGGGGATGGGGGGTGAGGGTAGCTAGGAGGAATGGAGGAAGAGAGAGCAATCTTTTGTCAGGGTGTATTCTATAAGACAAGAATCTATTTTCTTTTTCCTTTTCTTTTTCTTTTTTTTAACCTCCTAGTTAACATTTTATTGTAGTGTTTCCTTTTAAAATTTAACCAAGACAAAACAAAACCAAACCAAAAGGAAACCAACCAAACAAACAAAAAAGACAAAACAAAAAAATATATAAATAAACCAAAGACAATAGCCCTGGGAAAAATGCATAATTTGTTTTAGTTGATGGCACAGAGATCCCTCTCTAAATGGTAGTTGTGCTCTTGGTTTCAGCAATAAGTGAAGGAAAAAAGATCTTGCCCTTTTGAAGTTTTGAGGGGAGGTGTGGGTGTCCCAGCTACTATGGTTGGATAGCATATGCTATCTCTGTAATGATTCAAGGTTGAAATGGTCTTCCAGTCACCATGGCATCCATCCACCTACTCCTAGCCTTAGTTCCAGATCTTGAGGAAGCTGTCCCAGGACCCTGTTGCCATAGCCATGCCATCATCAGTCACCCCCAAGCAGGTGACTAGGTTGTCGTGTCTAGCTAAGACACCTGCTCTGCCAGCTTCGAGTGCATCCAAGACATTATTACAATTGAAATCGTCATCGCCAGCAGGGAGGAGGCAGCCACTCTTGGAGAAGAAAACAGATGTGATACCACAGATAATATTGTCACAGGAGTAGGTCATGAGCTCCTGGTCTGCACGGAGTTCAAACAGCCTGCATGTGGCATCATCTGAACCAGTGGCAAAGGCATTGCCATTGGGAAAGAAACACGGCATTGACGTCAGACTCATGTTCCAGTCCCAGCCCTGCTGCCCTCACTGCCTGTGTGCCAGCCACCGCCACCACCATCACCACGACGCTGCACCCTTTGCAGTCCAACCCTCAGACACCTCCAGCCATCAAGATTCTGCTTTCAATAACTTCTTTGAATCTAGGAAATGTCTGAACTTGGACAAATATTTCAAAAATCCTTATTAGCTTGAAAACACATTTAATTAAAAATATTATTCTGCAGTCCTTAAGAGGTAAATTGAATAGTCACACACACACACACACACACACACACACACACACACACACACAAAACCCTCAAAATCCATATAAATAATTTTCAAGAAAAATAAATGGACTTGTATATGTATTCCCAATGTGGCTCTGAATTTATTATGAATAAGAAAAGCAGTCCTGTAGGGAATAAGACCCCATAGACATGCCTGGCATATCTTTTTAGTTTAGTATCAGTTAATGAGGTATTGTCTATGCTAGTTTTTAACGTTTTTCTTCTGTGTTCCAAAAAAATTTTAACTAGATGGTTTTAAAGTGGCATTTAGAAGTAAATGCACCATGTTGGGACTGCCATTATTTAGCTATTAAATCCTTTATGTAAAATTGAAATAATGGTTTTATTTTCATTCTTCTGTGGTAACCTCAATCAGTGTCTTTACATGATAATATTTCATGATTTTTCATATGAGTAAAGGCCTAGGAAGTACACTTGAGTGGGTTGGTAAAATTATATTTATTCTGCCCTAAGTATCATAGATAATTATCCAATCTTGAAGTTCTCCTAACCATTTCCTAAAATTTATCTTCTTACAGACTTAAAATCTGCAGTTTTATAATTAGTGAAGCTTCTTAGCTCTAGCAAAACTTTGCTTATTAGCATATTTAATGAAGTTAAATATTAAAAGAACATAGCAATTACTAAATTTTTTTTTAAAAAATAAAGATTTTCTTGTATGAGCTGGTGAGAATAAGTAAATTTCTAGGGCTAGAGATATTACCTCTGCAATCTCAGAGTGTGCTCATTTCACAGAAGCCTGAGGTTTGGTTTCCAAACCCGCTTGGTAGATAACAAGATCTGTCACCCTAGCTCCAGGAGATCTGATGCGCTCTCTGGCTTCGACAAGCATCAGGTATACATGTGGTGCATATATGCACATTCAGGCAAAACATGCATATGCATAAAATAAAACCTAAATAGTTTTTAAAGTAAGGGTATGTAATAAGATTTTATAAGAGAGGATACAGGAAAGGAGTTCATATCAGTCTAAATTTTTTAATTAAAATTTGAGTAAATACAATTTACTGTAATTTTTCAAAAATTTTCTCACCAGGCAGTAATCCCAGCACATGGGAGGCAGAGGCAGGTGGATTTCTGAGTTCAAGGCCAGCCTTGTCTACAGAGTGAGTTCCAGGACAGCCAGGGCTACACAGAGAAACCCTGTCTCAAAAAAACAAACAAACAAACAAACAAAAACAAAAACAACAACAACAAAAACAAAATCCTAAATATTTTCTCATTTAAAGTATTTACCTTCGTTCAGAAAAATTATTTTTTTGTTTATTTTGTTTTGTGAGATTTTTGTGTGTGTGTGTGCAAAAGGGGGAAAATAAAAACAATTCTTCAGTTAGGAAACTTAAACAAAAGATGAAGTTATAAAAAGAGGCTTCTTGGCCAGAGAAATTCCCTGTAAATCAAAGGACAACTACTTAATTGCTAATATCAGAATAAACCAAACATTTTGAAGCTGTACAACTCACCTAAAGACTACTCTGCATCAAACTTGTAAATCAGAGTTACTAAGTTTTGTGCTCAACTTTTTAACATATCCATACCCTTTCTTTAATAAACTGATCCTTTCTTGTTTAAAAAAAAAGTATTAGATAGAAAGGGACAAATACTAGCTATATGGAAAAATACTAAACATAGGATGGCCCATATCAAAATAGAAGAGACTAAACAATTTTCTAAAAGAATCACCCAGAAAATAATTACACCACAACTGAGAAAATAATACAGAAAAGGGGTTCTTTTGGCTAAAAACATAAATATAAATGACTGGAGATATTTATCTGAAAATAAATTAAAACCTGGAAGAGGTGCCAGAAGAGGTGAAAGCCATGAGGATATCTGCTGCCTGCCTGTTTCCTGAACTACTCAATGCAGGGACCTACCTGCCCCTGAAGGTTGGAGTTGAGGGGGCACAGGTGAGAAACACCACAGCAAGTTCATCTGAACACTGCTACAAGCTGCTGTAATACCCTCCACTTGTGCCCTATTGGTCCCAAGAAAGCATCTCTTCTAAACAGAAGTTCCTGCTTGGTCTACACCAGTAGTCCTTGGTTTCTCAGGCAGTCCTCAATTAGGTCCTCCTGCAGGAGATGCTTTTGCAGCTGTGTGACCCGTGGACACTTACATAAAGGTGGCCCTGCTGTTCCTTTACAGGTATCTTAAGAGAGAATCCCTAAAATCACATAATATGATGGTCTTTTAATATGTGAATTGGGAAGTCTCATACAGATAAGAAGATGAAAGACTGGATGTAGGGGAACGCCAGGACAGAGTAACGAGAGGGGGTTGAATGTAGAAAAGAGGGAGGGAAGGGGGCTTATGGGACTTTCGGGGAGGGAGGAAACGGGAAAGGGGAAGTGATTTGGAATGTAAATTAAAAAAATAAAATAAAAAAAAAGAAGATGAATGATAATCTATAGGATTTTCTGAAGAGAAAGGCAAATGCAGACACAGAAACAATGAATGTGGGTCTTAAAGGAGCTAGTAAATTAAGGAAAATTGTCATGGCATTTCAACCTGTGTCAAAATAAGTTCCAAATCAATACCTCCTTTGCAAATTTTGTATGGAGATCCCAATGAAGACATAAGCAGAGAAGTGGTGAAATGAAAGGGGAAAAATGAAAAAAATTTCACAATCAAGTTGACTCTATGAGAAACTAGAACTTAATCTCACTGGGTATCAGGTATACTCAGTTTCTTCTAGACATTTTAGGAAATAATAGAAAATCAACTACTGTCTTAAATTATGCAAGCATCTAGGAAATAAGGCATACTTCTGAACCCCTGATAAGGCAAAAATACACAAATGAATAGTTATATCATAGTTTTATTATATCATAGTATATGGCACAGTAGAATTTAATTAAAATACTATGTAATAATTATAATCACATTATATATAAGACATGTTATAATTAATAAATAATTAAGTTCATTTAATCATTCCCTCTGTACAAACAAGAAGACTATTCATGATCTTAGAAGAACTTGGTCTTATGTAGAATTTGACTTTGAGGGAAGGTCTATGTCTAAAGGCTGAGGTACCTTACTTTGTTATTAATGACTACATTTGCTTTATTTTTACCCATATACTTTCATTACTTATAGTTATTATGAAATTCTTATATACTCTTTCTTTAAAACTAGACACATTTTGGCTCAATAAAAGGTGATAAGCATTCTTCTTACTCAGCTTCTTCCTGTATCACACAGGAAGAAAAAAAAGCATAAGAGGTTGTTGTCATCTTTTGTTGTCATCTTTCTCTTCTTCACTTTATTCTTTTCTCCCTTCTCCTCTCCTTCTCCTATTTCTCTTCCTCATCCTAATCTTCCTTCCTCTTTCTCCCTCTCCTTTTTCCTTTTTCTCCTCCTTCTCCTCTTCCTCCTGCTCCTTCTCTTTTCTTCTTCCTTCTCCTTCCTCCTATTTCTTGCCCCTCTTCCTGATCTCTTCTTTCTGTTTCTTAACTATTCCTGACCCGTCAAAATCTCTCTCTCTCTCTCTCTCTCTCTCTCTCTCTCTCTCTCTCTCTCTCTCTCTCTCTCTCTCTCTCTCTCTCATCCTCCTTACAGATGTGTAACTGAAGCTTGGTTTAATTGAGATCCTATGGGTGGATCTAATTTTGATCCCCACCCAAACATCCTGACCTTTGAACACCATAGTAAAGACTTCAATTTTTAAGACTTTTATAAATATAACTTTATGTGTCATATATTAAACTCGATGCTTTATAAATAATGTAATATATTATACCTGAGTTTAATTATGTTGCTGTTGGATAAAGTTCACATAGAGAAATGGCAATACTTTCCCATTCATCTTAGTCCAATAAAAATTGGCAGAAGTAAGGTTGTACAGAATATCTCAAACTAGTTGGATGAAAAATAACCTTAACAAAATGTGTTTTAAAAGTGAAATAAAATTTATAAAAAAAAATCAGAGGAGACCCATAGAAATTTGATCAGAGAGTGAGAGAGATTATAGATCAATATGTCATAATATTTTCATATTTTTGCAAGTTCTTCCATTTTTATTTAATAGTCCATATGACCTCTTTCTGTTTCCCCAAAACATTCTTCTGTGATACGTTTTTCATTCCCTTACACAGAATATAATGAGATACAATTTTAACAATGCTATCCTATTGTAATGTGAGATCTTGGCGTCTACCACAGCAAACTCAACACACACAGACTACACTCTTCCTCAGTGTTCTGGTTCCATTATAGCAAAGTACCATGATCACAGTCAAGTTGAGCTTTATAACCTAGTGGAGTGGATAAATCCTTTGAAGTCATATGTAATTGTAGATAATAGACAATCTGTCAAAACTTTCACTATCAGATATAATGGTTCATTGATAATGGAAACACTCTCTACATGTAAATAGATGTTTTACATGGAAAACAATGCAGAAGCTAAAGTTTTCTCTCTGCAAGATAATGAGCTCTGATTGTAATTCATAACATGATGACAAGAAGTCATCATTTATGCCGTTTATGCATTGTTCTTAATTTCACTTAATAAGCAGTTAAATTTCAATGATACTTTGAAGGAAACTTTTTCCTGCAATTTTCAATGTGAGGAGATATGAGTCTGTAATACCTCATGTTTAATAAGAGGAATATAATTATAAAGCTGTTTGTCATAAATTACCATTATTTTTTAACAAAACACAGTTTTTCGTTTAATTTACATAAGTAATTTTCTGACTCCAAAGAATTTAAACTGGTTTACCTCTGATGTAGGGAAATGCTAACAGCAAGGGATCTTAATGCCAAAGTAACAGTCACTAAAGACAGAAGCAAGGGCAATGGCAGCCCTTAAATAAGGCCAATCACAGGACACAGCATCTCTGTGTCTTTACTATGGCCCTCTGCTTATAAATCAGGAGAGGTACTATTAAAAATTTCACTCAGATCAATTTGAGAAATAGAAGAAACTATAAAGTAGAACTAGAAACAAAAAGAAGGAAAGCTAAATGGTAGAGAAAAGAAGGAAGCACATTAAATTTAAAACAAGAGGAAATAAGACATAGACACAATAATATTATATACAATATGTCTCTCCAAAAATTTCATACAGGATAAGCCATAGATGATATTTCTTTCTTGATATGTTTATTTTGCTTTACATAATGAGCCACGGTTCCATTTATTTTGCAAATAGTATAACTTCATTCTTATTAAGGGCTGAATACTCTCCATTTGTATCATATTTTTCTCCCCCATTCATTTGTTGCTGGGCATATAGCTTGATTTAATTACTTGTTTAGCATGAGTAATACCACTATAAACATGGCTATATAGATATAAGGCATAGTAGTAGTGAATTTGGATTAGTATGAAATAGTATAGGGGCTCTTTCCAGGACAATACCATTATTGAGAATTAGGTAGGGTTTTGCACAGTATCATGCCTAGATATGCAGCTACTGTTAATGTTAACTCAATGATATTCTAGTGTATGGAATGGCTACATGTCTAACTACATAGTATAGAGAAATTGGACCTTAGGGGGAAGAAAGAAATATTCTGGTACCTAAGGCTCAAGAAACAGTCTGAAAAAGAGGAAGAAAGACCATAAGAACAATAATATCAGGAAGTCTGCATATGATTGGGTCTCCTAGTCATATCAAAAGCTCTAGCTATATGTTTCATCAAGAGGACTGCAGAAATGTGAACTGTCAAAGGATGAGACCAATACATGTTCCAAACTAGACCAAGACAAGTTTGTGAGGTCTCAAACCTTCACAAAGAATTATAGACAACTAAAGAAACCTGAGACTAGAAAGTTGACCTTCCTCAGTGAAGAACACACCAATTAGTTGTTCAATTCCAAACACTGATCCCTGCAAACATATATATCCATGTAACATTATATGGGCTGAAAAGGTTAAATATAGCAGCATTTATGTATATAGGCCTGAAATAAGTTAGTTTAAAAATAAAAGAAGTCATAAATTCAGAGAGAGAGAGAGAGAATGAAAATGGGAGCTTTTGGAAGGAGAGAAGAGAAGGGAAAAAGTAAAAAAAGAAAAACAAAAAGAAAAGAAAAACCTGCCTAAGAATTAGAAAAGATAGGAAAAACAATAAGGAAAATAGGTATAGATTCCCTAACAGTTCTATTTCCATTTCCACAAACTGTCTGGTGAAAATCATTTGGGCTAAAAAACAAGGGAAATGAGTACACCCAGAAACCTTATAAAACATTCAGTCCTGAAGTTCAAATACAGCTTTATATTACACAGAAGCTATAAGCTTGCCTCATAAAAACTTTTAGTTTTAAAAAAATATTTCCATATTTCACACTTTGTCCTTTCCAAATTCTGGCCTTTTGTTTTTTCCTAGACAGTTAGCTCTTAGCCTGTCTAAAAGAATGGCCACAATGTTAACCAGCTCCATTCATAGCTTGCTCTTTATTACAACACACAGTTGAGTGAGTCCTGAAATGAGTAGTTTAATGAAAAGTTGGAGGACTGAGGTGAGCATCATCAAAATAGAGGATATATGGCTCCTTGATAGACCAGAAAGGGACTCCAGGTACACAGAGATATCCCGAGTATAAAATCACTTGGGACACAGCCAGCTTGGGTTCCACTTGCTCCCAAGAGCAGGGCAGCTCTGTGGTCATCTGGGTGCCAGTTCTGCTGTGGGACATCTACACTGCAGGGTGACCCACGCCTGGAGAGAGTGCAGCAGACGTCATCCAGGGGTGTGGAAATAGCCTTGCAGGCTCACAGTAGGTTCAAGCACCAGGCAGTGACAGCAGGCCTGAAAACGCCAGAGATAACCAGTGGCAAAAGGCAAACATAAGAACATTACTAACAGAAATCAAGGCAATATGGCACCATCCGAACCCAGCTCTCCAACAGCAGCTAGCCCTGAACCCCAACACACCAGAAAGGCAAGATCTGGATTTAAAATCACATCTCATAATGATATTAGAGGATGTCAAGAAGGACATAAATAAATCTCTTAAAGAAGTAGAGGAGAACATTAGTCAACAGGTAGAAGCCTTTAAAAAGGAAACACAAAAATCACTTAAAAAATTTCAGGAGAATATAGGTCAACAGATAGAAGCCCATGAAAAAGGAAAACAAAAATCGCTTAAAGAAATACAGGACAACTTGGGTGAGCAGGCAGAAGTCCTGAAAGAGGAAACATAAAATATCTTCAAGAATTACAGGAAAACACACACACACACAAAAAAAAAAAAAAAAAAAAACAAGTGAAGGAACTGAGCAAGTCCATCCAGAACCTAACAAAGGAAGTAGAAACAACTAAGAAATCACAAAGGGAGACAACTTTGGAGATAGAAAACCTTGAGAAGAAATTAGGGGTCATAGATGCAAACATCAACAATAGAATACAAGAAATGGAAGAAAGAATTTCAGATGCTGAAGATACCATAGAAAGGATTGACTCAACAGTCAAAGAAAATGCAAAATGCAAAAACATGTAACCCAAAACATCCAGGAAATCCAGGACACAATGAGAAGACCCAACCTAAGGATTATATGTATAGATGAGAGTGAAGATTTGCAACTTAAAGAGTCAGTAAATATCTTCAACAAAATTATGGAAGAAAACTTCCCTAACCTAAAGAGAGAGATGCCCATGAATATGCAAGAAGCCTTCAGAACTCCAAACAGACTGGACCAGAACAGAAATACCTCCTGTCACATAATAATCAAAACACCAAATATACTAAACAAAGAAAGAATATTAAAAGCAGTAAGAGAAAAAGACCAAGTAACGTATAAAGGAAGATCTATCCGATTTACATCAAACTTCTCACCAGAGACTATGAAAGCTAGAAGATCCTGGGCAGATCTCATACAGAATCTAAGAGAACACAAATGCCAGCTCAGACTACTATACCCAGCAAAACTCTCAGTCACCATAGATGGAGAGACCAAGACATTCCTTGATAAAACCAAATTTACACAATATCTTTCCACAAACCCAGCCCTGCAAAGGATAATAGGTGGAAATTGCAAATACAAAGAGGGAAACTACACCCTGGAAAAAGCAAGATAGTAATCGTCTTTCATCAAACCCAAAAGAAGATAACCACTCAAACGTAAAAATAACATCAAAAATAACAGGAAGCAATAATCACTATTCCTTAATATCTCTTTACATCAATGGTCTCAATTCCCCAATAAAAAGACATAGACTAACAGACTGGATAAGTAAACAGGACCCAGCATTTTGCTGGGTACAGGAAACGCACCTCAGTGTCAAAGACAAACACTACCTCAGAGTAAAAGGTTGGAAAACAACTTTACAAGCAAATGGTCCCAGGAAAAAAGCTGGAGTAGACATCCTAATATCAGATAAAATTGACTTTCAACCTAAAGTCATCAAAAAGACACAGAAGGACACTACGTACTGGTCAAAGGAAAAATTCACCAAAGAGAACTCTCAATTCTGAACTTCTATGCTCCAAATCCAAAGAAACTTTACTAAAGCTTAAAGCACACATTGCACCTCACACAATAATTATGGGTGACCTTAACACTCCACTCTGCAATGGACCGATCAGGAAAACAGAAACTAAAGAGGAACACAGTGAAACTAATTGAAGCTTTGGAGCAAATGGATTTAACACACACACACACACACACACACACACACACACACACACACACATATATATATATATATATATATATATATATATATATATAAAACATTTCATCCTAAATCAAAAGAATACAACTTCTTAGCAAACTCAGGGCTGAAATCAATCAAGTAGAAACAAATAAAACCATACAAAGAATCAACAAAACGGGGAGTTGGTTCTTTGAGAAAATCAACAAGATAGATAAGCCCTTAGCCAGACTAACCAGAGGGCACAGAGAGAGTATCCAAATTAATAAAATCAGAAATGAAAAGGGAGAGATAACAACAGAAACTTCTTAGCACCTCATGGTACCTTCTCCAAAATCAAGCATATAATTGTTCCCAAAACAGACCTCAACAGATATAAGGAGATCAAACTAATGCCATGCCTCCTATCAGATCACTATGGAGTATGGGAGGTCTTCTATAGCAATAAAAACAACAGAAAGCCCACATACACATGGAAGCTAAACAATGATCTACTCAATGATACCTTGGTCAAGGAAGAAATAAAGAAAGAAATCAAAGACTTTTTAAAATTTAATGAAAACAAAGGTACAACATACCCTAATTTATGGGACACAATGAAAGCGGTGCTAAGAGGAAAACTCATAGGCCTAAGTGCCCCCAAAAGGAAACTGGAGAGAGTATATACTAGCAGCTTAACTTCATACCAGAAAACCCTTGACAAAAAAGAAGCAAATATACCATAGAGGAGTAGAAGGCAGGAAATCATCAAACTGAGGGCTGAAATCAATCAAGCAGAAACAAATAGAACCATACAAAGAATCAACAAAACTAGCAGTTGTTTTTTTGAGAAAATACACAAGATAGATAACCAGATACATAGATAACCTTACCCAGTCAAACCAGAGGGCACAGAGACAGTATCCAAATTAACAAAATCAGGAAGGAAAAGGGAAATATAACAACAGAAACTGATGAAATTCAAAAAATCATCAGATCCTAATACAAAAGTCTATATTCAACACAACTGGAAAATCTGGAAAAATGGACAATTTCCTAGACAGATACCAAATACCAAAATTAAATCAGGATCAAATAGACCATCTAAACAGTCCCACAACCCCCAAAGAAATAGAAGTGTTCATTGAAAGTCTTCCAACCAAAAACAGCACAGGACCAGATGGCTTTAGTGCAGAATTCTATCAGACCTTCAAAGAAGACCTTACACCAATACTCTTCAAACTATTCCACAAAATAGATACAGAAGGAATACTACCCAACTTGTTCTATGAAGCCACAATTACGCTGATACCAAAATCACACAGAGATCCAAGAGAAAAAGGGAATTTCAGACCAATTTCTCTTATGAATATCGATGCAAAAATATACATTAAAATACTTGCCAACCGAATCAAAGAACACATCAAAATGATCATTCACCATGATCAAGTAGGCCTCATCCCAGGGATGCAGGAACGGTTCAATATAAGGAAGTCCATCAATTTAATCCACTACATAAACAATCTCAAAGAAAAAAACCACACGGTCATTTCATTAGATGCTGAAAAACCATTTGACAAAATTCAGCATCCTTTCATGTTAAAAGTCTTGGAAAGTTCAGGAAATCAAGGCCAATATCCAAACATAGTAAAAGAAATTTACAAAAAACTGGTAGCCAACATCAAACTAAATGGAGAGAAACTTGAAGCAATCCCATTAATCAGGGCTAAAAAAGGCGGCCTTCTCTCTCCATATCTTCTCAATATAGTACTTGAAGTTCTAGCTAGAGCAATTAGATAACATCTGTATGACAGGAACTTCAGTCTCTGAAGAAAGAAATGGAAAAAGACCTCAGAAGATGGAAAAACCTTCCATGTTCATGGATTGGCAGGATTAATATAGAAAAATGGCCACCTTGCCAAAAGCAATCTACAGATTCAATGCAATCCCCATCAAAACCCCAACTCAATTCTTCATAGAGTTAGAAAGAGCAATTCAAAAATTCATCTGGAATAACAGAAAACCCAGGATAGCTATAACTATTCTCAAGAGTAAAAGAATCTCTGGGGGATTCAGTATCCCGGACCTCAAGCTGTACTACAGAGCAATAGTGTTAAAAGCCGCATGGTATTGGTACAGTGACAGGCATGTAGATCAATGGAACAGAATTGAAGACCCAGAAATGAATCCACACTCCTATGGTCACTTGATCTTTGACAAAGGAGCTAAAACCATCCAGTGGAAAAAAGATAGCCTTTTCAACAAATGGTGCTGGCTCAACTGGAGGTCAACATGCAGAAGAATGCAAATTGACCCATTCTTTTTTTTTTAATTTATTTTTTATTTATTTTTTATTATTTATTTTATTTTATTTTTTTAATTTACATTCCAAATCACTTCCCATTTCCCGTTTCCTCCCTCCCCGAAAGTCCCATAAGCCCCCTTCCCTCCCTCTTTTCTCCATTCAACCCCCTCTCGTTTCTCTGTCCTGGCATTCCCCTACATCCAGTCTTTCCAGGACCAGGGGTCTCTCCTTGCATCTTCTTAGAAATCTATTGATATGCGAATTGTGTCTAGGGTATTCCGAGATTCTGGGTCAATATCCCCTTATCAGTGACTGCATACCATGTGTGTTCTTTTGTGATTGGGTTACCTCACTAAGGATGATATTTTCAAGATCTGACCATTTGCCTAGGAATTTCGTGAATTCATTGTTTTAAATTGCAGAGTAGTATTCCATTGTGTAGCTATACCACATCTTCTGAATCCATTCCTCCATTGAGGGACATCTGGGTTCTTTCCAGCTTCTGGCTATTATAAATAAGGCTGCTATGAATATAGTGGAGCATGTGTCCTTATTGCAAGCAGGTAAAGCCTCTGGGTATATGCCCAGGAGTGGTATAGCCGGATCCTCCTGGAGTGTCATGCCCAGTTTTCTGAGGAACCGCCAGAATGCTTTCCAGAGTGGTTGTACCAGCTTGCAATTCCACCAGCAGTGGAGGAGTGTTCCTCTTTCTCCACATCCTTGCCAACAACTGCTGTCTCCTGTGCCATTCTTATCTCCTTGCACTAAGCTCAATTCCAAGTGGATCAAGGACCTCCACATAAAACCAGACACACTGAAACTAATAGAAAGGAAACTAGGGAAGAACCTTGAACATATGGGCACAGGGGAGAATTTCCTGAATAGAATTCCAATAGATTATGCTCTAAGATCAAGAATTGACAAATGGGACCTCATTAAATTACAAAGTTTTTGCAAGGCAAAAGACACTGCCAAAAAGACAAAGCGGCAACCACCTAACTGGGAAATGATCTTTACCAACCCTACATCCGACAGAGGGCTAATAGCCAATATATACAAAGAACTCAAGAAGTTAAACTCCAGAGAGGCAAGTAACCCTATTAAAAAATGGGGTACAGAGCTAAACAAAGAGTTCTCACCTGAAGAATATCTAATGGCTGAGAAGCACCTAAAGAGATGTTCATCATCCTTAGTCATTAGGGAAATGCAAATCAAAACAACCCTGAGATTCCATCTCACACCAGTCAGAATGGCTAAGATCAAAAACACAAGAGACAGCAGTTGTTGGCGAGGATGTGGAGAAAGAGGAACACTCCTCCACTGCTGGTCGAATTGCAAGCTAGTACAACCACTCTGGAAAGCAGTGTGGCTGTTCCTCAGAAAACTGGGCATGACACTCCCGGAGGATCCGGCTATACCATTCCTGGGCATATACCCAGAGGCTTTACCTGCATGCAATTAGGACACATGCTCCACTATGTTCATAGCAGCCTTATTTATAATAGCCAGAAGCTGGAAAGAACCCAGATGTCCCTCAACGGAGGAACGGATTCAGAAGATGTGGTATATTTACACAATGGAATACTACTCTGCAATTAAAAACAATGAATTCACGAAATTCCTAGGCAAATGGTCAGAACTTGAAAATATCATCCTTATTGAGGTAACCCAATCACAAAAGAACACACATGGTATGCAGTCACTGATAAGGTGATATTAACCCAGAATCTCGGAATACCCTAGACACAATTCGCATATCAATAGATTTCTAAGAAGATGGAAGGAGAGACCCCTGGTCCTGGAAAGACTGGATGTAGTGGAACACCAGGACAGAGAAGCGAGAGTGGTTTGAATGGGGGAAAGAGGGAGGGAAGGGGGCTTATGGGACTTTCAGGGAGGGAGGAAACGGGAAAGGGGTAATGATTTTGAATGTAAATAAAAAAAACTTAGAAAAAAATAAAGAGGTCCTAGGGATACAAATTGGAAAGGATGAAGTCAAACTATCACTATTTGCAGATGATATTACAGTATACTTAAGTCACCCACAGAATTCCACCAGAGAAGTCCTATAGCTGATAAACAACTTCAGCAAAGTGGCCAGATATAAAATCAACTCAAGCAAATCAGTAGCATTCCTATATTCAAAGGATAAGCAAGTTGAGAAAGAAATTAGGGAAATGACACCCTTCACAATAGCCACAAACTATGTAAAGTATCTTGGTGTGACTCTAACAAACAAGTGAAAGATCTGTATGACAAGAACTTCAAGTCACTTAAGAAGGAAATTAAAGAAGGCCTCAGAAGATGGAAAAATCTTTCATGCTCATGGATTGGCAGGATTAATATAGTAAAAATAACCATCTTGCCTAAAGCAATCTACAGATTCAATGCAATCCCCATCAAAATCCCAACTCAATTCTTCATAGAGTTAGAAAGAGCAATTCAAAAATTCATCTGGAATAACAGAAAACCCAGGATAGCTAAAACTATTCTCAAGAGTAAAAGATCTTCTGGGGAAACCAGTATCCCCGACCTCAAGCAGTACTACAGAGAAATAGTGTTAAAACTGCATGGTATTGGTACAGTGACAGGCTTGTAGATCAATGGAATAGAATTGAAGATCCAGAAATGAACCCATACTCCTATGGTCACTTGATCTTTGACAAAGGAACTAAAACCATCCAGTGGAAAAAAGATAGCCTTTTCAACAAATGGTGCTGGCTCAACTGGAGGTCAACATGCAGAAGAACGCAAATCAAACCATTCTTTTCTCCTTGTACTAAGCTCAAGGCCAAGTGGATCAAGGACCTCCACATAAAATCAGACACACTGAAACTAATAGAAAAGAAACTGGGGAAGAACCTTGAACACATGGGCACAGGGTAAAATTTCCTGAACAGAACACCAATAGCTTAGGCTCTAAGATAAAGAATTGACAAAAGGGACTTCATAAAATTACAAAGTTTCTGTAAGGCAAAGGACACTGTCAATCTGACAAAACGGCAGACATAAATTGGGAAAAAGATCTTTACCAACTCTTTATCCAACAGAGGGCTAATATCCAATATATACAAAGAATTCAAGAAATTAGACTCCAGAGAGCCAAATAACCCTATTAAAAAATGGGGTACAGCACTAAACAAAGAATTTTCACCTGAAGAATATTGAATGACTGAGAAACACCTAAAGAAATGTTCAACACCCTTATTCTTTAGGGACATGCAAATCAAAAGAACACTGAGATTTCACCTCACACCAGTCAGAATGGTCAAGAACAAAGACTCAGGAGATAGAAGGTGTTGGCGAGGATTTGGAGAAAGAGGAACACTCCTCCAATGCTGACAGGATTGCAAGCTGTTACAACCACTCTGGAAATCAGTTTGTTAGATTCTCAGAAAACTGGGCATGACACTTCTGGAGGACCCAATTATACCACTCCTGGGCATATACCCAGAGTCCTCCCGGCATGCAATAAGGACACATTCATAGCAGCCTTATTTATAATAGCCAGAAGCTGGAATGATTCCAGATGTCCTTCAATGGAGGAATGGGTTCAGAAGATGTATTATATTTACACAATGGAATACTACTCTGCAATTAAAAACAATGAATTCCTGACATTCTGAGGCAAATGGTCAGAAAAGGAAAATATCATCCTTAATGAGGTAACCCAGTCACAAAAGAACTCACATGGTATGCAGTCACTGATAAGTAGATATTAATCCAGAAGCTTGGATTGCCCAAGATACAATTCACATATTAATTGATTCCCAAGAAGTAGGAAAGAGAGGCCCCTGGTCCTGGAAAGACTGGGTGTAGCAGTGTAGGGGAATACCAGGACAGAGAAGTGGGAGGGGGTTGACTGGGGAACAGGGGGAGGGAAGAGGGCTTATGGAACTTTCGGCAAGGGGGTACACAGAAAGGGGAAATCATTTGGAATTTAAATAAAGAATATAGAAAATAATAAAAAAGAAAAGAAAAAAAGAAAGAAAAGGGAAGGAATAAAATGATTCTGCTCCAAGTGACTACAGCTTAGCAGGGAGGAGGGAAATCTGTGTGGAAATGCCTCATGTTGCGCATCTACAAGGAGATCACAAGAAACACCAGTAGAGACAAGGCCTAAGGATCCATCTGAACCATAATGTCAACTTAACTGAGAGTGGAGCCAAGAAGGAAGGAAGAGTTTAGTCCACATTATGGATCCAGGGATCTGTCTTTACATCCTGGTTATGGCAATTACCTCGGTGTCATAAGGACATTTATCTGAAACTATTTTCCCTCCATTTCTTGTACCTTCGGTGGAATGATACACACACCACAGAGGCTGTTTGTATTGTTTCTAGTTTTAATCAGTAAAATACATGGTCATGTTTTTGCAAAAAAAAAAAAATAGAGGATATAGTCTCATCTCTACCATTCTTCGAGATATTTTTTTCTTAACATCATTGTTAATGTTTCATAATTTACCTGACTAATATACAATAGAAACAGAAGCATAGTAGAAAGGAAACCTATCTTTGCATGCTGAGGTGAAGGCTGGTCTTGAAAGGTCACTAGAAAACCTGAGGCAATATCAGTCCATGGTCAAGGGATCACGATAGATGGTTAAGCAGCCACAGAAGACTTAGCTTCACCTATGTTTCATAGTCTAAGAATTGGTATAAACAGAACATCTGACTACTATTATCTGATTATGAGGCTCCTAACATTGGTCAGGTGCCTATAAGTCAAGAAATAGTCTATTCTGGAAAGGGTGCTTTGTCACCTTGCCATAAGAAGAGGGAACAGAAGTGAGTGAGTGCAAAATGAATAAGCAAAGTAAATACAAGTCAAGTGTAAAGATAAAAATCTTAAACTATGACCAATATAGGGTCACACAAATAAGCACATACATACATATAAACCTTTACAGAAAAGTCAGCTATTGGGACAGGGAAAAGCACAGATACCAAATCCCATAGAGAATCATGTCTTTTATGTAAAATAGTGCAAGATTTACATACTATCTATGCATAACTTCTTATATAAAATAATGTCTTGATGACATGTAAATATAAAGCAGAGGCTATACTTATACTGTAGAGTTTAGGAATTGATGGTCCCCCCTCTCCAAATCTCTGCATTTTAATTATAGTTGCACAGTTTTTGCTGATTATTTTCAACTCTCCTTTGTTGATATGTCAACTGCGGAACCCAACAGTACAGAGGGATAACAATATATACATACATGTGCGACCTTCAACAGGAATATACAAATAGGATAGTTTTCTGAATGAAAAGTAAATTTAGCTTATAATTAATATTGGGAAGTAGTGATTGGAGAATTATAATGCAATAGGCAATTCATAAAATTTCATTTTCTTTTCCAAGAAAGTTGGTTTGATTAGATGTTGCTGGAAACAAAAAACTAGCTTGATCTCTGCTTTCAACATTTACTTGTTCCTTAAGTAGGAAATAATACTTTATTTTTTAAACAGTGTAATAATCAGGCACAGACACACTGTTTGGTTTTAACTAAGTCCAAGCCCGAAGACAGAGGTGCTAACAAACACGATGGAACTGTGCATGGCTGCCCATGATGCTGTTTTTATTATACAGAAAACACTGAAAACCTTTTTGAAGTGGATGAAGGCTAAAGGTTGAGTGGTTATAATGAAGCAAAATCACAGGTTCCCGAGGGTAGGGTGGAAAAGCAAGTGGATGGTGATTTTATTTCCTTAGAAAATACTTTGGCAATTAAGAAGCATTCATATGTGTGGTTTGCCTGATCAGGGTACCCAGTAGAATTCCCAGACATTTCTTAATGTATGTTGGCTATTATTTCAGCAATTATAAAAGGGATAAAAATGCTAACATACCCATTTCCAGTAATACGGCTCTCAGTCCCCTTGCCAACATTCTAGAAGCATATTATGTGGCTTCTTTAAACTCAGCTTGCTCTGCAAGGTCAATGCAACCAGCAATTCATTCCTTGCAGAGTAACCATTTTATTAGGTAGCATGTAAGTCAGAGCTCCCTATTTCATTAAATGGCAATTAAGTAATTTAAAAATAATACTAAGTGTCTTAATCAGCTTGTTTTGCCATGTATACCACAAGGGACTTTGGCATTCTCTAGCTATTAATAAGAAAAATGCTCTGAAAATACAACCAATGATTTTAAGCTTTGAATTTTCCTGCCAAATCAGAGCTTTTTAAATATTCCCCTTATGAAAGGGCTGTATTTTAAAAGGTTATTTCCCTCAATAATAGAAACGCTTTTAATGAACTAATGATGTAATTATCCATTGTTAGGCATATTTTATTTTGTAGTTGTTTATGAATAAAAGCTACCACAACCAAGATAATAGCTATAAATATGAGTAAATAAAATCCTGACAAATATACATCAAAGCATTTTTCAATTTTGTCCAAATTACATTGGAAAAAGTACCTTCAAAAATGAATTACATAAAAAGAAGCTTAGAATCTTAAATGATAACCTAATTCTTGATAAAAAAAAAAACATTAGTTGTACCTGTTTACTTTGGTTGAGCTTAGATATTTTTGTGCTGTGATGTTTCTAAAAGTTTTGGTTCATTCATAAGAAACTGAGCTTCAGATTTTGATGTTTTCCTGATTCCTAGACCTGATCTAGCAGGTCTAGTCAGTGGCTGCAATTAGCCCAGCTTTCAGATATGAAACAGCAATACTTTCATGACTACACTGATCTCAGTAAATATCCCACCATCCTTCACAGATTTTGTTAGACAAATATACACACTCATACACAGCAAGTGCTTTAGTGATTGTTGTGGTTTTTTTTTTCCCTTAGCTGTAACACTTCCAGAGTAAATTGTTGAACACTTTCTCAACAATTCCCAAGTGTTCTAAACAATACACTACTTGAAAACACAGATAAAACCTGTATAGTGTAACTTAAAAAAAAAAAGTTGAAACAAATTACCAGGGAAGAGAAATTGTTTGAGATTTGAGAGGTATATGTTAGTGAAAGAAGAAATATAAGCACAAGAGGTAGACCTGGTAATCTGCTAAAAATCTGTAGAAGCTAAACTCATTCTGATCGACTAGTTCATAACACAGTACATCAGTGCTAAGGCATGCTGAGGCTAGAACTTTCTGTTTTCAATCTTCTTTTTTTAAAACGGTATTTACGACATTTTTCAGGTGAGTCTTTTGCCTGAGTTTATACTAGAGCACACATGTGAGCTTTGTGCCTCAGATGGTCAGCAAAGGACTTCGGATCTACTGGATCTGGGTTAAAGAACTGAACCGAAATCCTCTGCAAGAGCTACAAATGCTCTTAGCTGCTGAGCCATCTCTCCAGCCCTCATGAATCCAGAATATGAATTTAAAATAAAAATAACTAACTTTCAAAGAGCCATAGTGTACGTTGCTTGTATGTACTTAGTGTATCCTTTATTATTACATTTATACCTAAATGTGAGCAACCAGGGCTTCATTATCAGAGATTCAACAAAAATCAACTAAAAATATACTTTTAATTACTGATACTTTTCCTTCTTTAATTTTTAAACTACACAGTAAATCAGCTATTTCCACTTCATTCACATTTTACTACACATATGTAATCTGAGATTGTTTAAAATATTTAGGAAATGACACATATGTTGTATGCAAGTGTTAAATTAGTAGACAGTAATTATTCATTTAAAGAAAATTGTATTTGAAAGATATCCAGGGACAAATTCTCCAATTATCCTGAAAATTACTTTCTTCTAACTTAAAAATTTAACAGGACAGGTAATGTTCCTAAAATTATAGATAATCAGAAGCAGATTTAATTGTTGATAGTGAACTGTCAGTCTCTTAAGCAGAGATAAGCATTGGTATATTTTTTCCTATGGCATGTATACTCACATATAACCATCAGTATACACACACACACACGCACACACACACACACACACACACACACACACACATACATACACACACACAGAGAGAGAGAGACAGACAGACAGAGAGAGAGAGAGACAGATAGAGATAGAGAGAGAGAGAGAGAGAGAGAGATAAAAGAGCCACTTAAGCACAAATAAATTTACATGCAATTTCAGATTGAAAATATGCAAATATTAAATGTAAATAAAAATATCATAGTTGTATGTTTCAGTGCTCTAAAAGAACAGCATTTACCATAATCATTGGTATATACTTAACAAAAGAATTTTGAAATTTAATGATATGATGACTGAACACGTAGAATGAGTATACAAATTAGAGAAAAAGTCTTTCTAGCCTGAAGAAAGAAAAACAATATGACTAATTTGCCAGGTTGTACACTGAAAGAATAAGCATAGAACTTCAAACTCAATAGTATTCATTTCAATTTCTGAATATTAGAATCAAAACAAACAAACTGAAAAAAAATAAGAATTCTTGGGACCCTTTTCCTACTACTGGGTTGTCTAGCACAGGTGTGACATGAGGATTTGTGCTGGGTCTTATTGAATCTTTTCATGCTAGCTTTGGTTGATATCCCTGGGAGGCCTGCTCTTTCTGACGGGAAATGGAGAAATTGTGAGTAGATCTAGGGAAAATGAAATGAGGGAAAGAAGGGCCTAGGAGGAGTAGAGGGAGAGGAAACTATCCATTACATGAAAGAAGAATAAATTAATAAAAATAAAACCGAATTAAACAAAAATTATTAAACAAAAGAGAATTAAAATTATGCAGAGCACCAACAGCAACAACAAACAAACAAACCAACAAAAACACTAAACTATGAAGTACATTTTGTGTTGGCCAACTACTTCTAGCCATAGTTCCTGCTCTGTATTGTAGCTGATGTACCCAGTGGCACTCCACTGGATAAACCTCATCTTCTGTATTTCAACACATATCAACGACATATAGTTTCTTTATCAGGGGTAGGGATGTGTGTCCTTTTCCCCATCTCAGTGTTGGAATTCCATCCTGTTTGATCCTGTGCATGCTGTCACAGTTTGTGCAAGCTCACAGGTACATCAGACCTTCTGTGTCTGGAAGGCACAGGTCCCTTGAAATCATCCACCACTTCTGGCTCTCACAAATTTCCTCTCTTTCACACAGATCACAGAATCTGAAGGGAAGGATTCTGATGAAGACATCCCATTTAGGGCTGAGTTCTCTAATGCCTTCCACAATCTTAACACTATCAAATTGTGGATCACTGTGTTAATAACAATCCACTGCTAAGAAGATTCTCTGATTGGTGTTCCAGTGATATCTGATCTATGGATACAGCAATATGTAATTAGTATCATGTTTCTTTCCTATGTACCAAATCTCTGTGATTCTTAGAATAAAATGTACAATCTACTTTTTTATTAGATATTTGCTTTATTTACATTTAAAATGTTTTATTTTATTTTTTATTCTTTATTTACATTCCAAATGATTTCCCCTTTCCTGGTTCCCCTCTCCCCAAAAGTCCCCTAAGCCCTCTTCCCTCCCCCTGTTCCCCAATCAACCCCCTCACGCTTCTCTATCCTGGTATTCCCCTACACTGCTGCATCAAGCCTTTCCAGCACCAGGGGCCTCTCCTTCCTTCTTCTTACAATCTACTTTTTAAAAAATATATAACATCTACATAGTAAAGAAAATATAAAATTAAATTTTAATTTAAATTTTAAATTACTTAATTTTAAATTTAATTTGCAATGGCACATGTTCATTTACAGGATGTTCTACCTATACAAAGAAGTAATTTATACATTGTTCTAATTACATACCTCCTCTATTTCTACCTTTGGTCCCTTTCTTGTCCAATCATAGATATGTACTTATGCTTTTCTGACACTCATTATTCAAACTTTTGCTATCCCCTGTGTTATTTCTCCCTTAGTTTTCATGGTAAGTAAATAATCTTTGAATTCTCTTCCCTAGAATACAAATAAAATTCTATCAATATAATTTTCTCCCCGTTTTGAGTAATCAAATTTTTTGATACACATAGGTTTATGTATTCTTTCTTTAAGGATATTTACAATATTATTATATTTTTCTACAAAATTCTGTTCAGGTGTCTCCATTACAATTTATAACTCTGGTGATTTGAATATGTGTGGCCCATTGGAATTGGCACTATTACTAGGTGAGGCCTGTTGGAGAAGGTATGGCCTTTTTGGAGGAAATGTGTTATTGTGTAGGTGGCCTTTGAGGGTTCCTATGCTCAAGCTTTGCCTAGAGGAGAATTAAGAGTCTCCTGCAGAACACTTGCTGAATCCAGTCTCATTCTGGTGGCCTAAGGATTAAGAAGCAGAACTCTCAGCTCCTTCTCCAGCGCCTTGTCTTCCTGGATGCTGCTATGATTCCCACTATGATGATAATGGACTGAATCTCTGAAACTCTAATCCAGCCCCAAGTAAATGTTGTCCTTTATAAGAGTTGCCTTTGTCATGGTGTCTCTTCACAACAATGAAACCCTAAGACAATGACATTATTCACAAAAGATATACTACATCTATATAAATGTAAGGATAGTTCAGGATTTTTATAACTGTCAATGCTACTGCCCATATACTGAAAAGTCGCAAAAAATTGAAATCATTAAAGAGGTATTTAAATTTTATAAAGATGATAAAATATAACAAATGATAAATACAAATAAGAAAACTAGAATTAATAAGAAATATACGTATTTAATATCTCAAAATAATTATTTACTTTTTACCATATAATTTTTGAAATATAAATAGAACTAACAGACCTGTACAGAATAATTGTCTTCAACAATCTCTATTGTGTCATTTTAATCATAAATCCCATAAATTATATGTAATTTTCTCATGTAATTTTGAAGATTTAATTGTCATTTTATTATTTTATGCATTGGTTTGAGAAGTTCTCTATATTCTTGCCTTTCCCCATACATGTTATCTTCTCTCTCTCTCTCTGTCTCTCTCTCTCTCTCTCTCTCTCTCTCTCTCTCTCTCTCTCTGTATGTGTGTGTGTTTCTCTGTCATAAACCCACCTTAAGTACCACTTATCCTAGGAGGGTAAGCTCATCAAGACCTTTACATTCTCCCTGATCTTGCCTTCTTCCTGTTCTCAGCAGCTGTCATCACTGCAAAGTGACAGAAATTACAATTTATTTATTTAGGTCCAGGTACCGTAGCTTGAGGTGATAATGAATGAATCCCGAGGAGCTGGGGTGATAGATACAAAACCACAGCCACTTGTTCATAGCAACACAGCAGGGAATTCATTATAAGTTTAGTTTCATTAATTTCGTGACATTAAAACAGACCTTTAAAATAAATGTCTTGCACGAACTATTTCATAGATGAAAATATGAGTTATAAGTTCTTTCATAATTATTTTCTCTGGATCATAGAATGATCCAATTTATAAAAAACATGCTGCCATTTTATAAACTCTCTAACTAGAGTTGTGATAATGATTTTTGTTCATTCTAAAAATCTCTAAGCAACTATTATTTTATCCTCATTTATGTGAATGTTTATTTTTAACTTAAGAATGTAACCTAAAATATAGATTCAGTGGTAATTATTTTTAAATCAAAATCATTGGTTTTGATAGATAGACCTATGAGATCAACAGGTTTCTCTGAAATTGCTTCAAACAACAAGTCAATTTATCCGGCTATCAAGAGGAATAGTTTGCTCACAATGAATCCTGGCAGGTACACTAAGAAACCAAGTTGCTTAAAATCAGATAATCCATGAAAGGGGTATTGATTTTTTTCTAGTGCTGTAAAAATTGCTGAAATTTTCTAAACAAACTTTTTTGATGTAATGTCTCTTGTTATTCCACACATAAGATGGACATGCAGATAAAAAATTTTATACATTGAAGAATGCAACCTGCATAACATAAAATCTACACAGTATTCTGAGATAGCACAATACTATATATAATACATATTAAATATAAATATAACATATTTAATGGTAATAAATATAACTTACATTTGTATAGCTTGGGTAATTTTTTGTCTATAAGACTTTGTACAGCCAGGGCTACACAGAGAAACCCTGTCTCAAAAAAAAAAAAAAAGAATTTGTAAATTTCCGAACCTTTTACATAAGATCTTGCTTTTAAAATAAATTTGTTTTGCCATTATTTTAGAGTAAAAAAATATGCTAAAATCTATATTTCAGGTCAAACAATTTACTATACTATTGTTTTGTTCTTTTTCAAAATGTTGATGAAATGGGTCAAGTTTAGCAGTTAAACTGGTTACTAGAACATGTTTGCTCTCACTTAAACTTACCTTGAAAACCACTCAATTGTATGTCTATATTTTGGCAATGTCTTTTTTGGGTATTTCTAGTGCTGAGAGGCAAATGAAGCTTTTATGAAGATGCAGTCTGATTCCACAACCATATGAAGATTTATTTCGGGAGACAAGTGCCCCTTTGAAGATGGACTGTAGCCAGGATTCCCCAGTTTCTTTGCCACATGGGTCTCTCCACAGGGATGCCTGAGTGTCCTTTATGATATGACAGCTGGTTTTCCTCAGAGCAAATGATCCAAGAGAAAGAGAGCATAGATAAAGTCACAATGCCTTTTATATCTCTGCTCAGAAGTCTTACCTGCCACATCTACCATTTCTTATTGGTGATACAGACCATAATTAACTCCACATATGAGAGACATATACAGTGTTGGAAAGACCAAGAGTAGGGAAATGAGAAAAGATATAATGGAATTGGTCCATCACACTATTCAGCAAATACAGCTTCACTTCAATTTCAGAAAGATCTATTCCAGCATGAAAATTAAAAATAAGGAATTTATATTCTTGGACCGCATTCATTTTTCTGTTGCAAGCTATATTAATTCAGTTATATACAACTATGACTATCATTTATCTCTGGATTTTAACTTTACTGTCAGTTTGAAACAATGTAATACGATAGAAAAATTAAAGTTCATTGTCACTAGTGAGAGGGTATTACTCATTTTGCCATTTTTTTATGAGATGTATACACAAGAAATGTCATATGCAATTTAACACTGAGAAGGTTCGATTTCTCTGAAGATTTTCTGAATAACAGTATGAAATTGATCATGTTTACTTCACTTTTTTGGTTCATGAAGTTGGAGATATGCGAAACTCCTTTCCACTTATTAGGTTGAAAATTGAAGTTTGAGTTTTTATGTTTTTCATCTAATGCTGGGCATCTTAGTATCAGCTGTGATAGTGGAGAGGTGACATTTTATTACAGCTGAGTAACAGATAATGTTTTATTTAAAGTTCATACAACATTAACTGTTAAGCAGAATGAGTAAGCAATACAATCACACAATGAATCCCCCATCTTTTGTCTTAGTATTCTGCAACCACAGTATCACAATTGTTATTTTAATTTACTTAAAATATCATATAAATGTTTTGATTTCAGTTCAGAAGAGTAAAGAATTTAAATATCATCTTCATCACCTACACCTTAAGCAGAAGAATCTGGATAGAGCAAACAGAAGCAACTTTCATACAATCTTTTAGAGAAGAGAAATCATGGAAAACCAAAATTGTCTTGGTGTGTCGACACAAATCCAAGAAAACACTTGTTGGATGATTAATTCATAAAGTAATATCTTTATACATAGTGCGCAAAACCATGATCCTAAAGATCCAAATTATGTGCTGCAAGAAAAGTGTTAAAATAGAGTAAAAGAAAAATGCTTCAGAAAGTGAGGTCAGAGTACAGGGCAATGAATGGTACAGGGACATACAAGTTTGTCCACATGATGCTCACAAAAATCATAGGACTGAGAGGCGATGGAGAGAATTTCCCTTACCCTTCCTCAATGTTACATTGAGGGGAGGAAAAAGTAGCCATTTTAAGAGAGAAGAGCTTGGTTTCTTTGCCTCTCCTTTTCCTTCTTCTCCTTGGTGCCTCCTCTATCTCTCAGAATACCTAGATAATAAAACAAAAACTTTACTCAGTTTCTCCTTAAGAACAATAATTTAAATCTGTCAAATGTATAAAAAGTTGTTCCCTGGTGTTGTATAACCTAGACACAGAAAGCACCAAGAAACAAGGAGGTATTATGAGATACATACTGTGGATTCTTGGGTGGATAATGCAATTCTTCAGCTGTCCAAGACATTTAAATTTTAATGTGTAGAGTAAGCAATCATCTGACATAAAGAATAGTCAAAGCTCTCTATCTGTAGAGTATCTTTTACTCTGTTGTCTCCTTCTATTATTTTCAGTGTATGTGATTTTATATGCAGGTCCTTGATCCGCTTGGACTTGAGGATTGTACAAAGAGACAATAATGGGTCAATTTGCATTCTTCTATGTGCTGTTCTCCTATTGAACCAGCACCATTTGTTGGAAATGCTATCTTTTTTTTTTGACAGTATGGTTTTACCTCCTTTGTCAAAGATCAAGTGACCCTAGGTATGTGGGTTCATTTCTGGGTCTTTAATTCTATTTCATTGATCAACTTGTCTGGCCCTGTATCAAAACCATGCAGTTTTTTGTCACTATTGCTCTGCAATACAGCTTGAGGTCAGGGATAATGATTTCCTCAGAATTTCTTTTATTGTTGAGAATAGTTTTCACTCTCCTGTTTTGTTTTGGTATTTTTTTTTTATTCCAGATGAATTTGAACATTGCTCTTTCTAACTCTATGAAGAATTGAGTTGAAATTTTGTTGGGGATTGCGTTGAATCTGTAGATTGCTTTCAGCAAGATGGTCATTTTTACTATATTAATCCTGCCAATCCATGAGCATGGGAGATCTTTCCATCTTCTGAAATCTTCTTCGATTTATTTCTTCAGAGACTTGAAGTTCTTATCATACATATCTTTCACTAGTTTGATTAGAGTTACACCAAGGTATTTTATATTGTTTGCTAATATTGTGAAGGGTGTCATTTTCCTAATTTCTTTCTCAACCTGTTTAACTGTTGAGTAGAGGAAGGCTATTGATTTGTTTGAGTTAATTTTATATCTAGCCACTAGGCTGAAGTTGTTTATCAGGTTTAGGAGTTTTCTGATTGATATTAGCAAAACATCCCAGAAAATCCAAGATACAATTCACAGACCACATGAAGCTCAAGAAAGAAGAGCAAAGCGTGGATGCTTCACGTCTTCTTAGAAGAGCAAGGAAATACTCAAGTGAGGAAATATGGAGACAAATTGTGGAGCTCAGACTGAACCAAAGGCCATCCAGAGACTGCCCCACCTGGGGCATCTCATATACAGACACCAAACCCAGAAACTATTGTGGATACTAATAAGTGCTTGTTGACAGGAGTCTGATATAGCTATCTCCTGAGAGACTCTGTCAGAGCCTACCAAATAGAGAGGCAGATGCTCACAGCCAACCATTGGACTGATCACTGGGTCCTCATTGGAGGAGTTAAAGGACTGAAGGAGCTGAAGAAGTTTGCAAACCATAGGAAGAACAACAATATCAACCAACCAGACCCCTCCTCCAGAGCTCCCAGGAACAAAACTACCAACAAAAGAGTGCACATTAAGGGACCCATAGCTCCAGTCTCATATGTATCAGAGGATGGCCTTGTTGGACATCAGTGGGAGGAGAGGCTCTTGGTCCTGTGAAAGTTTGATGCCCTAGTGTAGGGGAATGCCAGGGCAGGGAGGTGGGAGTGGGCGGGTCGGTGGGGGAATACCCTCATAGAAGCAGGGTGGGAGGATGGGCTAGGGGGTTTTCAGAAGGGAAACCAGGAAGGGTATAACATTTGAAATGTAAATAAATAAAATATTCAATTAAAAAAAGAGGTTATAGTATAAAGACTCATAATGTTTTTAGACTACAAGCTAACTTATTTACTCCCAGGGTTGATGTTTTGCTAACACTATCATATGGATATTTGGATACATTTCTAAAAATATACATGTGTTTGTGTATAAAGTTATATAAACCCTAGATTCACAAAACAGTGGATGGAGAAATAACACCTACTTTGCAGTCTAAATTTTCTTCTATTAATTTTAATTATCTGAAACAACTGGCAGATGAATCTGCATGAATAGCCTCTGGTGGACATAAATATCTTTCTTGAGGTCTTGAAAGAACCATCACTTAAGCATAATCAAATATATTTTATAAAACAATGGCAAAACATTTCAGAGCAGTCAATCTAAAGTAATAAATATGATATATATCCAACTTCAATTTAATTTTCCTCTTTGGAAATATGTGGACAATCAGACTGCCAATCCTCTAAAAGTTCTGAATATTTAGTCGTTTATCTGTCACACATGGTCTCTTTCCAAAATCAAGCAAAACCAAGCAAGAATAGTGTCTTGAAAGCTGTGAGTACTTCAGTTAGCACCAGCTGCCCAATGTCAGCACTATGGAGTAATGTTGCCTCAGGGAGCTCTGAAGATTTTCTAAGACCCTACAAGACAAAAACATTCTTTTTTTCTTTTATTGGATATTTTATTTATTTATATTTCAAATGTCATCCCTTGCCCCTCCAGAAACACCCATCCCATCCACCCTACCCCACTTCTATGAGAATGCTCCCCGAACGACCCTGATTTTGTGATAGTGACTTCCAGATCTCTCATTTTTAAAATTAGTTTGAGAATGTATCTGAGATCCTTTTTCTTTTCTAGTTGCAATAGAACAAATTCCTTTCTCCTCTATTTTAAAATGAAACATAGGTAACATAGTCCCTAATTTTAGTCATACTTGTGATTTATGCTACTTATTTGCAAGTGTCAATATACTTATATTTTGAAATATTTGTAACAATTGTTCAGAGTAAATGACTGTAATGAGTAAGTAACAAATTACTTTACAAAGCCAGGGGATCTTAATGCTTGCTTTCAAGAAAATTGAAGGGGAATATCAGGTGGTCACATAATAAATCATTAAAATAATTTTAATGATAGGATACAATGTGTTTTTTTTTCCATACAAAGTAAGAAGTGACAAAAGTAATTAGCCTGCATTGCTATCAGAAAACCTTTTAATTTTAACTCTTTGGGATATGGAGACTCTTTCTTAGGACTTATGTGTGATTTGTTTTTATAAGTAAAATAATTTGCAATGAACTATGATTCTAATATTATGCATGCAATAACAACAAAACATTACTTGTTTTAGTTCTCATTGTATTGTTAAAATTGTCAAATATTCCTGTACGTATGGTTACTTAAAAATAAGAAGATGTGCTGGGCAGTTGTGGCTCATGCCTTTAATCCCAGCACTTGAGAGGCAGACGCAGGCGGATTTTTGAGTTCAAGAGCAGCCTGGTCTACTGAGCGAGTTCCAGGGCAGCAAGGACTATACAGAGAAACCCTGTCTCATAAAAATAAAAAAATTAAAAAATAAGAATATGTAATATACACACCTCAACTGGCTTCTTTTGTAGGTTAAATAATTTAGCCTACTTCAATTACATAAAGGCCATTGTTCATCTTCATGGCTGCTATACATTACATCTAAAATAATAGGAAATGCTATAGGTTTGTGCTCTAGTGTGGAAGGCACCTAGTAGAAATGGTAGATTCAGAAGAAAATCTTAGGTGTTTGGAAGGGTTATATTAATGAAGAAAATAGAACTCTGCCTTTTCTTCAACCCTCTTTTATTAGAATTCACGTATGCTGTCTCAATTTTATCAAGTATACACAGTCTGCCTTGGTGTACTGCCTTGATCTAGACACAGAGACATTGGGATCAATTCAGTGACAGGTCTAAGGCTGTGAGAGAAAATAAAGCTTTCCTAATTTACAGTGATTACATTGCATGTTTTTATTACAAGTTGTAACCTTGAGCTTTTCCACCTGTGCCGTAGTTCCCAAATAATGACTTAGAGGCTTATTACTTATAATAATGCCTAATCCATATAGTAATCCAAAATGCCTAATCCATAAACTGTTTTTTTCTCACTAGATCATAACTTATTTAATACATTTAAACTATTCTATGTCTGCCACACGGCTGGTTAGTTGCCACTCCTCAATTTCCTCTCTCTCTCTCTCTCTCTCTCTCTCTCTCTCTCTCTCTCTCTCTCTCTCTCTCTCTCTCTCTCTCTCTCTCTGTCACACATTCTAATCCTACCTCACCTTACTGGCCATCAGCTCTTTATTAACAGGTGATGCCTCCACAGAGTACACAACAGATTCTCTCTAAAAGTGCATGTGCCAGAGCAATATATTTTTTATATAGGAAACATTCCTGAGTTGCAGTTGGCTTCCTTTTAACTGGCTCATAACATGGATCAGGAGAAAGATTCATCTTTGCATCGTTCTCATCATATGAAATCAGCTACCCCTTTATGAGGACCCTAAAGAAATGACTAACTGGCTGATTGACCCTAACAACCTCACAAGTGCTTCTTCTGCTGCCACTACATCACTCCGAGGTAGGGGTTCATTTTGGTATTTTGTGGGGAACAATTCAGTTCTCAGTAGCAAATGCATCTATAGAATCTTCGGAATAATGAAAGAACATATAGGGATTTTAAAAATTAAAAGTACAGTTATCTAGATAAACAGGAAAATATTATATAAATATAAAATAGACACATTCCCTGATGTTTTTTCTATTTTAATAAATCTAAGGTTAAGTGTTATCCCTTTATAAAATCTCAGTTTGCTTTTCTTTTTTCTTTCCTTTTCGTTCTTTTTCTGAATAACATAAAATGTACCAGTACTAAGCATGATGATGTTCCTAGCTTGTAATCAGGCACACAAAATGCTGAGTTAGAATGATCACATTTGAGGCCAGTCTGATTTATTTAGAAAGTCTCACGCAATCAAGGGCTACACAGCAAGATAATGTATCAAAGCAACAATGTCAACTCAATAGTATGAACCAGTTTTTCTTTACTTATAAATACACACTTTCTGTTAATTAACATACTATTGAGCATGTCATTAATGTGTCAAGTGACATATTTGCACATTAATTTCATCTTTTATTAGAATAATATTTTAATTATTTAGAGTTTATAAAAGAGAATATAGATGCAATTATTAAATGCAGTATTAAAATTATTACAGGATTACCTAGACTCTCTTTAACAATGTAAAGTAACACCTAGGGAAACAAATAGTATAAAACTTAAAAGTTTAAATTTGCAATGTGAAGGTTAAGGAACATTTTACCACAAGAATCTTATTTTTGCCCTTAGAACTGTCTATCTACTTATATCACAACTATATAATATGATAATTTGCAAACTATATGAAATAGGCATTGTAAAATATTTCATTATACTTTGTTTTATATTCTCATTTTAACAATTCCATTTTAAATGCATTTATCATTATTATTACTTCAATTATTACTGTTTGTACATATTCACAATATTTGTGTGTACATGTGAGAGCTACAATGTACACATGAAGGTAAGAGAACGAATTTTGGAGACCTGATGATGCAATTTGTTGGGATTGAAAGATATCCATTTTAAGTGAGCCTATTTCTACAATTGTTTATTTTATTTACAATATTAAAATATAAGTAATATAAATATTTCCTTTTTCCCTTTCCTTCACTCAAATTCTCCCTTAAACCATATATTCCTTCCTGTTCTTCAATTCCATGGCCTCTATTTTTCCATATATATATATACTGCTGTTTGTACATTTAATAGATATGTATAATTCATGGGTATATACACATATAGATTCCTAAGTACATAAAAATCATTTGCCCTGCCTGTATAAGATTATTTGTAGATCATATTTTTAAGAATTCCTTACCCATGTTGAAAGCTAATATATAACTCCTTAAAATATACAAATTGGTCAACATCATTGTTCTTCCCATGGGGCTGTACAACGATGTTGACCACCTAGATGCTCCAGGACTCCCAGGGACTTAAACCAGCAACCAAGGGGTACACATGGTTCCAGCCAAAAATGTGGCAGAGGAATGCCTTGTTGGGCATCAGTGGGAGGAGTGGTCCTTGGTCAGGTGAAGGCTAAATAGATGCCCCAACAAGGGGAAATTGAGGGGGGGTGGAGGTGGGAGTGGGTAGGGTGAAGGGGCATATACTTGGAGGCAGGGAGTGGGAGGAGGGGTTGGGGGTTTGGGGAGGAGGAAACTGGGAAAGGTTTTACCACTTGAAATGTAAATGAAGATTATATTCAATAAAAAATATATTAAGAAATATATACAAACTGAGATACCCTAGAAATGAATTTGTATTCTCTATTATTTTCTAATTATGAGAGTCAAAAAATATCTAAAGTAGTGAAGTGCATTTCACTTGCAAGTGCATGGTTTAGGGTCACATATATGAGTGATCATGCCAAACTGGAGAAAACTGCTCTTTAGAACGCTCCTAAATTCAGACTGGGTTATGGGGTTGCTGTTCTCATCACAAAGGGGATCATTAAGCAATTTCCATATTGAAATAATACTTCACAAAGTTTAAATACCAAATATCTTTTTTACACCAACCTTAATAAGTACTTGTAATAGTAGCACATTCTCACTGAGAGAGATGCAAAATTATTTTAATAATCTTTCAACCAAGAGTATTGTTCAAGATAATTGTGTTTGGTAACTTCTATGGAACCTACAGTAGAAACTTTATTATTTATTAATTTAATCTGGTAGAATTCTTTTCCTTATTTGCATCATTGGTATATGGTACTGACGTTTAATGTTTTTACATTACCAGTGTATATTACAATACTGCATGTAATATTTTATACACATTTGTGAACAAGTACATTTTGTTTTACTTAGCTGCTGTTTCTTCATAGAAAATTTATATTAATATTAAAAACAATAACTGAATATTAAAAAGCCTAGAAAATTAGACCAAAGCAACATAAACTACATAAGCTACACTTCTAGAGTTTTCTGCTGTTTATTGTGATTTGCTTTGCTCTTGTTTTGGTGTGTGTGCATGTGTGTGTGTGTATGTGTGTGTCTGTGTGGTGTGTGTGTGTGTGTGTGCGTCTGTGTGTGTGTGCATGTGCATGTGTGTGTGTATGTGAGTGTGCGTGTGTGTGTTTGTGGTGTGTGTATGTGTGTGTGCGTGTGCGTGTGTGTGTGTGTTGGATGCAGTGTAGTCTTTGCTGTGCAGGCTGACTTTAAATTTGAAGAAATCTTCTGATTTAGCCTCCAAAAGTTAGATGATTGATTTTAGCACTTTCTCCTTTTTCCATTTTCTGCTGCCTCAGTTGAGTACAGCAGGGTGGTTAAGTAATAAAGAAAAGGGTTTCGTTTAGCTTATGTTTCCATCATCTGAGCAGTTAAAAGTCATGATACATTTTTGCTACATGTAATATGACTGAAAGCATATGACTAAACAAGATAGCTATCCTATGATTCTCACTTTCTATTCCCTAACACTATTAGTGATTATGGGGGGGGTTATCATTATATCATCTAAAACCATTGGCCACCTAATGTTCTTACTTTCAAACATGATTTATGTGAGCATAGGGATAAATCCCTAGTATAGATTGGATATACCATGCTCTACAAAATAGTTCCTGAATTGAAACCTTATTGCTGTTGAAAGCAATGCTCAGAAAGTAGTGTTCTTGGGATGTGATTGTGTAAATGAGGATCTGTATTCATCAATAGATTAATGCCTTGAAGTAAAATGTGTTCATTTTTATTGGTAAGAGGTGAATGTAGCTAGTTGAGCCCAGTTGGAAATAAGAAGTATGCCACCAAAGTGGTGTCTTTGAATGAGTTTTTGCTTTGATTTTCCATTTGTGTCCCTTTCAGTCTTCCTGACCTACATGAGTTAGGCAACTTTGTCATGCAACATGACTTTATTCATGATACCCTGGCTAGACTACAGTATCAGAATTAATGAAGCCAAATGACTATGGATTGAAGGCTTTTAAAAGCATTAGCCAAACAAATATGTCTCACTTTTAAGTCATTTTATTAGGTATATGTCACAGAACTCTGGCTAAGACTTATTCAGACACATAAAATTTAGGGGGTACATTGAAACATTCTATGCATGCCCCCTAAATTCCTGTTCTTTTCAAAATTAGCAACACAGCAGGACAATCCATATTATATCTCAAGACTAGGGCATACTGCTTTACCACCCTGCCCTGTCTCCAGGGAAGCTTGGTGTAAGGTTTGGTACCCCACATCCCTGAGGCCATGATTTTGCTAGGCCTATGTTCTTGTTTATCTCTTGTTTTACTCAACTAGTAGCAACTTGTCCTGCTCAAACTGAAGACTAGTAGCTCTATAGCTCTAGAACCATGATGATGAACTGTTTTACTAACAGTTCCCTAGTTGAGTTTCTCTATCATATAGCAAGTTTCATTGGGTACCCTCAGCCTTCTACCTATATCATTTAATATATAAATAGAGAAAATTGTGCATCCATACCCCTGTATTAATTAAACTTATATAAAAGTATCGGGAATAAATATTGCTAAAGTTTATGATCTGTACCATTCAAGCCCGAGTTAAATTGTCAATGAATTGTGAAAATAAATTGTTCTATGCTGGAATATACAGAATAGAAACATTGGAGGTTATAAGATAAGATCAACTGACTGATCAATTTATTCTTCCCTCATAAAACTCTTTGGTGTTTTGATTGGAGTCAAAATCTGAATATTTCTGAAAAGAATTATGCATAAATCATGGCTCACTAGAGAATCAGAATTAATAGAATAAGTATACTATGTTACCCATGCTGCACCATGTATTCCATTCAAATAAATTCAATTTTGAAATTGGATTTCTCTATTGGTTCCTCTAGAGAACCCTACTAATACATACTATAGTAATAGAAAGTGATTCAGGCCTTTGATAAGGTTAATGTCTGTAACAATTACAGGTGTCTTGAACATAATCTTTATGTAACATTAGACCTGTTGAGATTCCTCTACTTGGCACCTGCACGTTTTTAATACTTTAATTTTGTTTGTTTTTCTTTTGTTTTCTTTTCTTTAACTGTAGCCCTAGAGGAAAGAATACAGCTATAGGCATTGCAAAAACCAAAAAGCTGTTCTGTCTTAAAATGCCCAGTGCCAAACATATCAGAGCATTATTTAAAAATCGAATCTCACTGAGGTATTCAGTGTATAGATAGAATGCAAACACATTTCTCCATCAGTAGATAAACTGAATAGCTTTTAGCACAGGTCCTTCTTACCTTCTCAAACCTCACAAGACTTGTCTCCACCATTGACATTCATGTCTGTCTTCCAGTTTTCAAAGGAGACACCAAATATCCCATTTATTTATGCTTGCATTTCTGTAAGATTTTCCACTTCTGAAGTATAAAGCTCTCTCACATTGCTCCTACAAACAAGTTCTAAAGACCTAATAATCACACAGTCAGAATCATAGCAACAACTCCATTTTTTGGTACAATTTACTTAATTTTCTAGTTGGTATGAGATAATACCTGACAAAAAAGACATAAGAAAGGCAAGGTACACTTAGGGTAAAGTTTGAGGGCATATAATTTTTCAATACAGGGAAGAATACAAGCAGGACTTTGAGCAATTATCATACTGTACCCATAGTAAAGAAGCACCAAATAATGAATGCTGGTGTTTGACTTCCTTTTTCCTTCTTATTCAGACTTGGGCACTAACCCACTAAGTGATATAACCAACCTTTAAATTGTATTTCACCACTCAAGCAAACTATTCTAGATTTTTATTCAGAGATACATTCAAAGGTTTCTTTTCAAAGTTATTATAAATTCTATCAGGTTAACAATAAAGAATAGCTATCATATCATTTCAGAGTCTTTCCCTTGTATTTTGTTGTTGTTTGCATTAGTTAATGATCACATTATAGTAATGATTATTTTATTTTCATTAATTATTATTTTATTATTAATTTAATCTCTCTTTGACAATTTCAGGCACACACACACACACACACACACACACACACACACACACACACACACATACATTACAAACTGACCACTCTCTGTCTTCCTCTCTATCATCTTTCTCCTATTTTATTCTTTCCCTACAAATGTGATATTCACAACTATATCTATGTGTTTTGATTTGTGGCTCACTGGTTTTAAATAAGACCTTCTATGTGATCATTACTTTATAGATTTTTTTTGCAGCCAGGTGGGTTCAGCATTGGTTACACAACTATAAACAATAACTCATCCTTATCCAAAATCTGTAACCTATAATATATAAGTACCAATGAGTAAGTACCTCACCTGGAAATGACTGTTGATAAGGCCAGTTTCATTTTGGCATAATGTAAGTAAACACAGTCATTGTGAGTTCATGATTGTAATGATTGTATTGGGCACAGAGGAGATCAGTTCACTGTCTTTCACACTTTTCTTGGATCTTACAGACTTAGCAACTCTTCTTCTACAGTAAGTTCATCTATGTTCTGAATAAAATTTTATTACTTTTAAATAATTATTTGAAAACAGAAAGGAAATATTGTTATTAACCTAAGAGTATTCAGAGAGCACTGAAGAAATTTGAAGGAGGGTATTTGGAAAAAGCTGGGAGGGAGGATAAGAAAGTGATAAAATTCTGTTTTGATAAAAGTACATCAGTTAAAAACTTAACTTGTTTACCAACATCATATTCTTTTTTTTCTAAGTTTTTTTTATTTACATTCCGAATCATTTCCCCTTTCCCATTTCCTCCATCCCCGAAAGTCCCATAAGCCCCCTTAACACCCTCTTTTCCCCATTCAATCTCTTGCTTCTCTGTCCTGGCATTCCCCTACATCCAATCTTTCCAGGACCAGGGGTCTCTACTTCCATCTTCTTGGAAATCTATTGATATGCGAATTGTGTCTAGGGTATTCCAAGATTCTGGGTTAATATCCCCTTATCAGTGACTGCATACCATGTGTGTTCTTTTGTGATTGGGTTACCTCACTAAGGATGATATTTTCAAGTTCTGACCATTTGCCTAGGAATTTCGTGAATTCATTGCTTTTAATTGCAGAGTAGTATTCCATTGTGTATACCCTATCTTCTGTATCCATTCCTCCGTTGAGGGACATCTGAGTTCTTTGCAGCTTCTGGCTATTATAAATAAGGCTGCTATGAACATAGTGGAGCATGTGTCCTTATTGCATGCAGGTAAAGCCTCTGGGTATGTGCCCAGGAGTTGTATAGCCAGATCCTCTGGGAGTGCCATGCCCAGTTTTCTGAGGAACCGCAAGACTGCTTTCCAGAGTGGTTGTACCAGCTTGCAATTCCACCAGCAGTGGAGGAGTGTTCCTTTTTCTCCACATCCTTGCCAACAACTGCTGTCTCCTGTGTTTTTGATCTTAGCCATTCTGACTGGTGTGAGTTGGGATCTCAGGGTTGTTTTGATTTGCATTTCCCTAATGACTAAGGATGATGAGAAATGCATGATATTGGTACAGTGACAGGCATGTAGATCAATGGAACAGAATTGAAGACCCAGAAATGAATCCACACTCCTATGGTCACTTGATCTTTGACAAAGAAGCTAAAACCATCCAGTGGAAAAAAGATAGCCTTTTCAACATATGGTGCTGGTTCAACTGGAGGTCAACATGCAGAAGAATGCAAATTGACCCATTCTTATCTCCTTGCACTAAGCTCAATTCCAAGTGGATCAAGGACCTCCACTTAAAACCAGACACACTGAAACTAATAGAAAAGAAACTAGGGAAGAACCTTGAACATATGGGCACAGTGGAGAATTTCCTGAATAGAACTCCAATAACTTATGCTCTAAGATCAAGAATAGACAAATGGGACCTCATAAAATTACAAAGTTTCTGTAAGGCAAAAGACACTGTCAAAAGGACAAAGTGGCAACCAACTAACTGGGAAATGATCTTTACCAACCCTACATCCGACAGAGGGCTAATATCCAATATATACAAAGAACTCAAGAAGTTAGACTCCAGAGAGCCAAATAACCTTATTAAAAAATGGGGTACAGAGCTAAACAAAGAGTTCTCACCTGAAGAATACTAATGGCTGAGAATCACCTAAAGAGATGTTCATCATCATACTCTTTATAAGCAACCTCTCACATACATGATTTACTTTATATACTCTAGATACACTGTAAATGGTGCATATCAGACCTCCTATTCTCTAGACATACAATACATATCACTTAAGCTCCTCCTTAAGAACTCTTTTGATGTGGTATATTTACACAATGGAATACTACTCTGCAATTAAAAACAATGAATTCACGAAATTCCTAGGCAAATGGTCAGAACTTGAAAATATCATCCTTAGTGAGGTAACCCAATCACAAAAGAACACACATGGTATGCAGTCACTGATAAGGGGATATTAACCCAGAATCTTGGAATACCCAATACACAATTCACATATCAATAGATTTCCAAGAAGATGGAAGGAGAGACCCCTGGTCCTGGAAAGACTGGATGTAGGGGAATGCCAGGACAGAGAAGCGAGAGTGGGTTGAATGGGGAAAAGAGGGAGGGAAGGGGGCTTATGGGACTTTCGGGGAGGGAGAAAACAGGAAACAGGAAATGATTTTGAATGTAAATTAAAAAAAACTTAGAAAATAAAATAAAATTAAAAAAAATAAATAAATAAAAAGAACTCTTTTGTAAGAAAAACTTAAAATGATATATAGAAGAAAACAAATGTGATGAAAGGCACCTATGAGAAGATAACATCATATCTGGATAATTAACAACAATTAAATTTTGGAGAGGATATTAGTTATGTCTAGGCAATAGAAGACCTGGTTTCGAGGCAGCAAGAATGCAAAGTGGTTGAGGTAGGGTTGTGTCTGAGCATATCAGAAAAAGCAAGATGAAGGGTAATGAATATAATGAGAGGCAGAGATATCAATAGGTCATATTGCATGTAAGAGATGCTGCTTCCTGAGTCAACTTCCTCTCCCCGTTTTGGATGCACAGTCATTCCAGGTGTTTTTTGCAGAGTTCTTTTTCAGTTAGCTTTAACCAATAGAGAAAGTCAAAATGACACAATCTTCCCACCAGACCCTAACTACTTCCACTTAGCAAAATGCAAAACCTCTGACCTGGTGTAGATGACCATACAACATAAGATGCAGCCTTTCAGACGTGACCATACAATATGGCATGAATTAAGTTACTATAATAATGGTTCTTATATTGCCAATACCAAGACCCTTTAATACAGTTCCTCATGTTGTGGTGACCCTAGCCAGAAAATTCATTCATTGCCACTTAATAGCTATAATTTTAGTATTGCTATGAATTGTAAGGTAAATATCTGATACGCAGGGTATTTGATATGTGGATCATGTGGAGGTCATGATCAGCAAATTGAGAACTGCTGCAATAAATACTGTCATTTGTCACAGTCTTTTTTAACTGTAAGAGCAATAATTCATTCAGTTACACGGATATTCAAATTAGAGCAGCAGCTGCTGCTGCCGCTGCTGTTGATGTAGATTTAGTTCTTATCAGAGCATCTGTGGTTATCAAATATAGCACAGAGAAGATGAATGTTAAAGAGGCCTTCATTTTGCTTAGAAATTCGTGACCTTTCCTGTTCAGATTTCCTAATCTCCTCCATCATACATTTTTATTTTTCCTCATTTCTTTAACATGTTTCACCATAGAAAATTGTATGTATGTTTTTATAATATTTCCTCTAACCAAATTAAAGCTATATACACACATCAATTACAGAGCTTTTGTTTATTATTGTAGTTTGTGGTTGTTACTGTTTGTTAGGTTTTTGTATTTTTTTTATTTTTTGCTTTGGCCTCTACTCTACTGTATCTCAATTTTCAAATTCAATTCCTTCTCAGAGTTATTATTTTGCTGAGCCTAAACATGTACTTACCAAACGAAACTCAAAAGAACAAAATATACTATTCGGCATTGCAATGTGCCCTACTTCAATATTTTGCATAAATACAGATTAAAAAACATAATAAAATAAAATAAAAAAAACATGATGAAAACTGTAAATGAAACTTACATAGGTTGTTCAGGTAATTTCACTTTATAGATTAGTTTAGATCTTCTCTAATGCAAGACATTTTGTGCTTTTTAAATGTTTTAGGTTAGGTCACACATAGCTCATACCTTCCCTCTTGGAGAAGGAAAGAGTCTGTCTTTATTTAATAATGTTATTCTTAAAAGAATCTGAAAAAAAAAGAGTCTGCTCATTTCCATCTTCAAAGGAACGAACCACACTCAATATCAGTGCAATTTACAGCATTTATTAAACAATTATCACAATCTGTGAGTTTCTAAATCACAAGAACTTAAGATGTTAAGTATATTATAGCTTTGAAAAAAGATTTCTGGTAAAAGCACAGCAAGAAAGTATGTCATTTCTGAAAGGTTTACCTTACTTCAAAGGGATACATTGGTAAAGGGTAGAATATTTCCTTATGTATGCAATGTTTATGACTAACGGTGGATACAGTAAATAGTAACAATACCTCAAAAAACTGTGTCTCTCTCATATGGCTTTTTTAAAGGACTTACTGTAATGTAGCCCCTTCCATACACTCTCCTTGTCCTATCCTTTCATTCTTCACCCCTTATAATCTTTCCTGCCCCTTTGTTCCAAATTTCACCCTCATACTACCTGGGTTCTTTTATCTTGTTCCATTTAATAACCCAATGACCACTTTCTAATTTCTTTATGTCTGTAGCTATACCAATTTGAACATACATAGCCAGTGATTCAAATCTAGTACCCACATATACAAATGAGAGAGAAGATAATTTATTTTTTGGATTAGGGTTCTTATTCAGAAGGATTATTTCCAGATCCATCCATTTCTTATCATATTTTGCAATTGCATTTGCAGGTTAATTAAATGTGATTGCATATATGTATCTTTTCACTATTTATTCATTAATAGATCCATATCTGAACTATTTAAACTCTTGAACTACTCAAATTAGAACAGTAATAAATACAAATGTGAAAGTATATCTATAGTAGGTTACAGATACTTTGAATATTTCAGGATTGATTCACATGGGTTATCTGATATATCTGTTTCTTGATTTTTGAGGAACTACATACTTACATCCATAAAGTCTGCATGAGTTTATACTCCAAAAATGTAACTTCCTAAATTCTATAAAAATAAATATATACAGAGAGTTTATATGTAGTTGCCCTATACCGGGCTATAATCTTCTGACAGATCCATAGTCTATCAGTCAAAAGGCCAAGTGACATGACTGGTTTCTCTTTTCAGGTTGTTTTGTTGTCAGATGGGTTCTGTAACCCCCTCTAAAATATTATGACCTATTATCAATTGATCTTCAATTTCCTTAGATCATGGTGGTATGATTCTATTTAAAAGGACATCTTTTGTCACAGGACAAGGAGAAATTAAGCTTATACTGACCTGAGAGCACCACTCCACTGGCTAGCTTTCATATAGCTTGAACATTTTGCATATGCACATAATGCTATGTGCATTACTAGGGTTGAAAATTAATCAAGTTTCCCCAGTTGTAAACCCTGCAAAGACACACCACTATGAAATAATAACAAAGGTTATGGGAATGTTCTATCACTTTGACTGTACTGAAGGCCTTTTCCAGGAGATAGATCTCATATCAGGGTCAAATATCATGAATGGATAAGTTGTAGACCCTAGGAAAGAATCTAATTCTATTAATCTGCCAAACAGATACAATATTAAATTATCCACAAAATTCAAATGTTTATATCTATAGATTAAGATATTTCTCAACCATCATTGAGAAAATGCATTTTGCAGTAGATGGGAATACAGATATCACAACTGGTCAACGTGCAGAAAATATGAGACCATGGGACACTCAGACCTAAACAAAATGTCTTATCTCACATCATCATAGAAGAGGGAACCTGAAGATTATAATATATGGAGTGCTAAACAGACTCAACATGATATATATATATGTCTATATATACAGTTGATAACCAAAAAAATATAGGTTGTAATTTTGAGAAGGGGCAAGGAGGAGAGACATGGGGGAAGTTAGAGGCAGAAAAGGGAGGAAATAGTGTGATTATATATTAACTTATAAATAAAATAAAAAGTCTTTTACAGAAGAAAAGGTAAAATCCAGAGGTATTAGAACACTGCCACAAAACAGCATCTGTTTCCAGACATGACAGCGTCATTCCACATAGAGTCATGGTGCAGCGACTTAATGCAGACCTGAACAAGCCAACCAAACATAAGAATTGATAGGAGAGGCTGCTGAAGTCCCACTCCTCGCTCAGGAGATATTAGCAATTTATTTCTATTGTGGGAATGAGAGAATCAGGTTATTTCTGGGATACCAACCTTGATGAGCCAGTGGATAGCTTTCACCTGTGTACACACTGTCAGCACTAAGAAGATTCAAGTGAATTTTACAATAATCACAAGTAATTGAGAAGAAAAAAGTGTTGGGTGGACTATGTAAAGAGTGAGAGGGAAGGAAATAGTTGTGAAAGTTTTTTCAGAACATTATATATGTACATAAATTTCAAAATCCCCCTCTCTTTCCCTTCTGCTTTCTGTGAGTTCTTCATTTGTGTGTGATAGGGAAAGCCACCCAGTATTACATACAGATGACCCAAGCACCCTTCCTTTTATCATTATAAAACATTCTCAGATAAGAATTTTTTTAATTGATCCAACAAATGTATAGTTCTATAATTTTCTAAATGCTGGTATGATTCCTCTGTAGTATAGCTTGTAATCATGGCTGCTGATACCCCTAGAAGTTCTTTTATTTTACAGGATGTAGCCAGCTGGAGAGAGTGGTACATCAACTTACCCACAAAAGCTTCAATCTGAAATTTGTCCTTCCTAGAAGATACATAATAATAAACATTGAAGAGAAACTGAGAGAATGGCCAACCAATGATTACACTAACTTGAGAGTTATTTCATGTGAAAGAGCCAACCCCTGACACTATTATGATTGTCTTCTAAGCTTGCAGACAGGGACCTAATACAACTGTCTCCAGAAAGGCTTCTTCCAGCAGCAGATGGAAACAGATGCAGAGACCCACAGTCAAATATCAGGTAGAGCTTAGGGAATCTTGTGGAAGAGTAGGGGATAGAAGGGAGTGAGCTAGAGGAGTCATGAAGAGCACAAAAAACTTGAAGAGCCAATTAACCTGGGAGAGTGGAGGTTCACAGAGACTTAACCACTAACCAAAGAGCATGCAGGGGCTAGACCTAGGCACCATACACATTAAAAGTAGATGGGAAGCTTGATCTTCACATGGGTACTCTAAAAAGTGAAGTGGGGCTGTCTTGGACTCTATTGCCCATCTTTGGATCCCCTTCCTGAACTGCTAGGTTGGACTTCCATGGGAGAGGGTATGCTTAGTTCTGCTGAGACTAGATGTGCCAGGGATGGATGGTACTGAAGGGGAACTTCCTCTATTCCCCAGAAAAGGGGTGGGGTAAGGGAGGAAGGAGGAGAGAATTTGTGAGTGTGGGATTAGGAGGAGAAGACAGAGGGGTTGCAATGGGGATGTAACGTTAATAAACAAGCAAACAAACAAATGAGAAAAAAGTAATGCTGATTATCAAAAAGAGGTATTTCCATACCATATGGCTTTAGTTGCTATGTTGAATGGGTTGATCTGAATATTCTATTAAGTACTTTTATATATTAGTTGAAACTGTAGGAAAAACAGACATGTTTAGTTGCCAATAATAGGATTTCCTGGTTTGGACTTGAGTAAAAGTGGGTATTAAATTAGCTTATAAAAATGTACCAAACACCATCATCACACTAACATTTATTATCAAATTGTTTTCATTGATTTTATTTATTTATAATTTCAAAATTATAACCATTTTGTGGTTTAGAAATTTTAAGCTATAAATCTGAAAAGCAACTATGTGGAGACTGCTAAAACTCATGGCTGACACACAACCAACCAACTAAGTTGTATGTATAATGTACTGCTTATGGCTGACACACAACCAGCCTTCTAAGGTGTGTGTTTAATGTACTTTGCTGTATCTCAAACCAATGCTGTCAGCTGTAATACCATCTGTTTAAAGACCTGAGCCTGTTTGAAGGTATCTCTTACCAAAATTGTAACATAGATATGAATCCTTAATAGTAGCAAAACTTAGTTTCAGTACAGTGCTGCATACACTTAAACAGGATTTGTAGAGAGGAGGAAGTTAAACACATATCCATATGAGTCTGACCTTATTATTCTTATTTTCCTGACATTAATACACACATATGAGCAATAATTTGTTTACACAAAAATAGATTGAACAGAGATGTTTTTCTATTATGATTTGGCACATAAGATTTTTGTCTGATTTTAGAGTATTTGACTCAGCAAAACTTCTAGAAAAGGAAAATAAAATGCTTCTCTTTAAGATAACATGTTCCCATTTCTTGTTCTGCAAATGAACATCTAGTAAATTATTTTATAAGAAAGCACTGCTTTAGATAGCAAAGAACCATTCACATGTACAAAAGATAACTGAACACTTTCTGGTATATGAATTTTTAAAGAAAAACTATTTTAAAGTATCTAAGATGAACAATTTGCACAACTCTTCCTGGAAATCTAGTAACATGATTAGCACTAAAATTAGACAATGGAAATTTTTTTCTGTCTGTCCTGTTCTCTTCAAAAAATGCACTTTCTTTTAAAATTGTCTGTAAAATAAGTTGTTTTCTTTAATTTTACAATCTATATATAATAAAGTTTTGGTAATTATTATGTATTTATGAACAAATTAAAATCAAAATTCTGTTCCTAGCTATAAATATCATCTTCCTTAAGATCTCTCTGAGCTACTGATATGAGAACAGTCTCAACTCATCCTCATTCATACATAATAGAGAACAGGATACCTTAACTCATGTAAAAGAGAGTAAAATTCCAGAAGATGGTGAGAAGTTTATTTCATGAAACAATTACAAGAGGGTAATTTTATTTCTTTCTCATTATGGATCTATTTGTAGGTTAGTATGGCTTCTTTAAATCTATTTTTTTCTTTATTTCAAAATTTTTAACCCAGAGTTGTTCCTGTCTAAAGGAAATACAGGGACAAAAAGTGGACCAGAGAATAAGGAAAGGCCATCTAGAGATTGCCCCATCTGGGATTCATCCCAGGTGTAGATACCAAATGCAGATACTATTGCTGATGTCAAGATGTGCTTGAAGACAGGAACCTGATATGACTGTCCTCTAAGAGGCTCTGCCAGCACCTTTCTGAGACAGATGCAGATAATTGCAGCCAACCATTTTCTGAGCCCAGGGACTCCAATGTAAGACTTAGTGTAAGAACTGAAGAAGCTGAACGGGATAACAACCCCATAAAAAGAACAACAGAACCCCTCATAGTTCCCAGGGACTAAACTTCGAATCAAAGAGCATACATGGGATGTTCTTTGGTCCCCGCTACATGTATAATGGAGGACTGCCTTGTCTGTCTTCAGTGGGAGGAGATGTGCTTTGTCCTGTGAAGGATTGCTGCCCCATACAAGGGAATGCTAGAGGGATGAGATGGGAGTGGGTGTGTGAGTGAGAGAGCACCCTTTCAAATGCAGGGGGAGAGGGAATGGAAAGACTCATGGAGAGAAGGCTGGGAAGGGGGGCAATATTTGAAATATAAATAAATAAAATAATAAAAACAAAAATAAATACAATATATATTTTAATGCAATCTATATCCATTAAATTAAAGTAGAATAGAACAAAATTTGCAAGGAATACATGTTTGAGAACACTTACTCTTGTCTGTCTCTAGGTTTTGTATTTTGTGTGCATTTTTGTAGTTTATGGGAATGCTTTGTGTATGACTGTTCAAAATTTCTCCCTTTATTTTACTCCTTCCAAATATTCCCATATATTCTACCTTACTCTTGTACAAATTCCTGGCCTCTTTCTTCATTAATTGTTATTCCAGACATTTACTATGGATGTCTGTGTTTAAAAATACAATTTATGTAATGTTAGTTCCATGTATGTTTGCAGAGCTGGTACTGTACAAACAATCAGTGTGCTCTTCCTCGATGAAGACCACCATCCTTTCCACTCCAAGCTTTTCTCAGTTGCTATACATCTTTGTGTATTATTGAAGCCTCATGGGCTTTTCCCTATACACGTTGCTTTGGCTATTGTTCATCATTGTTCAGATCAAGTTATAAGGGACAGAGAGAAGGAAAGAACATGGAATTGGGTGATTATGGAGGTGCACAGAATATGCAAAGAGTTGGAGAAGGGGTAAAGGTTCATAAAATTATATTTTAGGGAAAAACTTAAATAATAAATGTTCACATTATCATTGAATCTTAGTCTACGACAACTATTATTGATAAGCTAATGTTAGATTTGTTTAATTAAAGTCAAAGATTTATTTTATCATCTTTTGTACATTGTCTATCGTTTTAGTTATTTCTTTTATTTTGAGGTGTGTGTGTGTGTGTGTGTGTAAGTGTGTGTGCATTATCTCTTAACTATCATTATCCACAATTTTAATTGGCTGTTATGATGAGTAATTTTTATTTTAATAATACTTTTACTTAATCTTTGAGAATTTCAAAAATGTATTTTGGCCACAATTACCACCACCCCAATTTCCCCTAGATTTGCCTTTCGTACACATTGGAACTCTATTCCACGTGATTGCCCAGTAAGCGCTGACTTGACTTGTAGAGATTTGACTGCTAACAAATCACTACCACCTACTTTATATCTTTATTCTAACTTATCATGCTTCAATTTTGAACATCAATGATATAACTACATATATTTCCTACACTTCTCTCCCTTTCTTTCCCTCTTTTCCCTCTATATGTTTTTTATTTCAATATTTGGGAATTTAAACAAGGGTCTTTGGTATGCTAGTCAGGAACTTCACCTCTATTTTTCGACATCCCCAAATCTTTTTAAGTCCTTTTCTAGAATAGATAAATAAACAATCCTTTCGTCCTCAAAAATCTCCTCCCTCCTACATAAATATTTTTCACACAAATATGTATTATATGTTGAACATTCTCCCTATGCCTTCTTTAACTGACCTTTGTTACCGAATTCTCTCAATTCTCAATTACCTTTGTTTCTCTTCACAGCTTTGCTTCTACTTTCAAGTCACATATACATACATGGATTTATGTAACTACAAATCTATGAAGAATATATGAGAGAAAACACAATATTTTTTCATGAGACTTGCTTAATTATCTCAATGTGATTATTTCTTTTATCATTAAAATATAAATGTTCTTGCTAGTAATTTTTTGAAAAAATGTTATACTTGAAGCTGCATATCCTGTTAATATCAACAGGGCCTTTTATTTAGTTCGCGCGCGCGCACACACACACACACACACACACACACACACACACACACATCTTAATTTTTGTTACTATTATTTGTCAAGGTATAGAAATATATTCTATGCTAAATTTTTAGGAAGAATGAATGTTCTGCCTATAGAAGGCATATACTCAAGTGCATAACCCATCAAATAATGATACGGTTGGCTTCAGTATTCTTTTCCTCCTATCTTGACATCCACCCCTCAGTCATGCTGACCAACAAGACGAGTTATGAACACATCCAGTTGTTTCTTCACATAATATTTCTTGTTTTGAGAATTCTCATCTATTTCCTTTTCTAATTGCTAGCCCACCTTAACTACTCTTCTCTGTAGTTGTTTCCTGAATACCCACACCAAACCTATTGGCTCACACATAAGTTTTGCTATTTTACAAAGATTATTTGATGAGAGAAAATGTTATGTTTTTGAGGTATAAAATATTACTTTTATTACTTTGTGTTTTTACTTCATATAAGACTGAAGCATGTAGAAATTTAATATCTGACTTAGTGAATTAATCTTTGAGAAGCCATTTCAAATTACTGGATTTGTATCAAAAATCACTTTCGATAATCACAAAACAAGTGACTAAATTCTTTTCATCTGACAAAGTACTTAGTATACAATTTAAGAGCAGCACAATGACTATACTTCTTTGTGTTTGTATAGTAAGTCACCAATAATTGTGTTCTTAAAGCTTGGCTGTGTGCAGTATTGGTTTTTTAGCATATAGAAGATATATGCTTCGCTTTACTCTGTTGATAACTTTTTGTGATCTTGTCATGGCCTCTAATTTTACCTTAAATTAAAGAGTCTAAAGAGCAATTAGATTTCAGGATTTCTTCCTTATTAGATCACTTGGCTCCATCTATCCCTGCATTGTGAAGGCTGATATAGACTTAGATTACTTGGAGAAAATAGTAATGAATTATGCTGCTCCGGGCTGTGGTTAATTAAACTGGCTACCCTTTTGTCTTCAGCATGGGCAGCTGGGGCACCGGACTACAGAGGGCTAATGAGTCCTACTTAAGGTAAATCCTCAAGGGAGATGAATTCCTGCCGTCAGGCAAGAATATGATTCAGATCACAAAGTTCTCAATCTGCTAAGTAGGTCAAACTCTCGGAGGGAGAACAGGAAGTAATTTGGGGTTTGGATAAAATCAGAAACTGTGAATTTAATTAATTATTATATCCAACAAAATTTGTAATGCATGGTTGAAAGGGTGGTTGTGCTGAAATGTTCAGAAATCCTTTGAAATTTGCATTTATTTTTTATGTAAATAATAAAAATGATTCTTAGAATTATTCTGTTAAACACCATTTGTTGAAGACATAAGAACTCTTAAACAGTGCCATATGTCTAAAAAGGTCATAAGGTTTATATAAAACAATTAAAAGGCCTAGCCAGACAGACGATTGAAAATTCAACTCTTTGGTAATATTGCACTGTGTTATTCATTTCTAATTTTTCAGATGATAAATATGTGTCCAATAATTTGTTGAAGAAAATACAAGTGCAGTAGTTTTCTAAGACTTTAATTATTATTTTGTATATTTCTTGGCATATCAGCGTAAGTCATGAGATTACATGTGCTTGCTGTTACAGTCCATTAACACAGGCCAAATTAGAAATGAAACGTTCACTGTAATCTTATTAATAGAATAATAATCAATCATTAAACATCTACAAATTACAGGACAATACAGTAATTACATTTAAGACAACAGAATACTATTATTCTGCTAAATAGACATAGTCAATAGTTAAAATTTTAGGGTTAATTATTATTATAGTCTTCAATTCTCTTTGATTATGAATTTAGACATAAAGCAACTCATTTTCAGAAAGAGTCAAAAGTTGTTCATCCTTTTACTATTAATCCAAAGTGAAAGGAGATTTAAAACTTATTCAAGCAGCAGAATATTCATTCTGAAACACAAAGCAATTCTATCTGCTTTGGCAATTAATTAAAAGGTTTGAACAATCATATAGTTTAGGCATGATAGCATGTGAAGGATAATGTGACTATTTATTCAATATATTCCGTGCCAGAAAAATCAGTGTCACAGGGTATGTTGTCTGAATAGCAGGACTGGAGTCTCAAAAAGCACCCTGAGGTGTATGCAGTTCTAGCAAGAGCCTTGGATGTTTTGAATACCTATGGCTTTTGAGAAGTCATGATCTGCTACTATGTATCTCAACCTTGAATAAACATATAATATTTGCATTCAGACATATTGTTTTCTGTATCAGAAAAATATTATAAATTATAACTTTTGCAAATACTTCAAATGCAGCTCCGTAAAATCTTCGAGATGATTTTTCATGTTTCAAATTAGTTCTTTGAGAAATTTGTACACGTCTATCCAAGTACATCGCCACTTCCCTCATCTCCCTTTCCTTTTTTATCAGTCTTTGTGTTCTCTTTTTCTTTTTAATTGATAATAATATTTTTGTAGCATGTATCCTGATCAAGGTTTTCCTCCACCCTACTCCAGTCTGATCCCCTCAAATACTGATCCGTCCAAATTAGTTGCTTTTTTTCTCTAACTCCTTAAAGAACAAACAAAAGTCAAACAAACAAACAAACAAAAAATAGAGTTGTAAAAAGACAAAGAACAACAAAACAAGAGGGACACACAAAGAGACAAATGTGGACATCATAATATACACTCAAAGGCCAATAGGACAAAATATCCTCCAAAAAATTATGAGACGAAAAGTCTATAAAATACTATCGAGTTCATTTTGTATTGGTCATCTACCACTGCAAAAAAAGAAAATGCCTACCCTTATCTGTGGCTAATATCTCCAGAGTATAGGCAAGCTAGAAGCTAACTCATTACCTGTGTCTCCCAGGTGCTAGGATTAAAGGCATGTGCCATCATGCCTGGCTTCTTATTTTCTTTTCCACACATGCAACCCAAATTGCAATACACATATATTCATGGCTATCGGTGAAATGGTTGCTGAATTATTGTGAGAGCAACCAATCACATGCCTTTGACACTATTTTTCATTTGGAATTGAAAAACCTTAGGATATATTATTTGAGAAAATAAATCTATTTCAAATAAAAGAAAAAGAAAAATGATGCAATGTGTTAAACACATATTTCACAAATTTTGGTGTGTGCAGTGTGTGTGTGTGTGTGTGTGTGTGTGTGTGTGTATTAGTATAGGAAGTCCCTAAGCATCAATATATTTGAAGTTTTGATTCTGTGGACTTGAACTAGTGATCAAGATTTGTTTGTCCACCGTGTATATGAGAGACAATGACTCAGGGACTATGCTTTGGAAGTAGACAAAGTAAGTTTTTCACTAGTAGGTTTGCTATGCCTAACTCAGAAAGAATAAAGTATAGACAGGATGTCTAGACTTAATCAAGTACACTAAGAGGGTTCACACTTTCTATTCTACCCTATGTATCCACAGGCAAGAACAACTTATTCTTAAAGTTTGAGAATATCTCTAACTCACACAAGGATTATAGTAATATTTCTTTCATGAATAATGGTAAGGACTAAGTAAAAATGTTAAGAATTGTGGTTCTATCTGAAAAGTATTTTTCAATGATCCCTGGTGTATCTAATTCTTCAAAAGAATGTATGTGAAACTCAATCCTTATTACTTTCTCTATACATCTCAATCACATTAGCTGACATCATACATTGTGTCTCTAACTAAGATATCATTGGACACTTCAGGTAGCTAAAAATATTGTTAGAACTCTAGAGAAGCTAACTACATTCCAAAAAATATACTCATAAGCATAGTTATAACATATTTAATTGAACATTTTTCTCTCTACCTGATTTTTTCATACAACAGCTAGAATCCATTCTGTCATAATAATGAAATTTTGCCAAAAATATTTATCAGTAATATTTACATTTCAGCTCCTTCGCTCTTATTGTAAAATTCAAAGTTCATGCCTTAAGTTGTGAAACTGTAAACCAGCTTATCCCTGCTTGTCCCTCTATTTAGGTCCTTTCTCATTGTCACGAGTGTTATTTCCATTTCAGCTGAAGTGATCATTTGGCATGTTTCTGATGTGGACATTCTGGTCTAGACATTTGGAATTCCTGGTAAAAATATTCTATTGCCATTGGTGATCTTCTCAGTTTTTTTGGAAACACGTTATTCAGTGGAGCATGATGACCTGAAACACACTGAGCATTTGGTTTCTGCAAAGTATATGAGGTATTTATTGTCTCTCTTCATCATTACATACAGTCATGAGAAAGCAGACTTTTAGGATTTACCTCTACAACCAAAAAACCTCTTTTTTTTCCTCTTTTTTTTAGATAATAAAGATTTTCTGTGGGGATAATGGAATAGTGTGCCTAATGAAAAACTCAATTAAATGTAAAAGATACTAGTTTCATATAAATAAAGGGAATATGATTCTGTGATTGATTTAATAAATCCTGCCCTGACTGGAATTTGCAAAAATATGTCAATAAACACTGAAACCTATAAAATGGCTATCTTAGATTAATAGCAATTTCCTGGAATATAAAATGACATATTTTAGTCTAGTTTAAGATTAATCAGAGTTTATTTGTATATGCTTTAAGGCCAAATTCTGAAAATGTAAGTCTTTACAAAAATGTTTAGGTGTAGATAGAGATAGGTAAAACAAGGAAAATGTGAATTTCATCACCACATATATTTTAATTTCTATGCAGTAAAAGAATGTTAAATTAAAATAAAAACCTTGAAAGTAGTTTAACAAGGGTCTAATTTTGCTTTATTTTAAATAACACTGTAATTAGGGCAGATAACAAGGTTATGAGGCATGCAGCGTTTTATAAAATTGTGGAGGAAGCTGTGATTCTGGCTGTGCCAGAATAAATAAACCAGAATATAAAAATAACTCAGAAGTAGAACAAGCAAATAAATGATACCATTAACAACCAACTTAGGTAGTTACTTTTCCTCAAGTAAAGCAAAAATACTATTTCTGGAGACACATATGGCATGTGGTTGTGAAAGCTCCATAATACTGAGAGGGAAATGTGAATATGTGCATTGTATTTGTGATCACTAAATGATCACTAATGATCCCTAAGGAGAAAGCAATACAGGGAAATCACTGGGCCTAGAATGAGAAAGCCAAAACACAAATAGATTCTCTGCACCTACTGATTTTTTCACCTTGAGTCTAATATTTAATGTCTGAATGTCAATATATTTTCAACAATTGTGTTTGAGCAAACATGTTCAAGGAATTAATTAATCACTAACAACTAATTTAGTTACTGTTCCTCTGATAAGGTAAAAATTACATTTATAATGTTTCTAAAATTCTGAACCTACTGTCTAGGAGTCTATTATTTTGCTTGATCAAATGATTTGCTAACATCAAATTCATAAACTTTAATTCTGTCCCCCATGAGGTTCAGAAACATTTAACAGATCTTAAACAACACGAGGAGAGTTTACAAATGTAGGTATGCTTATATGTGTGATAGAAATCTGGAGTTTTCTCTAGTAAAAGGGTCATAAATAGTGCCTTTATGTTATGGTGATTTCTCATAAAATATCTAGGCAAGTGCTAATACTCTGCAACTGAATAAGAAAGAAACTTCAGAGTGTACCTTTCAGAAGACCTGATAAATAAAATATTGTCTATTATCAGACATTCTTTTTCAATTCTACAAATTTCTGAGCTCTGAAGAAGTCCACTAGCAACAATGAATGTAAATGTAGTAACTTCCCTCAAAGCACGGACACATATCCCCAAATCTCTGAGAACATTTTTCCAATTTTTCCCATCAATTGTGCATGGATATACCAACTAAAATGAATAAAAATAGTTGAACCAATAAATAAGTATTCTGATCTTTGTGTCTACATATCATTTTAACCAATAAACTAGGGTGTTTGGAAGGAGTTCATAAATTAGATAATATCAAAATTGATGGTGATGAACATCAATTTAAGTTAAATATATCAAGAATAAACCACTTTTAGATACACAAGCATTACTACAATAGTATGAGTTACTGATTGTGCATAATTTTTTGGAACAAGGAAAGTTTGAGAGCTTGTTTGGAGGATTTAGCATCACAGCTACTTGTATACCCTTGACTGAAGACCAGTTCCTTCTCCATTCAGGGAAGGTTATTCTCCTCAACTAAGCACACAGCTTCAGGAGACAAGTATGTCGAGTGGTGAGAGAGGAAGGAGACATGTGGGTGGGTAGCCTACTACATCAACTGAGTCAATTCTGGAAATCAAGTGAGTGAAAGATATCTCACCTGAAGCTGATGGGAGCAGAGGTCCACATCCTAACATTATGCAGAGAGAGAGGGAGAGGGAGAGGGAGAGGGAGAGAGAGAGACAGACAGAGAGAGAGAGAGAGAGAGAGAGAGAGAGAGAGAGAGAGAGAGAGAGAGAGGTAATCACTATATTTTTTTTCTTTTAGTTAAATGGCACATGGCTAGATCTTAGAGTACCTCCAGAGATCAACCCGAGGGATACTGTTATTTGTTCTTCACTGGCAATTTTCTTTGTTTTTAATATACTGATTACTAAGAAATAATATATTACTCTGAGGACATGTGCTTGGGGAATAGTGTGTGTCATTCAGAGAATAGAAAAAGATTAATATTGATTTAGAAAATACTGTTACATTGAAGAAAGTAATATAAGATTTTTCACTAAATTTTAACCATGTAAAAATTATTTTATGCCAGGACATCTTTGATACTAAAGAGATAATCATAAAAACATACTACCCAAATTTGTATCGTGATATAATGCATAAAACGTGAAAGTTGGGTTTCAGATAAAAGGAAAAAAATATTTCAATGTATGATGAATGTGGCACAGTAGGACAGGCAGGAGTATAAGTCAGAGGAAGAAACTGCAGAACATCCAGCATTAGTATTGATTATTTTTCAAGTCTTATCAAAATTCTATTTGAGCTGACATGTGTAAGAAAGGAACATTCAGCATGGAACCTAGAGAAGACAACATGGAGGATATTTATGACCAAACAATTTAGTAAGATAGGAGCAGGAAATGATGCAGGGACGCTAACCAAGAACAAGTTGGATGGGGCTCTGTAAATGACAATGAGCAATAAGCTGTTTGTAAATAAACTGGCAAGTCACTGGAAACTATATCAGAGGAAGTGAAATAATTTGCCTTACATTTCATAAAGGCTAGCTCTGCTAGATGCACTGAGGGCAGCTTGAGGTTGTTTTCATGATACTCATGGAGAGGAATAGACTGATTCAAGTGGAAAGGATAGAATGTGTTTGGGTTAGTATATAGCATATACATGGAAAGGAAGACTCAATGCTGACTCAGAATTATGCCGAAGTATGCATTTCAAGTACATTGAAAAGCCTATGTTAATTATCAGTATTCCACAGAAGAGTGCCCATTTACCAAATGGTCTTATATACATTTCACATGCATTACAGTATAGACTAAACCAAGCATACTCCACTTAGTCAGATCCACTTCACTTCCACCATTTTTACTTCAGCTACTTATCCTAATGTAACCCTACTGTGAAACTTTTTTATAAGTGTTTATAGCTTATGATATTTGAGCATTCATTTGTTAATGTGCTTCTTCTTTTATTCAGACTAACATTCATAAATCTTATTTCTTAGTTCCTAATCAATTTTTTGGTATATGTATGCCACAGCAATTCTACTAACCTTAACTTTTTCCATTTATAGTTTTCAGTGGTGATGTAACTTGATTTAGAAATAAGCACATAATACATTTGCTCAAGAATATCTATAATATTCATACTACTAAATAGTCTCTTAAAATTTGGGAAAGATGTACCTTTTAAAAATCAGCAAGAATTCATCTCAAACTGAAGTGTATTTATTGCTTTTAATAATTAATCACATTTCAACCATTGTGCTTGTACTATTTAGTCATAGCTTTAGCTGTCAGGTATTACTCTCTAGCTTGATACTTTATATGCTAATTTTTAACATTTCATTTATATTTATAATTGTGGTTATTATCGCCTGTAAATTCATTATGCATAGAGTTTAGATAAATAGAAAATTACTTGCACAAATCAGCCTAACAAGCAGATACTTTGTATTTTTTGCAATCAGTAGCAAAGTTCTTACAATCCTTTTTATTTTGCACAGGAAAATGTAGGCAATTATAAAGCCCTTTCTATGGTATCAAAATCATCCATGACTGGCAAATGAATTTTCAGCATTTAGTTCATTTGGCTGATTTTGCATATTATAACAATTAAGTATACAATGAGTTCCTCTTATAAGCATGTTTAATGAGCAGAATGAGTAAACTATTTGCCCTAGACAAGAGTGTTTTGAATCTATAACCACCCTAGAATAGGAAATATATTGACCTCAATGACAGACGCAAGCGTTTGCGTAGATTATATCATCTAGATAGGAGATCTCCTCTTGACAGGGAAATATCATAATACAGTATACACGTAAGAATCAGTCTCTACCTGTATATTATTTTACATGATCTTTCACACAATCAAGGTGATTCTTGATATGTGATTTCTATATGATCTCAACTAAAATCAAGTTTTCTCACTTTGCAATATATATATGTACATATACATATATACACTTTTCAGACATTCGAGAATATTGTCCTTAACAGACAGATATTCTAAGCAGAGGGTGACAGTTAACATTTCAGTGGTTTAGGTTTAGTCTTCTATTATTCCTTTTGCAAAAGCCTTGTCAAGTGCCACAGAGTTGGTGCTGCATAGTCCCTGACCTTTGATAGAAGGCAAAAGTCTTCTAATATCTGACTGTATCCCAATGGTTATCAGAAGAAGAGCAAAGATTCAATGCTGTAGTTTAATAGCCTATGTCACAGTACAGATAATGGCAACACCTACAGTGAGTGTTTCCTTCTGATCATACATGGAGTGAGCCACAGACACTGTATTTCAGTGTAGACACATTTGACATCTGTTGATTATGTCACAGATTGTCCTTATTCTGACCTGAATTCATTGATGCAATTATATACATATATACATGTAGTGTGTGTGTGTGTGTGTGTGTGTGTGTGTGTGTGTACCACACCCTGCATTCTTAAGGAATAAATAGCAAGCTGCAAAATCAGCCTATCTTCTTAAATCTATTAGAGCAATGAGGTCATAGGGTAAATTACATGCAAAATCAGACTCACAGATAAGCATTGAGAATTATAGTATATAGAACTAGAAACCCTGGTAGGAATAAGAATCAGAGAAGTCTGGACTTCGGTTCTTTACAGGCTCAGTGTGGAAAAACTGTGGGAAAGAATACCTCAGAAACACCCAGTTTTGAATGACTTTGCACATGTGCATTTTCAGTTCACAAATGATCATGTGACTACTACACAAAAATTGTTCTTCTCGTGCTTTCTCCAGGTGGAATGAAAAATTAAATATTTTCAATATAACAGAACATTTTATTAAAATGCATGGTCAGAAATAAAATGATAACAGCTTTATTTGACCAGTTTCTAACTTGGTGCAGGGGGACGGGGTATCAGAGTTTAACTAAACTAACAAGGGGAAAATACAGCTCTAACAACTTTAATCACCATAGTGTACCTGAATGGCAAGAAATGCTGTACAACTGAGAGGAAATTGTAAGGATTTCCATCCAAATTTACAGGCACACTACAAAGTAGGTACTTAAATACAGGAGAAGAGAATGCATCTGCTTCCACCATTCTTATCAGAATGTTGCTAATAGACTATTTAATCAGCCAATTTCACATACTACGCCACATCAGGCTCTTAAGGAAAACAATTATACAAGATGTATTAGAATGGGGTAAATGAATAACTAGAAATTAACTAGAATTCCAGGGATATTGACATTATAATACCATATTTATAAATATGATCTTGTAAATTAATGTTTACAGGAGGCAACATTAAAAATTTAATTGAGAAAAGAAAATTCTATGAAAGTGTGAAATAAATGATAAAGATTCCTATAAAAGAAATAAAAGATGGCATTAAAGGCCCTGTCATAAGGCTAGGTCTATTTGAATAAACTACTTCTGAGCTTGTAAATATCTCAGTAAAAACGCTTCTTAAACTATAGAATGCCAAAGAAAAAAAGAAATATCCAACATAGAAAGGATACTAGGTACAAGCTACCAAAAAGAAAAAATAAGAAGGAAAGACAGAAATGAAAGAGAGAATGTGTAAAAAGTGAACAGGGGAAGATTAGAAGACAGAAGAGAGAGAAGAGATTTACATATATATCCCGAGAAACCCTTTGGGTGGGAAAATTTGGAGTAACTTTGTAAAAGGGTTGATGGAAAAATATCCATTAGCATGAATTGTGCATATTCTGAAAATATCCTTTAAAATTGAAGGGCAAAAATGACATAGAATGTGAATAAGCCTATAAGGCTATAAATAAAATAATAATTACTTTATCACCCTCAAAATGAAAATGGTCATGCCAAAATTCAATACATTTGCAGGAAGGTAGATGTGAGAAACTAGAATATTCTTTTGAAATAAATACATGAAAGAAATACTAAATGTTAATATATTCAAATTCTAATAATTATAAAGATTTGATATTTTCAGAATTAAGTACTCAATTTTGCTGTATATATTCTAACCTATCACATTCAAGCTCCCAGTGTGCTAGTTTGCAGAGAACTACAAATTGATTCAAAATTACTAGGATGAACTCAAATCCCATAACACTCAACACAATGTTGATGAAAAGCAACAGAGTAGAACTAACTGAAAATACCTGATTTCAAGATTCTCCACCTATAAATAAAGACATTGTGCATGTTGTTTAGGTAATAGACCATTAGATGAAAATTCAGAGTCAAGAAATAGAAGTGTATGTAATCAATATATCTCCATCAACAAAGCAAAAAATGAAATGGAACAGTATAAACTCTTCCTGAGATTGTGACGGAACCACTGCTAATGCAGAGTAACCAACCAAACAAAATAACCTGGTGCATAGAACATTATTTAACATTAGTTGGAATAAGATCAGAAATCTAATGTAAAGCAAACCACAAAACTCCTAGAAGGTAGCAAGAAGAAATTCGATTAACTGGGTTTTGTGTTAGTAGATTTCACATGTAGTGTCATAAACAGTGCAAGAAATAAAATCACGCTGGGTTCCTTTGAAATTACATTTATTCTTAATTCAAATGTACTTACACATAAATACCCACATATTCTTGTAGCATCTTTGATTACAATACCCGAAATATAAAGTGGTTAATATGTCTTTCAGTGAATTCATGGATAAGAAAATTATATAACACTAGATAATGGAGTAATGTTAGGCATTAAATGGAAACAAAGAAAAGAACTTGTCTACCTAAGAATACAATCCTAAACAGTCAGGCATGGATGAAGGAAGGCTCAGTGGGCCCTATTCTTCACTGACATACCATTGCTACTGATAGATTCAGGGAAAGAAGAATTATGGCCTTCAGTTGTGCATCAAGTGCTGATTTTAGCAGGCTCCACCATATATATCCAATACAATAAACAGACAGTCCTAGTTAAACAAATGAGACTCAAAACAAGACAAAACCCAAGGTCATGTATCTACGAAAGGTACTTAGAGCAATGGGAGATCTGAAAGGGATAGAAGGAGATGGGGATGAGTGAGACAAAATGCATTCTGTGCATATATGAGTAGTCAAAGAATACAATTAATTAATTCAAAAGGTAAGTAAACAATTGGGAAGAGAAAATATTTCAAAATTCTATGATTTTTCAAATATACGAATCAAAACTGGAAGGCTATTTATTATTTATTTCAAATACATGGGATTCTGGAAAAGATAAAGCCATGGATAAAACAAAAGAATAATTTTTCTTCAGGGTCTATTGGGAGAGAAGAGATGAATCAATGAAACAAAGCTTTCAGGAGAGATTTGATGCTCCATATCAGACTGTAAAGAGAGGTTATGCCCTTCATAACCTGTCCAAACACATAGAATATACAATATCACATGTGAACTCTAAAAATGGGGAACCAGGAATTGGCAGGACATGATACATCAGTGCAGGTAGTCAATTTCATTGAAAGTTATTGGGAATGAGAATGTGTTGCATGTGTGTATGAACAAGAAGCTCATGGAGAATTCTGTAACATCCACAAAATTTGGCTTTGGACATAAAATGGCCTTGAAAATAATGTTTATTTAAAAGTAAAAAATGTAGCATTTAAAATAAAAATAATTTGTTCAAACGATAACAAACTGATAAGACTAATGGTTGAAAGAGAATTAAAAGAAACTAAATTGTAGCACAAATCAGAGTAGCATCAAAATTGCCATTTACTGTATATTCAGAAATATTAAAAATCATTTCTAATTAAATAAATTTTACTTATTTGCAACCAAACTAATAAGGAAAATTGCTTTCTCTGTAACAGAAGGACAGTGTAAATACTGAAGTTTTTTATTGTCAGAATTAATAAGGTTTATTGGTATTACCTGATTATCAAATCAATGAACCATAGAAACCTGTGTGCTAAATTGTGACCAAATGTTTTCACAATTATATATTTCATTTTAAAGTGCTGTGAGCTTTCCATGAGGAAACATTAACACACACCTCTCTCTCTCTCTCTCTCTCTCTCTCTCTCTCTCTCATCTACCTATCTATCATCTGTCTATTTAACTAGAGAGAGACAGAGAGACAGAGACAGAGAGTAATCACATTTACATAATATGCTAATACAATAATGTGCAATTCCAGGAAATTTATATGTGAACATAATATTATCTATATAAACCAAACTATTGATGTGATTATTAATAAGTTTTCAAAGCTGCTTCAGTATGCATGGGTACTTATGTGAGCATATTATATATGATATAATATATACATATGATATACATATGTATACATATAACATTCTCACAATTACACATATGTAATACATTTAATTTCCAGAATTAAATAGATACTGAATGAAGGAAACACAGTGAGTATTTTAAAGAAATAAAAATGACAATTGAAAATTCGGTAGATATTGTTGAAGAATAATAAATGCCAGAGAACTATTTTTCTTGATATATTCGTTGTTCATTATGCATAAATATTAGGATTTTAGGCCAGGAAACACTGTGGTATGGCAGTGTTAATTAGCATCACAGAGTTATGAAGAGAAACATAAGTAATTCTTAAATATTGTCTACAATTAAAATTCAAAGTAAAATTTATCTCATTTGGAAAGAGAAATTTGTTACTTAGTACTTGCCAGGATACAAAACAGATATTTTTCTTATAGTTTAAAAAAATACATCAAAAGAGCAAGTTTTCCTAACTCTTTTGAAATTAAAATATTTAGATGATAAAATTTCAACATTTTAATTAAATTTATTCAAATAATATGAGTGACTATTCTTTATGAAATGGTTGCTTATTTGTATAAATGTTGATGTAATTTTCAATTTTAGACTTATTAAAACTCAGAGTTGGCAAACTCTAGTATTTATTAGGAATCACACACAGGCACCCAGCATCTTAATATTGATAATTTATCTTTTCATTTGAATCTCAATTCCTTGGACATTTGGGTTTATGATCTGGAAGCTGGATTTATTTGATGAGAATAAATCAGAAATAAAAAAGATATGGAATCAATACTGTTCAAATACCACCAGCTCAGTGCAATATCTCTAAAGCATGAGAGATCTTATTGTCTTTTCCTCCTCTAAAGTCAAATACATGTAGCATTGGAAGACAATATTGATGTAGCTAGGGTGGCAAACCTTCAGTACACATGCCTTATTGATGTTCTTCATTAGAACTATGGTTCAAATAATAGAACTACTTATTACAATCTTCTTATTATTTATCATATACATTTTTATTCAGTAGGGGGCATTTCATTGCACCCATGTGGAAGTCAAAAGCAGTTATCAGAGCTAAATGTTCCTTGGTCTTGTGTGAGTATTGGGAATTGAACTCTGTTCTTACTTAAAGGCAAGTTCCTTTAAATCTTGAGTCATACTCTTTGCTGATTTTGTTTTTGATGTCTATTTTGTTATGTTGTTTTTTTTTAAAATTCATTAGAATTTAAAATCCTTATTAAAATGAACATTTATATGGATCAGATCATCAGAAAAATCAGAATTAGCTTGTGGGATGCTTTCTCTGTTATTGAGAGATAAAATCATTATTAGCTATGTCGACTCATTTTAGGGCAACTTTACCTAAGATAAGAACATTTAGAAGAAGGAATATCAACTAAAATGAATGTCTTCATCTAAATAACCTGAAGTGCCTTTACTTTGTTGATGATTGATGTGGGCAATGCCAACCCTTAGGGAGGTTGTCCTGGAATATATAAGAAATCACATTCCATGGCCCTGCATCAGTTCCTACCTCCAGGTTTATTCCTTGAGTTTCTTCTCTGACTGCCCTCAGTGATGAACTGTGATGTGGAATTGTAAGCTGAAATAAACTTTCCTTTTCCAGTTTCTTTTGGTATTCGTATTTTATCACAACAATGAAAATCCTAACTAAAACAAAAGACAAGATAAAAATACATAGAAATGAAAGGATGCATAGGGCTGATACTTGGTCTTGATGGAGCACAGAGAAAAGTGATACTGGAGCAAAAAGGCTGATTTAAAGATTTTCTCAAGGAACCAACGGTTCATCTATATTTAGTCTATTAAAAGATGGGCTAATTGTATCACAAGACCTTGCCTTTTAAGGTCTGACAGTGAATAGCAGGCATAAATATAACTGGGGCAAAAATCTTGTTGGAAGTTTAGATATTGTTTAGGAAGAATGGGTAGGTGGGGAACATGAAGCAAGGACATTCTCTTCTTTGATTATAGAGTAGACTTCCTTGTGAGGAAGCAAAAATTTGGGACAAACAGGTCACATCTCATTCTAGCAACAGTGACCCAGGCTGTGCCCTTCTTCTGTTTGTACTATTGCATTCAGTCACAGTTTGGCTTTTTATTTTTAACCTTAGAAAGATATGAAGAAGGACATAGAAAAGCATTTCATGTACTGAGTAGCTGTGACAATGATTTTCATTTTAAATAGCTTTCTTAAATGGTGATATTCTGAGCCATTATCTCAGATCCCAAAATACATTCAGTACAGTAAACCTTTCTTTATAATCATGTTCTTTGTTGTAGATGTAGACGTTACTTGTTCAAAAATGGATAAAGTTAGACTTGATAAACAACTCTACTGAAGTGATTAAAAATTACCACTTATCTCAGAACTTTGCAAAAGACAAAGTGGGCCAAAGTGTCATCAAAACACTTGCTGTGGTTTAATTCTTGAAAAGAGATTGAATAGAAAAATTCACATTAAAGGTCTAATATTGACTTAAGAAAATGTTCTGGAGTAAATAATATAGCAAATATTAATTTAATGATAATTATAGAAAATGTAGTTTTCAAAACCAAGATATGGCATGGATATATAGATGTGGAACAAGAGATTGTAAAGTACTTATCCATGGTTATATATTAATTATAACTCATTGACAATTGCAGTATAAGTACTCCTAACTTTCTGTCTTTCTAATCCTCCTGTTGCTAAATGGTGGCTGCTGCTGCTGATGTAGGAGAAATAGTCATTTTCAGGGTAAAGGAAAATTATCAACTGAAGCTTAAAGCACTGTGAATATCTCTATGTATGTCTTCAGGAATAACCACTTGGCACTGAATCACTGATTCATGTATTCTTCCTTATGGAAGATAACTTTTCCCACTCTCAAACTTCCTGTAGGTCTCAGGACCTATACCTGTCTATTTCTACACATTTGTCCATCGGTTACTGTTTTCCATGATAGGCTTGTGTTTACTCAGCAATATTGATGAGATTATGTAAGTGTAGTTTCTGTTATTACTAGAAGACATGTTCTTTTTTTTAAATTAAGATTTATTTATTTATTTTTAAAGATTTATTTATTTTATGTATATAAGTACACTGTCACTATCTTCAGACACATCAGAAGACAGCATCAGATCCTATTACAGATGGTTGTGAGTCACCATGTGGTTTCGGGGAATTGAACTCAGGACCTCTGGAAGAGCAGCCAGTGCTCTTAACCACTGAACCATTTCTCCAGCCCCAGAAGATATGTTCTTACAGAAAACTCAATGAACTTCTGCCTCTTACGAAGTTCCTTCCCCTTCTTCCTCTGAAATGTTCCCTGAGACTCAGGTGTGGGGCTTGTTTATATATGTGCCCATTGGAACTGACCTCCACAACTCCACCTTTTGATTTTTTGTACTTTTTTGTAATGGCATCTATCTGTTACAAACAGAAGTTTCTTTGATAAGAGATGGGAACTATTCTTATATCTCAAGATGAATAACCTGTTTTTATGATGTTGACTTAATTTGAGGACAAATTCACTATAATATTTTGTGATACATAGGTGTGGTTTCTCTAGCTATTAGGAAATATAAAATGCAGAAATCTGATTAGATAGGAGAAAGGAAAGTAAAACAAGAAGTAGTACAATATATTTAATTAAAATATATTAAAGGTTTTGAGTGAGAAAAAATATACTCCTGCCAACAGACAGATCACCAAGACAGAAATGGAAGAGAGAAATACTGAAACTAAGTGGCATCATAAACCAAGAAAAAGTAACAATTTTTTTATGGAGCATTTCATTCAAATAAAAAATACATACATGTAACTTCTTTTCAGCATTTTATGGAACTTTCTTCAAAATTGAGTCCATATTCAGAAGCAAAGCACTCAATACTTAAATAATATCCTGAATACTATCTGACCACCCATCAAGATGAAAGCTAGATTAACAACAATAGAAAACAACAGAAAAGTTACAAACTCATGGAAACTTAACAAATCATTCTTGAGTGAAAGTTGGAAATTAAGAAAAAAATTAAGCAGGCCTCCTGGGAGGCAGGAAGAGTTGTCTCTGGTTGGGGAGGTACTGGGTAGGTGTTGGTAGGGGCAGAGGTCCTGAGTCCCTGGTTAGAGCAGTCCTCCTGTTTCCCTGTTTATGGCAGACCTCCTATGTCCCTTAGTAGTGCGAACCTCCTAGGAGATAGCCAGGCTTTGTAATCTGGGAGCAGGATCTACCCCACTTGCAGATGGAGGTACTGACAGGGGATCAGGCAGAGAGGCTAGATTCCATGTCCACTGGGTTCTGTGAGGGTTCCAGTTGGCCTGGGTATGAGTGGGGGTCTCATCTGTGTTTTTGCTCATGGCAGACTTTGTGAGAGACAGGCAAACAATGGGATGTAGGAGACAGTCGAGCATGTCAATCTGCCCCCAGATGGAGGTACAGAGCTGAAGGAAGATGGGGCTCAGGCAGAAGGGATAAATCCCATGTCTGCTGGCTCTGTAGGGGTCCATCTGGTTGTGGGTATCATTTACACAATGGAATACTATTCAGCTACTAAAAATGAGGACATCATGAATTGAGCAGGCAAATGAATGGAACTAAAAAATACCTTCCTCAGCAAGGTGACCCTGACCCTAAAGGACATGCTGATAAGTGGACACTAGCCAAAAAAGTACAGGATACTCATGATACGACTCACGGACCTTATGAAGCTTAACACGATGGAAGACCCAAATGTGGATATTTCAATCCCACTTAGGACATGGAAAAACTAGTCAGAGGACTAAGAGGGAGTAAGAAACCTGGGTGGAAAAGGGAATGGGGAGGGGAGAAAGAGACAGGATCATGTATGGGGGGGGGTCAGGAGAGAAGCTCAGAGGACCAGGAGAATGAATGGAAATATTCATCAATAGGGAATGGGGGCAGAGGGAACATCTAGAAAGTCTCAGAGACCTGGGGTGTGAGAGGATCCCAGGACTCAATGGGGGTGATCTTAGCTGAAATGCCTACAGTGGAGAACTGGAACCTGAAGAGACCACCCACCAGTAGAGAGACCTGGTCACCCACCCATCTTCAAAATTTTTGACCCAAAATAGTTCCTGCCTAAAGGAAATGCAGGGACAAAATGGAGCAGAGATTGAAAGAAAGATCATCCAGTGACAAGCCCAATTTGGAACCTATCCCAAGCCTACACAGCAAGCCCGGACACTAGGATGCCATGGTATGCTTGCAGACAGGAGCCTAGCTGTCTTCTGAGAAGCTCTACCAGCACTTGATTGAGTAAGATGCAAATACTTACAGCCAGCCATGGGACTGAGGTCATAGAACCCTAGGGAGGAGTTAGGGGAAGATTTAAAGGAGCTGAAGGGGATGAAAACACCATAGAAAGACTGACAATCTCAACTAATCTGAATACCTGGGAGCTTCCATAGATGAAGCCACCAACCAAAGAGCATAGATGGGCTGGTCCATGGTCCCTCAGCACATATGTAGCAGAGGACTACCTGGTCTGGTTTCAGTGGAAAAGGATTAACCTAATCCTGTAGAAACTTGATGCCCAAGGGAAGGGGGATGCTGGTGTGGGTGAGGTGGGCATGGGTAGGGAAGCCCATCTCAGAAGCAAAGGTGAGGGGGAAGGGTGGAAAGGGTGAAGAACTTGGGGAGAGGGTTATGACAAGGGAGGCAATATTTGTTATCTAAACAAATATATTAATTTAATAAAAATGTAAAAAATAAATGAAATTTAAAACTTTCAATGATTGAATCAAAATGAAAACACAATGTCTCCAGTCTTTGGGGACATGCTGAATGCTATCTTAAGAGGCAAATTCTATTCCGAATAATTTGGGTTTTTTTTCCTTATTTTTTGTTTTACTTTATTCTATTTTATTATTATCCCTTAAAAGCTTCTTTTTTTTTCTTAAGAGAGATAGAAAGATTATGAATCTAGATTGGAGTCAAAGAATGAGGAACTGGGAGGAGTAACTGGAGAGGAAGCTATAAACAAGATATATGGTATGAAAAATAAAATCTATTATCAATAAATGGAACTAGTTCACAAATAGAAGGAATGTAATTATTAGAAAATTGCCCTGTTGCTGATCTTTAAAAAAAAAGTTAAATTGTTTAAAATATGCCTTGTGTCTTTATTCAAATTGCCTTTTTATAGATTCCAACAAGATAGGATGTAGGACTGTGTTAGTCACTGTTCTATTGCTGTTGACCATGACCAAGAAAGCTCTTATATAAAAAAAAAACATTTAATTGAGGGCTTGCTAACAGTTCCAGAACTTTGGTCCATTATAATTGTGTGGGCAACATGGTAGAAGTTTTACAGCAAGCAATCATCAACAGGAAATCAGATCATGAGAGCTACATACTGATCCAGAGGGAGGGGTGAGGGGAGGGAGGAAGGAGGATGTGGAGAGGGGAGAGGGGGTAGGGAGGGGACAGGGAAGAGGATGGGGAGAGGGGAGAGAGGGAGAGGAGAGGGGGAGAGGGGGGAAGAGAGAGAGAGAAGGGGGTGAGGGGGGAAGGGAGAAGGGAAAGGGGAGGGGGAGAGGGAGAGAGAGAAGAGGGTGAGGGGGGAAAGGGAGAGGGGAAAGGGGAGGGGGAGAGGGAGAGGGAGGAGAGACTAAACGTGGCACTGGATTTTGATTTTTAAACCTTAAATCCCAGCTCCAGGAACACACTTTCTCAAATAAAGTCTCATCTTCTAATCCTTTTAATACTAATAAAGAGTTCCACTTCCTGGTGACTAATCCTTCAATTATGTATCTATGAGGGCTCTTCTCATTCAAACCACCATAAGTTCCTTTGATATCACAATATCTCGCTTTATCAAGTTATGAATTATCATCATCAAATTATTGACATTTTTTTTTATTAACTATTTTGGGGAAGTTGGAGAGAGGTCTGAAAAGAGTTGGTGCTCAAGTAATGTAAATGGCATCCTTCCTCCTTTATCCCTTCATTCTCACAGGAACTCTATGGAACCCTTTGTATCCTTTACTCACTATATTTGCATAAGGTTGAGAATGCACTAGAAATTACCCACTAAAATGCAGTTGCATTTGGAAAGTAATCTATCATCTTTTCTCAACCATCCCTTTTTGTAAATCTTGTATTCTAGTAGAACCTCTGAAAACAAGACATTCTTTTAGAATGCATGTATGAAAATACCTCCAATGATGTTAGTGCTAGAGGTTCTACTGGGATTTCAGTATAGCATAGGAAAAGTCAATGATATTTTCTAAAATAATTCTCCAATACAAAATTTCCCTATAAGATTTTACTATGTACCAGCTTGCAATTCCACCAGCAGTGGAGGAGTGTTCCTCTTTCTCCACATCCTCGCCAACAACTGCTGTCTCCTGTGTTTTTGATCTTAGCTATCCTGACTGGTGTGAGATGGAATCTCAGGGTTGTTTTGATTTGCATTTCCCTAATGACTAAGGATGATGAACATCTCTTTAGGTGCTTCTCAGCCATTAGATATTCTTCAGGTGAGAACTCTTTGTGTAGCTCTGTACCCCATTTTTTAATAAGGTTATTTGCCTCTCTGGAGTTTAACTTCTTGAGTTCTTTGTATATATTGGATATTAGCCCTCTGTCGGATGTAAGGTTGGTAAAGATCATTTCCCAGTTAGTTGGTTGCCGCTTTGTCTTTTTGACAGTGTCTTTTGCCTTGCAAAAACTTTGTAATTTAATGAGGTCCCATTTGTCTATTCTTGATCTTAGAGCATAAGCTATTGGAGTTCTGTTCAGGAAATTCTCCCCTGTGCCCATATGTTCAAGGTTCTTCCCTAGTTTCCCTTCTATTAGTTTCAGTGTGTCTGGTTTTATGTGGAGATCTTTGATCCACTTAGAATTGAGCTTAGTGCAAGGTGATAAGGATGGGTCAATTTGCATTCTTCTGCATGTTGACCTCCAGCTGAGCCAGCACCATTTGTTGAAAAGGCTATCTTTTTTCCACTGGATGGTTTTAGCTACTTTGTCAAAGATCAAGTGACCATAGGAGTGTGGATTCATTTCTGGGTCTTCAATTCTGTTCCATTGATCTACATGTCTGTTACTGTACCAATACCATGCAGGGCGGTTCCTCAGAAAACTGGGCATGACACTCCCGGAGGATCCGGCTATACCACTCCTGGGCATATACCCAGAGACTTTACCTGCATGCAATAAGGACACATGCTCCACTATGTTCATAGCAGCCTTATTTATAATAGCCAGAAGCTGGAAAGAACCCAGATGTCCCTCAACGGAGGAATGGATTCAGAAGATGTGGTATATCTACACAATGGAATACTACTCTGCAATTAAAAACAATGAATTCACGAAATTCCTAGGCAAATGGTCAGATCTTGAAAATATTATCCTTAGTGAGGTAACCCAATCACAAAAGAACACACATGGTATGCAGTCACTGATAAGGGGATATTGACCCAGAATCTCGGAATACCCTAGACACAATCCGCATATCAATAGATTTCTAAAAAGATGGTAGGAGAGACCCCTGGTCCTGGAAAGACTGGATGTAGGGGAACTCCAGGACAGAGTAAAGAGAGGGGGTTGAATGGAGAAAAGAGGGAGGGAAGGGGGCTTATGGGACTTTCGGGGAGGGAGGAAACGGGAAAGGGGAAGTGATTTGGAATGTAAATTAAAAAAATAAAATAAAATAAATAATAAAAAAAAAGATTTTACTATGAACATCACCATCTTGTCTTATATATCCTGCTCGTTACTTTCATTTCCATGGGTACCAGACACCATTACAAAAAGGTGAAGGAAATTTTTAAGATGTTCCTTACAGTGTATTATATACTTTCACATTTATATCTCCTAAAATGCATAAATTGAATTTCCCTATATCTCACATTTCATGTGAAAAGAAATAGGAAAGTAATGTGCTCTTCCTATTACACAATTCATTCAATAGGTTGTCCCCTGTCCTTTCTTTTCTATAGGTCCTGAATTTTAACCCTGATCACACAGAATCTGGGACTTGTGTAAATTTCCCCATGTACTTAATTTCCAAATATCAAATCTGAATTTGTCAACATGGTGCAACAAATTATTTTTGTTTTCTTTCATTTGAGTGAGTCTGAATGTTGATTACTTAAGTGTATAAATTTTTAAGTCAGAAGAAAACACTTCAGCACTCCAACTCGTTAAATAATTAATGTTTTCAACAACAGTAAAATCAGAGCTAATTACCCAGTATCTTTGCACAGTGAACCCTGCACATTTATTCTGGGAATCAAGGTCATTGTTTGCATGTGCTTATTCTACAGACACTAATGACTAGTTTATACAGCCTTCAACTTTGGTCCTCAGTCTGGAAACAGGTAACAAGAAACAAAACTCAGCTGGAAACACTGTTTCCAAAGCATTGAAGTTCAGTTAAAATCTGCTTTAAAACATACAAGTCTTTGTCTAGAGTGGAGAAGATAGTAGTGTTGCAGAGACTTATTTCTAATGAGCAGTTTTCTGTAAGACAAAACATTGATCGTCTCAAAACACAAACAAATACCAATCGCTTCATACATGGTTAACAAAATCATTTTGTGCATTATCAAAATTCCCATGTTTTGATTATTCCAAATGATTTTTCCTATAAATACAGAAACATGCTAATATAGAAACAATATATTATTTTCATGCAAGAACATTCCTCATACAAAATTTCTTCCTATTGATATTAGTACTAACAGAGAATTATATTCATTAGAATAAAATCTTGACTGATGCCTAAATTAAATGTAAAAATTATACAAATAATGTGTTTTGCCACAATATTGTTGCATAATACGTTCACTATTTTAATATTGAAAATAAATTAGGAAATGTGGTTGTTTGAATAGCAATGGATACAGACCCAGAAAGACAAGAATTGATGTGCTGGACCAGACCCTAGAATAATCATCATCACAAACCAGAGTGACTTCAGCTGATGGTTGCAGATGCCTAGTCACACAGCCAAATGCTGGGCAGAGCTCTGGGAGTCCTGTTGAGGAGGACACTGAAGGATTGGAGGAGCCAGAGGGATCAAGGACACCACAAGAACATGGACCACATAACGAAATGACTGGGACACAAATAGGCTCAGAGATCAGGGAGCCTGTATGGGTCTTACATAGGTTCTCTTATGTATCTTATAGTTATATAGCCTGTTGTATTTATGAGATTCCTAACATTGGGAGCAGGTACTGTCTGTGTGTCTTTTTGCTGCCTTCTGGAGAGTTTCACCCCGCACTGATTCGAGAATATGGGCCTGGTCTTATTGAAACTTGTTATGCCATATTAGGTTGATGTCCCTGGAAGGTCTGTTCTTTTCTGGGGGGAGATAAATTGAGAGTGGATACAGGAGAAAGGCAAGTTGGGAGTGAAGGAGAGAAAGGGGAGAGGGGAAGGAGGAGAAACTGCAGTTGGGATATAATATAAGAAAGAATTAATAAAAATGAGGAAAAATGTAGAACTCTCACCAACTACTCCAGCACCATGTTTGGCTGCACAATGCCGTATTTCCCACTGTGACAATAATGTATTAAACCTCTGAATTGCAAGACACCCTCTAAAATATTTTCTGTGGTCATGGTGTCTCTTCACGGTGATAGGAATATAAACTTAGACATAACATTAAGGAATTTTGCGTTGATAACCAAGTGAAAACGTAATTCACTGATGTAAAAAATGGGTATCTTTATTGTTTGAAGTTTTTCCACACACTGTTGAGAAGAATGGAAAATGTAAAATCATGATGTGATAATAGCATTGTAGACACCAGCAGGAAGAAAAGAAGAGAGTGTCACTTTAACTCAACCTTCACAGAGAACTTCCCTCTCTTCAAAGCCTAAGGTAAGAAATCATTCAAAGAAAATGAAATTCTAGGTGGAAATTATTGAAAAAAAAAACCCACAGGAGTGGGTGGGTGGGTGAGGGAACACCCTCATAGAAGCAGGGGGAGGGGATGGAATAAGGGATTTTTGGAGGGGAAACCAGGAAAGGGGATAACATTTGAAATATAAATAAATAAGTTAGTCAATAAAAAAATTTTAAAAAGTGTAATTCTGCCTTACTCAATATCATGCATTTAGTTCTTATTTTATAAGAATGAATTCCATTCTTTATTGGCAGAAAAGAAAAACCATATTGCTGAAGAAAGATTCTCTTTGAACCCGCACACTTAAATGTGTATTTACATACAATAAAAAAAATGACAAAACACTAAACTTGAAAGCAACAAATGAATCCACATTCTTCATAAGTATGGAAGGATCAGAAAGAAATATAAAATGTTAAGAGATTTGATTTTTTATGACTGTTTTTCTAAATATGCCCAATACACTAATACTTTACTTTATTAGTATATAATTACTTCATATTTATTGTAATCATAAGAGATTACAATAAAAGTCGTCTTTACATTTTGACTCAGAAGGCTATAAAATTATAAAATAATTATTTCATTTTATTTTTCTTAATGGAAAAATCAATAAAAGTCATCCATTTTTTCAGTCTTCTATGAGGGTAAGACATAGTTAAACACTTTCATACTCATTAGTTAATTAGCACTTTTCAATAACAGTAAGATTAGAGATAATTGCTAGTATTTTGCTTAGTGAACCTTGGACAGTCTTCTGGAAATTAAGGTCATTGTCAGCATTTTATATTCTACAAGCACTAATGATCATATCAGAGAATATTTAGCTTCTGCCCTCACACTAAGAAAGGATTACAAAAGACAGTGAAGGAATGCTTTATATAATGTATATTGAATTGTTTCAGCATACATTTAGGCTACCTGCTAATTTAGAGAGAGGATAATAGTTACTCTAACTACATTTAAATAGATAAACATCAACTTTTAAAAAACCCAATAAAACAAAACAAAATCCAACAAAACATAAAACAAACAAACAAATAAAAAAAACAAATCCCCAAATCTTCTTGGTAATTAAGATATCGCTTTGGTACACAGGTCAAATGTTTAAAGATAGATTTTTCTAAAGAAGTGTTCTAATTTTATTAGTGATATCTTTGGCAAATATTTTTTAAAATTAACATCTACACAATTGTGTTTCAACTTAATCTGCAAATACATAAGAATTACTTTTCCCATTAATAAATGTAGCTGAAAACTTCTTTTCAGTGAATGAAAGAGGTTTTAATTTTTATTTAAAAGAAAAACCTGGATAATTATTAGAATATAAAAACCAACCAAATTTAAATCATCATGTGAGACAGATGACTGTACTCTTAGTTCAATGAGATCATTTCAAAAAGCTTGTGAAATTTGGGAGGAAACACCGAAATGCCTTTAAAGATTCAATAAAATAGTCCCTAGAAAACGTAACATAGAAAAAATTTAAAGTACCTTCAGAGAGTTAAGTCCTTGATCATTTACTCATTAATTCTGTTATTGATCTGAGCAAATAGCAACTTTTCTGGAACATGTAATAATTTTTGTTATTTGCAGGTGGACTGACTTATTGCTTATACCTAGTTTCTAACTGATTATTAAAATCACTTAAAACTTTTCAAAATGAATCACAAGTTAAATAGTTCACTTAGAGTGTAACATCCTGAAAAGAAATTTTACAGTGTCATTTTTGTTATACCCTAAATATGTTGTTACTATAATCCACTCTCAAAAAAATTGAGAATTGTTTTCTTTACTTCATAGATTTTAATTTTTGTATGACTATAGAATTTTTCTCATGTTCCAGCAAGCTGCATGATGCTACTTTCTAAAGATAGGAAGTTTTTTTATAGATGAAATGGAAACATCAGTGTAAGGGTGGAAATGAGGATTGCAGAAAGATTCTAAAGTTCCATTGTTAGGGAGCTGAGCAGGATTAGGTGATACAGAAAACAGAAATAGTAATAGGGACGACAATCCAGATGTCCTGAAAGAGTAAAATAAAAGTTACACAAGACCACATGATTCAGTTATAAGGGCAAGTTCAGAAAAGAAAAAGTTTAGAGAAGCAAAGTAAGCTACTGATTTTCTGAGGCTAAACTTGGGAGAGAAGGACTTAAGAGAAAAGGGGAACAAAGGAAGATATCAGTGTGATGGAAATGCCTGGTGCTTGATTTCAGGTAGTGAAGGTACAGGTGAGTACTCTTAGTTCAATGAGATCATTTCAAACAGCTGCAGAAATTTTCAGCTACATTTAATAAATTTCAGAAATTGGGCAGAAACACCAGGACTCATTAGAGAGAAATATGAAAGAATGCACACTGAAATGGGTGAATTGTCATGTGTACATAATGACTCAATTAAGATATTAGCAATTAAGAAGGAAGCACACAGACATAAGGTAGTAATTTCAATATGAAGTAAAGAAAGGTTGATATTAGGTTTAGTGATCATAGTTGCAGCTTAAATATGGAAATTATGTAAAAGATAATAAATGACAATGAATAAACTGAAAAGAACTATACATGCTAAACTGAATGTTGACTTGTGAGTATAAAGTGGGTACTCACTGAAAACTTGTAAAATAAACTGTGTTTGCATAAAAATAAGAGATGATGCACAATAAGTACAAAATAAAAAACCAAAGATAAATTATAACTTACTGACTAACAAAGCAGAAAAATCAAGACTGGCTCACATTCTCTCTTCTTCACTGGTTTGTTGGGGTTGTGCTTTTAGACACCAGTGATCATTATTCAGAAGTAAAGTATTGATTTTTACCTATAAGTAAAAGCAATGTGTTCTTTTAAAAACAAAAGTGTTAGGACAAAAAGTAGCTATACATTTATCCTAAAACCGAAAAAAAAAAAAAAACAAAGAAAAAACAAAGCAACTATCCACTTTTATACTAAAATGTCAGAGGTAAAATGAAATAAGACACATAAATGGAAATTTGCTAGTTCAAGAATATTGCAGGCTTCATTTGTTAAGCACTCAAACTCAAAAGTTTAATATATAGATTTTGCCAAAGGGGGTAAATGAAGATTGTTTTTCTATTGCTTCACTTAACTCTGCTTATTATTTAGTTCATTCTTTTTCTCTTTACTAGGATATTTAGTTCCTGCCTTAGATTCCCTTATCTTCTTTGTTAATTAAATATTTGCTATGTTTGAAAGTCTCTTTAGAGGATAATGACCAGCAACCTTTCCAGTTCAAGAAAATTAAAGTATTTTTTAATTCTTCATCTGGGAATACATACCAATCACCTTTCCTTGCTTTGTGTAAGTTTTTTGTACTAAGGCGACACCCTTCATTGTGCAAAATGCAGCAATTATCCGTTAGATACATTATGAGAGAAAAGGAACAATATCTCATTTTTCTTGTGATTTTTCAGTTAGCTTATTTAACATTAGTTAACAAACACATATACAGAGTTACATGTCTAATTCAGGGAAAATTAATAAAATTCTTAGTATTAGTATATATAGGTATCTCAAGGTATATGTTGAGTATATATTTTTAATAAGCAAATGATTTTGAAGTAAATATATTTTAGAAAATGTATGCAATAATGCATTATTAATATTACAATATCTATCATCCCATTACTCTTGACATCAAATCATATTACATTATTAATAATTATTATTCAGAGTACAGATTTAACTTTGTATTACATTAGAGTTATCTATAGAAAATAATCAATAAAATATGCCAGTGTCAAAGGCTGGATTATAACAGAGCAGCTATTTACAGGGGGATTAGGAAAACATGGCTACCCATTTCAGAGACTGGACCGTTCCATAGTGTCCATCTATGGGAGAAGTGGGGCAGAAATTTAGTGACTCCTCATTCAGAGAATCCCAAAACCTTGCAAGAAAAATAATTAGTGCTACTGTTCTAGATTGTGGTTGTGGCCTAGAATCTCTGAAAAGTCATTGGGATGAAGTTATGTTAATGCAAAATGTTAGAATAAGAATCTTTATTAGTTCATATATTTTGTTAGATATGTGGAAGAAGCTGTTCTATTTTGTTTTTGTTTTGGGTTTTTTTTTAATTATCAGACAATATATGATCTCTCCCTCTATATGAAATTGGGAAATATTGGAAGCAGTTATATTTTACTATAAGATTAATTTTGACTTTTTTGTTTTCTCCTTCTGAGCCAAGTATTTCAATAAAAATGGGATTAATAGACATAACTTCCATTACAAGATATATGGAATTTTCTGGAATTTAACTTCTTGAGTTCTTTGTATATATTGGATATAAACCCTGTACTGGAGGGAAGGTTGGTAAAGATCTTTTCCCAATTTGTGGGTTGCTGTTTTGGCCTATTGAAGGTGTCCTTTGCCTTACAGAAGCTTTTCAGTTTCATGAGATCCCATTTGTCAATTGTTGATCTTAGAACCTGAGCCATTGGTGATCTTTCAGGAAATTTTCCCCTATACCAGTATGTTCAAGGCTCTTTCCCACTTTTTCTTCTACTCGATTCAGTGTATCTGGTTTTATGGGGAGGTTGTTGATCCATTTGTACTTGAGCTTTATACAAGGAGATAAGAATGGATCAATTTGCATTCTTCTACGTGCTGCCACCAGTTGAACTAAAGCCATTTGTTGAAAATGCTGTGTTTTTTTCCACTGGATGGTTTTGGCTTCATAGGTGTGTGAGTTCACTTCTGTGTCTTCACTTCTATCCCATCTATCTATCTATCTATCTATCTATCTATCTATCTATCTATCTATCTATCTATCTATCATCTATCTATCTCTGTACCAATACCATGAGGTATTTCATACTATTGCTCTATAATACAGCTTGAGGTCAGGGGTATTAATTCCCTCAGAAGTTCTTTTATTGCTGAGAATTGTTTTTGCTCTCCTGGGTTTTTATTTTTCCAGATGACATTGACAATTTCTCTTTCTATCTCTGTGAAAATTGAATTGGAATTTTGATGGGGATTGCCTTGAATCTGTAGATTGCTTTTGGTAAGTTGGTGGGGGGGAGGGCTTGCAGACAGGAGATGGAATGGGGACAACATTTGAAATGTAAATAAATAAAAAACTTAATAAAAAAGAAGATATATGAAATTTTCAAGTAAAACTTTTACTAAACATTTATAAGAAATGTCATTGCATAGAAGATATATGCTTTGGAAACCAGGTTTCTGAGGTAATTTTATGTTACAATGTGATCATAAATGATGTTCATAGTAAATATATACAAACATATGAATTCATCTTCACACTCAACAGCTGAACCCATGTCAGTTCTGAAATCAGAATCCTTTTTCATAAAGCTGGCTCTTTTGTGTAAATGCAGAATCTATAATGAAAATAATTCTGATGATAAAATAAGTTTCAACATGCTTCTTACTCTATTAATAACTACTAAACACTCTAAGACAAAACCACCTTCCTTCAATGGTTGGAAGACATTTATACTTCCAAAGTCTTGTTGAATGTCAGATTTCATTCTCATGCATAACTAGAAAAATATTTTATTATCAATTGTAGATTCCTTGCCTTGCTTCTAACCCCTGAAACTTCCACAGAAATGCCAAAAATTACCATGTTTTATGTCACATCACAGGAATGTTGCTACTTTTCTAGACACAACTCTTTTTCCCAACACCATAGTAGGTAAAAGGACATACAATTACATATTAAAATAAGGACATTTGGAGAAGAAAGACTTTCTAGAAATGATTTCTATTAAGATGGACCCCTGTAAAGTATCTGGCTACAGCTGAATGGATAGTGTCTTTCCATGGGGGAAGAATCAATAGACTACAGAAAAAGAAAAAGGCAAAGCACTGTAGGTTCTTAAATGAAAATTGATTTCTACCATTGACCATGAAACAAGCTCATCAGTAACATTGCATTTGGAGATAAACTAATTGTTTCTTCTTAAGAGAGCATTTGAATTTGGGACGAAACTAGAAGAGGTAAATCAATCCTCTGTTATAAAAAGTACCTTACTCACAACATAAAGATTCACAAAATGCAATTGTTGGAGAGAAGAAAGAGTGGAAGACAAAAAAGAGTCCATTGTATCCACTAAATGGATTGCTGCAGAAGGAAAGTTAGCTACAGTTCTCTGGAACATGAGGGTTCAATTTCTAATTCCTCCTTTACTCATGTACATTCTTGACCAATAGAGATATCCTTTGTCTCTCTAAGTCATACAGTAAGTGAAGCATTAAATAAAATGTAAAATTGCAAATTGACAATTTAAAAAGGTATTATCCAAACTTCAGGATACAGGGATGATTTATTTAAGCTTATTGATGACAACTTGAAGTATACTTATATCTTTACACATAATTAAGTTAAAGAACATACCTTAATCAATCCCCGACTTAATGGATAGTCTGTTTTTTTTCTTATATGTGCATGCAGAGTGCAGATAACTAAAGAAGTTAATAATGAACCATGCAATTTCAATAAAGGCAAGTGGTTTGATCTAACCCTCCATTGGAAAACCCTGGAGCAAACCAATAGCAGAACAAAGTGAGGTATCCAGAGCTAAGTAAGGGCCAGAGGAATTTCTATAACCCAAGAAAACATGTACATTCTAAATAAGTTGTGTCAGTCTATGAAATGATCTAACTTGGATGTGTGTGAGCTTGATCAAGTGGGAGTATCAGTTGTTGTCAGCTTATAAGTTTTCACTAAATATAGATCTTCAACTCTTTAGAAGTCTGTAAATGGGAATTAAAAGATAGTATTCAGTTTATACTGTAAAACTGAGAAAGAACACTTATATTCATCAATGTATTGGGAATCAGTAAAGGAATTATCAAAATGATGTCAAATGATGAATTTGATTACATGTCATTGCTCTAGGTGATATATAAATGCACATCATAAAGTTTAAGAACTTACTTTAATTATTGGCTTAATGGATAGTCTGTTTTCCTTATAGTGAATGCAAATATATATATAAAACATTTTTTCCCAATAGTTCCACAGAATAATGAATGTAGTCCATTGGGTTTGTGCATGTAATGGGGGAAAGGGAAAAGAGTATCCAAACTCCAATATCCTGAGGAATCAAAGTTAAGAAAAATAACCAAATGAAGAAACGATGATAAATCCCTAGTCTTATGAACCGTCCGTTCTATCTTATATGTGAATATAAAGGTCCAGATAAATACAAAAGTTAAACTCTAATGAAGAATGAAAATTTCTGTGGAAATAAGAAGGATGACCTATGCTGACACGGGAATAGCCTGGAGCAAACCAATGGCAGGTGGAAAGAAGGTAAATATTGATCTCCACTTTTGTCCATGACACTCATCAGTAATTCTGCATAAGGAGAGATGCTAGGGAATCTTCGGGACAGAGCTTTTGAATTTGAAATGAAAGCACAAGAGAAAACATCAATCCTGCCAAGAAAACTTCCAACTAATCTCAAATTTGTGTAACTCCATAACCTAGTTCTTTCAAGACTAAATGCCACCTACAGGTGTGCCTAACCTAAACTGATATACATATCACAAGTAACCTCTACATTTACGGCTCAATGTATTTGCACAGTTTGGAGGATGAAAAATGAAACCTGGGGAAACTATCAAAGTCACAAACCTTCTGAATAATCACATGCTAAAAATTTTCAGGGAGTCATGGAGTTCACTTCCAATCTTTTTCTTTTTGTCTTGAGTGTGTGTCTGTGTGTGTCTGATAGTGTGTGTGTTTGTATGTGTGTGTGTGTATCTTGTGAGCATGCATGCGTGTGTCTGTGGGGGTTGCATATTTTCATTAGTTTTCTATTTACAAACCCTAACTAACACAATTGTCCTCATAAGAAGATATGGTGCTGTGTGGCATTAAATAGGGTGAGATAAGTAATAAGGATTTATATTTGATTGTGTAAGCGATGGCATTGATCTTTATGTAGATGGTCTCATACATACAAAGTATTCAGTTGTAAAAATATACTTAATTATTTTGTCTGATGAGTTAAGGTACCATAGCTTGGGTAAAAGTTTTTTCTTTCCATAGTTTTAAAAAATAATTTCCCTTCAGAGTATTCTTGGGAAGTAAGGGGTGATTTTCGAGATCACGCAAGCACTAAAATGACTTCGGAAATAGTGCCACTATTTTACAGAAAATGTAACAGATAAGTTTATAAATAATTTACCTCTTCACATAGCTAGTAACTGGTACATCTGGATCATAAACCCACTTTCTTACTGTTCTCTATCTGCGCTTTTGAATTACAACTTATAATAAATTCAATCCTCATTAGAGTATATGAATATTTCAAAGACAAATTTATACTTATGAAAGTACATTCATGTTTGAATTTTATACAATACTTTGAATTTAGTATTGATGCAGAAACTCTTAAGTAGTTCTGTAGTTTCTACTTAAGTAGAATGTAAGTCAGGAATTGGAAGACTAAACATAGAGCTATATAATTATTTGATCTATTTAATCCCACTTTAATTTCTACATATGAAATGTTATTTATACTTTGTTTGAATGAGGACTATATAGTGTATTATATCCATGTAGGAAATGTTAACAAATTAGATGATTTAGCAGCCATTAACCCACTGATAGCATAAATAATTCTATGAAATATAAATTTGAGGAACTATTTTTAATACAGGTGTGTATTATGTGATCTTATTAAAAATATAGCAAAAATTATCACAAAACAACAAAGTTTAACAAAAGAAAATGACAATTATAACAAAACTGTTGAATATATGCTGGTGGATATGCTAGATTCTTTATCTCCTGCAATCAAAACTAATCCCCATCCAGGTAATACAAACACATATTATCAGCAGAATAATCCAGTCATGTGGAATACTAAGTAGGGTAAATCAAGTCAAACTCATCATTTTATCACAACATAGCTAGTAGTTTTGAGAATCTTAAATTCAAAACTGAAGATATAATAGAGTTATCCATTAACAATCACCTTTATGATTCAACCTAAGTGAGATTCAACCTTTCTTGCTTGGTCCTTCTTATTTAGCTTATTTGGGTTTGTGGAGTGTTACATGGCACCTCTCTATTATGGCTAATATCCACTTATAAGTGAGTACATACCATGTACATGCTTTTGGGACTGGGTAACCTCACTCAAGAAAATACTCTCAAGTTCCATCCATTTGCCTGCAAAATTCGTGATATTTTTGTTTTAAATAGCTGAATAGTACTACATCGCGTAAATGTACCACAATTTATTTATCTACTCTTCAGTTGAGGGAAGAGTTACATTATTTCCATTTCTGTCTATTATGAATAATGCTCCTATGAACATAGTTGAGCAGCTGTCTTTGTGGGATGGTGGGGCATCTTTAGGGTATATGTCCAGAAATAGTATAGCTGGGTCTTGAGATAGGACTATTCCCAGTTTTCTGAGAAAACGCCAAATTAATTTCCAAAGTGGTTGTACAAGTTTGCACTCCCATCAGCAATGAAGAAGTATTCCCCTGGCTCTACATCCTCGCTAGCATGTGTTGTTGCTTGAGTTTTTAATCTGATGCATGTAAGATGGAAACTCAGAGTTGGCTTTTTTTGTTTGTTTGTTTGTTTGGTTTGGTTTGGTTTTTTTTTTTTTTTTGATTTTCATTTACCTGATAACTAAGGACTCTGAACATGTCTTTAAGTGCTTCTGAGCCATTCACGATTCCTCTGTTGAGAATTTTCTGTTTAGTTCTGTACTCCATTTTTACAAATTGGGTTATTTGGACTGTTGGTGTCTAAATTATTGAATCCTTTGTAAATTTTCCAGCAGGGGCCCCACCTGCACAGAGGAGACGGACAAGGGGATAGAGGAAGGATCATAGAAAGGGATAACCAGGAGGGGTCAGTAAATGGGATATAAAGTTAATAAGTAAAAAAATTAAATTAAAACAAACAAAAAAACCAATCACACTTGAAGAATTGTTTTAGAGAATTCATTGGAATTACAAAGTCAGTGAGCATTTTCTATCAAATAGCAACAAAATGGGAATGATGTTGACACAGTCAGCATAGGGTGCATCATTCCTATCACACAAAAGAGACATAAGATCCATATCCCATTACTGTGTCACCTTGATCCATTTTACATTCTTGTGATATTTATAATAATAATTAATTTATCTCTCTATAATACTATATGTATAAACTTTGCTAGTGTCTATTCTAAATACCTTTCAAGAAAAATTTTGGACAACATAACAAACTATTATTACCTGACAACAATATGATACAGGAATATTATTGAACTAATATAAAATCTGATATTCAATGTTTCTGAAATTATTATTGGTAGAGCTCACACTAACATAAATAATAAAGAATATTTGACCTTTAATAGTTACTAAATCCTAGTAAAATTAAACAGTAGGTAGAAATTATCTTTGAGTAGCAGAACTAAGTGCACAAATTACCACACTTTAAAAATGTTAATAATTCATTGTAATTACAAACATAAAGGCTTTTAAAGAAAAAATTCTCTAAATATATGATCAGTCATTATTTAAGTAAGTCACTTAAGTTCTCCAAATTGCAAACATGTGAACTGGTAATCATTAGGCAGCCTTGAACTGGAAATGAAGGAGAATTTATGAACTTAGTTCTGATTCTTTCATTTTAATATTACTTTCATTACAAAGTTATCCACTAACTGGATGATGTAATCCATATTACATTAACTAAGGTTCTGGTAATTTTGTTAATACAAAATTATAAATCATTTTATAAATTTAGCTTTCAATTATTTTTGCTTCATATGTGTTTTGAATTTTGGCTATTAAAAACTTAACTAAAAAGTCATTTTATTAAGAATAATCATACCAAATGAATACCATAATAATTGCCAGGTGGTAGTGGTTCACACCTTTAATCCCAACATTCCATAGACAGAGGGAAGTAGATCTTTGAGTTCAATGACAATCTGGCCTACAGAGAGAGTTCAAGGACAGTCCAGGCTACAGAGAGAAAGTATGTCTAGATAAAAACAAAAATTTAAATAAAAATGAAAGAAAGAAAGAGAGAGAGAGAAAAGAACAAATGTACCATAGCAATAAAGTCATGATGGTTAAGTTGGCCCTTGTAAGTTATATTAGAATGTTTCTGAGACTAAAGAGATAGTTCAATATTTAAGACCATTTACATAAGAATCATGAGGTTAGAACTTGAAATCTAGTAAACACAAAACTAGCTTATTTCTACAAATGCTCACAAATGTAGCTCAAAGGCAGGTGAAGACACAAGAATTGTTGAGACCATCTGACTTCTAACCAAAATATGAGCTAGCCCTACATTCAAAGAGGAAATAATGATTCAAATATATGTAAAACCTTATAGAGAAGGATATATAATACCTTTTTCTCGCTTAAGTATACATATATCAACATACATATGCACTTGCATCCACAGAAAAAAAACCATATACACATGCATTTAAATTCACAAACAAGCACCAACATGCACATGTACACGCACAAACACACACACACACTTGTTTTTTCTTTCTTTTCATTTTTTTGTTAAGAATTTATTTCTGATCATTAGGCTATCAAAGGCCAGGTTAGGAAAGAAAGGATGAATCTACATGAGAAAATCTGTAATCAAGTTGAGAAAATGTTTTTGATTATAAATAACAGGGTGTTTATACCAAATCATGCTAACAATTCTCTAGAGATGAATATAAGTTGTAGATAACATGACAAAGAGTTTTATTTATGACTATGATATATCACAGTCATAAAACTAGTAAGAAAATCAATCCTAAGTACATGCAGAAAATGTAGGCTTGGTAATCATAATATCTTAGGAATTGGAATTGTCATTTCTTTTTCTTTTATCTTTTCTTTTTTTCATATAATGTACTTTGTTGTTTTGATTTTTATTACTAGCAAATTGTTACTTTTATACAATATGTTCTGATAACAGCTTCTTTTCTCTTATCCTAGATCCTATCCAATTAAAAAATAAACTGGCAAAATTAAACAAACCACATTAAAGAAATGACTAAACAATTAAATATGAAATAATGGAAAAGCAAGTAAAGAATATGCATGTGCAAATACACACACATACATGCATACTCAATATCAACACAAAATCAGAAGCCATATAATTTAAACAAAAAATCAGCATAATCATGTAACACATTATCAGACAACAGATCTCCAAAACACCAGAGTTCATTTTGTGCTGGCCATTTACTCTTGGTCATAGAGCCAACTTTAAGTTTGATTAATGTACCCATTGTGTTCCAGTGGAAATATTAGTATTCACTTTGTGAGTGGCAAGCAATTATAGATAGTGAAATGATCATTTCTTATTACAATGCTTGTAGTATATAGTGCATCAGCATGACTTAAAATGACTTCTCCTCAGTCGTAAGACAGTACTCCATCCAGAGAAAGCACAAATGGAAGCAGCACCAGCAAAAGTGATATCGGAAGCATGATCCTTGCATTTAACCATGGGAAATATTATCAGCAACGTGTCTCTCTAAAAAGGAGTAACTAACCAAATTTCATATTCCTTAATTGCAATATTAAGCCAAAGGCTCTAGTGGACTTTTTCACTAGCTATGAGAGCCAAAGAGCTACAGGCTATATGGCATTGTTTACCTGGGTCCATGTTCTATCTTATGAGTTTTAAAAATAGCTTGTCTCTAAGGAGAACACATCTCTAAATCTCAAAAGAAGAAACTGAACAGCCAGCTGCTCATTTGTTTCAGAGGACTTGGTTTATATAATGTACTGGTGTCTTCATTTATCTTTTACTCAGAGAAAACTCTGTCTCTTTTGATTGTAAAGATATTAAACAGATAAAATCATATTATTATCACCTGATTTCAGCAAATAGAATAATGCAAACAGATCCATATCTAGTACCCTGAACAAAACTGAAGTCCAAGTGGATCAAGGACCTCAACATGAAACCATATGCACTGAACCAGATTGAGCCTTAAGCCCTCTATTTTCATCTCTTTGTTATGGGATGGTACTTTGCAGGCTACAGAAAGAGAAACAAAACACCAATACGGACATAAAACTTTGTCCTACAATCTGTCCTGCCTTCAAAATATGCTAGCAAAATGGTGGCAACTGCCATTGTGGAAGTGGAAAATCAATGTCTGGTTTGAATAATTAAGGTCAAATTAAAGGAGGAACCTATACCCAATGTTGACTGGGTAACCAAGATCCAAAAACTAAGTAGCCCAGATACTTATTTTAATGGCAAACATGAGTGGTCTAAGAAAATCATTATAATGATTTCTAATGATATTCTATTACACTCATATATCAGTGACTTATCAAGTTATCATCAGAGAGGCTTCCTCTGGCAGCATACAGAAATAGATGCACATATCTAGACCTGATCCACGGAGATAGATTCTAAATAAGAGATCCCATCAAATTCCTGTCCTTAGAGTTCATGGAATACTGTGTCAAAGAGGAGGTAAAAGATTGTAAGAGTCAGAGGGGATGAACTATATCTGCAGAACAAGGTCCTCTGAATCAGCTAAGCAAGTCGCATATGAGCGCCAGACTGAAGCAGCAAGCTAGGGCCTACATGAGTCTACACCATCCCTGCTGCATATGGAATATAGCTATTAGTGTAGTAATTTTATGGGATTACTGACTGTGAGAACAAGTAGGTCTCTGACTCCTGTGCCAGCTCTTAGGACTCTTTTCCTTTTGTTGAATTGCCGTGCCCAACTTCGATATGAAAGATTTTCCTCTTCTAATATTTTATTTAGTCATGTTTGGTTATATCCCAGAAGCCTGTTCTTTACTAATGAAATATAAAAATGGGGTGCTACTGGAGGGGAACAGAAGGGACATGAAGGGAAGGGAGGTGGTGAAGAACTTGGGGGAGTAGAGGGGATAGAAACTATAATTGGGATACACTGAGAAAATATTTTTTTCAGTAAAATAAAAAAGAGAAACAGTAAGACATGAAAAACAATTAGAGAAACATTGGGGAAAGACATGTTAAAGAAAATAGGAAAGTGTCCAAAAAAGAATGGAAGTAGAGATTATCTTAAGAAAGAAGCCTGCCACTTTTATTTTCTGTGTCACGCTGATTTACAAGGAGCAAAAAATAAAAACGTGCTGAAAGGCTGTTTATTTTCATATCATTTTGAAGTCGGACAGGAGACTTGGTATCAGAGTAATCAAGCCAGCCAAACCTGTGAGCTATGTACATAGGGAGATAGGTAAATTTCTCTTAAGGGACATTTTTAATGTCATGACAGACAGTCATTTGATAGACTCCATTTATTTCAATTGCTTCAGCACGGTTGGAAAAGGTGACATTGAGTTTGGTTTGAGGCTTTCATTTTTATGATTCAATGATTCATTTCACCCATCAGTACTTACCACTGAATAATAATTTAAGGAAATCATAAAATTTGAGTCCCCAGGTTGTAATCAATTTATCTGGAATCTAATGACTCAAACAAATGTATTTTATTACAAATTATGAACATATATTTAATGATTAGATACTGCTTTCATTTTATTTGAACCTAAATAGTAGTCAGATTCTTATCTTGAAATATATATTATGTTTTATTGTTCCTTGCTATATAATAGTTCTCTAATTAGTTCTCATCATTTATAAATTAATACTGATAGTATGTGATAAAGTTAGTAATGTCATTTTACATAGGATATTCTTATGATTATCTCTATTTCATTGAATGTCTCTTTGTAATTATTATTTGAGTGTTCTATATTTAAGTGTGTAAGCAATGAGAAATATGAATTTGAAAGCTGCATTCATTCTTTAGCTGCTTTAGAAAGTATTCACAAGTCATAATTTTGTTGGTGAAGTTCAAGTCTTCAAAAGATGATACTCTTAAAGTGCTTTCATAGATAGTTGATGGAAGAAGCCATTGTTAAGAACAATTATCTTGAATAAATTGATTCAGTTAACTACAAAGGCAAAGCAGTTAATGTAACATCTATTTTTAAACAAAGCTATTCAATCCCATACTCATTTATAATTTTAATACACATTTAAAAGAATTTGAATCTTGTCATGATATTAGATATTTCTATGTCTATATTTCAAAACTACTATTTCTGCCAATATCCATGACATTTGGTGAAAATTATAATACAGTTTTAGCCAGTGAGCCAATAAGGGGAGCCTTATACCTGGCACAGGGTGTTTTACTTGGTAGCATTAGATGTCTGGCTATGCTATTATCTTTGTCATTATATGCTGACAACATCTATGCATGTATGTTTATATTATAGGAACCTTCTACTGTTCTAAAGACCTTTAGTGTTACTTACCCCTACTCAAATTCCCTCTTTTATCCTGCCTGCCCATTCCCTTCTTCTTCCATTCCATTTCTCAAGTTCCCCATGTATCTCTTTATACCACTGCATTCTATTGGTCCTACCTTGGAAGAATCCCTTCCCTTCCTTGAGCTTTTAGTATCTACTTAAATCCGTGGTCTAATAGAAACACACTTATCTAAAGATTAAATGCTAACATTCACATCTAAGGAAAAAACAAGCAACATTTGTCTTTGGGGGCATTGATACCTCAATCAGAATGATTTTCTTCTAGTACCCATCCATCTACATTCAGTCTTCATAATTTCATATTTAACAGCTAATAATAGTTCTTTGTGTAATGGTTTCAACTTTTGAATTATCAAATTCTTATCAATTGCTTGACATACAAAGATATCTCAATTTCTTTCAATTTCTGATTATTAAACTAGAGCTTTACTGACATGGATAAACAAACATCTCTGGAGTTAATGAGGTAATTTAGATATATCCCCATGACCTGTATATTATAAACCTGTATTTGATTTTACTTGAATTGTGACTTTTGGAGAATTCCAATAAATGAAACCACTTTTTGTGTCCTTCCTCCCTCCCTCCCTCCCTCCCTCCCTCCCTCCCTCCCTCCCTCCCTCCCTTCCTTTCCTTCCTTCCTTCTTCTTTCTTTCTTTCTTTCTTTCTTTCTTTCTTTCTTTCTTTCTTTCTTTCTTTCTTCTTTCTTTCTTTCTTTCTTTCTTCCTTCTATTTTACAACTCATAGCTTATTTCTGTGAGCATTTCTTCAAGGAATGACAAAAATTTTGACAATGTGAATTGTCCAGAATAAATTTAAGAGTAATATAGAAATATAGGAAAAACATCCTTGGACTACTTGATATTTCAGAATAAAGGAAAATTGTTACTGTTTTTCAAAATGAATTTTACTTATTTTTGTGTGTATGCTTTTGTGTTTGTGTGCATGTATATTTTATGTGTGTGTATGTATGCATGTTTGTATGTGTCTGTGTTTGTGTGTATGTGTGTATGTATGTGTGTGTGTGTACTGTGCTCTCCAATCATGATATATATGGTATATTATTTCACAGACATTTTTTCCACCATATGCATCCTGAGAATTGAATTCAGCTTATCAATGTTGCCAGCAAGTGCCTTTCTCTGCTAAACCTATGATATGCTTTCAATAATTCAAAATTTTATTTCAGAGAAGCAAGTGATTTGGTCTTTCTGTCCAATTTTGATTTCTTTTCTTTGCTATGTGTAAATTTATTGCTCACACATTGATAAGCCACATGGAATACTTTCAAAGTATTTATGCTACAATCAAATTTCTAAATTTACTTTTTGCTATATGGTCTATCATATGAATACAATTAAACATTATTTATTATTCCATTAAACTGTGTATTGCTTTTATGAATTTAAGAACTTTGAGGCTCTATAAATGGATACATGCAGTTAATCTCATTTTCAAATTTTCTTCTAAGACAAAAGTATCAGTATCATGCACAGTTTAAATAATGATATTTGTGACTAAATTCAAAGAGATATTTAAAAATATTAGAGGTGTGTGATATTGATATTCAATTATTTAATTCTGAGGTATGAGTCATGAAGGTATGACTGACTTAAACTGCAATAGGCAAGAGTGTCATACTTAATCACATTACTAAAATGTGTATTCACAATCACTACCTTGTTTAAAATACATTTGAAATTCAAAAGGGCTCACTAAGTTAAAAAATTAAAATCATTGAGCCTTGACATATTTAGGATATGTTGTATTACAGAGTTTACATATCAAACACTAGGTCCAGATTTCCTCAAAGTGTAAAAGGATTTCAGAAGCCATTTTATTTTGTTAGACACTTAGCATAAGGTTGGATCAAGACTAGTCACTGAGATGATGAAGAATGTAAAATGCGTTAAATCACACCTTTCATACTTGTGTTAAATGACTATTCAGAAAAGTAAATTTATTCTTGAGTTTTACAGATAAAATTACTTGAATATTGTAAAGTATTATCTAATAAATGTGCCATTTATAAATGCATTTTTATATCTACTCTATTTTATGTATTGTGCTTTGTGTTTGTGTGTTTGTGTATGTGTATATATTTGCATGTGTGCTTCCACATGTGTGTGTGTGTGTGTGTGTGTGCATGTGTGTGTGATTGCCCACTTGTGTTCTTAGGACCCTGGGTCTTGGCTTACTTCTCCATTCTGGGCAGATGATTTACTCTATGGATCTGCATGTGTTCTTGAGTCATTGTGTTTTAAGGAACATAACCTTATAATTACACAGATGAAAGTCTTCTCATAATTTCAGACTAGTAGAATTCCTAGAAAAAGATAAACCAATATTGATAACTTGCTGGAGTAAAATTTATGACACAGAGTGGTACCTTGATGAAAGAAACAGTTATATTTATTGAACATTGAATATTTCTCACTTAATTTTGTACTGCCATTTCTATGACCCCAGTGGCAGGCAGAATTTGGTATGAATGAAACCACAAACACTTTGGTGTCTTTACTATCTATTGCCTAATATTCCCATTTAAAAAAAAAAACTATTAATCATTCCATTCATTTACCTCTCAAATGCTATTCTACTTCCTGGTTATCCCCTCCACCAAACCCCATCCCATGAAATCTCATTTCTTGGTTACCCCTCCCCTGCCAAGCCAGTATGAGAGTGCTCCCCCACCTACCCACTCTCCTGCCCCACTGTTCCAACATCCCCCTACTCTGGGCCACAAACCTCACCGGGATCAAGGGCCTCCCCTCTTATTGCTGTTGGACAAAGCCATCCTCTGCTTCATATGTATCTGGAGCCAAAGATTCCTTTAGGCACACAATTTGGTTGGTGGTCTACTCTTTGGGAGAACTGGGTGGTCAGGCCAGGCTATGTTGTTCTTCCAATGGGGTTGAATTTCCCCTCCACTCCTCCAGTCTTTCTGCCAGCTCCCCCACCAGGTTCCCTGAGTTCAGCCTGATGGTTGGCTCCAAGCATTCACCTCTGCTTTATAGTCATTTGCTGGCTGGATCTCCCCAGGAATTGCCACATTTGGTTCCTGTCCACAGAAAGTGCCTCTTGACCAAGGCAACAGAGTTGGGACAAGGGATGGAGGCACCCACCCATCTCAAAGCTGTTTTGTTTCCCCAGAAATGTTCCTATCCAAAGGAAGAACAGGGAATAAAATGGAACAGAGATTGAAGGGCGGGCCAACCAGGGAATGTCCCCACTTGGGGATACATGTGTACAAACACCAAATCCAACACTGATACTCACATTTTATTCAGATAATGTTATACTTGTTGACTTTTGAAGCTCAGATCTTATAAATGCTCTTTCTCCTTTCCAATGTGTCACAAATACCTACTTCTACGAAATTGTCCCTGAAGTCTCAAATTCTATGCTTCATCTGATATTGGGGAATTCTCAATCCAATATGGCTAAATTTATGCCTTTCCAAAATTGCCAAACACTGCTGCTTGAGAAAAACAGGATATGCAAGGAACTTTAAATAATTTGGAAGTCATTGATATTTTTAAAGTATTGAAAAGCTTAGGAAGATACTTCATTTTAAATCTCATCATTGTAGTATTAATCACAAATCTATTATATAAAATATATATGAATATATTTATTTGTATCTTTATATACAGATAGAAATATTTAGTCATTGAACCAACCAGAATCATTACCTATCTACCTAGATATAGATATAGATGATATAGATATACAGTATTTTTATTCTAGAGGGATTTATTATCTATATATCTGTCTATCAAATATATATATATATGAATATATATTTGACTTCTAGAATTTTCTTCTTTGTTCATTTTATTTGAAAATAGATTCTTTTCCTTTTTCCATTTTTTTTCTTATACATTACATCTTGATTATAGTTTCCCCTCTCTTTGCTCCTTCCACTTTCTTCTCATATTCTGTTTCCTCCAGTACCATACCCTTTCTATATCTCATTAGAAAATAACAGGATTCTAAGAGACAAAAATGCAACCATGACAAAACAAAAATGTAATAAGAGTAATCAAACCTTCATATAGATGTAGAATATTGTAACCTAACAATAGGAAAAACATCCCAAGAACAAGAAAAAGAGTCAGAGACACATTTGTTCTCAAAGTCAATAGTCCCATAAAAATGTGAAGCTAATGGCTATAATATATAAACAAAGGACCTACTGTTGACCTATGTATGTCCTTTGCTTGTTACCTCAGTCTCTCTGAGCTCATGTATGACTTGCTTAGTTAATTCAGAGTGTTGTGTTCTCTGGGTATCATTCATCCTCTCTGGCTTTTACAGTCTTTCTACCTCCTCATCCACAGGATTCTGTGAACTCTGATGGGACAGAATTAATGAGGACCTCACATTAAGATTCTCTGCATAAAGTCTGGGTATGGGTTTCTTCGTTTGTTCCCATCTGCTGGTGGCAGAAGCCTCTCTGATGATAACTGGATAAGGCACTAATCTATAAGACAACAGAATATTATGGAATCATCTTATAGATTTTTTTCAGACCAGTCCTATTTGGTTTTGCCATAGGACTGACTCTGTGATACATAGTCTCTGGTACTTGTTTACCCAAGCAGTATTTGTTGTGAGTTCCTTCTCAGGATGTGGATTTTGATTCAAATTAGACATTAATCAGCTACTCCCACAAGGTGAGTGCCACCATTACCTTAACATATTTTGCAGGAAGGACAAATTGTAAGATAAGGTGTTTATATCTGGATTGGTGTCCGTGTTTCTCGTTTGGCACCCTGTAATGTCCCTTTTCACACCAAAGACTCAGAAACTTAGGGAGGAAGGCTCCACATAGGAATCATCTCAACTTCTCCATTTTCAAGGAGTTGGGTGGATATTGTCCTTTGCAATGGGGTTCCTGTCTGTTTTCACCTAGTAACATTTTGTCTTTGAATCAGCCAAGATAGTTGTGAAAATTCCATAGAAGCCACTTGGGCAACAACTCAATTGAATATAACCTAGTCTCTCCATTGGATGCCTTGCATGGCAAAGAGATGGCCAGTTGAAACTGCACATCCACCATTACTATGAGTCCTCATTGAGATCACTTTTATAAATTTCAGAAAGTTTCTACTGCACTAGGTTTCTAGACCACCCCCAAGTACCTTCAAATTTTAGCTGTTCTCTTTTCTGCCATCTCATAATCCCAACCTGATTCATCTCATTCTTGTTCCCACCCACTTCAAGTTGACCCATAAAGTCTATTCTATTTTCCCTTCCCAGGGAGACTAATTTATCAACAGTACACACCCCACCATTCTTTACCAAGCCTCTCTAGATCTGCAGAGTGTAGTTTAGTTATCATTTATATAAAGGCTAGTATCCATTCATAAGTGACTAGATGCAATATTTGTCTTTCTGACTGTGGATAACTCACTAAGAATATTTTTTCTAATTCCACCCATTTATCTGTAAATTTATGATTTTTTTTAAAACAGGTGAGTAATACTCCATTGTGTAGTTCTACAACATTTTCTTTATCCATTCTTCTATTGAGGGACATCTATGTGGTTTTCAGTTTCAGGCTATTAAAAATAGAGATGGAATGAACTTGGCTGATCAAGTGTCTGTCTTTGTGGTAGGATGAAATAACCTTTAGGTATATGCCAAAGAATAGTATAGTTGGGTATTGAGGTAGATCTATTCCAACTTTCTGATGAACAGCCATATTGATTTCCACAGTGGCTTTAGGAGTTTGAGCTCTTATTAACAATGAAGGAGTATTCAACTTGCCCCACATCCTTGCCAGTATAAAGTTGTCACTTGTATTATTGATCTTAACCATTCTCATATGTATAAGATGGAATCTGAAAGTTGTTTTGATTTTCTTTTTTTTTTACAAAAATAAATACAAGCTAACACTACCAACACAAACATAACAAGAATTAGCAATCATTTGTCATTAATATCTCATAACATTAATAGACTCTGTTTCCCAATAAAAAACACAGGCATACAGAAGGGATGCTAAAAAATGATCCATAATTCTGCTTCATGCAAAAACAAAAAAAAAACAAAAAACAAAAAATAGCACAGCTCAGCAACAAAAATAGATATTATGTCAGAGTATAGGGTGGGAAAAAATGTTTCAAAGGAAATGTGCCAAAGAAGCAAGCTGGAGTAACATTTCTAATATCTCATAAAATAGAATTTTAATCAGAATTAATTAAAAGAGATGGAGAAGGACACTCCATACTCATCAAAGAAAAAATACACAAAGATGACTTTTGAACATCTATAGCTCAAATGTAAGAAAAACTACATTTGTAAAAGAAACATTACTAAAGCTTAAATTGTACATTGAAGTCCACACATTAATAGTGGGAGTCTCCAACACCCTACTCTCGCCAATAGATACGTCATCCAGACAGAAACTGAACAGAGAAATAATGAAACTAACTTGATGCTCTGAATGAAATAGACCTAACGGATATTTACAGAATATTTCACCCCAAAACAAAAGAATATAATTTCTTCTAAGTACCTCATGAAACATTCTCCAAAATTGACTACATAGACCATCACAAAGCAAGCTTCAACAGATCCAAGAAAACGGAAACAACTCCTTGTACCTTGTCAGACTACAATGACTTAAACCTGGACTTCATTAACAACAGAAACAACTGAAAGCCTACAAACTTAAGGAAACTGAAAAACCCTCTACTATCAATGATCAATGGATCAGAGAAGAAACAAAGAAAAAAATTAAAGGCTTTCTAGACTTCAATGTAAAGGAAAGCACAACATGCCCAAACTTATGGGACACAATGAAAGCAGTACTCAGAGGAAAGTTCATATTATAGCACTAAGTACCTTCATAAAGAAATTGGAGAAAACTCATAGTAGGAATTTTAAAGCACACCTGAAAGCTGTGGAAGAAAACAAAGCAAACACACACAGGATGGGCAGATGGCAGAAAATAATCAAATTCATGGCTGAAATCAATAAATTAGATAACAAGAGAACAATAAAAGAATCAGCAAAACCAAGAACTGGTTCTTTGGGGGAAAACAAAAATAAAGAAAAAAGCCTTAACCACACTAAAGAAAAGGTACAGAGACAGTATCCAAATTAACAAGATCAGAAATGAAAAGAAAGACATAATAACAGACACTGAGGATGATAGGTCTTATTTCACAAGCCTGAGTTCCACGAAATTGGAAATTTGAAAAGAATTGGATGATTTTCTTGATAGACTCCACTTACCAAAGTTAAATCAAGATCAGGTAAACTATCTAAATTGTCCTATAATGACTAAGGAAATAGAAGCAGTCACTAAAAGTCTCTCAACCAAAGACCAGGGCCAGATGACAAGAAGAACTAATAATAATACTCCTAAAAGTATTCTGCAAATAGAAACAGAATGGCCACACTTATTCTATGCAACCACAGTTAGCCTGATACCTAAACTACAAAAAGACTCAGCAAAGAAAGAGAATTCCAGACCAGTTTCTATTATGAACATTGATGCAAAAATATTCAGTAAAATACTCACAAACTAAATCCAAAACACATAAAAAATCATCATCCAACATGTTCAAGTAAGCATCATCCCAAGGATGTAGGGATGCTTTAGTATACATAAATCTACCTATGCAGTCAACACCATAAACTAACTGAAAGAAAAAAACCCAAATGATCATCTCATTAGATTCTAAAAATGCCTTTGACAAAATCCCAAATTCTTTCATGTAAATTGCCTTGAGTAGATAAAAAGCACATAACCTAAATACAATAAAGGCAATATACAGGAAGCCAATAACCAACATGAAATTAAATGGAGAGAAACTTAGAGCAATTCCACTAAAATCAAGGACAAGATCAGGCTGTCTATTCTTTCCTTCTCTATTATCAATAGTACTTAAAATTTTAGCCAGAGCAATAGAACAACTACATGAGATCAAGGAGATAAAAATTGGAAAGGAAAAAGTCAATGTATTGCTATTAGCAGATGATATAAAGGTATAAATAATGCCCAAAATTCTACCAGTTAACTCCTTCAGCTGATAAAGAGCTTCAGCAATGTGGCTGAATACAAAAAAATAGCTAAACAACAACAACAACAACCACAACAACAACTAAAGTACAATAGCCATCCTTTATACAGATTATAATTCTCAGAGAAAGAAATTAGGGAAACAATACCCTTTACAGTAGCCATAAATAATATAAAATATTTGGTGTAACTCTAAGTAAGAGACCTACATGACAAGAAATTCAAGTCTCTGAAAGAAGAAATTGAGGAAGATTTCAGAAGATTCAAAGATCTCTTAGGCTTGTGGATAAAAATGACCCTTTTGAACAGCCAACCAATAACTAGCCCAACTTGAGACCCATCCCATGGATAAGCACCAATTCTTGACACTATTATTGATACCCTGTTATGCTTGCAGACAGGAGTCTATCAAGACTGTTCTCAGAGAGGTTCTACTTGCCCACTGACTCAGACAGATGCATATACCTTCAGCCAAACAGTGGATGGAAATTGGAAATTCTTGTGGAAGAATAGGAGGAAGGATTGCAGCCCCAAAACGGATAGGAATGCCACAGGAAGACTAAGGGAATTAAATAATCTGGATCTTTGGAGCTCTCTGAGACTGAACCACCAAACAAAGAATATACAAAGGCTGGACCTAGGCCTCCTGGACATCTACACTAGATGTACATCTTGGTCTTCATATGAGTCCTGAACTGGTGCAGGAGTTATCCCAAAAGCTGTTGCTTGTATGTGGAATATGGGATATGTTCTAGTTGGGCTGCCTCGTCTGGCTTCAGTTGGAGAGGAAGCACATAGCTTCACAGAGATTTGAAGTGCCAGGGTGAATGGGATACCAGGGGGCTGGGGTGGGTATGGGGCAGGCCCTCAGAGGAAAAAGGAAATGGGGTTAGGGGAAGAATTGTGAAAGGTGGTGATCAGGAGGGGGTAGTAAGCAGGATATAAAGTGAATAAGTAAAATTAAATTTTAAATTTTTTAAAAAATGGCCCTCTAACCAAAACGATCGATATACTAAATGGCAATTTGAATCAAAATTCTGACACAATTCTTTTCAGACATTGAAAGAACAATACTGAACTTCATATGAAAAAAAAATCAAAACAGGATAGCTTAAAAAATCCTGTACAATAAAAGACATTCTGGAGGTATCACCATCCCAAATTTAACGATGTACTTCAGAGCAAAAGTAATAAAAGCAACCTCGTGGTAGAAGCATAAAAACTGACAGGTTGATCAACAGAATAGAACTGAATATCCAGAAATAAGCCACACACTTATGAACTCTCAGCTTTTAACAAGTAAGCAAGACCATATAATGAAAATTAAAAAAGGAAAGCATTTTTAACAAGTGGTGCTGGTATAACTGGATGTCTGCTGGTGGAAGAATGCAAATAGATCCATATCTATCACTCTACTCAAAATTCAAGTCCTCCTGGTTGTGTTAAAGAACACAACACAAAACTAAATGTATTAAATCTGATAGAGGACAAAGTGGGAAACAGCCTTTAATGCATTCGCACAGGAAACAACTTCATGAACAGAACAACATAAAAAGAAAGAAAGAAAGAAAACCAACAAAAACAACAACAACAAAAAAATCGGCTCAGGAATTAAGATCAATAATTAATAAACTGGACCTCAAGAAACTGAAAATCTGACAAAGGACTAATATCCAATATATACAAAGAACTCAAGAAGTTAGACTCCAGAGAGCCAAATAACCCTATTAAAATATGGGGTACAGAGCTAAACAAAGCTCTCACCTGAAGAATATCGAATGGCTGAGAAGCACCTAAAGAAATGTTCATCATCCTTAGTCATTAGGGAAATGCAAATCAAAACAACCCTGAGATTCTACCTCACTCCAGTCAGAATGGTTAAGATCAAAAACATAGGAGACAGCTGTTGTTGGAGAGGATGCGAAGAAAGAGGAACACTCCTCCACTGCTGGTGGGACTGCAAGCTGTTACAACCACTCTGGAAAGCAGTCTGGCAGTTCCTCAGAAAACTGGGCATGACACTCGCAGAGGATCTTGTTATATCACTCCTGGGCATATAACCAGAGGCTTCCCTGGCATGCAATAAGGACACATGCTCCACTATGTTAATAACAGCCTTATTTATAATAGCCAGAAGGTATAAAGAAACCAGATGTCCCTCAACGGAAGAATGGATTCAGAAGATGTGGTATATTTACACAATGGAATACTACTCTGCAATTAAAAACAACGAATTCACGAAATTCTTAGGCAAATGGTCAGAACTGGAAAATATTATCTTTAGTGAGGTAACCCAATCACAAAAGAACACACATGGTGTGCAGTCACTGATAGGGATATATTAACCCAGAATCTCGCAATACCCAAGACACAATTCACATATCAATATATTTCCAAGAAGATGGAAGGAGAGACCCCTGGTCCTGGAAAGACTGGATTTAGGGGAATACCAGGACAGAGAAGCGAGAGGGGGTTGAATGGAAAACAGGGGGAGGGAAGAGTGCTTATGGGACTTTCGGGAGGGACGAAACAGGAAAGGGGAAATCATTCGTAATGTAAATAAAAAAATATAGAAATTAAAAAAAAGAAAATGAAAGAAACTGAAAATTTTCTGCAAGGCTAAGAACACCATCAATAGGACAAAACAAATGGCAACCCATAGGAAAAAAAATAATCTTCATCAATCCTACATTGACAAAGAACTGATATCCAAAATATATAAAGAACTCAAGGAATTAGACATGAATAAACCAAATAACCCAATTTAAAAATGGGATACAGAGGTAAACAGAGAATTCTCAAGAGAGGAATCTTGAATGTCCAAGAAGCACTTTGAAATATGTTCAACGTCCATTGTCATCAGGAAAATGTAAATCAAAATGACACTGAGATTCTACCTCACACCAATCAGAATGGTTAAGATCAAAAACTCAGGTGACAGCAGAAGCTGGTGAGGATGTAGAGAAAGAGGAACACTCCTCCATTGATGGTGGGATTGCAAGCTGGCACAACCACTCTGGAAATCAGTCTGGCAGTTCCTTAGAGAATTAGACGTAGTACTACCTGAGGACCCAGCTATATCACTCCTGGGTCTATAGCCAAAAGATGCTTTTGCCCAATTTTTAAAACAAAGGTACACAATGAAAACCTGATCAAACATTTGAGGGCACATATGGTCTCTTCTCATAAATAGCTTTGTGTTTCATGAAACGTGAATCTTCTTCTCTCCATTGGGGAGAGATTAAGAACATGGAAGTGCCTTGCATGTAACAGAGAATGTCTGACTATGTGTCTTTTCATCTATTCCATCTCCTGCAGGAGGAATCTTCTCTGATAATGTCTGAATGAATCAAGTAAAAGATAGAACATCAGGACTTGAAGAAAAAGCAGAGTATCTAGACGAAAATCAAAGATTATGAAATATTTTTTATAGCAGAGCAAGAGATGTTCATCATCCTTAGTCATTAGGGAAATGCAAATCAAAACAACCCTGAGATTCCATCTCACACCAGTCAGGATGGCTAAGATCAAAAACACAGGAGACAGCAGTTGTTGGCGAGGATATGGACAAAGAGGAACACTCCTCCACTGCTGGTGGAATTGCAAGCTGGTACAACCACTCTGGAAAGCAGTCTGGCGGTTCCTCAGAAAACTGGGCATGACACTCCCAGAGGATCCGGCTATACCACTCCTGGGCATATACCCAGAGGCTTTACCTGCATGCAATAAGGACACATGCTCCACTATGTTCATAGCAGTCTTATTTATAATAGCCAGAAGCTGGAAAGAACCCAGATGTCCCTCAACGGAGGAATGGATTCAGAAGATGTGGTATATTTACACAATGAAATACTACTCTGCAATTAAAAACAATGAATTCATGAAATTCCTAGGCAAATGGTTAGATCTTGAAAATATCATCCTTAGTGAGGTAACCCAATCATAAAAGAACACACATGGTATGCAGTCACTGATAAGGGGATATTAACCCAGAATCTCGGAATACCCTAGACACAATTCGCATATCAATAGATTTCTAAGAAGATGGAAGGAGAGACCCCTGGTCCTGGAAAGACTGGATGTAGGGAATGCCAGGTCAGAGAAGCGAAAGGGGGTTGAATGGGGAAAAGAGGGAGGGAAGGGGACTTATGGGACTTTCGGGGAAGGAGGAAACAGGAAAAGGGAAATGATTTTGAATGTAAATATAAAAAAAAAAACTTAGAAAAAAAAAAAGAAAAATCTGGACCACTACCAAAAGCCCAAATCTATGAGTTTTTGGCATATGTGATGGAGAAAATCCCCAGATCAATGGCATAGACCAGATCTTTAATATGGTCATAAAAGTAAATGTTCTCAACCTAAGGAAACACATACTTATATAGCATAAACACTTCAATTATGAAGTAACAGAAAAGAAATACCCCATAGCATAGCATTGCTTGAATACTAAATACACAAAATATATAAAAAATATTGAACAATGCAATAGAAAAGTCACATGTCATATATAAAGATTCGTGAATCATAATACTATCTAATTACTCAACAGAAACTCTAAAAGATAGAAAAGTCTGGAAAAATACATTCTAAGTTCTGAAAGATGTGTCTTCCAACCTAGAGTACTATAACTTGAAAAATTATCATAAATGAAGAATAAAGGGTTTCTATGATAACAAACACCCCTCCCCATTCAAAAATAAAAACAAAAACATATCAAATAAATAAAATATTAACAATATATGAGAAAAATACATCTGACTGAAGCAAAGAATAAACAAAGCCAAGAGACTATAGAAAGACAACAAACAAACTTATAATTAATTAAATGAAAATAAAGCACAACTAAAAAAATTAAATCAACAAAATTAAAACAGACATAAAACCACAATTGCAATCAACACATAACTTTCAATAGTAATAATTCTAAGTATTTGCCTATATAGGTTAATCAAGAGACACAGGCTAACTGAGTGGATTAAGTAATAAAATCATTCTCTCCGTTGTCTACAAGTATCTCATAGTAGCTTTTAATGCAGACATCACCTTAAAATAAAAGGATGGAAAAATGATTCCAAGTAAACAGGATCAAGAAGTAAATAGGTGTTGCCATTCTAATGTCTCATAAAACAAGCTTCAGAATCAAACCAATGAGAAGAGATAAAGGAAGGAACTTCATACTAATCAAAGTATATTGATCAATCAAGAAAATATAAAAATATGAAACATATATGCCTCAAATTTTGGTGCACCCAGTTTCATAAAAGCATCCTAATGAAATTAATGAAACTGATTGATACAAAGCAATTAATAGTAGGTGATTTCTTTACAACTAATATTCTCCAATAAATATGTCTTTTTTACAAATTTTCAACTTAGAAACCTAAAATTGAATGATTTCTTTTATATGAAATGGACCTAACTGATAACTATATATTTCTCTGTCCCAAGATCCATATACTTCCCATAGCAAAATAAGTTCTTCTAAAATGAACCACATTCTGGGACAGAAAGCAAACGATAACAATTAGAGAAAAAACTGGGGATGCTGGTGCATGCCTTTAATCACAGGATTCTGGGAGAAGGCTGGTGGATCCCTCTCAGTTCAAACCCCATCAGGTCTATGTTCTAGGATAGTCAGTTCTAGGACAACCAGAGCTATAGAAAGAGACCTTGCCTCAAACAAACAAATAAGCTTCAACAAAAAACAGGTAGAGAAATATTAAAATAATCTCAAGTCCAAACACTAAATTTTTAGAATCTGCTAAAATGAGGTGCAGCTGATGTGTGTGTGTGTGTGTGTGTGTGTGTGTTGCAAAGAAGACAACTTGGTACATTAATGTCCATCAGTTTACTGTGAGGTCTATGATAAAATTCCATTTAGAGATTTGCAAAGGAAACCTTGTAAGTTCACACTAAAAAAGAAGGAAAAAAATACCTTGAAGAATGTAAAGGATCTAAAATTAAAACAACTATCTAGTATTGTTATGTCCCAATTAAAATAGATCAGCTAAGAGAATGCAGTATCAAACTTAATTTATCCAGATTGCATTGTTTGTGTTGCTGTGATGATTGGAATGTACTCATACATTTCAATTTCTGAGATGCATTAAAACGATGATTCCTTTACAAAACATCAGTGAACTCTGACATAAGAATGTGGCTATTCACATATCTTAAATAGATAGCTATGAGTATAGTGTTGAAGGCAGAGAAGGACTGTGAGACAACCTTGTCAAGAAAGTCAAAGATAAACCCTTCCACTATACGTTCTGCAATGATTACTCAGATACCCATAAATACCGGAAGGAGAATTCTACGCATGATCACTCTTGTAAAACAGGGTATCAATGGCAGTTTTCTATTTAAGATAGTAACTGGTATTGCTATTTATCTTCAATTTGTGTTTCTCCTGAACAAGTATACAAAATCGAGGAAAACAGAAGATTTGCAGTTTTTTTTCTTGCTTACAGATTTTCCTGCTGTGTAGTAGCTATTGCCAAATACTAGATTTCAAACAAGAATTGTGTTGTGCTTTGAGAATATCCCCTGCAATATTCAGGTGTTCAAACTTCATGGCATGGTAACAGAATCCAGATGTAAAGTCATTAAGAGATAATTTGAACGTGAAACTAGCTCTCTAACCCTCATGAGCAGTATTAAGGCTTTTAAGCATCAAGATTCCTACAGCATTTGTCTTTTTTATTCTCTGTAAGTATGTCTTTCTTCTAAATACTATAGCAAGAACATTCCATCATAAAAGCAGAGGAAATAGCTCCACCTTTATACATATGTGTATATGAGGCAATCACCACAGTCTGACATATTTTATAAGCAATAAGTTATTATTGCATATTTATTTCTGTTATCAAATAAAACAGTGGAAGTGGTAAAGTCTTTTATTTAATGTTTGTAAAGTTTAATTAAGACCACCATATTCCCCACTGCCATGACACTGATGTGTACATTTAGGTCCTAGAAGTCAAATGTGACTTAACTTTCTCACTATATTTTCTGTCTCTTTTCCATAGCTTTTTAATTGGCCATTACAGGATTCAAGTTGCCTTCATAAAGCATAAAGAGAAACTGAATACACATATCAAAAAAAAGCAAACAGATAACTGTGTGTGTGTGTGTGTGTGTGTGTGTGTGTGTGTGTGTGTGTGTCTTCTTGCTTGGCCTTTCACATTACTTGAATGTGATCCATAATCATTATGTGTCCATAATGATATTGCCATCATAATATAATGTGTTTGAATTAGATAATCAGTCACACTCAATGCTTTCATTGGAAGAAACAAAAGGGACAGCTTTGATATGCATTGCAAAAGTTTTTAATCTTAAAGAATACCCCATAGCATCTACAGGCAATATATTTGTTTACACCATTGATATATCAAGAAATATGAACCTCACAAAGGCTTATTAGAAGCATAGAATTATATTTGGCATGACTTTGGAAGTATATTAATTCTGACTTTTGTGTTTAATCAAGGATAATGTCAACATTCTCCCTTGGTAAATACCAGTTGTGCCATTGGAAGCCCCTGTGATATGTGTCCAATTGTGTTAAGGGGAGATAAATATTCCATGAAAATATCTCTATTTCAGTTTAACATAGCACAACACATGGACATAAAAAAGAATATTGTGGCAATTCCTCAGGAACTATGAGGTTTTTTCAGTCTTGTGGAGATTATGAAGCAACTCCAAGGCTAGTCATGAAAACCAGATAGCAGAGGGGGAAGTAGATAGTGCAGCCAGAAAAACAAACTCTTTCCAAGGTACAGAAATATCATCCTTAGTGAGGTAACCCAATCACAAAAGAACACACATGGTATGCAGTCACTGATAAGAGGATATTAACCCAGAAACTCGGAATACCCAAGACACAATTCACATATCAATTGATTCCCAAGAAGATGGAGGGAGAGACCCCTGGTCCTGGAAAGACTGGATGTAGGGGAATAGCAGGACAGAGAAGCGAGAGGGGGTTGAATGGGAAACAGGGGGAGGGAAGAGGGCTTATGGGACTTTTGGGGAGGGAGGAAACAGGAAAGGGGAAATCATTTGGAATGTAAATAAAAAATATAGAGAATAAAAAAAAGAAGTAAGGAAAGAGAGATAGATGCATTGCTACTCAAGATAGTAATGAAAGTGGGAATACAGAGTGACACTCACTGATGACAAAAGATCTAAGTTGTGAAGTAAAAGGAAACTATCTGTAATGGCTACTCCTGGTTGTTGACTTGACTACATCTGGAATGAAATACAATTCAGACATGGAGGGCATATCTGTGATTCAGATCTTGAGGCTGGAAGACACACGCTTTTGATCCAGATTATGAGGTGTAGTGTACATAAAAAGTTTTGGCCCAGGCAAAGTAGTACACACCTTTAATCCCAAATGACAGAGGCAAGCAAATCTCTGAGTTCAAGGCCAGCCTGGGACAGAGCAATTCCAAATCTGGGAGTGCTGGTATGCACCTTTAATCTGGGCCATACATTCTGCTGGAGGCCTTCATAAGGACAATGGAAGAAGGAAGATTCACTCTTCTTCATCTGCTTGCACTTACTTGCCAGCACATCTTTTAGAACTTACCTCTTCAGGACTCCAGCTTATACAGAAGACCAGCTGAAATGCCTAGTCTCATGGGACTGAGCAATAACTAGGCTCTTCGATTTCCCACTCACAGCTGCCCATTGTTGAGTTAGTTGAACTTCAGACTGTAATTACAATAAATTCCCTTAATATATAAAGACATTTCCTAAACTCTGTGACCCTAGAGCACCCTAATGCATCATCAGATGTTTCCCATGGTGCTAAAGTTGCCAATGGAACACTTGAGAAATCCACTAGGTGTGACATCCACACGCACACCTGTAAGTGCTGAAGTGGAGAATAGAGTAGTGAGGCTGTAGTAATATGTGTAAACATCTCTAAATCATACTACCGTACAAACTAGTGGGAAAAGGGTATTATTATATCGATAATATTTCTTTCTGAGATTTGTATGCTGGTAAATATTGAAGCTAGCTGAGGCCATTAGGGATAGAGAAATGCTAGGGAGTATCATAACAGGACAAGGAATGCCTAATAAGCGATCAATTAGAAAAGTTTAAAACATTTAATAAGTTGCATAATATATGTGCTTCATCAACAAATTTCAGCATTTAGACATGGTAGTGTCTTTACTTGAACTACTCTGAGAGTAGAATAAAATAACTAAAACTCTGTAGATAATGGATAGAGTTATGAATACCATACATAATCTCAGAGATACATTTCTAGACAATGAGAATTTTATCAATGCGTCAAAGAGGAACCTTGGGATATAGAGATCAGAAATTGTATGGAGGTGAAGAAAGTGGTCCTGAGTCAGAGTCCTACAAAATGAGAAGTGTAGACAAGATAGACTTCTGTAAACTCTCCAGAAAAAAAAAATTGCAACTTGAGCTAATAAAGTTCCTCTAAAATCCATTTTGACCCTTCCAACATATGAAGATACATCTGTGAATCAGAGTGCAGACTTTCCATAGATACCATCTCAGACCAAGGACATTGAGAAATAGATTGACATTATTGTTTATAAGTCTATGGTATTTTTGTTGTATTATCCCAATGTAGTCATTATAATTGTTTTGATGCGGTATAACAGCATATATATTAATAAAATAAGAATAATGATGAAAACAGTTCATCAAAGATTGAATATCCATAAATATTAATACATACATAACATGATGAAAATGTTTGGTTTCATATAAGCTGTAAATTTGATCTATGAATCTTCTTTGAACTGAAGTTATTAAAATGCTGACTTGACAAATGAGAAAACTTAGTTCATTTAGTGTTGTGAATGTTTTTATTTACATATAATGATTTCTCTGAACATGTTAGCCAAATCTTCTTTATATTTCTTATTTTCTTCTTAAACATGCAACAATATCAGCTACATTATGGTTCATCTAGCTGATGATTTATCTTTGCAGAAATATCTGTGTTAAAGCCATATGTTAAGACAGTATTTCTTCATTTATCTTTCTCCTCTCTTTTAACTTCCATCTGTATATTCTTTGTGCAAGTTTTATTAATATTGTATCTCTGGTAGAGATTTCATTTATTCCACCCAAATATATTCTATAGTATAAAGTTATATAGAGGATTTAGATTATAGTAATGAAAATTTTGCTGTCTTCTATTTTTTTCCTTGAATACATGACAATTTACTTGATACTAATAGTCTAGGTATATTTTTACATTTCATTTTTTATTTTTAAGGAATGCTATAGTTGAAATAGTAACTACAGCTTGACATCATTCCTGAAAATGCAACATGTTAATTTTATTTTCAAATAGTCTAAAGTAATTGCTAAATAGTTACTGAAAGTTTAGCATTCTACTAAGAAAATATTTAAATCAAATTTAAAAATGAGAATTGGGTAGTAGAAAATACTTTTACATGTAGTAGTAATTTTCCTGAAGACTTCTCCGTCACTTTAAATATCCTTTATAGTTCTAAATGGTTGATTCTTGTTTTTTATTTTATAATTCTTTTTTTTATTTTCTAAGTTTTTTTATTCACATTCCAAATCATTTCCCCTTTCCCATTTCTTCCCTCCCCGAAAGTCCCATAAGCCCCCTTCCCTCCCTCTTTTCCCCATTCAACCCCCCCTCTCACTTCTCTGTCCTGGCATTCCCCTACATCCAGTTTTTCCAGGACCAGGGGTCTCTCCTTCCATCTTCTTGGAAATCAATTGATATGAGAATTGTGTCTAGGGTATTCCGAGATTCTGGGTCAGTATCCCCTTATCAGTGACTGCATACCATGTGTGTTCTCTTGTGATTGGGTTACCTCACTAAGGATGATATTTTCAAGTTCTGACCATTTGCCTAGGAATTTCGTGAATTCACTGTTTTTAATTGCAGAGTAGTATTCCATTGTGTAAATATACCAAATCTTCTGAATCCATTCCTCCGTTGAGGGACATCTAGGTTCTTTCCAGCTTCTGGCTATTATAAATAAGGCTGCTATGAACATAGTGTAGCATGTGTCCTTATTGCATGCAGGTAAATCCTCTGGGTATATGCCCAGGTGTGGTATATAGCAGGATCCTCCGGGAGTGTCAAGCTGTACTACAGAGAAATTGTGTTAAAAACTGCATGGTATTATGTGGAGATCTTTGATCCACTTAGAATTGAGCTTAGTGCAAGGAGATAAGAATGGGTCAATTTGCATTCTTCTGCATGTTGACCTCCAGCTGAGCCAGCACCACTTGTTGAAAAGGCTATCTTTTTTCCACTGGATGGTTTTAGCTCCTTTGTCAAAGATCAAGTGACCATAGGAGTGTGGATTCATTTCTGGGTCTTCAATTCTGTTCCATTGATCTACATGTCTGTTACTGTACCAATACCATGCGGTTTTTAACACTATTGCTCTGTAGTACAGCTTGAGGTCCGGGATACTGATTCCCCCAGAGGTTCTTTTACTCTTGAGAATAGTTTTAGCTATTCTGGGTTTTCTGTTATTCCAGATGAATTTTTGAATTGCTCTTTCTAACTCTATGAAGAATTGAGTTGGGATTTTGATGGGGATTGCATTGAATCTGTGTATTACTTTTGGCAAGATGGTCATTTTTAGTATATTAATCCTGCCAATCCATGAGCATGGCAGATACCACTCCTGGGCATATACCCAGAGGCTTTACCTGCATGCAATAAGGACACATGCTCCACTATGTTCATAGCAGCCTTATTTATAATAGCCAGAAGCTGGAAAGAACCCAAATGTCCCTCAACGGAGGAATGGATTCAGAAGATGTGGTATATCTATACAATGGAATACTACTCTGCAATTAAAAACAATGAATTCACGAAATTCCTAGGCAAATGGTCAGATCTTGAAAATATCATCCTTAGTGAGGTAAACCAATCACAAGAGAACACACATGGTATGCAGTCACTGATAAGGGGATACTGACCCAGAATCTCGGAATACCCTAGACACAATCTGCATATCAATAGATTTCTAAGAAGATGGAAGGAGAGACCCCTGTTCCTGGAAAGACTGGATGTAGGGGAACTCCAGGACAGAGTAATGAGAGGGGGATGAATGAAGAAAAGAGGGAGGGAAGGGGGCTTATGGAACTTTCGGGGAGGGAGGAAACGGGAAAGGGGAAATGATTTGGAATGTAAATTAAAAAAATAAAATAAACAAAAAAAACTGCATGGTATTGGTACAGTGACAGGCATGTAGATCAATGGAACAGAATTGAAGACCCAGAAATGAATCCACACTCCTATGGTCACTTGATCTTTGACAAAGGAGCTAAAACCATCCAGTGGAAAAAAGATAGCCTTTTCAACAAATGGTGCTGGTTCAACTGGAGGTCAACATGCAGAAGAATGCAAATTGACCCATTCTTATCTCCTTGTACTAAGCTCAATTTCAAGTGAATCAAGGACCTCCACATAAAACCAGACACACTGAAACTAATAGAAAGGAAGCTAGGGAAGAACCTTGAACATATGGGCACAGGGGAGAATTTCCTGAGCAGAACTCCAATAGCTTATGCTCCAAGATCAAGAATTGACAAATGGAACCTTATAAAATTACAAAGTTTGTGTAAGGCAAAAGACACTGTCAAAAGGACAAAGCAGCAACCAACTACCTGGGAAATGATCTTTACCAACCCTACATCCGACAGAGGGCTAATATCCAATATATACAAAGAACTCAAGAAGTTAGACTCCAGAGAGCCAAATAACCTTATTAAAAAATGGGGTACAGAGCTAAACAAAGAGTTCTCACCTGAAGAATATCTAATGGCTGAGAAGCACCTAAAGAGATGTTCATCATCCTTAGTCATTAGGGAAATGCAAATCCAAACAACCCTGAGATTCCATCTCACACCAGTCAGAATGGCTAAGAACAAAAACTCAGGAGAAGGTGTTGGCAAGGATGTGGAGAAAGAGGAACACTCCTACACTGCTGGTGGGATTGCAAGCTGGTACAACCACTCTGGAAAGCTGTCTGGCAGTTCCTCAGAAAACTGAGCCAAGAAACTCTTAATGACAGGAGCCTGGTATAGCTATCCCCAGAGAGGCTCTGCCAGAACCTAATCCAGATGCAGTGCTTACAGTCAACCATCAGATTGAGCACTGGGACCCTAATGGTGGAGTTAGGGGAAGGTCTGGAAGAGCAGAAGGGGTTAGCAAGCCCATAAAAAGAACAGCAATATCAACCAACCAGACCCCCTAGAGCTCCCAGGGACTAAACCACCAATCAAACAGTACACATGGAGGATGCCATGGCTCTGGCTGCATATGTAGCAGAGGATGGCTTTATCTGGCATCATTGTAAGGGGAGGTCCTTGGTCCTGTGGAGTCCTGATGGCCCAGCGAAAGGGAAAGCTAGGACAGTGAGGCAGGAGGGGATGGATATGTGTGTGTGTGTGTGTGTGTGTGTGTGTGTGTGTGTGTGTGTGTGTGTGTGAGAACACCCTCATAGAAGCAGGGAGGAAAGGCTATGGGATAGGGAGTTTCCCCAGAGTAATCCAGGAAGGGGAGTGACATTTGAAACGTAAATTAAATAAACAATAATTTAAAAAAATGTCGGAGGAAAAGTTTAGTTTGGCTTACATTTCTACCTGTTAGTCCATCACTGTAAGGAATCGGGACAAGAAGTCAAACAGGGCTGAATCTTGAGACCGGAACTGATGCAGCGGACATAGAGGTGTGCTGTTTCCTGTATTGCTCTCAATAACTTGCTCAGCTTGCTTTTGTAGGGCAGAGAGAACCACCAACCCAGTTATGTCACCACTCAAAATGAACTGGGCAAGCCCTCATCAATTGAAATTGCCTCATAGTTGAGTCTTATGGAGGCATTTTCTAATTGAGATTTCCTCCTTTCAGGTAACTCTACCTTGTGAAAATGTGGTATAAGACTAGCCAGCACACTCTGGAACTATAGGAAATATCGTTGTGAGGTAAAACTGAGATGAGTGCTGAGAACTGAAACAAGGTACTTTGAAAGAGCAAGGACTATTTTTCTTTCAATTTATTTACATTTCAAGTGTTATCCGCTTATCTGGTTTCCCCTCTGCCAGAAACCCCCTATCTCATCCCCTCTCCCCCTGCTTCTATGAGGGTATTCCTCCATCGACCCAACCACTCCTGACTCCTGCCCTCAATTCCCCTACACTGGGGCGTCTGTTGAACCTTCATAGGACTAAGGACCTCTCCTCCTATTGATGCCTGACATGGTTGTCCTCTGCTACATATACAGCCAGAGCCATGTGTGCTCCTTGGTTGGTGGCTTAGTCCCTGGGAGCTCTGCGGGGTCTGAGTGGCTGATATTGTTCTTCCTATGGGATTGCAAACCCCTTCAGCTCCTTCAGTCCTTTCTCTAACTCCTCCATTAGGGACCCCACACTCAGTGTAACAGTTGACTGTGAGCATCAACTCTGTATTTGTAAGGTTCTGGCAGGGCCTCTCAGAAGACAGCTGTATCAGGCTAATTTCAGAAAGCCTTTCTTATCATCCACAGTAGTGTCAGAGTTTGGTGACTGTATCTGGGATGAATCCCCAGGTGAGACAGTTTCTGGATGGCCTTTCCTTCAGTTTCAATAGCAAGGACTCTTAACTACTCCACTGTTTGTCAAGCTACAGAAAATGTTTCTGAAGGATGGTGGAATTCAGACATGACTTAAATCAAATTGCAAAAGAAGAAAATGAATCATTGTGTGGGGGAAACAAGATGTAGCTAATGTTACCAAATATGCTCATAGTGCCAAATGCTATTTGAGAAACATTTTTTTTCACATGGCTATATTATCACTAATTGCAGTTGTTTAAGTTGTTTACCATTGTTATCCTGTCATTATTTAATTAAAATATCTACCTGGCATTCTGTGAGCATGTGACCAGGATGAAATTAAAATGGCAGCTTGCTTGGCAGCTCAGGCTTCTAAGTTTTTGCAGAGATGTCCAGGACTGAGTTTTGTGACTGCAAATCTGAACCTGTCTTCTTATTGGTTGTCATACAACCATGGCTGTCTGCTCTTTGGGGTCTTTCCCCTGTTCTCTTTTATCTGACCTGCAGTAGGTTGAAATCCTCTTAAATATCCCCTCTTTGACTTTTTCCATATTACTAAATATCAACAGTCAAAGAAATTATTTAAGTGTTTAAGACAGACTTCAATATACAAAATTCATCTATGATACTGTTAACTGGGTCAGCATCCTCTTAATGGGTAACTAATGACACTAAGGGAGAACCTACTCAAATTATTCTGATAAATTTGCATAGTATTGAACTACCCTGTAAGTACTTATCTTTATATCCAAAGATTAAATGAATCCTTTAACCTTCATCAAAGAAGCTTAGTAGTAAATGAAAATTAATTCAGAGACTCACAACTGGTCAACATAAGAGCCAGAAGTAGTGGATGTGGGTGTCTGGATTCTAATCTCATTTGATCCTCTAGAGAATTTGGACTACTAAGTTCAGTGAGATACACTGTTTTAAGGAAAATAAGATGGGAAACAGTTAAAGAAAGCCCCTGGCATCAACTTCTGTCCTCCCTACACACACATACCTGCACAAATGTCTAAACACAAAAACGTAAAAGTATATACTACACAAACATGGTGTGAGCATTCATGAAAAGACTTCTGGTAGTCAGATAAATAGAAAGTTGCTTGGAAAAAGACACAAGGAACTATAGTATTACATATTAAAAAACTAGTATACATATTCCTTGTCTAAATATACATATTTTGTTTTAGTAAAGTTTTCTCATCTAGGCTGATGATGCTTCCAACCCACCAAGAGCCAAGGATAACCTAAGAAAAACTTTGATACCAAACATGAGAACACCTCCTTTCAACTTGTTGGCCAGGACTATTCAAGAGTCTTCTAAAACATATAGCCTGTTGCTATTAGCTTTAGTTACTTCCCAGAGGTGAAAAGTATGTCCCTGTTTCTGATGATACCATGTACTTCTTGAACAGGGCCCAGAGATTCCTTAACTAGAACTGAACTGAATGGCCTTCTCCCTAAGGACTAGCTTTCATGGTACAAAAAGCACTATTCTAGCTTCGAAAAGAAAAGGGCAACCAACCATCCTATCCAGCTACTATGCTTATGATCCACATCAAAACTACCATGCACAATAACCTTAAGGGTAGAGTAATGGCACTCAGACCTTGGTGCTAATCAATAGCTCTTTAAGTGGACTTAAGTCCTGCTCACCAAGAGGGGAACTATGCATAGTACTGGAAAACTACTTAGTGCTACTGAAGACACATTTATTGGAGCAGAATATACATCCACTAATTAACAAAACCAATACAATCATAATACCTAACAACAATCTACAAACATTTGTCCTTATACTCACTGATAAGTGTAGTCTTCACCCTTCATCCTTCATTTCATGAGGAACACGGGAGTGTTGCTCTTCTTCTTGTCTTTCATGTGCATTTATTCTCTCAGGCCCTTTTGATAAGGACATGTAAATTTAAGCAATAAAGAACACCGAAGCTGAGCTTCTTTGCATAAATCTCTTGGTGATTATTCATTTCTTCTTGATGATAGTCTGTATTGCCTGTTTAAAAATCATTATCTCGTGTCATTAATGAATTGTATTCATTCTTAATAAATTTAAATATTAAGATTTTTTGAGATACAGAATTGCAAATATTTTTCATGCTTATGCCTGTTTACTTTGTTCCCCTTCCTGTGAAAAACCTACATTTCCTTGTGTCTTATGATTTTTTTGTGATAACCAAATAATCACTAACCATGCCAATACTAAAACTGTTTTGTACCTAGGTGTTTTCTTCTAGGAGTTTTATTACATTGAGTCCTATATTCAAAATTTTAATTAAAAAACATCTATTTTACCTTTCGAGATTATCAAGTAATTAAATAATTTTACCCCTTTTTTGTCCCCTCCAAACATTTCCATATATCACACCTTATTCTCTTTCAAATCCATGGGCTTTGTCATCATAAATACAGTCTTCTCAGTCTATGATTTGAAGGTATATTGTTAAATGCTATACCCATTAAATCTCACCAACATGACTGCCTGCCCACATGAGCAGAACAGAGACTACAATAGACACACTAAGGTGGATGGGAGAAAGCACAAAAGGCTTCAACGCTTGTGTTACACAGAGACTATAGCCAACTAAGGAATATTGAATTGACTTTTTCTGTGATATAAGAGAAAAACTTTATTTCAAACCTTTGCATGGGAATAATCACCTTTCCTAGCATGTTAGAGATAGCTTCATTCTGTGTTCTTTACAGTGTTATTCAAAATAGCCAAGATATGAGAACCATCTGTCTTCATAGATGGTATGAAATGTGCATATGCACAAAAGTACATATATATATATATATATATATGTATATATATATATATGTACATATATATATATGTATATATATATATATATATATATACACACATGTATACACATGCATATTATTCAGAAAAAGACAGTGCCAAGTGTAACAACATAAGTAAAAACTGGAGTATATAATGTTAAATGGAATATCTCACATCACATTTAGAAATAAATTTTATGTCAAACACAGGTACAGAGAGTACAAAAGTTATTAGCATTCAGGATTGAAAATAAAAATATCAAGGGGAACATTTTAGTTATGTAGAATGGGTATCTGAAATTCTAATGTACACCATGATAATATGAGATATATGATTCTGACACTTTTAGGAGACAAATGATCTAGGTGTTTTTACTACAACAAAATGAAGGGAGGTCACTCTGGAAGATACGCTAATTTTATTGATTAATGTAATAAGCTCATCCCATAAATATGTAAGCACAACTTTATGTTATATTCCTTAAACCAATTAAATTAAGATTAAAATCTTTACTACAATCAATTAAATACACAAAAAATATTACCTTATCCATATAAAATATTTTTATTTCAATATTAATATTAAAATGGTTGTTTTTATTCAATGTAGTTGGTTCCACAGAATGTTAGTGCGAATCTTATATGATTATTTATATTTTAATTGACTGAGTTCAATGCATTGAGTGGTCACTTTGCTGAAGCTATTGCAGTTATCTTCCAATAAACCATTATAATTTCCAAAGTGGGACTCTAACCAATACAGCGTCCATAAAAAGGAAGAAATTATTTAATCTCAAATTTACTGGACTAATGTTACTGAAAATTTAGCCAGGAAACATTTTATTTATATATTTTGGGTAGCTGCTACTCTTCACAAATCCTCATGTTTTTGTTTGTTTGTATGCTTAAATTACCCCTTAAGGCTGTATCATCATTTAAAATTCTCACTTAGAAAATCTGATAATGATGAAATCAAGTAATTCACCAAATGTCAAAAAAACATGGGTAGCAAATTTGAGAAAATATTCAGCAAATGATTGTGTCTCTAATTGTAGTGTCTTTTTCTTTCTTTATATTTTTAAATCATTCATCTGTCATATCCATTGTGACATATTCATATTCATTATGCCATTCATGAACAAAATAACCATTCATAAGTCAGGTTCATGTATGAAACTTCAATTTGCCAGTCTTTATTTGATATACTTTTTGTCCTAGGAAGGAAAGTTGTTCCTTCTTCTGACAAGGTGGCATGCTGCCATTAAAGCATCTTTTAATAAATAAACACATCTATTCAATGTCACAACAAATTAGAAAGTACTTATTTCTGTTCAGTGAGCTGAATGAAATCAATAATCACTGGGGAGTTGCCACTGTAATTCATTAGAGCCCTTAACAGGGCCTCAGTTACCATCACTAAGGATGGAGCCAAAGTATGGGTTCTCTAGAGAAAGTGTGGATCTGATGCTCAGCTCAAGTGAAGACAGTGCCTGATAATTAGCCTATTATGTTCTTTCACATTACAAAGTAAAGATATTCCTTCGGAATAACAGATAATTTTCAGAATCACATAATTTTCAGAATAAATTCAACACCTTTTAAAATGCAAAGATATGCATTGTATTAGTCAGGGTTCTCTAGAGAAATAGAACTGATAGATTTATTAAATATGCTGACATGATATGATCCAGGTAGTCTATCAATTATATCAGAGGCCTAACATCTGTTATTTGTTCAGTCTATGAGCCTAGATGTTTCAATAGTCCTAACCTAGTGCTAAAAACCTGGGGAATTCTGGAAGAGCTGATGTTTTCTAACCTATATTGAGAACATTAATAAGACGCTTCTAGTATTAATGAAGAAAATCACAGTCACAGACAAATGACCTTGCCAGCAAGAATGCAGACATAGTCCACTCTTGGACAGTTATTCTATTTGAACTATTTTATGTTTTCATTAAATTCTGTAATTAGCTTACTAACTAGTAGGATCCCGTAAGGTGTTTTCATACATCCTTAGTTTGATTAACAACAAACTTACTACCCCTCCTCTTCTGCATCCTACCCCTTCTCTGCTTCATATTTTAACACATAGGATTTCTCCCTCTTCTTAACAACAGTGCTTAAAAGTTTTGCAAATTGTTTCTGGAGAATAAAACCAAGTCGCCACAGTGACCTCTATAAGCCTGCAAAAACTGCATCACATTTCTTGGGTCTGAGACCCGCAAACTTTTAATACAAATGAAGGCTGCTTTTAAACTGCCCATAATGCTCAATCAGCAATATCTCACAATTATTGTCTTTGGGGTTTTTTTTTCTTTTTAATTTTAGCTTTTAACTTTATTCTGCCCCACTTTTCTAGTTGATGGTTTCTCCCGGCTCATGCTATCAAATAAGCCATGGCAAAATTTACTGGACTATTGTGTTTATTGTGCGGTTATATTTTATTTACAAGATAAAGACCACAATACACTGTATGATAGTTACTCTTGCTTTTGTAAAAAAAACAAAACAGCTAAAATGTCTATCTTGAAACACATAAGCAGAAAATATTAAATAATTTCTTTCTAAAGAATTTCATCTTTTGAAGAGATATTATCTTTTTTACAACAATATGTTGATTAATTGACTGGTTTTTCTTGATGTTTATAAATATTGTCTATTTTTCTGGTATTTTTCAAATTAGATTAATTATGAATCACTCACTTGACCGAATGAAAATTTTCCATGAACAATGCATATAGCTATTTGTAGAACCAAGGCTAAACAAGAAAATCCCATTTAAAACAACTTAATTAATAAGGATACTGTTGACATTAAGTATGTTAGCAGACATATGATGAAATAAGTAAGTGCTTCTAAAGGATGGTATGGAGGTATTGAATACTATAAACTAAATGATATTTAAAATACTATTATTGTTGATGAAGAAGTTGTGGAGCTGTCATAAATTGACTATGTGTCTGTTAAATAAGCCATTATCATTTAGCCATCTGAAGTTGCCATGCCTTTGGATCATGGAATTACTTCTGGTTTGGTTAAGTGTAGTTCTGGACCAAATTTATTATTAAATCAACCTAAGGCAGCAGTGTGATTTCTAGCCCTGCTTTGGGAAGCATCCACGTTCCTTGCGTAATTCCAATATACCGCTGTTCCCCACAGACGTCAGCAAAGCCTTCATCTCGTTCTGTTGTAGGATATTTCATCATATTGTAAACTTCAAGACTGTGCTGTTGAGTGGAAAAACCTATTTTTAATTTTTCTATGGCTCACCCTCAGCACGCACCCTTAATCCCTCTGACTCCTATACACCTTTAATCCCAAACAACTAAAGTAAAGTTAGTTTGTAGAGGGAAACTGTCATGTTTGAAGATGATATGTAGTTGAGTGGCAAAAGAACCTTATGAATTTGAGAAAGATTTGACAGAATAGGATATGCTCCTTTCTCATCAGAAATGAGAGGAAGAGGAGCTAATTAAGAGAAAGCAGCGCAGCAGAGAAAGAGAGGAAGGGAGAAGTTTTACTGGGAGGGATGGATTGAAAAGAGAACAAGCTAGATGCAGATAAATATAGAACAAACCAGAGAAGGAGAAGGAGTGGGAAGATTACTTAAGATTGCCAGGGTGAGTTTGAGAGCAGATTGAATCAGTTAGCTTGGTGAGGATTTTAGGCCAGAACAGTTGAGTTGAATCAGCCATCAAGAGTTCAGAGAAGAACAAAAAAGGTTGATCTTATCCAGCAGCAAGCATGCTGAGAGGCTGAAAATATTCTAGACCTAGATTGGATTGTACAGAGGCAAGAAGCTTTGGGGACCAAACCTAAGTCTAGGTTAACAGACTGAGGCTATTGCCTTGGAGAGACAATTATATCAAGTGAGTAAAAGTTACTTTTATATCTTTCTACATAGGTTTCTCTGAGGGCTGTCTATATACTTTCATATCAAGGTCTTTAGTTTTGTAAAAAGAGTAAAAGAAAAAAAAACGAAAAAGAAAAAGAAAGAGAAAGAGAAAACAAAAAAGAAAATGGAAAAAAAAAGGTCTAGAGAGAAACCACCTAAGATTAAGAGTTCCAACAGCATATCTATTTTATAACACAATTCTCAAGATGACATCCTGTTTCTTTCAACTTTTTACTTAAGAACATCAATTCAAGTCTGTACTCTAATTAAAAATATTTGAAGAAGACGCAGACATAAAGATTTAGGGACCATGATAGCCCTGTTAAAAGCTGATGGTCATTATCCAAATGATACTGCTGGGACCTAGGTAAAAATGTTAAGGCAAGTGTTACATGGATAGCCTGTCATTATAAGGAAATTTTTTCATTATGTTTCTGGTGTACTAGGAAACGTTCTAATACCAAGATTGATTATATATTCTGTTATGTTCTGTGCCCTTGGAGACAAATCATGATAGAAGTTGGTAGAACTGTTTGGTAAAGTCACCCACAGTAATCTTGGACCCAAAACAAGCACCCTGAAACACTCCGTTTACATATAAGCTTTTATGGCATTTGCCTTTAGTAGCTGCCCATGGGATGGAACCTAACATAAGAAAGACAACTGCAACAATCTTAGAAACTATTTGGGATAAGACTTGCATTTTGAGTGGTGACCTACTAAAGTTTAAGTTCCCAAGACCTACCTGGAAACTGACATCCTACTTGGCAGAAAGACATGTACATGGTTACTGACATCCTGGTTGGCAAGTTAGGACATAAATGTTAGACCAATATCATCCTTGTAAACAAATTAGGACATGAATATTAGACATGGCAAGTCCCCTGACACAGTTGAATACCCCAACCAATGGGAGCAGGATATGGGTACCACAAAAACATGTTTCTAAAGAATCCGCTTATCTCTAAATCCTGATTGGTAAAATAATTTGGCACAGATGTTTGTAGATTTGGGGCTTAAAAACCCTGTAGGGCCGGGTGGTGGTGACGCATGCCTTTAATCCCAGCACTTGGGAGGCAGAGGCAGGAGGATTTCTGAGTTTGAGGTCAGCCTGGTCTACAAAGTGAGTTCCAGGACAGCCAGGGCTACACAGAGAAACCCTGTCTCAAAAAACCAAAAAAAAAAAAAAAAAAAAAAACTGTAAGATCTTAACTTGGTGTCATGGTGCAGTTCCTTAATATGAACCATGGCGTTGGTCAACCAGTCCTAGGGCATATGCTCGATAAACTATCCCTCTCTGATTAAGATCAGTGTTCTTGTGGTTTGTAAGTTTATACCTGGACCCCCAAAAGATACTATTTAATTACGCTTCGATTTCAAGTATGAAACATTTATTACTGCAATGTGCTACCAAAAACATCCTTATCTTGGCCTAAAATGTAATCAAAATCATTCTAAATTTCTGACCGCCAGATCATAAATTTTATTGTAATATGTCATTAGGTCCAGGGTAGTTTCTAGCTACAGCAATAAAATTTGTGAAGAGAAAAAAGTAGTCCAATAAATAATCACATTTAGCCATAAGGAAATGTCTTTATTTCAAACCTTGCTGCCAAATCCCAACTAATTTAGCAAGTGGGATAGATGTCAGTACCTGATTAACTTTGGAACAGTTTACTCTCTTTTTTTTTTTTTTTTGTGATCCAGGCACCTTCTACATAGGCAAAATTTCTGAATTTAAGAATAAATGTAGTAGTGAGAACTGCAAAACTCTCAGTATAAAATTATTGTAAATACTCTTTGCACTAGGAGACTTAACTAGCTCTACTATAGTCTTGTACGGCTTTAGATTATGTCCTGGTTAAGTTTTTACCAACCTGACACAAATCTAGATATATTTGGGAGCAGGGAATGCTCACTGAGAAAATATCTCTGTAAGATTAGTCTATAGGGAAGTCAGTGGGTCATTTTCTTTTCTAATGATTGATGTGGGAGATCATAGCTCACTCTGGTGGATGGTGCCACCATTGTGCTGGTAGGCCTGGGTTATGCAAAAAAAAAAAAAAAAAAAGCAGGCTATGTAGGTCACAGGAGCACACCAGTAAGTAGCCCTCCACTAGGACGCTTGTTTCAGTTCCTGTCTTTATGTTCCTATCTTCTTGTTTCTACCTTGAGTTCCGTCACTGGTTTCCCTCAGTGATGGAATGTGACCTGAGAGATGTAAAATTCAATAAACTCTTTTCTTCCCAAGTTATCTTTGGTTAAATTGTTTTCTGACAACAGTAGGAAGCCCAGCTAAGACAGATAATGCCTGTAGGGAAAGCTCAGATTTTTTTTATTAGATTTTTAACGCCTGCCTGAGAAAAATCAATACCAATAGGAGAATTATTTATTTGTATTAAAAAAAAACTGACAGTGGACTCCTAAACATTGTAGAGCAGGTGTTTTAGAAAGTTTGGCTCTTTACAGTATTCTATAACCCACAGCAAATCCTCAGGGACCTACAACAGAACCATGAATTACCCATATTCAGGTACTGAAGGTGATAGTTGCTACCCTCAGCCCTCAATCCTGACTTTGGTTATTACCCTCTTCTAGCTTGGACAAATATGTGCTCTCAGGCTTCAAGTCAAGACAAGGAAGAAGTTTGTTTTTTCTCTATATTTGAATGTGTTAGCAAATCTTGACAGCATCCTCTTGAAGATTAAGTTTTACTTACAGCCATTCAGCTCCATTCATTCAAGTCTCAGCATTGAAACAGCCTCTGTTCTTTGATGTAATGAAAAAATCAAATCTCAGTTGCTGACTCAGTTTTGACTTCTCTATTGCAGTGGTTTATACATAATACTTTCTGTCTTCAATTCATCTAATTTTTCAAGTCTTTGATGATATCACTCATACTCTTGCAATACAAATTCACACTTCTAAAAATATCATTAATCATTTAAACACTTAAGGAATGAGATAGGGTTTTTTTGGTTTTGGTTTTTTTTTTTTTTAGTTTCAAGTAATCATAGTGACATGTAAAGCTGGTTTTGAGAGGTTCTATTTGTCCTTTCCTACAATAATACTTCTAATTCACTTGTCAATGATCCAGCATAGATTCTTGAGAGGTCTCGATTTTGCCTCTTCTTACTTTATTCTCTATTTGGGGAATAATCACAGAGTGTATTCAACTTCCTATTATATTTATCTGTAATATAGATTGTCACATGACCCTTATGCCTCCTACTTAGAATAGTCAGTCCCATTCTGTTATCTAGACTAGATCCAGGGGCTTTTTAAAATGTATTATTATTTACCTTCCTGTAAAATGGCTGTGATCCCATTAGAGATAGCAAACAAGAAAATTAATTAGAACAGTTTTTTGCAGTTCATGAGACTCCTTTCCCAAGTGGTTACTTCATCCAAGGAGCCTGAGTCTCTGAACTGGCAACAAAGTGAATTTGAATGAGTGAGGCTTCCCATTCTCTGATACATAAATCTTAAGTGTTTTGTTAGACTCACAACTTTCCTGTCTGCTTAGAACAAGCAGCCTTTTATACTTCCTCCTATTCTACTCTAAGTACTTCATGCCAGTGAGAAAACATCAAATATTTCCACAGGTTAGATGCTTCCAGTCATTTTTGGCCTTGCCATTCATTATAATAATTATGACTAACTTGTCTTTTGTTACAACATGTTTTGACTTGACCTCTTTATCCTACAATGGTACCATCATCCCTGAATTTAGGTCTCTCAGTTCACTGATAGCATATATTATAATCTCTGACCCAGTAAAAAGAGATGCTACAAAACACTTGAAAGTTGATGAGATTTTTCTCACATACTTGTTTTATGCAGCCATAGTAAAGAGCAAATCCTTTGGAATCTACTGAGGATTGAATGTCATTCTTTGGTCTAGAATGTAAAAAAATACTTTGTTATTTTAATCTAACTAATTTGACTTAATTGAGGCCTATTTTTGACCCTATTTTTGTAGGCAACCAAGAAATAAATGAAACCATTATTACTTCTTCTACCTGTATAGCTGAATTTGAAATCTACCTTTTATTTATTTTCTATTTTCTGCCTCTTGGGAAGTATTTCTAAACTACATCTTCATATTTCATTCATTTTATTTTTGGTAGATCATATTATTCTTTCGATGCGAATCATTCATATACACATGGATCACACTGAGTGTCTGAAATCACATTTCCCCGGTAATTCCAGGTAATCCAGCCCAAATAGTAAACCTTTGATGGAGTGACTGCAGTGTTCAGTCTATAAAGCAGAGTCAAGGACACACATATTTATTAAGAGATCTGTGAAAAAAATATGAACACTTGGAATGTCGACATTATTAAATGGCCCCTCTAAAGCTAATTGCTCTGGATTTAATGTTGGATTTTGAAATCTCTATGAGGTACTTATTAGGAAAAGTAGATTGAAAAGTGACATATGATAGCCGGGGTTGTTGTTTAGTGCTAAAATGGTTACTTACACTGTGATTGGCTTTGGATTTGATCCCTTGTGCTGAAAAAAATAAATTTAATACCCCTGCAAATTCAGTAGGCAAGAACAATTGTATGTCTAAGGTATTGTGGCTGGGTTGGTGTCCCAATCATTTCATTGAAAGTCTTGTCTGTTCACAGATGGCCAGTTCAGGCTCCATATCCCCAACTGCTAGAAGTCTAAGATAAGGTCACTTTCAAAGATTCCTGAGAGTTTTCATTGACTTAGGTTCATACCTCATCACAGAGATGCCCAAAAATCCACAGGTATCTCAATGTGCATTCTCCCTTTGTCCTCTTCCCACCTCATTTCCCTCTTCCCATCCCCATACCCTCCTAGACCCAATCCCCTCTTTCAATCCTCCCCTGATGTCTATTCTATTTCCTCTTCTGAGTGAGAGTCCATTGGGCCATTTTTGTTTTGTAGCTTCTTGGGTCTGTAATTTGTAGCATGGTTACCCTACTTTGTGACTAGTATCCACTTAAAACTGAGAACATACCATGTTTATGTTTCTGGGTCTGGGTTACCTTGTTCTGGATAATTTTTTCTAGTTCCATCCATTTTTCTGAAAATTTCATGATGACATTGATTTTAATGGCTAAGAAATACTCCAGTATGCAACTGTTCCACATATTCTTATCCATTCTTCAGCTTAAGTAGTTGTAAAAGTTGTCACTTCCAACAGTGTAGGGGTGTTCCCTTTCCTAAACATCAGCATGAGCTATTGCTTGAGTTTTTAATCTAATTTATTCTGATTATTATAAGATAGAATGTCAAAGTTGTTTGGATTTACATTTCCCTAATTACTAAGGATATTGAACATTTCTTTAAGTGATTCTCAGCTATTAGAGATTCCTCTGTTGAGAATTCTCTGTTGAGAATTCTCTGCACCCCATTTTCAAATTGTGTTATTTGGTTTGTTGATGTCTACTTTCTTGAGTTATTTATTTTAAATGTCAGCCCTCTGTCAAATGTGGAGTTGGTGAAAATCTTTCTGCATGTCCTTTGTCCTTTTAACAGAGTCCTTTCTCTTTCATAAGCTCTTCAGTTTCATGAGGTCCCATTAATTAATTATTGATATTATTGCCTGATCTGTTGATGTTTTGTTTAGGAATCCACCTGATGTGGCAGTGCATTAAAGGCAGTTTTCCGATTTCTATTCTATCAGATTTAGTGTATTTGGTTTTATGTTGGGTCTTTGATCCACCTAGATTTGAATTTTGACCAAGTGATAGATATGGATCTATTTTCATGCAGACAAGCAGTTAGATGAGGATCATTTGTTGAAATGTTTTCTTTCTTCCATTGTGTAGTTTTGACTTCTTTGTCAAAAATTAATGGCTCAGCAGTTAATAGCACAGATTGCTCTTCTGAAGGTCCTGAGTTCAAATCCCAGCAACCGGTGGCTCACAATCATCCATAATGAGATCTGATGTCCTCTACTGGGGTGTCTGAAGACAGCTGCAGTGTACTTACATATAATAAATAAATAAATCTTAAAAAAATTGTGTCCATTGGTGTGTAGATTTACTTGGGGATCTTTTACTTGATTCCACTGATCAGCATGACTGTTTTTATATCACTATCATGTATTGCTCTGTAGTACAGATGGAAATCATGGATGGTTGATGCCTCAGAAAGTTCTTTTATTTTACATGATTCTTTTAGTTACCTTGGTTTTTTTGTTTGTTGGTTTTGTTTTGGTTTTTGGTTTTTCATATAGTGTTTTCTGACCCACAGCTCTGTTTACATTCTTGTTGGCCTACGTGAGACGCCTTCCCCAAATTTCCTGCCTGCTGGGTCTCCCTAGGGCACACCTAACAGTGGGTAGACTACATTCTGTAACTTGTGCTACATTTTCTGATGTACAACTTTGTCTGCATTCTGAGAGGCCTGTGGACATTAGGGATAACCAGGTAAGAAACTGGCCCTAAGACCTTGACCAACAAGTCCTCTTAAAGCACATGAAACAGTGGTAAACTGTACCCTGTCTCCTGTGCCTTATTTTTGTCCCACAATTCTGCCTGCATTTCCTGAGGCCTGGATGCAGCCACCAGATGGCTGAAGGCCAGGGTAAAAACACAAGCAATAAGAGTAAGAACAATATGGCATCACCAGAATGCAGCAAACATTGGCTATCCTAACACAGCTGAAGCACAGGCAAAACGATTTTAAATCCAATCTTACAAAGAAAATAGATGTCTTTAAAGAGTGGAACCAGACAAAAAGGAGGAACTCTGTTGCAGTCAACAAGGCTGAAAGGAATTGAAGATATTTGACATCAGACATGGAAATGCACTTTAGAGTTTGCATATCTTGTTTTTGGTCTTGCTTCAGTCCAGTATTTCCTCACTATGCTCCCTTTCCCCTTTGGAAAGGTAATATTTATCCAGTGCATTTATGTGCTGGAAGTATGTGATCTGCTTTCTTATTATGATTTCATAGGGGACCAGAGTTAAGAGATTACTTGAATTTAAGAAGAGACTTTGGCCTTTGAAACAAGTTTTAGATGGTTAAAGACTATGGGAATTTTGAAGGTGGACTGAATGTATATAGAATATGGGTTCCAGGAAGTGGAATTTAGTGGTTTGCATGAAAATGGCCATCATAGGAAATGATACTATTTTGTATCGTAGCTTTGTTAAAGTTATTGTAGTCTTCTTGGAAGAAGTCTCTCAGACTCTTCCTGCTGCATGCATATCCAGACATAGACCTCTCAGCTCCCTCTCCAACAGCATGTCTGCCTGCATGCTATCATGCTACTGGGCCATGAAGATAAGGGACTAAAATTCTCAACTGTAAGCCAAACTCAATTAAATATTTTCCTCTCTAAGAGTCTTCATGGTTATACTGTTTCTACGCATTGGCCATTGTCCAGTTGGGGGGGGGGTCTCTATATTAATTGTCATCTACTGCAAGGAGAAATTTCTTTGATGAGTGTAGATTTATTTTTTAAGTTATATTTACCTCACTTTTACCTCAAAGAAACTAGTATTTCATTTTGTGGTGAGAACTAAATGATAAAGTGTGTTAAAGTGTTTAATCTGTCATATATGGTCTTATAATACTAATTTTGTTTTGTGCTGTGAAGGCATCTTGGGGTGGTTTATTGATTCTCTAAGTTTCTTTCTCTAGAGAGTGCCTTTCTACTCATACCCTTCCAATATAATCCAGGAACTTTTAATGCTTCATTTTGACACATTCCTGAGAAGGTATTGAACTGAAAATTCAGAGAATTATTTATTATTAGAAATAAGTATTAATTTATTTTTATGATATCAACTTTCTCCTAAGTTTGTAATGTTTACTTTAAAGTTTCTTTCTTCCATCCTTCCTTCCTTTCTTTCTTTCTTTCTTTCTTTCTTTCTTTCTTTCTTTCTTTCTTTCTTTCTTTCTTGCTTTCTTGCTTTCTTGCTTTCTTGCTTGCTTGCTTGCTTGCTTGCTTGCTTGCTTTCCTTCTTTTTTAAAATTATCTTTAAACTTTCTTTTTTAACACTCTAGTCATTATCTGCTGCCCAGTCTACCCTCTGACACTTCCTCATCCCATTCCTCCTTCCCATCTCCAAGAGGATGTCTCCACGCCCTACCCTCCAACCTTTAGCAGCTTTCCTCAGCAGGTATGTCATGGTTTTGACAGTTCAACATTTTGGGGACTCCAACTCATTCAAACTTTGCCTTCAAAGCTTCACACAATCGCCTATCTAGGCCTCCATACAGAGATACCCTGATACATGCCTGACCTCAGTGGCTTTACTTAGTTTCACAGGTTGACTCCATAACCCCATTCTCCTAGACTCTAAACTAGAAAGCCAGAATAGCATGGCTGAAACTGCAAAGTTCTGCCATTTGCTGGGGCTATAACATTGTCCCCTCATTCAAGTACATTTTCATTAGCTTTCTGGTGCTGATAGTTTACTTCACTGACTACACATGGCTGTCCTGTAGACCAGATTGGCCTTAAACTCAGATATCCACCTGCCTCTGCTTTTGGAGTCCTAATATTAAAGACTTGTACCACACAACAAATTCTAGGTGTTTCTTTTAATTCCTTCCCACAACTTGAAATCATAGCAGAATGATATCCTGCACTATATAATCAAATTTTCCTCCTAGAAACTTAATTTCCAGCAGTAACGACTTTGAGACTAATTTTAGTAAATGCCTAGGCCATAAGCTTTGGCTTACTCTCCACCTAGCTCTTAACATATTATCCCTTTTATTCTAATCTGAGTTCAAGTACATGCTAGGTTTCTATATCCTTTCATTCCAGGGTGAATCTCTGTGCCTCTATTTCCCAGAATTCTCCCTATTTCTGGCAAATGACTTACCTCCTATTTTCTGCCTCAGCTCATTGGCCATAAGATTTTTTTTTATTGACAAGTGATTCTTAGAAGTAATTCTCACAATAGCCCCAAAGTCACCACACCTTTAACATAAGGCTTTTCTTTAATTTATTTACTTGAACACAGGATTTAGCTCCATTACACTTCCTGGAGCCACTTTACTCCTTGAAATATACATTTTGTATTTTTCCTTGCTTATCTTGCTTCTCTTAATTATAGATCTTTATAAGAATGAACACTAGTAACTACAAGACAGAATCAATTTGGGACTCTTCAATTTTTTCTGCAAACCCAACTAATCCAAAACACTTCAATTTACTGTCAGGCATATTTTTTTGAATAAGGGCAGAGTTCAGTGACATTCTTCACCAAAATATCACAAGAACAGTTTGTAGGCCAGATGCTAACATTCTTCTCCTCTGAAAACTCTTGATCCAGGACCCCACAGTTTAAAATATCCTCAGAGCCACTCCCTTTCATGTTTCTCCTAGAATGGCCAATTAACTCCACCCCCTTAAAGTTTTCTCATACAAAGGTTCAAAGTCCACATTCCTCCAAACACAAGCATGATCAGTCCTATCATAGATAAGCTTCTCTAGGAACCGACTTCTTTCTTAATTAGGGTTTGTTTTGAAGATACACCATGACCTGGCAACTCTTAGAAAAACATTAATTTGGACTGGCTTACACTTCTGAGATTTAGTCCATTACCATCATGGCTGGAAGGCTGGTGGCATGCAGGCAGACATGGTACTGGAGAGTAAGCTGGGAATTCTACCTCTGGATACGCGGGCAGCAGGAAGAGACTGAGTCTTCCTCTAATAAAGCCATACCACCTAATAGTGTCACTCCCTATGAGCCTATAAGGGCAATTTTATTTCACACTACTATACACAAAAATTATAAGACACGGAGCAATCAACCCTAATTGTGATGTCTTTATCAAACCTCCACCCACCCAAGCTTCAGGGATTCATTTAGAATCAAAGGCTAAAAAGAGTTAGTGGATGAAACCAAGGAAACAGTGTCTTCCTGATACATAAGACTCAGAGAGATTGTGACAACATGTACAACATCTGGACAAGTCTAAATCAAACAAAATCCCATTACAAAGGGGAAATGGATGCAAAATCACACCTCTTACCAAGAATTTATTTCCAATTCAATTCATGTCTGCTATAAAGGGTATAAACATTTTTCACCAAATATATTTTCTTTTTTTTTATTTTCTAAGTTTTTTTTTATTTACATTCCAAATCATTTCCCCTTTCCCATTTCCTCCCTCCCTGAAAGTACCATAAGCCCCCTTCCCTACCTCTTTTCTCCATTCAACACCCTCTTGTTTCTCTGTCCTGGCATTCCCCTACATCCAGTCTTTCCAGGACCAGGGGTCTCTCCTTCCATCTTCTTAGAAATCTATTGATATGCGAATTGTGTCTAGGGTATACCAAGATTCTGGGTTAATATTCCCTTATCAGTGACTGCATACCATGTGTGTTCTTTTGTGATTGGATTACCTCACTAAGGATGATATTTTCAAGTTCTGACCATTTGCCTATGAATTTCGTGAATTCATTGTTTTTAATTGCAAAGTAGTATTCCATTGTGTAGATATACCACATCTTCTGAATCCATTCCCCCGTTGAGGGACATCTGGGTTCTTTCCAGCTTCTGGCTATTATAAATAAGGCTGCTATGAACATAGCGGAGCATGTGTCCTTATTGCATGCAGGTAAAGCCTTTGGGTATATGCCCAGGAGTGGTATAGCCAGATCCTCCGGGAGTGTCATGCCCAGTTTTCTGAGGAACCTCCAGACTACTTTCCAGAGTGGTTGTACCAGCTTGCAATTCCACCAGCAGTGGAGGAGTGTTCCTCTTTCTCCACATCCTCGCCAACAACTGCTGTCTCCTGTGTTTTTGATCTTAGCCATTCTGACTGGTGTGAGATGGAATCTCAGTGTTGTTTGGATTTGCATTTCCCTAATGACTAAGGATGATGAACATCTCTTTAGGTGCTTCTCAGCCATTAGATATTCTTCAGGTGAGAACTATTTGTTTAGCTCTGTACCCCATTTTTTAATAGGGTTACTTGCCTCTGGAGTTTAACTTCTTGAGTTCTTTGTAAATATTGGATATTAGCCCTCTGTCGGATGTAGGGTTGGTAAAGATCATTTCCAAGTTAGTTGGTTGCTGCTTTGTCTTTTTGACAGTGTCTTTTGCCTTGCAAAAACTTCGGAATTTAATGAGGTCCCATTTGTCTATTCTTGATCTTAGAGAACAAGCTATTAGAGTTCTGTTCAGGAAATTCTACCCTGTGCCCATATGTTCAAGGTTCTTCCCTAGTTTCCTTTCTATTAGTTTCAGTGTGTCTGGTTTTATGTGGAGATCCTTGATCCACTTGGAATTGAGCTTAGTGCAAGGAGATGAGAATGGGTCATTTGCATTCTTCTGCATGTTGACCTCCAGTTGAGCCAGCACCATTTGTTGAAAAGGCTATCTTTTTTCCACTGGATGGTTTTAGCTCCTTTGTCAAAGATCAAGTGACCATAGGAGTGTGGATTCATTTCTGGGTCTTCAATTCTGTTCCATTGATCTACATGCCTGTCACTGTACCAATACCATGCGGTTTTTAACACTATTGCTTTGTAGTACAGCTTGAGGTCCGGGATACTAATTCCCCCAGAAGTTCTTTTACTCTTGAGAATAGTTTTAGCTATTCTGGGTTTTCTGTTATTCCAGATGAATTTTTGAATTGCTCTTTCTAACTCTATGAAGAATTAAGTTGGGATTTTGATGGGGATTGCATTGAATCTGTATATTACTTTTGGTAAGATGATAATTTTTACTATATTAATCCTGCCAATCCATGAGCATGGCAGATTTTTCCATCTTCTGAGGTCTTCTTCAATTTCTTTCTTCAGAGACTTGAAGTTCTTGTCATACAGATCTTTCACTTGTTTATTTAGAGTCACACCAAGATACTTTATATGGTTTGTGGCTATCGTGAAGGGTATCATTTCTCTTACTTCTTTCTCAGCCTGCTTATCCTTTGAGTATAGGAAGGCTACTGACTTGCTTGAGTTGATTTTATATCCGGCCACTTTGCTGAAGTCGTTTATCAGCTGTAGGAGTTCTCTGGTGGAGTTCTTTGGGTCGCTTAAGTATACTATCATATCGTCTGCAAAGAGTGATAATTTGACTTCTTCCTTTCCAATTTGTATCCCTTTGACCTCTTTTTGTTGTCTAATTGCTCTAGCTAGAACTTCAAGTACTATATTGAAAAGATATGGAGAGAGAGGGCAGCCTTGTCTAGTCCCTGATTTTAGTGGTATTGCTTCAAGTTTCTCTCCATTTAGATTGATGCTGGCTACCGGTTTGCTGTAAACTGCTTTTACTATGTTTAGATATGGGCCTTGAATTCCTGATCTTTCCAAGACCTTTAGCATGAAAGGATGCTGAATTTTGTCAAATGCTTTCTCAGCATCTAATGAGATTACCATGTGATTTTTTTTCTTTGAGATTGTTTATATAGTGGATTACATTGATGGATTTCCTTATATTGAACCATCCCTGAATCCCTGGGATGAAGCCTACTTGATCTTAGGGAATGATCGTTTTGATGTGTTCTTGGATTCGGTTGGCAAGAATTTTATTGAGTATTTTTGCATCAATATTCATAAGAGAGATTGGCCTGATATTCTCTTTCTTTGTCAGATCTTTGTGTGCTTTTGGTATTAGTGTAATTGTGGCTTCACAGAACGAGTTGGGTAGTGTTCCTTCTGTTTCTATTTTGTGGAACAGTTTGAAGAGTATTGGTGTTAGGTCTTCTTTGAAGGTCTGATAGAATTCTGCACTAAAACCTTTTGGACCTGTGCTTTCTTTGGTTGGAAGACTTCCAATGACAACATCTATTTCTTCAGGGGTTATAGGACGGTTTAGATGGTCTATTTGATCCTGATTTAATTTTGGTATTTGGTATCTGTCAAGGAAATTGTCCATTTCCTCAAGATTTTCTAGTTGTGTTGAATACAGGTTTTTGTAGTAGGATCTGATGATTTTTTTGAATTTCTTCAGTTTCTGTTGTTATCTCTCCCTTTTCGTTTCTGATTTTATTAATTTGGATACTATCTCTGTACCCTCTGGTTAGTCTGGCTAAGGGCTTATCTATCTTGTTGATTTTCTCAAAGAACCAACTCCTCGTTTTGTTGATTCTTTGTATGATTTTATTTGTTTCTACTTGATTGATTTCAGCCCTGAGTTTGATGATTTCCTGCCTTCTACTCCTCTTTGGTGTATTTGCTTCTTTTTGTTCCAGGGCTTTCAGGTGTGCCATTAAGCTGTTAGTGTATGCTGTCTCCCATTTCTTTTTGGCGGCACTCAGGGCTATGAATTTTCCTCTTAGTACTGCTTTCATTGTGTCCCATAAATTAGGGTATGTTGTGCCTTCATTTTCATTAACTTTCAAAAAGTCTTTGATTTCTTTCTTTATTTCCACCTTGACCAAGTTATCATTGAGTAGAGCATTCTTCAGCCTCCATGTGTACGTGGGTTTTCTTTTGTTTTTGTTGCCATTGAAGACCACCCTTATTCCATAGTGATCTGATAGGAGGCATGGGATTAATTCTATATTCTTATATCTGTTGAGGTCTGATTTGTGACCAATTATATGGTCAATTTTGGAGAAGGTACCATGAGGTGCTGAGAAGAAGGTGTATTCTTTAGCTCTAGGATGAAATGTTCTCTCTCTCTCTCTCTCTCTCTCTCTATATATATATATATATATATATATATATATATATATATATATATATGTTATTTACATTTGGTCCAAGGCTTCAATTAGATTCACTGTGTCCCTGTTTAGTTTCTGCTTTCCTGAATGATCCATTTCAGAGAGCAGGGTGTTGAAGTCACCCACTATTATTGAGTGCAGTGCGATGTGTGCTTTGAGCTTTAGTAAAGTTTCTTTTACGAATGAGGGTGCCCTTGCATTTGGAGCATAGATATTCAGAATTGAGAGTTCTTGATGGTGGATTTTTCCCTTGATCAGTATGTAGTGTCCTTCTGTGTCTTTTTTGATGACTTTAGGTTGAAAATCAATTTTATCTGATATTAGGATGGCTACTCCACCTCGTTTCTTGGGGCCATTTGCTTGTAAAATTGTTTTCCAGCCTTTTACTCTGAGGTAGTGTTTGTCTTTGACACTGAGGTGCGTTTCCTGCATGCAGCAAAATGCTGGGTCCTGTTCACGTATCCAGTCTGCTAGTCTATGTCTTTTAATTGGGGAATTGAGACCATTGATATTAAGAGAGATTAAGGCATAGTGATTATTGCCATCTGCCATTCTTGCGCTATCTTTATGTTTGAGTGGTTATCTACTTTTGGGTTTGATTCAAGAAGGTTATTATCTCATTTTTTCCAGGGTGTTGTTTCTCTCCCTGTATTGGCGGTTTCCACCTATTATCCGTTGCAGGGCTGGATTTGTGGAAAGATATTGTGAAAATTTGGTTTTATCATGGAATATCTTGGTCTCTCCATCTATGGTGATTGAGAGTTTTGCTGGGTATAGTAGTCTAGGCTGGCATTTGTGCTCTCTTAGTGTCTGCATGAGATCTGCCCAGGATCTTCTGGCTTTCATAGTCTCTGGTGAGAAGTCTGATGTGATTCGGATAGGTCTTCCTTTGTATGTTACTTGGCCCTTTTCTCTTACTGCTTTTAATATTCTTTCTTTGTTTAGAACATTTGGTGTTTTGATTATATGTGACGGGAGGTATTTCTGTTCTGGTTCAGTCTGTTTGGAGTTCTGTAGGCTTCTTGTATATTCATCGGCATATCTCTCTTTAGGTTAGGGAAGTTTTCCTCCATAATTTTGTTGAAGATGTTTACTGGCCCTTTAAGTTGCAAATCTTCACTCTCATCTATACCTATAATCCTTAGGTTTGGTCTTCTCATTGTGTCCTGGATTTCCTGGATGTTTTGAGTTACAAGTTTTTTGCATTTTGCATTTTCTTTGACTGTTGAGTCGATGCTTTCTATGGAATCTTCAGCACCTGATATTCTTTCTTCCATCTCTTGTATTCTATTGTTGATGTTTGCATCTATGACTCCTGATTTTCTATCTAGGTTTCTATTTTCTATCTAGGAGGTTTTCTATCTCCAAAGTTGTCTCCCTTTGTGATCTCTTAGTTTTTTCTACTTCCTTTTTTAGTTCCTGTATGGATTTGCTGAGATCCTTCACATGTTTGTTTGTATTTTCCTGTATTTCTTTAAGGTATTTTTGCATTACCTCTTTCGAATTTCTGCCTGTTGACCCACGTTCTCCTGCATTTCTCTGAGCGATTTTTGTGTTTCCTCCTCATGGGAATCCATCTGTTGATCCTTCGTCTCCTGCATTTTTTTAAGCAGTTCTCATGTTTCCTTTGTAAGGGCATCTATCCATTGATTCATTTCTTTAAGCAATTTTTGTGTTGCCTCCTTATGGGCATCCGTCTGTTGACCCATATTCTTCTGCATTTCTTTATGCAATTTTTGTGATTCCTTTGTGAGTGCATCTACCCATTGATTCATCTCGTTAAGCGATTTTTGTGTTGTCTTCTTGTGCGCCTCCATCTTTTGATCCATGTTCTCCTGCATTTCTCTAAGCGATTTTTAGTTTCCTTTGTAAGGACTTCTAACTGTTGCTTCATGGTCTCCTGTAATTCTTTATTAGATTTATTTGTGTCCTTCTTGTGATCCTCTAATAGCATCATGAGAAGTGATTTTAAATCCAGATCTTGTCTTTTGTGTGTGGTGGGGTATCCAGGACTTGCTGCTGTTGGAGAGTTGGGTTCGGATGGTGCCATATTACTTTGATTTCTTTCAGTAATGTCCCTACGTTTGCCTTTTGCCATCTGGTTACCTCTGATGTTAGTTGGTCCTGCTGTCACTGGCTGTTGGTTAGACCTCCTGTGAGCCTGCAAAGCTATTTCTGCCCCCCCCCCGGCCTGGTTTACCAGGATTCCCCTGGCACAGATTTCTGGGGCCTGCCCTGCTCCTGAGTGACTTTGGAGCCCTGATGTGCCTTGCCCCAAGTGATGTTATATTGGGGAGTCCTTGCACATCCAAAGGCTCAGTGTAGTGGATTCCTAGAGCAGTCGCCAAAGGGAGGCTGGTAGGCTCCTGCCCTGTGCAGGGGTGTGTGATCTCTCCTAGAGTGGAGGGGGGGATGGGGCATCCCTTGCCAGGCAGAAGTCCCACAGCAGAGCTGGCACGCTGGTTACTGCAGATCTGCCCAGCTCTTGGGAGCCAAGTACACATAAGCCGCCCGAGACCCAAGCCTGTCTGTCTCTGAGCCTGGAAGTCCCAACTTCCCAGCCACTGGAGCAAAGATGGCAGAGTGCACTCTGCTCTCTGTGGCACTGGTTACCCTGCACAGGTGATGGCCTAAAGCAGATCTGGCACGACGACAGCGCTGTCCCGTTCTTGGGAGCAGGCGGAAGCCCCAACAGGCCGTGTCCCAAGAGAAGTTATATTGGGGAGAACCTGGGTTCCTGTCTCTTTAGTGCAGTCTACCGAAACAGAGGTCGCGGAAGGGAAGCTGGTAGGCTCCCACCCAGTGCGGGGTCCCTCTGCCAGGCAGAAGTCCCACAGCAGAGCTGGCGCGCTAGTTACTGCAGATCTGCCCAGCACTTGGGAGCTGAGTACACACAAGCCGCCCGAGACCCAAGCGATATTATGCCTGTCTGTCTCCGAGCCTGGCAGTCCCAACTTCCCGGCCACTGGAGCAAAGATGGCAGAGTGCCCACCAAATATTTTTTCATCAAAATATATTGAATAAAATAAAGTTTGATTGAAAAAAGAAGAAAAAATAAATTGCAGAACAAAGTATGAATCCCCAGGTAGAACAGTCTCTGGATGGCCTTTCCTTCAGTATGCCCAAAACCTAGTCACCATTATTGCTCCTGTGAGTATTTTGTTCCCTTCCTCAGAAAAACCGAAGCACCAAACTTTGGTCTTCCTTCTTGAGCTTCATGTGGTCTGTGAACTGTATCTTGTTTATTCAGAACTTTTGGTCTAATATCCACTTATCAGTGAGTGCATACAATGCGTGTTCCCTTATGATTGGGTTATATCACACAACATGACATTTTCTAGTTCCATTCATTTCCCTAAGAATTTCATGAATTCATTGTTTTTAATAGCTGAGTAGCACTCCATTGTGTAAATATATAACATTTTCTGTATCCATTTCTCTGTTGATGGACATATGGGTTCTTTCCAGCATCTGGCTATTATAAATAAGTCTGCTATGAACATAGTCAAGCATGTGTCCTTATTACATGTTGGAGCATCTTGTGGGTATATGCCCAGGAGTGGTGTAGCTGGTTCTTCTAATTTTCTGAGGAACCACCAAACTAATTTCCAGAGTGATTGTACCAGCTTGCAATCCCACTAGCAATGGAGGAGAGTTCCTCTTTCTTCACATCCTTGCCAGCATCTTCTGTCCCTTGAGTTTCTCATCTTAGCCATTATGACTGGTGTGAGGTGGAATCTCAGGGCTGTTTTGATTTGCATTTCTCTGATAACTAAGGATGTTGAACATTTCTTTAGATGCTTCACAGCCATTCAAGATTCCTCAGTTCAGAATTCTCTGTTAAGCTCTGTACCCCATTTTTAATAGGGTTATTTGATATTCTAGAGTCTAATTTCTTGTGTTCTTTGTATACATTGGATATTGGCCCTCTATCAGTTGTAGGATTGGTAAAGATATTTTTCCCAATCTGTTGGTTGGCATTTTGTTCTACTGACAGTGTCCCTTGCCTTACAGAAGCTTTGCAATTTTATGAAGTCTCATTTGTCAATTCTTGTTCTTACAGCATAAGCCGTTGGTGTTCTGTTCAGGAAAATTTCCCCTGTGCCCATGTGTAAAAGGTTCTTTCCCACTTTCTCCTCTATAAGCTTCAGTGTATCTGGTTATATGTAGAGGTCCTTGATCCACTTGGACTTGAGCTTTGTACAAGGAGATAAGAATGGGTCAATTTGCATTTTTTCTACATGCTGACCTCCAGTTGATACAGCACCAATTATTAAAAATGCTTTCTTTTTTTCACTGGATGTTTTTAGTTCCTCTGTCAAATATAAAGTGACAATAGGTGTGTGCGTGCATTTCTGGGTCTTCAATTCTATTTTATTGATCTTCTTGCCTGTCTCTGTACCAATACAGTACAATTTTTATCACTATTACTTTGTAGTAGAGCTTGAGGTCAGGAATAGTGATTCCCTCAGAAGTTCTTTTGTTGTTGAGAATAGTTTTTGCTATTCTAGGATTTTTGTTATTTCAAATGAATTTGCAGATTACTCTTTCTAGCTCCTTGAAGAACTGATTTGGAATTTTGATGGAGATTGCATTGACTCTGTAGATTGTTTTAGGCAAGATGGCCATTTTTATTATATTAATCCTGCCAATCCTTGAGCATGGGAGAACTTTTCTGCCACTCCGACCCCAGTAGAATCTGTGTGACAAGTTCCACAGACTGAGGCATTAGACTTCAAAAGAAGGAGGTCTCCTAGAACTGGCTGTGGAACTCTCGGCCAGAGAAAACAATTGAGTCATAGTTCTCATGGCAATTTTTCTTTTTTTGTTCTCTTTTATTCCTTTTCTTACCTACAGGTTTCTGGTAGCCCAGACAATTATCTTAAGTAAGAATAATGGGTAAGAAACCATCTCTTGAGACAGGTCACTAACATGACCTTATTTCCATGGAAATCAATGCTTTACTTTTTAAATCGTTTACAAAATTATTAAGATAGATAAAATCTTTCTCAACAATAAAATTTTATATGGCTACACATGTGTCATCAGAGGTGGGTTTTAGAATATGTTAAAGAAAGCCTTAATTAGAAAGAATTAAAATAGTTTAAATTTATGTTTTGAAAATTTATAAAAAAAATCAGATAGTAATATTGTTAAGCAATAATTAACCATAGGGGTTAGAAAGTTAGTTCAGTGGTTAAGAGCACTGACCATAAAGATTTATTAACCTGTTTTTGGGAATATGCCACTAGTCTTAGATGATCACCCTATTAAATATATTCTTTTAAAATTGTTATATTTTTGATGATGACGTTACCTGTTCTGTTTGTGATTCACTGTACACATATTTCAGAGTTGTAATGCTTAGATGATTTCTGTACTTTACTGTTTCAAGTGATTCTTGTTGGTATTCACAATTGTTTCACTAGATATGGTTTCTTAAGAGTTGTGTCATGTTTAGTTTAATGTATAAAATCTTCTGCTTGAGAGCTACAAAATACACTCAGATTCAAACTGCCTCTATGTTTGTTTCTGTTTGTCACTGCCAAATTCTTACACACCTGGACTTTGAGAACCCTCATCCCAGGGACCCCCATACCCAGCTGGGGAGGTCCGTGGCATCTGGTGCTTCAACGTTGGGCTTGAAGCAGGTAAGTTTTCTCTCCCCTTTTTTTTCTAAAAAACTTTTTCAGGTAAGGATAGGACCTTGTCAAGAGTGCTACAGACTCCTAGATAGAGACAGATCAAGTTACGAAGACAAGAAGGTAAGAATCATGGGGCATTCACAGTCCAAAAACAGAGGCTTGTTCCTGGCAGTATTGAGACATATGTTAGCAAGTAGAGGTGCTAAAACTTCAAAGAAGTGTTTGGCAACATTTTATGACTTTGTACTGAGTGTCAGTCAGTGGTTCACGGAGGAAGGAAATTCACGGAGGAAGGAAGTCTGTCTTTAAAAGACTTTATTGCTAGATTGGAAGAAAGAACAGACAAGATACTTCCTCCCTCTGAGGGCTCAGACATATTATTAAAACAACTTACATGGGAAAATGCCAATACTCTCTGCCAGGAACTAATTAGACCTATCAAAAAAACAGAGACTGTGCAAGATTACATCAAAGCATGTATAGATGCCTCACCAACAATGGTCCAGGGTATGGCCTATGCTGCAGCAATGCAAGGGCAACATTTCAGCGCCTACATTTACAACTTAAAAGGAGGAAGAAACCAAAAGATTTCGTACTTTCATACTTTTCTTGTGGCCAGCAAGGACATATGAGCCGCGACTTAAAAAAACAAAACAAAACAAACAAACAAACAAACAAAAGGAAGAGCAGACTTCGAAAAATAATAATAAGAAAAACCAGCCTCCGGAGTTATGTCCTCCGTATAAGAAGGGAAAACGTTGGAGCTTAAATGTAAATCAAAATTTCACAAGGATGGAACCCCTCTGAAAGATGAAGAGACAAAAAAGGGTGAGGGGCATGCCTTCTGCCACAAAATAAAATAAGGACAAAATAGGGAGACAAAGGAATGTAAACTAAATCCTCTAGCCCCTGATTTTAACATCTTAAGCTTACATAGAGCAACACCAGGCAGTACAAAATTATATCTTGCAGTAAACAAAGATTTTATACTCTCTATTTATCAGGTAGTGCAATTAGTAGATACAAGATTTAAAGAGCCACTATCACCTGGCACCTTTGGTTTTATAATAGGGAGAAGTTCAAATTATAAAAAAAAATTGAAGTACTTCCTAGAGTAATTGATTCAGACTTCCAGGGAGAAGTAAAAATAATTTTTTTTCTATTTTATTTTCTAAGCTTTTTTTATTTACATTCCAAATCATTTCCCCTTTCCCGTTTCCTCCCTCCCAGAAAGTCCCATAAGCCCCCTTCCCTCCCTCTTTTCCCCATTCAACCCCCTCTTGCTTCTCTGTCCTGGCATTCCCCTACATCCAGTCTTTCCAGGACCAGGGGTCTCTCCTTCCATCTTCTTGGAAATCTATTGATATGCGAATTGTGTCTAGGGTGTTCCGAGATTCTAGGTTAATATCCCCTTATCAGTGACTGCATACCATGTGTGTTCTTTTGTGATTGGGTCACCTCACTAAGGATGATATTTTCAATTCTGACCATTGGCCTAGGAATTACCTGAGTTCATTGTTTTTAAATGCCGAGTAGTATTCCATTGTGTAAATATACCACATCTTCTGAATCCATTCCTCCGTTGAGGGACATCTGGGTTCTTTCCAGCTTCTGGCTATTATAAATAAGGCTGCTATGAACATAGTCAAGCATGTGTCCTTATTACATGCAGGTAAAGCCTCTGGGTATATGCCCAGGAGTGGTATAGATGGATCCTCCGGGAGTGTCATGCCCAGTTTTCTGAGGAACTTCCAGACTGCTTTCCAGAGTGGTTGTATCAGCTTGCAATCCCACCAGCAGTGGAGGACCTCCACATAAAACCAGACACACTGAAACTAACAGAAAGGAAACTAGAGAAGAGCCTTGAACATATGGGCACAGGGGAGAATTTCCTGAATAGAACTCCAATAGCTTATGCTCTAATATCAAGAATTGACAAATGGGACCTCATTAAATTACAAAGTTTCTGTAAGGCAAAAGACACTGCCAAAAAGACAAAGTGGCAACCAACTAACTGGGAAATGATCTTTACTAACCCTACATCCGACAGAGGGCTAATATCCAATATATACAAAGAACTCAAGAAGTTAAACTCCAGAGAGCCAAGTAACCTTATTAAAAAATGGGGTACAGAGCTAAACAAAGAGTTCTCACCTGAAGAATATCTAATGGCTGAGAAGCACCTAAAGAGATGTTTATCATCTTTAGTCATTAGGGAAATGCAAATCAAAACAACCCTGAGATTCCATCTCACACCAGTCAGAATGGCTAAGATCAAAAACACAGGAGACAGCTGTTGTTGGTGAGGATGTGGAGAGAGAAGTAAAAATTATGATGAGGCCATTAAAAGAAACAACACAACTGCATAAAAACCAATGGGTAACTCAGATAATACTACTCTCTTATATACAACTCCCCAACCCAATATTAAAACAGACTAGAGGGGATGAAGGGTTTGGCTCAACAGAAGTGGGCTCAGAAAATTACTAGACAAAGACCCTTAAAAATTATAAAAGTAGAAGAAAAAATATTCATAGATTATTGGATACGGGAGCAGATAGGTCTTACATTGCAGGAAAGGACTGGCCTGGGACATGGCCTATATTTCATACCACCTCTATTCTGGTGGGATTGAGACTAGCTTCCAACATAGCTCAAAGTTCAAAAATCCTGACATGGGAACGTGAAGGCAAAGTGGGTACTTTTCAAACTTACATTATTTTCTCTTTGCCATTCTCCTTATGGGGAAGAGATGTTTTAGGGAAAATGAAAGTAAAATTAACCACAGATAAAAATTAAAATGATCAACATTTTTTATGAGGGACGCTGATGAGTTATATGCAGATAAAATTTCGTGAATTAACGATGAGCCTATGTGGAAGAATCAAGAACCCCTAATTCAAAAATAGATACAGGCTCTAGAACAACTATAGATGAACAACTACAATTAAGACATATTGAAAAATCTAATAGTCCATGGAATACTCCTGTGTTTCTCATTAAGAAAAATATCAGGCAAATGGAAACTCTTACATGATCTTAGGATTGTTAATAAGACAATACACGATATGGGAGTTTTAGAGCCAAGACTTCAATCCCCAGTAGCTGTTCCAGAGAGTTATTATATTATAGTTATAGCTTTAAAAGTTTGTTTTTTCAATATAAAGTTACAACCAGAAGATACAAAAAGATTTACTTTCAACATTCCTTCTGTTAATTTTCCAAAGCCATTTCAAAGATATCAACGGAAAGTTCTCCCCCAAGATATGAAAAATAGACAAACTCCAGATGTCCCTCAATGGAGGAATAGATTCAGAAGATGTGGTATATTTACACAATGGAATACTACTCTGCAATTAAAAACAGTGAATTCACGAAGTTCCTAGGCAAATGGTCAGAACTTGAAAATATCATCCTTAGTGAGGTAACCCAATCACAAAAGAACACACATGGTATGCAGTCACTGATAAGGGGATATTAACCCAGAATCTCAGAATACCCTAGACACAATACGCATATCAATAGATTTCCAAGAAGATGGAAGGAGAGACCCCTGGTCCTGGAAAGACTGGATATAGGGGAATGCTGAGACAGAGAAGTAAGAGGGGGTTGAATGGGGAAAAGAGGGAGGGAAGGGGGCTTATGGGACTTTCTGGGAGGGAGGAAACGGGAAAGGGGAAATGATTTGGAATGTAAATAAAAATATAAAAATTAAAAAAAAAAGAAATTTGTAGATTAAGCCTTAATATCCATCAGGACTAAGTATAAAATGGCTTTCATATTATATTTTTATAGATGATATTCTTATAGCAGAAAAAACAAAGGATTTAAATAAATTAATTTTTAAAAATATGATTGAGACATTGACCAAACATAAACTGATTTATTGCCCCTGATAAAATTCAACATAGCAAGCCAATAATTATTTGAGAAAAACAATTCATAATGAATATATTATATCTCAAAAAATACAACTTAAGATTGATAAATTAAAGACACTTAATGATCTTCAAAAATTATTGGGAAATATTAATTAGATTAGACCTTATTTAAAAATTAGCACAAGACGATTACATCGTTTATTTGAAATTCTTAAAGGAGATTCTGATCCCAAATCTAAAAGACAGCTACAAAAAAAAAAAACCCTTAAAACAATTAAAATTGATAGAACAAAAAATACAAGATGCTAAAGTAAAACAGATACACTATCTAAAAACATGGTCCCTTATTATACTTAAAACATCTTACACCCCTACTACATGCTTATGACAAAAAGGTGTATTGGAATAGATTTATTTCCCTCATACTCAAGTAAAAATGGTATCGTCTTATCCTTTTATGTGTAGTCAATTAATTATTAAAGGGAGGTTAAGATCCAGTAAACTGTTTGGCAAAGAAATACATAAAATTTTTATTCCCTATAATAAGAAACAATTATTTACATCAAACTACAGATGTCAGAAGCCATAATGGGACTAATATACTAGCAGGTGATCGTCCTGAAATGGCCTGCTTCAGATTATTATATAATCTGCAACAGGTGAACCCTCATTAAGCAAGTCTGTGAGAGACTAATTTTAAGAAAGATTCCTGCTATTAATATGCTTTTCCTGTTATTATTAAACATATATAATAATCTATATGTAATAACACACCCCTTTGGAACAGATCTCTACAGATCCACAAAGATACACTGTCTTATAGTGATGCTATATAAACAGATGATTTAAGTTTCAATGATGATCCTTTAAGAATTTCAAAAACAACCCTGAGATTCCATCTCACACCAGTCAGGATGGCTAAGATCAAAAACACAGGAGACAGCAGTTGTTGGCGAGGATGTGGACAAAGAGGAACACTCCTCCACTGCTGGTGGAATTGCAAGCTGGTACAACCACTCTGGAAAGCAGTCTGGCGGTTCCTCAGAAAACTGGGCATGACACTCCCGGAGGATCCGGCTATACCACTCCTGGGCATATACCCAGAGGCTTTACCTGCATGCAATAAGGACACATGCTCCACTATGTTCATAGCAGCCTTATTTATAATAGCCAGAAGCTGGAAAGAACCCAGATGTCCCTCAACGGAGGAATGGATTCAGAAGATGTGGTATATCTACACAATGGAATACTACTCTGCAATTAAAAACAATGAATTCACGAAATTCCTAGGCAAATGGTCAGATCTTGAAAATATCATCCTTAGTGAGGTAACCCAATCACAAAAGAACACACATGGTATGCAGTCACTGATAAGGGGATATTAACCCAGAATCTCGGAATACCCTAGACACAATCCGTATATCAATAGATTTCTAAGAAGATGGAAGGAGAGACCCCTGGTCCTGGAAAGATTGGATGTAGGGGAACGCCAGGACAGAGAAACGAGAGGGGGTTGAATGGAGAAAAGAGGGAGGGAAGGGGGCTTATGGGACTTTCGGGGAGGGAGGAAACGGGAAAGGGGAAATGATTTGGAATGTAAATTTAAAAAAAAATAAATAATTAAAAAAAAAGAATTTCAAAAACTATATCTGTGATTATTAAGCTCTTTTACAATGAGACTGCTACTAGGTCCTTTTCTGATAGTCAAAACTATAATGAGAACTCTTCCAGTCTCCCAAGTGTCACAAGTTAATTGCTCTTAGATGACAACCAGACTTTCTCCTACTCAGAGCACATTCCAAGAGGTTGTAAAACAATTAACCAAATGTCATAAAAAGGGAACTAATGATTTATTATAGGTACTAAGACAAAAGATAAAATATTAACTGGGTTTATTGATACAAAACTTCACTTATAACTTAGTTATGGTTTTAGACTTTCTAGAAACATGTAGAGAAGACAAGTGATAGATGTTTAGCTAGATAATTGCTCCTAATGGATATACATATAAACATTCTCTGTTGTAAACTTCTATTTCAATTTATGACTTGGTATTTTGTGTGAACTTGTGATAATCTTTGAAACATGTGATCATATATTCTGAAAGATATTTAAGGACTAAAGACAAAGAGAAGAGTCAGACCAAAAAAATTTAGGTGAGAAGAACTGAGTTGAGAAAAGAATTAAAATAAAGAAATGTTTTTAGAAAATCACAAGATTAGAAAAAAAATACAGAGTAAAATAACTTAGAAACTTTAGGTAACATAAAATAACTAAGAAAACAATGTACAAGATGCAGAGGGAAAGAGGGAAAAAAAGATGTTACAGAGAACAAAAGTAGCAGGTAGGCTTCTCCTTACCACAGGACAGGACAGGTCCCATGGCAAGGAGAAGACAGGCTTAGTCGTATTAAAAAAACAAAGCTCTCTTCCATAACTGTAACCCTTAGGTTTGCTCTTCTCATTGTGTCCTGGATTTCCTGTAAGTTTGGGGTCAGAAGCTTTTTGCATTTTGCATTTTCTTTGACTGTTGTGTCCATCACTTCTATGGTATCTTCTACACCTGAGATTCTCTCTTCTACCTTTTGTATTCTGTTGGAGATACTTACATCTGTAATTCCTGACCTATTTCCTAGGTTTTCCATTTCCAGGTTTGCCTCCATTTTTGTTTTCTGTATTGTTTCTACATCTACATTTAGGTCTTAAATCACTTTATTCAATTCTTTCACCTGGTTACCTGCGTTTTCCTATATGTTTTTCATTGATTTATTGATATCCTCCTTAAAGGACTTTATTATCTTCACAAAATAGGATTTTAGGTCAGCTTCCTGATTTTCAGGTGTGTTGTTTTCAGGACTTGCTGTGGTGGGAGAACTGGGTTCTGATGATGCCCACATATATTGGCTTCTGTTGCTTATGGCCTTTTGCTCACCTTTTGCCATCTGGATATCCCTGGTGTTTATTTCTCTGGGTGATTGTCTGGAGTCTGCTTCTTTTGACCCTGGGTTGCTTCAGTTCTCCTGGTAGCCCTGCTGCCCTGGCTATAGGAGACCACCTGTGGAGCCTTCCAATGGAGGGCTCTTCACAGGGGCAGAGAGGATTCTGGTTTGTTTCCCTGGCTGCAGTAGATCTCCTGGGAGGCCTTCAGACTATTGGTTCAACTGCTCTGAGTTTAGGGGGTTCTCTAGGATGGATCTTAATTTATTTACATTTCAAGTGTTATCTCCTTACCTAGTTTCCCATTCTCCAGAAACCTCCATTCCATGCCCCCTCCCCTGCTGCTATGAGGGTGTTCCTCCACCCACTCACCCACTTCCACCTCCCCACCCTCGATTCCTCTACACTGGGCATCTATTGAACCTTCATAGGACCAAGGACCTCTTCTCCCATTGATGCCTGACAAGGCCATTCTCTGCTACATATGCAGCTAGAGCCATGTGTATTACTTTGTTGGAGACTTAGTCCCTGGGAGCTGGGGAGGGGTCTGGTTGGTTGATACTGTTGTTCTTCTATGGGGTTGCAAATGCCTTCAGCTCCTTCAGTCCTTTCTCTAAGTCCTCTATTGGGGACCCCACACTCAGTGCAATGGTTGGCTGTGAGCATATGATTCTGTATTTGTAAGACACTGACAGGGCCTCACACCAATGGCTTTTGTTCTAAGATCAAGAATCAACAAATGGGACCTCACAAACTTGCAAAGCTTCTGTTAGGCAAAGGACTGTCAATAGGACAAGACAATAGCCAAAAGACTAGGAAAAGATCTTTACCAATCCTACATCTGATAGACGGCTAATATCCAATATATACAAAGAACTCGAGGAGTTACAACAATCTATCAGTGGAGAGATAAAGATTTAGAGGGCAGTTTGATACTATTTTCATTGACAAATGAGTATGTGCATTGTGTGTGTGTGTGTGTGTGTGTGTGCGCGCATTGTGTATAAACACTGGTATAAGTATACATAATCATCATAATTTAACAATTTATATTTAATAACAAAGTTATATACTAGGAAAAGATAAGGGAACATGGAGAACTATGCAAGATGAAGTAAAGTTATACCAAGAAGTTAACCTGCTGAAACAAAATACATGTTCCTAATATTTCCTACTATTTGCAGTCTCAAAATATGTGGTAAATGTTACAAAACCATAGTCTCCATAAGAAATTCTTACAAGTGAATATTTGAAAATGTACAAAGTCCTACTAAAACTGAAGAAACAGTAATGAGGCTTTTGAACTTTTCATACTTTCTAAAAGATATTTAAATATTCAATTAAAGTTTTAAAAATAGATTGTCTTAGTCAGGGTATCTATTCCTACACAAACATGACCAAGAAGCAAGTTGTGGAGGAAAGGGTTTATTCAGCTTACACTTCTGTGTTGCTGTTCATCATAAAAGGAAGTCAGAACTGGAACTCAAGCAGGTTAGGAAGCAGGAGCTGATACAGAGACCATGGACAAATGTTACTTACTGGCTTGCTTCCCCTGGCTTGCTCAGCCTGCTCTCTTATAGAACCCAAGAATACCAGCCCAGAGGTGGTACCACTCACAAGGGGCCCTGGCCCCTTGATCACTAATTGAGAAAATGCCCCATAGCTGGATCTCATGGAGGCATTTGCCCTACTGAAGCTCCTTTCTCTGTGATAACTCCAGCCTATGTCAAGTTGACACACAAAACCAGTCAGTACATAGATATTCTAATTCTACATCAAGGATATCATTTTGAGGAGTTATATGTTATAAAGAGAAACTTATAGCAAAGTATCTTTGGTTATTTACAAATGCAAAGAAATAAATTTAAAAAAATCAATTGGGAAATTACCAAAATAATTCTGGTGAGTCTACAAAGTAAAAAAAAATTCTAATAACATTAATGACACCCAATATTGATAAATAAAATATCAAGTGAAAATAACTACATAAACAAATATATTGTTCCTAGTTTAATTTTTATTTTATTTTATACATATATGTATATATATGCATATATGTGTATGTATATATGTATATACATATATACTAATATATACATATTTACATATATATTTATATATCAATGTATCTACATGTATACATGCACATGTGCATACATGTATATGCCTATATGTATATATATAAGGTGTATATATATATATATACACATCTATGTATACATATACATATAATGTAAATGATGTGAAAGTTGAGTTATATATGGTACTGAAAATAAATAAACCAATGCTTTCAAATAAATGATCATATTTATTTGATATCATAACTATCAGATTTTTAAATGACTAGATAAAACCAAAGTTATACAAAGCCTAGTGATTGCACACACACACATACATAAGTACATACATACATACATACATACACACACACACACACACACAAACTACTGGTTTTTGGTTAGGCTTTTTCCTTCCTCCTCCTCCTCATCCTCCTCTTCTTTTTTAACTTTCTACTGGTTCTTTTTTAATTTCATATCATGTTTCCCAATCCCATTCATTTCATCCTCCCCTTGGACCCACTCTTCACACTTGCCACCTCCCCCTCAACAGATAAAAAAATAAATCTCATTGTGGAAGTTGTAGTTGTTTCAGAATGTCCCACAGTATACTCTTTTGTTCATACTTCTTTGCTTGCAAATGTACTTTGTAATAAGCTGTTTATCTGGTAAGAGCCCTCTGGCTTCTGTTGTTCTATCAATACTGGAATCTCACCAGAATTCCTTTCAGATATTCTGTTGTTGCTCTGTGTCATGGAATACCTCTAGCTTTGCATCCAAAGGATAAGACCCTTCATTCACTCCAGCAGTTCATGGATGGGATGGGCCACTTCAAAGCCCTGGATCTGGTTCGGAGAGATATCTGAGTTGGTCAATCCCTGGCTCTATCCCTTGGGGCCAGCTCATAAGCAAGTCACAAAACCATGGCCAGCTCTACCCTGCTGCCCTGTTGAGGAATATGACCAGTTCTCCCACTTTTGTGACCTAAGGATGATGAGTCTTGTGTTGGAGATCAGTTCCTGAGAGAAGGGGTGTCTGAGAGTAGCAAAACAAAACACTTGAAGTGAAATTGTGGGTTATAAGTTGATGGCCTATGCTCTATACCAGAGCTTTCCAGATTGCTCTCTCTATGTGTTCTGCTCAAAACAGCTGTACAGATTATATTCTGTGTTCTTCTCTGCTTAAGACAACTTTCTCTTGTCATTCTAAAATCTCTCTGAATAACTCATCTCTTGCAGATCAAAAACCCAGTTTTTTATTTTCACATTAATTCAGTCATTACCCCATGTTCTCTTTTGATTGTCCAACGAATGAGAATTCCCTGACCCCAGCCCCTTGATTTTTAGAAAGAGACAGAAAGGGACAGGCACAGGCAATAAGAGAGCTGGGTGGAACCAGACCCTAAAATTACCATTCTGACCAAGACTAGACCTAAATTAGCCCTGCTCAAGGCTGACTTTGAACTCAGGAGTCTACCTGCCTTTATATCTTCCTGTCTTTGCATTTTTCTGATATGTTGACTCACAATGCAGTTCCCTCTGTTTTTCTAGGTCTAAGAAGCCCCTCAAATAATTCATATGCATCCTTATATTTTGCATAGTTGATAAATTATATATTTTTGAACTCAGAGTTTTAGAGTTCTTTCCCACAGCCTTAAGGGTTTTCCTGAAGGTAACAGTATTTTATTTAGCTGAGACATAGACACACATTTGCCTCTGATTATCACGGAGTCATTAATCTTAGCAGAGAGGACATTTCTTGTAGGAGGAAGGTAAAAATGCATACACTATTATACAAACAAGCCTTATGCCCACAGCAACCATCAACACTCATGGTGGCCCACTCCTGCTGTCTCTGTTCTAAGGACAAGAAACCATGTCATACTGTCCCTTACATTGCAAAGCTGGACTCAGCACTACCTTTCATAGGTGGCCTTGAACAAGGGAGAGGAAGAGATTATCCTTCCCTCATCAGAACCACCTCACAGCAGAAAAGAGGCAGGGCAGGCTCTCCTGTGCTCATGTCCTCTTGGCCTACTCACCCACAATCCCCACATCCATGGCCAGCTCTATTATGATGCCCACATGACAGATACATGGATTGCTCTCTCGAGTGCTGCAGTAGTAGGTGAGGAGCAGGGCCAGCTCTCCTGTTCTGATGAACCCAGGGCACAGTCCTCCTGCTTGCAGAAGGTAGCAAGTGGCCAGATAATACGGCATCTTTCCCTTAAACACATCACCACATGGCAGACAAATAAGTGGCAGAGGCAAGTGATCCTACCCTTGCGCTTGCTCATCCATGTCTCTACCACCAGAATCAGGCTCTACTTTGCTGCCCAAGTGAGGTGCTGTACCTGCTCTCACAACTGCTGTAGCTGGTAAAGGGCAGGACCAACTCTCCTGTTCTCCTCACCCTAGGTCCAGGTCTTCCAGCTGCTGCAAGTGATAAGGGGCAAGGAGAGAGGAGGGTACGGCTATCTCATTCATGACTCCACAGAGAAAACCAGTTGCAGGGCCAACTTCCCCATGCTCATATACTTGGAGCCCGCTCACCAGCAACTCCCATAATATACCAGATACTGCAGCTAGCTAGAAGTTGGGTCAGCTGTCCTGTTCTCATGCCCCCAGGGGTAGTTCTTCCACACTATTTAGGTTAAGGGTCAGGACAGTTTTTCACAGCCCTCAGATAAATATCAAAATGTAGCCCTGGCAATGGCCCAGACCAGAGAAATTCACCTGACCTTTGGTAGTAACAGACCCCTGCTACTGCAGGGCTATGGTCCTAGACATGACCCTCCCCATCAGTGGCAGTACAGGTCAGAATCCACCCCACCATGGTCTCAGGTGGCATCAGTGGCAAAACACAACAGGCTGTTCCTCAATACCATCAAGTCTCCAGTTCTGCTTCTCTTCATTGTGACCCACACCTGTCTGCTTCTCTTCCTCTTCCATTTCTCCACCATTCAATTGCTCATCTTAGCGGTATGTGGGTCTCTTAGTGTCTGGGGTTTATTCAAGAGTACTATGCCCTGTTTATGCATTATGGCACCAGGCAAGGGTCATCTCGGGCATGGTATGCCTCACCCACACCCCCAGGCCAGTATGGCTGTGGATTAGTGGTCATTTCAGTTTAGTTCCCTGAACTGACCCATGGCATTGGTCTGGTGCTTGTCTCAGGCTTGTTCCTTGTCTGAGCCTGCCTGAAAAGTCCCATGGGAGGGTCCTCTCATTGATTGGTCTCAGGAAGGATTTTTCTAATCTTTGATTCATTCCCCATCCTGGGATCCCAACCCAACCTACACAGTACATTACAGCACATCAGGCTTGTTTTTTTGTTTTTTTCAGAGAATGTTAGATTACTAATCATTCTGATTGTCACAAGTCAGAACACTGAGCATAGATAGACATAGCCTCTTTCCTCTCTGCCACCTACTGACATACTTGTGACTCAACAGCCACACCTGCAATGTCTCTAAGGGCAGTGTTAGGCTTTTGTTTTGGATTTTTTTAATTTAGGATATTTAAACTTACCTAAAATAAGATTTCATCTAGGAAATTGTTAAAAAACTTGCTTACACCTAGCATTTAATATGTTCTTTTAAAATATGACCAAAGAGCATGAAGGTGATATTTGCTACTGTCAAAAAAAATTATATTATTTGCATCTGTGATAATGTAAACATTACTTGAAGATAAAGCACTACATTACAATTTAAATTCTCATTTTTCACAGACAACTAAGATGTTGCTTGATTTGTCTCTACTTTTTTAGTTGTCCCCTCTTTTTAGAAGAACATTTGAAATATTATACTCGTTTTAAATTAGAGTTCAATTTTTCTTCAATAACTAAAAAGTGTCCTCTGAAATTTGTGCCTTTGTTTTCTGAGACTTTCTGGCATCACATATGAAGATGAGATTGAGTTAATTATCTGCACGTAGAAAGAAACACTACTGAATGAACACATGGTGTATAGATGTCTTTTTGAGATAATAATAAAATTGTAACAATTTCCACTTCTCTTTTTTCCCTCCAAACTTTACTATGTAGCCCTCCTTGCCCTCCTTCAAATCCATAGCTTCTTTGTTCCTAGACTGTTACTCACTGCCTAGTTTTACAGAGTTGTAGTATTAGATGCTCCATTTGAAAAGGAATCATATGAATAAACTGCCAGTCCACTGCAAGTCCTGGTATTCTTCCTTGGTTCTATGTGCTACAAGAAGTCCTTTTAGATCTAAGAAACACTTACACAAATTGTGCTTTCAAAAGACTTTATAAGAAATTGTATCTAGTACCTGGGACTCACAAAGAACAAATGTTGCCCTGGGTTTGTAGCTGAGAAGTCTTCTCTACAAAAGGTGGCATTTCCCTGGGAAAAGGAAGGAATGAACACATGGCTCTACCTTTGATTAAGTTGCTGTCAAACTTACAACTTCTTTTTTCTACCTATCCCTTGATCTTACAAGGTAAAGATAAGTGAAGTAAAATATGTATACTCAGGCTCTTGTCTTGAAATCCTTGAAATAAGATGGACAGACATGAAAATAAGGATAAAAGCATATTGAGAATTCATAGACCAAATTCTGGCTATGTACTGGAAGTGTGTGACCTGGCTGGCAAAGTAGAAATATAATATACAAAGATGAAAAATTGCTCTACAGATAAATCAGGGCTTTAAACCCAAGTGTGATAAGGTCTGTGGAATATTGCATTGGGTAGTTCCTCCTCCCCATCTCTACTGAAGGGGAGATTAATCCCTCAAAGAGAACATTGCCAACACTTCAAAAATCCAATTTGTGAACAACATTCGAGTGTCTAGGAATGCACATTTATAATCTTAACAACCTAGTCACGGTAAAGTCAGAGAAAATTGTCATTCATTTTCACCTATCAGAGGATGTCATACCTTGAAAAGAAAATTAACATCAGAAAGAAAGGATTTTCTCTGAAAAATGAAAGGAAGAATGGCAAAGAATATATACCCTCTAGTCCCTAGACAATAGTGTTTAGTTTGCTGGTACTAAGGCAAAGTACACCCTAATCTTTTGGTTGGAGGATGTACTAATGGGATTTTCGTGATCTTTATTAAACAATAATATTGAGATGACATGCTTCCAAGAGGATCAAGATAGCAGGTGGAAAGCCTCAAAAGCAAAAATATACCTCTTGAGTATGAGTCAAAATTAAAAGGTGGATCACCTATATTCAAATCTATTTATGAAGCTAGAATTTAAATATATAATTAAATCTGATACATCTTTATATATTATCATTTATATCACTATGCTTTTCTTCATATGTCAAATGATAATAACAGTTGTCTTACTACTCTGTATGGGAAAAAGTAACTGGTAGCTGTCTAATTAGCACAAGTTATATCCATCTTAAATAGTTTATACTGCTAAAGTAACCATCACAGTTTTCCCACAATTATCAATAATAAATTGATGATAATATCTTCTGTCACTATTGGTACTGTTTTTGCATATACACTAGTATTCCTTTTTGTTTGGTCAACATGTCCATAAAAAACTAAATAAGAATGCTTTAAATCAGCAATTCAATTTTGACATGTTTAAAAATGTCTCTCTATAAATGCTATCGGTTAAGTGAATGTTTGCAGAGCTATAGCTATATCTCTCTTTTTAAAAAATTGTTGCTTTTCATTTTACTGAAACTATTCAGGAACTCTCTTGAAATATGTCTTTCCGAAGCCTGTATTGGTCGATAGAGACAGAATCAATAGCAATGAAGAAATATCTTATTTGGCTAGAAAATCTTAAAGCTGGATACAGCATATTTTGTTCAGATTTCCAAGTAGGGATCTCCCTCTTCTTTCCTGGATATGCAGTGTGAGTATTCGGTCTGTATAAGGTACTTGGACACACATGCTAAAAACATTCTTCATGACAGGATGGTGACAGAAAGTGTACCCTACATTAAAGATTCCATGTGATATTTAAAAATGCCTTGAAGTTCATTGAAGTGAAAGCTGGAGGAATTATTTAAGGTTGAAAAATAAAATGTCAAGTGTTACATCCATGAATTTGGAACAAGAACCTAAACAACCAAGGTGCACTTTGATTTCTTTGTAGGATTTCCCCCCCGACTCCCTTCAATATCTGTCTTGGTGTTTAGATATTATTGAGAACCCCTCTCATGATGGTCATGGCTGTGGACGGGCACCCCACAGTTTCTGACTTCACAATTTATAATTCCAACTATGCGTGGTGAGTCCCAGAGTGTCCATGAATCTCAATCCAGAATTCTCTTGAGACAAAACAAGATTGGCTCAGCAGGAGACAGTGGCCTGTCTCTCCCTGATTAATTGTGACCAAAGTGAGAGTGTCACATAGCACAACAGCATTTAGTCCCTGGAGGGATAAGAGGTCATGTTGAAATAGAAAAAGCACTCTAAAGTGTACCTATATCATCTTGTTCTATGCTTGAGGCTCACTACCCAGTGGTTAGCCAGCCACTTTCCAGAAACCGTGCCCGTGTCACAATATTTCCAATGTATCACTCTCTTCAGAATGTGCCCTATGACCAAACTGAACTTTTCTCCACAGGCTGATAACTGCTTGGATATTTTTTTTCTTTTCTGTTCCACACAAATTATACAGAGCAAAAGCAAATGGACAAAGGAAAGTAAATTTTCTTGCTGTGTTTGTGTGCTGCCAGTTCCTAAGTGTGTTTTGTAGACACTCTTGTACAAAGTCGTCCATCTTTCACAAAGAGAATTTGGGTACACCTGCATCATATCCTCCCCTGCACAAAATTCAAGTGATTTGATTATTCCTGAGAGTTGAGTCAATAAGAAATAGGAAGTTTTACTGGGGCTAATTTCAGCCTGAATGACACATAGACCAGTAAAGGAACACAAGCTCGAAAAATCAGTTAGCTGCTGTATGGGTGTGCAAAATAATGTCTTCATCAGTTCAATGAAGGTAGAGGCAACTGGAGTTAGAATGGGTGTAGACTCAAGTTCATTAGGTATCCATTAACACGTTTTTGACTTACTGTGCATCATTTAAATATTTTCTATCCTTCTTTAATTCAATATCCTGCCTTCTAATTTAATATCCTTGATTATGATGAAACTGGTTTAAACTGGGTAACCAAATAAAGGTGTGAATCTAAGGAAGTTACTTTGATTGTGGCTTGAATACATTTGATGCTCTCTAGAGTATAAAACTGGAACAGCTAAGCAAGGTAAGCTTCAAGTGTACATCAAAATATGGGAGCATGAGAAAATTAACAATAATTATTCAAGTGGTTTAGAATAAAGTTTAAGCACAGCTTTTGGCTTCTAATTATACTCATATTTAAGCAACAAGGGCATTGCTTTTGGCTTTTATATATATATATAACATTGATTTCTTTTTAATGCACAGTACTTGACTGTACAGTAATAAGCTCACTATTGCTAAACAGGATCATCCTCTTCTCAGAATACCCTAGACACAATCAGCATATCAATAGATTTCTAAAAAGATGGAAGGAGAGACCCCTGGTCCTGGAAAGACTGGATGTAGGGGAACGCCAGGACAGAGTAATGAGAGGAGGTTGAACGGAGAAAAGAGGGAGGGAAGGGGGCTTATGGGACTTTCGGGGAGGGAGGAAACGGGAAAGGGGAAGTGATTTGGAATGTAAATTAAGAAAATAAAATAAAATAAAATTTAAAAAAAAAAAAAGAAATCCTTCTAAAGAAGAAGCTAAGAAAGAGGATGGCATGATGGTCCAAAAATAAATACTCAGATGTGAGAATTAAAGTAACTCAGAATTTAATTTATACCTAACTGTAAAGCCAGCACATCATATATGAAACAGTTTGAAAATAAAATTATTTGCGTAAGAAAACTACCTTTGTGTATGTTTATCATGGATTTTTCACTGATAAATAAATTGACATTTTAACAGAAAGGATTGTTGCCTTACTACTGAGTAATTCATCTTTAAAAGACTGACGATATAGAAACCTCATATCAAGTAGGCAAATTGTATCTAAAATTAAGTTAAAATTCAATAATATTGTTAATGTGAGTAGGCTAAAAAGAGGTCCCTCAGCTGGTGAAGACATTGCATATTAACTTGACAAAGATTTCACAGATGTTTAATGTTTATTATTATTTAATCTTTAGCTTTTAAGTTTTGTTATTGTATGTTGTTCTGTGTCTATGTGTGTGTGAGAGTGAGTGTGTGTGTCAGTGTGTATTGTGTGTGTATGAGTTTGTGAGTTTGTGAGTGTGAATGTGTGTGTGTGTGTGTGTGTGTGTGTATGTATGTGTGTGTGATGTATATTTGGGAGTGCACATTCTATGGTGCATAGGCAGGTACATATTCTATGGTATACATGTGGACATCAATTCTCTGTTTTAACACCATTATATTCATGCATTTTACTGTTCTTTTAGTTCTCCACATAAATAAAGCACATGCTAATTAGTTACATAATACACATATAATCATTAAGCTATTATAGTTCCCAGAATGTATAAATATTCCACCCATATCTAAGTGTGTTGTGGAGCTTTTAGGGAGAATTCTACCACCATCATCATTCTCTCTCTCTCTCTCTCTCTCTCTCTCTCTCTCTCTCTCTCTCTCTCTCTTTCTCTCTCTCTCTCTCTCTTGCTTCCTCTCTCCCTCTCTCTCTCCATCCTATTCTCCTATCCCCTATCCTGTTTCTCCACCTCTCCTCCCTTAGCTCTGCTCTCTCCTCAACTATTTATTTCAAGAAGATGTAATAGTAAGGGCTTGACCCCAGCTCTCCGATGTCATTTATACCTACCTGCACTTTGAACTTAACTCCTAACTCATTTTTACCTAAGCTAAACACTGTTCCCATCCCTCCCCGACTGCAGCAATCTGCAAAATTCTATGTCTTTAGTCATTAATTAACAAAGATTTAAGAGTCTATATTTCATATTTTTCAGCTGAATCCATGTCATTATTCCAACATATTAGTATCCCTGAGGATAATCTATTCAAAATTCCTTTATGAATCAATTCATTATGATAAAGTAAAGCTTTATCATGAATCTATTGTGAATTTATCACTCACTTCAGGGTAAAGCCATTCAGTGTTCTATAGCTAAAAGCGAAGCAGGCAGAAGGGAATTTCTACAGAAAAGAAAATTCAAACATCTGAGGTTTTCCTCCATATTTTAACATTTACAGGGGCATAAGGAACCTTTATATTTCCCAGAAAGTTTGTATTTCTCTCGTGGGTTTGCTATCTAAACCTTTGGCCTTCTCATATCTCATCACACTCAGAATATTACTTTTCCTCTCCTTCGATGATAAAAATAGAAGGTTCTATCAGAAGCAAGATGTCACATTTCTTTCTACAGGAAACAAAAATCCATGTATTGTAAACTTGCTTCTCCTTCCTAAAGCTGTAGTATAGGGGTATCACTTAGTTATTTACAGGTTGGTTTACCTCAATTCTAGTCATACATGCTTTGGCATTCTTAAGCTTTATTTTGCTCTAATTATCTGTCTCTTAGAGGCAATTGTTGCCCATCTGGTCATTCCCACTAAAATTGAAGCATGCTTTTGTTATTGGTTCTTCTCACATCACTGTGTATGCCATTGCTTAGGAAGGTTCCCCAAAATTTGGGCTTAATTGGAAGGCAGAATATCCTGTCGATTTATGAAACTATGGTCCCTAAATGATTGTCTTGCATGAAAAAATTATGCCCAACAAACAAACAAACAAACAAACAAACAAACAAACAAACAATACCCTATGTTCCCTCCCAGGAACACCAAATCCACCATCACCAGGTACCACTTTCTTCTCTTTACAGTAAATCTTTAAAGGAGAAATCATGATGATTGTGTGAGTTTCTTGGTGAATTTGTACAGTTTCTCTGCAAATTATTCTATTTTTAGTCATATATATATATATATGTATATATATATATACATATACATACATACATATATGCACAGTGAAGCTAAATCCCACACTAATTTATTTTTTATTTATTGGTATTTGACATGTAGCTATTTGATATTTTTAAAAATACTTTCCTTGTTTATTTTCTTCCCCTTCAAAGCTTTTGAAAACCACTTAGCTCCCTACTACATTCAGTTTCTTTATTTCTCTTATGTATTATATGTCCAACTTAGAGCCCCAAAATTGTTATAATTCTTTCATTGTAGATAGAATTTAGGATTGATAATATTTTCAGACAAAGCTCTAGCAATATACTGGAACACTATCAATCAAGTCAAGCTGTATCTGATTTTTTTTTTTATTTAATCCATGGCTTAAACTAAACTTTTTTTCCTCAACACTGTTATGTGTCAGCAGGGACAAAATTTATTCTAAAGTCACTGAAGATGAAGCCCAACAGGTTAGCTGCATTCCAAGCAAGGCCTATCACTATTTTGAGCATAAAATCAGCTCAAAACTGGCAAATATCATTTCCTCCTTCACTTCAATGTCCAGGACTATTTACAGTTTCAAGTTACACACAGGGTGCATAATGGCCATAAAATGTTCAATACCTTTGCAATGAGTAACTAAATGTTATCGCAAGATTTAGTGGACATTTGCCATCCAGAATAGCGCTATTGACATAGCTCATTCTGGAGGTACAGTCCTTTTTTTTTTTTTATTTTTTTATTTTATTTTATTTTTTTAATTTACATTCCAAATCACTTCCCCTTTCCCGTTTCCTCCCTCCCCGAAAGTCCCATAAGCCCCCTTCCCTCCCTCTTTTCTCCGTTCAACCCCTCTCATTATTCTGTCCTGGCGTTCCCCTACATCCAGTCTTTCCAGGACCAGGGGTCTCTCCTTCCATCTTTTTAGAAATCTATTGATATGCTGATTGTGTCTAGGGTATTCTGAGATTCTGGGTCAATATCCCCTTATCAGTGACTGCATACCATGTGTGATTTTTGTGATTGGGTTACCTCACTAAGGATGATATTTTCAAGTTCTGATCATTTGCCTAGGAATTTCGTGAATTCATTGTTTTTAATTGCAGAGTAGTATTCCATTGTGTAAATATACCACATCTTCTGAATCCATTCCTCTGTTGAGGGACATCTGGGTTCTTTCCAGCTTCTGGCTATTATAAATAGGGCTGCTATGAATACAGTGGAGCATGTGTCCTTATTGCATGCAGGTAAAGTCTCTGGGTATATGCCCAGGAGTGTTATAGCCGGATCCTCCGGAAGTGTCATGCCCAGTTTTCTGAGGAGCCGCCAGACTGCTTTCCAGAGTGGTTGTACCAGCCTGCAATTCCACCAGCAATGGAGGAGTGTTCCTCTTTCTCCACATCCTCGCCAACAACTGCTGTCTCCTGTGTTTTTGATCTTAGCCATCCTGACTGGTGTGAGATGGAATCTCAGGGTTGTTTTGATTTGCATTTCCCTAATGACTAAGGATGATGAACATCTCTTTAGGTGCTTCTCAGCCATTAGATATTCTTCAGGTGAGAACTCTTTGTGTAGCTCTGTACCCCATTTTTAACAGGGTTACTTGCCTCTCTGGAGTTTAACTTCTTGAGTTCTTTGTATATCTTGGATATTAGCCCTCTGTCGGATGTAAGGTTGGTAAAGATCATTTCCCAGTTAGTTGGATGCCGCTTTGTCTTTTTGACGGTGTCTTTTGCCTTGCAAAAACTTTGTAATTTAATGAGGTCCCATTTGTCTATTCTTGATCTTAGAGTATAAGCTATTGGAGTTCTGTTCAGGAAATTCTCCCCTGTGCCCATATGTTCAAGGTTCTTCCCTAGTTTCCCTTCTATTAGTTTCAGTGTGTCTGGTTTTATGTGGAGATCTTTGATCCACTTAGAATTGAGCTTAGTGCAAGGAGATAAGGATGGGTCAATTTGCATTCTTCTGCATGTTGACCTCCAGCTGAGCCAGCACCATTTGTTGAAAAGGCTATCTTTTTTCCACTGGATGGTTTTAGCTCCTTTGTCAAAGATCAAGTGACCATAGGAGTGTGGATTCATTTCTGGGTCTTCAATTCTGTTCCATTGATCTACATGTCTGTTACTGTACCAATACCATGCAGTTTTTAACACTGTTGCTCTGTAGTACAGCTTGAGGTCCGGGATACTGATTCCCCCAGAGGTTCTTTTACTCTTGAGAATAGTTTTAGCTATTCTGGGTTTTCTGTTATTCCAGATGAATTTTGAATTGCTCTTTCTAACTCTATGAAGAATTGAGTTGGGATTTTGATGGGGATTGCATTGAATCTGTGTATTACTTTTGGTAAGATGCTCATTTTTACTATATTAATCCTGCCAATCCATGAGCATGGCAGATTTTTCCATCTTCTGAGGTCTTCTTCAATTTCTTTCTTCAGAGACTTGAAGTTCTTGTCATACAGATCTTTCACTTGTTTGGTTAGCGTCACGCCAAGATACTTAATATGGTTTGTGGCTATCGTAAAGGGTATTATTTCTCTTACTTCTTTCTCAGCCTGCTTATCCTTTGAGTATAGGAAGGCTTCTGACTTGCTTGAGTTGATTTTATATCCGGCCACTTTGCTGAAGTCGTTTATCAGCTGTAGGAGTTCTCTGGTGGAGTTCTTTGGGTCGCTTATGTATACTATCATATCGTCTGCAAATAGTGATAATTTGACTTCTTCCTTTCCAATTTGTATCCCTTTGACCTCTTTTTGTTGTCTAATTGCTCTAGCTAGAACTTCAAGTACTATATTGAAAAGATATGGAGAGAGAGGGCAGCCTTGTCTAGTCCCTGATTTTAGTGGGATTGCTTCAAGTTTCTCTCCGTTTAGATTGATGCTGGCTACTGGTTTGCTGTAAATTGCTTTTACTATGTTTAGATATGGGCCTTGAATTCCTGATCTTTCCAAGACCTTTAGCATGAAAGGATGCTGATTTTTGTCAAATGCTTTCTCAGCATCTAATGAGATGACCATGTGGTTTTTTCTTTGAGATTGTTTATGTAGTGGATTACATTGATGGATTTCCTTATATTGAACCATCCCTGCATCCCTGGGATGAAGCCTATTTGATCGTGGTGAATGATCGTTTTGATGTGTTCTTGGATTCGGTTGGCAAGAATTTTATTGAGTATTTTTGCATCGATATTCATAAGAGAGATTGGCCTGAGATTCTCTTTCTTTGTCGGATCTTTGTGTGCTTTTGGTATTAGTGTAATTGTGGCTTCATAGAACGAGTTGGGTAGTGTTCCTTCTGTTTCTATTTTGTGGAACAGTTTGAAGAGTATTGGTGTTAGGTCTTCTTTGAAGGTCTGATAGAATTCTGCACTAAAACCATCTGGACCTGTGCTTTTTTTGGTTGGAAGACTTCCAATGACAACTTCTATTTCTTCAGGGGTTATAGGACGGTTTAGATGGTCTATTTGATCCTGATTTAATTTTGGTACTTGGTATCTGTCAAGGAAATTGTCCATTTCCTCAAGATTTTCTAGTTGTGTTGAATACAGGTTTTTGTAGTAGGATCCGATGATTTTTTGAATTTCCTCAGTTTCTGTTGTTATCACTCCCTTTTCGTTTCTGATTTTATTAATTTGGATACTATCTCTGTGCCCTCTGGTTAGTCTGGCTAAGGGCTTATCTATCTTGTTGATTTTCTCAAAGAACCAACTCCTCGTTTTGTTGATTCTTTGTATGGTTTTATTTGTTTCTACTTGATTGATTTCAGCCCTGAGTTTGATGATTTCCTGCCTTCTACTCCTCTTTGGTGTATTTGCTTCTTTATGTTCCAGGGCTTTCAGGTGTGCCATTAAGCTGTTAGTGTATGCTGTCTCCTGTTTCTTTTTGGCGGCACTCAGGGCTATGAATTTTCCTCTTAGCACTGCTTTCATTGTGTCCCATAAGTTAGGGTATGTTGTGCCTTCATTTTCATTAACTTTCAAAAAGTCTTTGATTTCTTTCTTTATTTCCACCTTGACCAAGTTATCATTGAGTAGAGCATTGTTCAGCCTCCATGTGTACGTGGGTTTTCTTTTGTTTTTGTTGCCATTGAAGACCACCCTTATTCCATAGTGATCTGATAGGAGGCATGGGATTATTTCTATCTTCTTGTATCTGTTGAGGTCTGATTTGTGACCAATTATATGGTCAGTTTTGGAGACGGTACCATGAGGAGCTGAGAAGAAGGTGTATTCTTTAGCTCTAGGATGAAATGTTCTATATATATCAGTTAGTTCCATTTGGTCCAAGGCTTCAATTAGATTCACTGTGTCCCTGTTTAGTTTCTGCTTTCCTGAACGATCCATTTCAGAGAGCGGGGTGTTGAAGTCACCCACTATTATTGTGTGCGGTGCGATGTGTGCTTTGAGTTTTAGTAAAGTTTCTTTTACGAATGAGGGTGCCCTTGCATTTGGAGCATAGATATTCAGGATTGAGAGTTCTTGATGGTGGATTTTTCCCTTGATCAGTATGTAGTGTCCTTCTGTGTCTTTTTTGATGACTTTAGGTTGAAAATCAATTTTATCCGATATTAGGATGGCTACTCCACCTCGTTTCTTGGGGCCATTTGCTTGTAAAATTGTTTTCCAGCCTTTTACTCTGAGGTAGTGTTTGTCTTTGACACTGAGGTGTGTTTCTTGCATGCAGCAAAATGCTGGGTCCTGTTTACGTATCCAGTCTGCTAGTCTATGTCTTTTAATTGGGGAATTGAGTCCATTGATATTAAGAGAGATTAAGGCATAGTGATTATTGCCATCTGCCATTCTTGACGCTATCTTTATGTTTGAGTGGTTATCTACTTTTGGGTTTGATTCAAGAAGGTTATTATCTCATTTTTTCCAGGGTGTTGTTTCTCTCCCTGTATTGGAGGTTTCCACCTATTATCCGTTGCAGGGCTGGATTTGTGGAAAGATATTGTGAAAATTTGGTTTTATCATGGAATATCTTGGTCTCTCCATCTATGGTGATTGAGAGTTTTGCTGGGTAGAGTAGTCTAGGCTGGCATTTGTGCTGTCTTAGTGTCTGCATGAGATCTGCCCAGGATCTTCTGGCTTTCATAGTCTCTGGTGAGAAGTCTGATGTGATTCGGATAGGTCTTCCTTTGTATGTTACTTGGCCCTTTTCTCTTACTGCATTTAGTATTCTTTCTTTGTTTAGAACATTCGGTGTTTTGATTATTATGTGACGGGAGGTATTTCTGTTCTGGTCCAGTCTGTTTGGAGTTCTGTAGGCTTCTTGTACGTTCATCGGCATCTCTCTCTTTAAGTTAGGGAAGTTTTCCTCCATAATTTTGTTGAAGATGTTTACTGGCCCTTTAAGTTGCAAATCTTCACTCTCATCTATACCTATAATCCTTAGGTTTGGTCTTCTCATTGTGTCCTGGATTTCCTGGATGTTTTGGGTTACGCGTTTTTTGCATTTTGCATTTTCTTTGACTGTTGAGTCGATGCTTTCTATGGAATCTTTAGCACCTGAGATTCTTTCTTCCATCTCTTGTATTCTATTGTTGATGTTTGCATCTATGACTCCTGATTTCTTCCCAAGGTTTTCTATCTCCAAAGTTGTCTCCCTTTGTGATTTCTTAGTTGTTTCTACTTCCTTTTTTAGTTCCTGGATGGATTTGCTGAGATCCTTCACTTGTTTGTTTGTATTTTCCTGTATTTCTTTAAGGTATTTTTGCATTACCTCTTTCAGGATTTCTTCCTGATGACCCACGTTCTCCTGCATTTCTCTGAGCGATTTTTGTGTTTCCTCCTCATGGGATTCCATCTGTTGATCCATCGTCTCCTGCATTTCTTTAAGCAGTTCTCGTGTTTCCTTTGTAAGGGCATCTAACCGTTGATTCCTTTCTTTAAGCAATTTTTGTGTTGCCTCCTTATGGGCATCCGTCTGTTGACCCATATTCTTCTGCATTTCTTTATGCAAATTTCGTGATTCCTTTGTGAGTGCATCTACCCGTTGATTCATCTCGTTAAGCGATTTTTGTGTTGTCTCCTTGTGCGCCTCCATCTTTTGATCCATGTTCTCCCTCATTTCTCTAAGCGATTTTTGTGTTTCCTTTGTAAGGGCTTCTAACCTTTGATTCATGGTCTCCTGTAACTCTTTATGAGATTTATTTGTGTCCTTCTTGTGATCCTCTAATAGCATCATGAGAAGTGATTTTAAATCCAGATCTTGTCTTTCGGGTGTGGTGGGGTATCCAGGACTTGCTGCTGTTGGAGAGTTGGGTTCGGATGGTCCCACATTACTTTGATTACTGTTAGTAACATTCCTACGTTTGCCTTTTGCCATCTGGATACCTCTGGTGTTAGTTGGTCCTGCTGCCACTGGCTGTTGGTTGGACCTCCTGTGAGCCTGCAAAGCTATTTCTGCCCCCCCGGATTACCAGGATTCCCCTGGCACCGATTTCTGGGGCCTGCCTGCTCCTGAGTGACTTTGGAGCCCTAATGTGCTTTGCCCCAAGTGATCTTATATTGGGGAGGCCTTGCACATCTAAAGGCTCAGCCTAGTGGATTCCTGGAGCAGAGGTCGCCAAAGGGAGGCTGGCAGGCTCCTGCCCTGTGCAGGGGTGTGTGATCTCTCCTGGGGGGGGAGGGGGCGTCCCTCTGCCAGGCAGAAGTCCCACAGCAGATCTGGCGCGCTGGTCACTGCAGATCAGCCCAGCACCTGGGAGCAGGTTACACACAAGCTGCCTGAACCCGAAGCAATATTATGCCTGTCTGTCTCTGAGCCTGGCGGTCCCAACTACCTGGTCACTGGAGCAAAGATGGTGGAGGGCACTCTCCGTGGCGCAGCTCACCCTGTGGTCACGATGGCCCACCGATCTGGCACCCAGACGACCACAGTGCCAACCCGCCCTCGGGTACAGACGGAAGCCCCAACAGGCCGTGTCCCAAGTGATGTTATATTGGGGGGAGAGCCTGGGTACCGGTCTCTCCAGCGCAGTCCGTGGGAACAGAGGTCGCGGAAGGAAAGCTGGCAGGCTCCCTCCCAGCGCGGGGTCCCTCCACCAGGCAGAAGGTCCCACCGCAGAGCTGGCGCGCTGGTTACTGCAGATCAGCCCAGCACCTGGGAGCAGGTTACACACAAGCTGCCTGAAACCGAAGCAATATTATGCCTGTTTGTCTCTGAGCCTGGCGGTCCCAACTACCTGGTCACTGGAGCAAAGATGGTGGAGGGCACTCTCCGTGGCGCCGCTCACCCTGTGGTCACGATGGCCCGCCGATCTGGCACCCAGACGACCACAGCGCCAACCCGCCCTCGGGCACAGACGGAAGCCCCAACAGGCTGTGTCCCAAGTGATGTTATATTGGGGGGAGAGCCTGGGTACCGGTCTCTCCAGCGCAGTCCGCGGGAACAGAGGTCGCGGAAGGGAGCTGGAGGTACAGTCCTAAGTCCACAGCAATGTCTAAGAAGCCTCACAAAGGCCACAATATGCAAAGTCACTTCCATAAAGCTACTGATTATGTTTTAGAGAAGGTTAAGTCCTTTGAATATGTGTAGGGGGGGAGGGAGGTTAAAAATTTAATAACCTATTGTTGAACCAATTGTTCAAAGTAAGATGCTGCTATAAAATGTCTTCATTAGTAAATTAGATGATAGAAAGTTAAATTAGAACTATCCAAAACTAAATTGGATTATAGTTAGAAGAGAAAGGAGACACATGAGAGGAAACTTTAATTTTCTCAAAGCTATCAACCTCAGTTTCTAGATGTCAGTTTTCTTTTTTTTTTTTTTAATTTTTTAAGCTTTTTTATTTACATTCCAAATGATTTCCCCTTTCCCGTTTCCTCCCTCCCCGAAAGTCCCATAAGTCCCCTTCCCTCCCTCTTATCCCCATTCAACCCCCTCTCGCTTCTCTGTCCTGGCATTCCCCTATATCCAGTCTTTCCAGGACCAAGGGTCTCTCCTTCCATCTTCTTGGAAATCTATTGATATGCGAATTGTGTCTAGGGTATTCCAAGATGTCAGTTTTCTAATGATAAAGAGCAAGAAAGGGTCTGGATTTGGGTGGTGGAAAAATTCTGGAAGGAGTTTGAAGTGGGAAATCTCTAAACAGAATATACTGCATATGGACTTGTCTTCTCTTGTGTTTTGTTTTGTTGTGTTTGGTGTTGTCTCTTGGAGACATGCTCTTTTCAGAAGGGAGATGGATTGGGAGTGGATTGGGAAGGAAGGAAGTTGGGGGTTGGAGGAGACAAGAGAAGGGAAACTGACCATATGTATTGTATGAGAGAAAAATCTTCTTCCAATAAAAAAATATGCTGTATGAAAACATCAATTTTCAAACAAAATTAAATGTATAAACCAAATAGAAATTCATGTGCAGTGTCTTATTTGAAACAAGGGAAACTTCTAAATAGGATAGTAATAGATACACAGAAGAGTGTTATATTTTCTCTACTGAAATGAGTGACAGAATTTAAGAATTTCACTATTGATTTTTCTTGATGGTAATCTGTGCATAAAACCACATGGAATGCAAATTGCACATAATGTTAAACAATTAAATTATCTTCAAGAGCATAAAGTGATTTTGCCTTGCCATAGACAAAATAAACTTTAAGAGCTCACTGGCAAAGTGTGCTACAAATTGACCTGTACACTGCCTACCTTGCTATGGCTTCATATTCCTTCCTTATTGCAAAGCATTAACCATTATTTTATAAATTTTAAATCTCTAAATTTCATACATCCTTTCTAATGAATATGTTTTTTAAGTGTCTACCTTTACCAACTCCACTGCTCTCATTCACTTCTCCCTTCTGTGTAAACATCGTGACAAGAGTAATATGCATATTAACATTGATCTTTCTCTTCAATTAATTATAGGTTATTAAGATAATAATAATTATTTTATCACAAAATAAGTGTGATACTTTCTTATACATGATGCATTTCTCTCAAAAGTACTTTATCTGATATTCAAAAAGTTAGCAATTACATCTCAAACAATTCTTACTAACAACTGGATATTGCCTCATGTGTACATGGAATTATTAAATAAATTATCCAGAAACTTACTGAGCTAGTACATTGTATATTAAAACATGCTGCACTGAATGTCCTTTATATTTGTCTTTATGTTCTGAAGCCTGAACTCTGCCTACTAGAATCTCTATGCCTCACTTTCAGTTTACTGGAATGATAAGTAAAAACAATTTATAATAAACCATGTGTTTCTTCACATATGAAGATTACTCAAATGTGTATATGTACCATATTTTTCATATTGGTTCTTCAGTTAATGAACACTTCATTCTCTTTCATTTTTAATCTGTTATGAATCAGGTAACACTGAATCTGGATGTGCAGGAATGCCTGGATCGTGATAGAGAGTATTTTCAGAATATGCTCAGGAGTAGAATAGTTGAAACATATGGTAGTTTTATTTTTAATTTTCTCAGAAACATCCAGACTAATTTACAAAATGCTGCACTATTTCACCATCACACTAGCAGTGTTTAAAGGCTCTTTTCTCCCCCATCCATAAGCAGCATTTCTTGTTACTGGTATTCTTTTAAAAAACATATTTGTTTATTTCTATAATTTAATATACTAGCATTTTATTTACATAATCCCTCCATTCCTTGCCCACATAAAACTCAACACCATCTCACACGCGCACACACACACACACACACACACACAATTCGATAATTGTCTTTAGTGTTGTTCTTATTTATATACGTTTAACGTGTTTATGTGTATTTGTATGTGTTTAATACTGAGCATATGGAATTGAATTACTTACCAAGGATCTTATCTCTAACTAATACAGTCACCTAAATACAACCTCTATACCTGTGGTTCAGTGGCAACTGCTATAATTATTGTAGAAAGTTGTAAGAGCTACTAGATCAGAAAGTCCATTTAGAAATAATGTCTTTTATATGCAACAGGAGAATCACTGCCATGAAATCTCAACAATATGGGTTGCCTAAACTGGACCTGAACAGTGACATTGCTAGTGGAAATGCCAAACTTGATTGGAGAACTCTTATTAGGACAGAGGAGTAGATGAAGAGCTACAGGCAGCTAATACCTATTACTGTATCTTCTTTTTTTCTTTATTTTAGGGATGGCTATTCTAAGGTGAGATGAGACCATAAAGCAGTTTCTATATGTGTCTTCCTAGTTGCTGAATGTGGCTTGATTTACAATGGTCTTCAGGGAGTTTCATGTATTTTAATACTTGGTCTCTAGTTGGTGAAGTATTAGAAGGTGTGGCCTTATAGGAGAAGGTATGATATTAGGGGATACTTTAAGGTTTCTAATCCCCCTCCCCCATTCCAAGTGCACTCTGAGGCCTGTTTGTGGCTCCTGATATCAGCTCTCAGCTGTTAACTGCCACAATGGCTTTGCTCCAATGTCATGAATTCTAAATCTCTGGCATCATAAACTCAGCTAAACAGTTTCTTCTATACATTTCTTCACTCATAATGTTTCAATCATACTAATAGAAAAATATCTAAAACAGGAAGAATGTCCACTTTTTAAAAAGTTTTCTAGATCACTGTATCCCATTTTTAATTGAGTTGTTTGTTTTCTTAGTGTTTTTCTGTTATTGTCATTTCTCTTTATTTTACATTTACTAATCACTGTCAGATATAGTTAGCAAAGAATTTCTTCCACTCTTTGGTCTGTCTTTTCACTTTACTATCAATTTCTTTGGTTGTTCAGAAGCTTTTAGTCTCATGGCATCTCAGTTAAATATGGCTGGTTGTACTTCCTGTACTACTTCAGTCTTACTCAGGAAATCATTATCTATATACTATGTTGAAGTGTGCTTCCTATTTTTTCCTCCAGCAGCTTTAGAGAGTCATGATTTATGTTGAGATTCTTGATTCATTTGAAGTTGTTTTTTGTTCAAGGTGAGAGACATTTAGTTTTCTCTTTATGTTAATATCATGGCTTGACAGCACCATTTATTGAAAATGCTGTCTACATTCCAATGCCAAGTTTTTGCAACTTTGTCAACAATCAAATAGTTTTGTTTATGTAGACTTGCATCTGTATTTGTCCCCATTGATCTATGTTTCTATTTTTGTGCCAGTGCCTTGATAATTTTTGTTACTACAGTTTCTTGATATAATGCCAAATCAGAGGTAATGATACCTCCAGCAGTATTCTTTGGTCATGTTTATTTTTAATATCCTTATTCTTTTCTGCTTCAAAAAAAACTGTTGAGATTGGTGTGTGAATGTGTGTATGTGTGTGTGTCTGTTTTCTTTTGTTTGTGTTTGAAGAATAGCTGTAGAATTTATTAGAATTCCATTGAATATATAGAATGCTTTTGGAACAATGGGTATTTTTACAATATTTATTTTTCTAATTCATGAGCAAGGAAAATCATTCTATCTTTTGGTGGCTTTCTCAATTTATTTCTTCAGTGCCTCACGTTTTTCATCATAGATGTCTTTAATTTCCTTGGCTATGTTTACTCAACTGTGAAAAATGAAATTTCCAGGGAAATGGAGAGAACTGGAAAAATGTATTGAGTGAAATAACAGACCCGGAGAGACAAATGCATATTCTTTCACACAGGCAGATCTTGTTTTAGACTTTCTACTCCTGCTTTCTTTTTTTACATGCAGTACCCATGGAAACCTGGAGGAAAAAAAAAGAGCCCTTGGAGTGAGGAGATTGACTTAAATGAGGAAGAATAATAGAACATTGGTAGCAGAAAAGTAATCACATACTGTGGTTGGAAGATATAAGCAGAGAGGAAGGCAATTGAAGGGAAAAAGATGTGCACTGTGGCTAGACTTACTAGAAAAAAGAGAGTATCAAAAATCATATAGAAGCCTACTGTCCTGTAGACCAAACAAAAAGTACAAATGAGAGAATGAAAAGAATTAGTCTGTAAGGCTGCATGACACTGCTCTTAGGAGCAGTGAGTTAGTAAACATAGTTCTTAATCCCAGGTATGCTACAGCATCACAAGAATGGTTCTGGTAGGCTACAGAAGCTCTCAGAACAATACAAGCTTTTGTCATTATTACCAGTTTCTAATCAGAACCAGAAAATAAGGTTATAATAGACTCTACACACCATAGTTATAACATAAAAATTCAGGCTGGTTCATAATTGTCTCCTGGATGGGGAGAATGTAAACTACAAGAAAATCATAAGTAAGCTACTCATGGAAAAGGGGCTTATTTGGAATTGACCTACTGCGAACGCTATGAAGTAGGCACCTAATCTGCAAGGTGAGTTATGCCCCTTGGAATAATATTGACCTGATTTTTGTTGGGACAACAAATTGTTCTCTAGTCTGAGGTCATCATTCACCTGAAGGGAAACGCATGCCTGATACTGTACATATGACTAGCTAATAAACAAGGCCTGGGGAGGTCCTAGATGCAGATGAAGAACTTATTACTGAAGGGCAATAAAATGGTATTCTCTAGACTCCATAAAATTATTGCAACCAGATATTCACAACAACTCTGGTTACCCACAGAAGAACTCTATTCAGACCTGGTCATGAAAGCAGGAAGGGTTCTCAGAGTCCTAAATGTTCAGGAAGACAGCAAATCACAGTTGTGCACCATTGGGCTCCAACTGATATCTCCAAACCAATAGTTGCACAAAAGGACCTGGTATAATTCAGTGTCATAAAACAACAAAAACAAACAGATAAGAACATAAAAGATATTTGCAATGAAGGAGTGATTGACAGGAGAAGTAGGAAGGTGGCAATTGAAGGTGAGGAGTATATATTATGTACATATGAAAAATTATATAAGAACAAATTTAATTATTAATAACAGTAATTTATGCCTTGATTTTCAATTGTTTATAAGCTTGTGTACTCAATGAAGAAGAATTATATTTTCCTTTACCTGTAAATGTAACCTTTATTTGCCATAAGTAATTGTCATCTTAGAGGCTTAGCTCTAGATAAACTCACCCTCTCTAATTTGTACTGAACTCTGGCTGACTGGTTCAACTAACTCCTGGCTTAACACTCCTCTCAAAGCTGACTGATTTAAGTTGGTTTCTCTGGGCTTCTGACTGAATTGTTCTGTGTGGAAAACTGTCTGTGAATTCCTTGAATTCAACTGAACTGACTACACTGAATTTAATTCAAATAAACTCTGCTATGTTGCCTGAACTCAGTTGAACTGCTCTCACTCAGTAGAACTCACTCATCAATTAGCCATCTTTTCAAACATCACACTTCCTTCTATAAACTAATCTTACTTTTATTATTTGGGATTGATGATGTATATAAGGAGGTGTCTACATTCCAGGTGGATCCCACATACCTAGAAGGTCTTTAGATATGTTACCTGACCAGAGCAGCCATGTTGCTGGATTAAAATTCCTCTACATTTACCAGGTAACAAAACAAATCTCTTGGATATTTTATGGCCTGATGGTTTAAAAGCTCATTATGAATGAGGATTGTTTTGACTTGTAATATTCTCCATCTGTTGTACTGGGATGGAATTTAGATATTTAACTTTTGTGTTTTTAAATCTTACACACACACACACACACACACATATATATAAATTATTGTAAATGAAGAATCATACACAAAAATTAACTAGACTCAAATACTATGCAATTAAGTTAACTTCTACAGTCAGAGTAGCCACTTAGTACAGAATTTGTAGAGTTTTACATTGGGTTATAAGCTTTTTCTATAAAAATTGTTATTACATGATATACCTAACATCAAAAAATCCATGTAGTTTAAATCAGTAAAATGTGTGTTATGTAGACTTTCATAGCTCATTGTCATTATTTGCAATTAATCCTTTCACATCTCTAATATGTTGCCTTTTTGTTCTCTTTTTTATGCCCTAGAATGGAGTCATGAGAACATTTATTTACATATATACATGTAGAATTAGTCGAATTTTAAAAATGAGGGAAATTATGTAGTGTTTGTTTTTAAGATAGTCTGACCTCATTTACTCTTATCCATTCAAAGTCCTTTTGTCTGAAAATTTAGTTATTGTACTCTCTTTAGTACTGAATATTATTTTTAAAAACATAATATTAATCATCCATTTACCTGTTGAAGGACAAATAGCAATGATATGGTGGGGTCATATAGCAGTTATACTTGTAATTTTTTGAGAAATATATAAGCTTATTTCCACAATGATTATGTTAATTTGAAATCTGAAACACTGATATTTCCAGAGAAAATTATATAGAAAAACTCTTCAGGATATTGGGGTAAGCAAGAACATTTGGAACAGAAACCTCATAACACAGGACTTATTCCCAGTTGTCAACTGATAGGACTGCATAAAAACAAATGTTTCAGCAAAGCAAAGGAAACAATCAGCAGGGTGACCAGGCAACCAAAGAATGAAAGAAAATCTTTGCAAGCACCACTTCAAACAAGTGGCTAATATCCTAAAATTTTGCATAATTTAAGAAATTAAGTATTAAGAAAATAAAACTTCCTGCCAACAAATAGGCTAATGAACTGAATAGACAGTTTAAAAATAGAGAAAGAAGAAGGAGGAGAAGGAGGAGGGAGGGAGTAAAGGAGGGAAAGGAAGAGGAAAGGAAGGAAGGAAAGAACAGGGATGGATGGTCAAAACTAGGGAAATTCAAATAAAAAATGCATTTATATACCACTTCACCTCATCAGAATGGCTGTCATTAATAATTCAGACAACAAATGTTAGAGAGGATATAGAAAGAAATAAATGCATATTCTCTGTTGATGTGACACTATTTAAACTCTTTATTACAACCATTGTTTTTTTTTATCAAATGATACTAGCTTGAATCATCTGGAACGAGAAGAACTCAATGAAAAAAATACCTTTACTAGTTTGCCTATTTTTTGCCTTGTTTGAGAAAGTCTCAGGAAGCAAGCAAGGAAGAACTTCTTGGTTTCTGCCTCTAGGTTATTGTCCCAATTTACCTCAGTGAAATATTATGGTCTATAAGATTAATTAACCCTTTTTCCCCCAAGATGCATTCAGACTGTATTTTATCACCATCCAGAAAGCAAACTAAGATAAATATATTTCACCATGGTTTTAAGTATAATATATATTTCCTATATATTGGAAATACATATATCAGGTAGTCAAGGCTCATACCTAAACATAGTAAAAGCAATATACAGAAAATCAGTAGTCAACCTCAAACTAAATGGAGAGAAACTTTAAGCAATCCCACTAAAATCAGGGACTAGAAAAGGCTGTCTACTCTCTCCCTACCTATTCAATAGAGTACTCAAAGTCCCAGCCAGAACAATTAGATAACAAAAGGAGGTCAAAGGGATACAAATTGGAAAGTAAGAAGTCAAAATATCACTATTTGCAGATATGATAGAATACTTAAATGACCCCAAAAATTCCAGAGATAGCTCCTACACTTGATCTTAGCCAAAAGGCCAAGAAGTGATCCAGAGAGAACTCCTAAACCTGATAAACAACTTCAGTAAAATGGCTGGATATAAAATTAACTCAAACAAATCAGTAGCTTTCCTATACTCAAAGGAAAAACAGGCTAAGAAAGAAATAAGGGAAATGACACCTTTCACAATAGTCACAAATAATATAAAATAACTTAGTGTGACTCTAACCAAGCAAATGAAAGATCTGTATGACAAGAACTTCAAGTCTCTGAAGAAGGAATCAAAGAAGATCTCAGAAGATAGAAAGATCTTCCATGCTCATGAATTGGCAGGATTAATATAGTAATAATGACCATCTTACTAAAAGCAATCTACAGATTCAATGCAATCCACATCAAAATTCCCACTCAATTCTTCATGGAGTTAGAAAGACCAATTTGCATATTTATCTGGAATAAAAAAAATAAGATATTGAAAACTATTCTCAACAATAAAAGAACTAAGGGAATCACTATCCCTGAACTCAAGATATGGTACAGAGCAAGTGAAAAAAATTGCATAGTACTGGTACAGAGATAGGCAGGTAGATTAATGGAACAGAATTGGAAGACTCAGAAATAAAACCACACACCTATTGTCACTTGATCTTTGACAAAGGAGTTAAAATCATCTAGTGGAAAACAGACAGCATTTTCAACAAATGGTGTTGGTTCAACTGGTAGTTAGCATGTAGAAGAATGTAAATGGGACCATTCTTATCTCCTTGTATAAAGCTCAAGTCCAAGTGGACCAAGGACCTCCACATAAAACCAGATACACTAAAACTAATAGAAAAGAGAGTGGGGAAGAGTCTGGAACATATGGGCACAGGGGAAATTTTTCTGAAAAGAACATCAATGGCTTATTCTATAAGATCAAGAACTGACAAAAAGTACCTCATAAAATTGCAAAGCTTCTGTAAGGCAAAGAACACTGTCAATAGGACAAAACAGCAACCAAAAGATTCAGAAAATATCTTTACCAACCCTATATCTGACAGAGGGATAAATTCCAATATATACAAAGAACTCAAGAAGTTAGATTCCCAGACCCAAATAACCCTATTAAAAATGGGGTACAGAGATAAACAAAGAATTCTCAACTGAGAAATATCAAATGACTGAGAAGCACCTAAAGTAATGCTCAACACCCTTAGTCATCAGGGAAATGCAAATCAAAATAACCCTGTGATTCCACCTGCCAGCAGTCAGGATGGCTAAGATCAAAAACTCAGGTGACAGTAGATGCTGGTGTGGATGTGGAGAAACAGGAACACTCCTCCATTGTTGGTGGGATTGCAAGCTGGTACCACCACTCTGGAAATTAGTCTGATGGTTCCTCAGAAAATTGGACATAGTATTACCTGAGGACCCAGCTATACTACACCTGGGCATATACCCATTAGATGCTCCAATATATAACAAGGACACATGATCCACTATGTTCACAGCAGCTTTATTTATTAGCCAGAATTTGGAAAGTACCCAGATGTCCTCAAACAGAGGAACGGTTACAGAAATTGTGGTACATTTACACAATGGAGTACTACACAGCTATTAAAAACAATAACTTCATGAACTTCTTAGGCAAATGGATGGAACTAGAAAATATCATCCTGAGTGAGGAAACCCAGTCACAAAAGAACACACATGGTATGCACTTACTGATCAGTGATTATTAGCCCAAATGGTTGTAATAACAAAGATACAATTCACAGACTATATGAAGCTCCAGAAGAAAGAAGACCAGAGTGTGGGTGCTTTGGTCCTTCTTAGAAGGGGAACAAAATACCTATGGGAGGAGACACAAAGTGTGGAGCAGAGACTGCAAGAGAGGCCATGCAGAGATTGCCCAACCTGGGGATTCATCCCATCTACAGTTACCAAACCCAGACTCTATTGTGGATGCCACGAAGTATATGCTGACAAGAGCCTGATATAGCTGTCTCTTGAGAGGGTGCCAGAGCCTGACAAATACAGAGGTGAATGCTCAAGGCCAACCATTGGACTGAGCATGGGGTCTCCAATGGAGAAGTTAGAGAAAGGACTGAAGGAGCTACAGGGGTTTATAGCCCCATAGGAAGAACAACAATTATCAATCGACCAGACACCCAGAACTTCCAGGGATTAACCCACCAACTAAAGAGTGCACATGGAGGGACCCATTGGCTCCAGTCACATATGTAGCAGAGGATGGCCTTGTTGGACATCAATGAGAGGAGAGGCCCTTGGTCCTGTGAAGGCTGGATGCCCCAATGTTGGGGAATGCCAGGATAGGAAAGCAAGAATGGGTCGGGGGGTGGGGGAACACCTTCAAAAAAGCAAGGGGAGGGGGGATGAGATAGGGGTTTTTCAGAGGGAAAACCAGAAAAAAAATATATATATTATATATATATATAATATATAATATATATATATATATATATATATATAGAGAGAGAGAGAGAGAGAGAGAGATACTCTAAGGACCTGTATATCTGTAAACAATTATAAATATGGTTACCATATACTATGTTAAAATGGAAACAAGAATGTTATCAAGTGACAAGAGATGACAGTATGTGGATAACAAGCACATGAATCATGTAAGGATTTTTGAAGATAACCACTTTTCTAGTTTTAATTTTTATCATTGAACACCCCTTGTGTGTGTGTTTGCATGTGCTTGTGTGTGTGTGTGTGTGTGTGTGTGTGTGTGTGTGTGTGTGTGTATGTGTGTGTCCTGAGGGACAGTATTGTACAACCTCTCCTTTGTTGAACACCAATACTTGGGTAACAAGAGGTAAGTAATAAAATGTTTTCCCAGAACACTGGAGATGATGTAACAGCTAATGCTAATTAATTTTCTTTCTGGAGATCTGCAATAAAATAACATTGTATCAAGCACTTATTTTCTTATTTTGCTGATTTGTTTTTCAATATTTAGGTAATATTTTCTGATTTTGAAGGGAATCAACCTAATTGTTACTAGATAGACCTTAGGACTGCATGATAAAGGCTTATACTAAGCACAATCTCAATGAATTTCAATGTTTATGTTGGTAATTTTTTAAGGGAATCCAACCTAATTGATGCTAGATGGACACTTGCCTTGGGCCTGCATGCTAAAATCATATACCAAACCCAATCTCAATGAAGTACAATGTTTATGTTAGTATTTCTGAAATGTTATTGGTTACTACAGGCCAAGTAAAACTAATTCATCGTTATCATTTGTCATGACAGAAGTCTTGAAATTAATAAGAAATTGAAAGTATTGCCACTGTATTCTATTTTGTACTATTCTAAAGGTAGCATCTATGCTGTGCATCTGCTAAGTGATGCATCTAAACTATGCATCTGCTAGTAGTGTAAAGGTAACCTGTGGATATGAAGACATCTGTGAAAGTAAGTTTTCAGAAGTAACGACAAAGCAAATGAAAACATTGAAAAAATTTACTAGTAAAATGTCAGAATAATAGTGTCACAAAGTATGTTAGCTGAGTAATGTATGGGAAAAAGCTGAAAGCCAGAGTTAGGAAAAACATAGGTAACAGTACTCCAGACTGGGTTTGCCCCATTCTAGATTTGGACTTTTTTTTTTAAAGATTTTTCTGACCTGGTACATTTGATATTCAAGAAGGTAAGACTCCTAAAACATAGATCTTTGAATAACTATTTGATAGTCTCTTCAGAAAATGACTTTTAAAAAATGACTTTTAAAGGCAACTGTCAAATATAATTATCATTTATATATTCAAATACAGAAAATGCTCTATCGCAGAACCCAAAATCTATAGTATTATGATTCCTGATTTAAACAATGATCATTCTATCTTTTAGAAAATAGCATGGGTTGATTCAAGGTGCCTGGAGAAAATCTAACATCTCCTCTCTTCTGATGGTTATTTGAAAAGCTGTAAAGGAAAAGTAGTGGCAGATGGAACCCTCTAAGAGTGCAATATTCCAGAAAATATCTGAGATACAGAAGAATTTCACACAAAAATGCACAGAGAACTGTCTGAAAACTATTTCCTTTCAGGATGGGCAATCGTAAAGAATGGACATAAAGGCATGCTATTGATGAAACGGGAAAGAAAAAGTGCTTTTTTTTTTTCTTATTCCTTTAATTTGAGCAAAAGTGCCAAACAAAAATATGGGTCTTCCCCAATCAGAATTGCTGACCCTTTGACCTTTAAGGCCACCTTTCTCCACAGGTTAATAGGTTTTTTGACAACAAAAGAGACACTAAAATCGATTAGAGCACTTCATCATGTCAAGACATTTTATTTTTTTTCACCAATATGGAAACATAATGATCATTTGTCACTAGCTCAGGCATTCCTCATTAAGATTGGATTTTATGACCAGCTGAGTTTCATCATTAAGATGAAAGCTAACCAACAGTTTTAATCGGAGGATTGGGAGGTGATCGTGTTGGTTGGATATCTCAATGCTGGTGTATTACTTTGTAATGGGAGTTCATGACATTTTAGGTTTTCCAAAGAATTTATAGACAAATGTTAGTATTGATGTTATTCATAGAACCTTTTTTGTTTGGGATTGTTGAAGAACATACACTGTTTTAAGTAGTAGTACAAGCTTTATCTGAGCCTAAGTCCAAACATAAGACTCATCTAAAAGATGGCTTCTCTTATAAATTATGTAATCCCCTTTTACAATTATTAAACATATATACATAAGAACAACACTATGTAGACTCAGAAGGAAAAATACATACATATGTATATATATATATATACATATATGTGTGAGAAAATATATAAATATAAATATACAAATGTATAGCATGTACATATGAATTTCTTATAATTTTTAAATCTAAAAATAAAATGGAATATACTTAATAAATATTTATATTCAATTGCCTTATCTATGGCAGTGATGACACTATCAGAGTGTTAGTATGTATATCCCACCTTTCCAATTTTAGAACTATATATTGGTGTAACTCATTTGTATGAAATATTTGACACAACTGAGTAAGATAAATAAAGTTGTGTATGGAGCCAGTAAGTCTTTTCTGTCGTATTAAAAAAAGAAACCTAATGAATGCATTTACAAAAACACATAATGAAAACATAAATAATAAATATGTATAATAGCTTTAGAGTAAAAAATAGATAGCTCCATATGCATTTCATGGACTATTATCATGTAAAGGGAATAAATCAACTATTTATGAGAAATACAAATGAAGAATATTAAACCACATTAAAATATTAAAATGAAAAGGAGAGAATCATAAAGTTCATTTGAAAGAAGGCTTTTAGTGATAATATGAGGAGATACAAAAGATGATATATTGCTATTGGCTATAACTCATAGTAGTTGCCAATTTATGAGAATTCATTTTATATTTTATAAAACTTTTGCATAAGTATATCAACATAGTAATAATTAATAATTTATGATTGCATAATAATTAGATGACTAAAAAGAGACATACAAAACCCTGTGATTGGCATATAGTATACTTTTTTAATGTTTAATAAATAGAGAGTGTAGTTACAACAATATATGCTTTATAGCTATAAGCATATAATATATTTTAATAAATGCAGAAGAATGTTAAAATTTAAGAACAAATTTTAACATATTGCTTATGATCTTTTTACTATTGATTTATGGATACTCCACCATTCATATGTATATTTGTTAGAATCTTTTACACAAAAACCAGAGACATTTACCTTCCCAAGTTTATGATAATTCTATTTGAATATAAGAGACTGAAAGTGGTTAAGTCATTTGCATGGAAAAAACTGTCATTCTTTTTTTTTAATTAGATATATTCTTTATTTACATTTCAAATGCTGTCCCCTTTCCTGCCCTGATAAGAAAGTCCCATCTCCCCTCCCCCTGTTCCCCAATCAACCCGCTAACACTTCCCTGTCCAAAACTTTCATTCTTTACAATCTCATTATTCACCCATGATTTGTTTAGAAGTGTTATTTTCCGTAAAATTTTGATTTATTTTTCTTTTTTTATAAAGTGAAAACTACTAGTTACTATTATGTTTATTGTATATTTTCTTTATTTACATTTCAATTGTTATCCTCTTTCCTGGTTTCCAGGTTTCTACACCGCACTCCTGGGAAACTCCATCCCATCCCCCATCCCCCATACCCCCCTCCCCTGCTTCTATGAGGGTGTTCCCCAGCCCACCTTCTTCTGCCCTCCCACCCTTGCATTCCTCTACACTGGGACATTGAGCCTACACAGCCCCAAAAGCCTCTTCTCCCACTGAAGTCGGACAAGGCCATCCTCTGCTACATATGCAGCTGGACCATGGGTCCCTCCACGTGTACTCTTTGGCTTGTGGTTTAGTTCCTGGGAACTCTGGGGAGGTCTGGTTGGTTGATATTGTTGTTCTTCCTATAGGGTTGCAAACTCCTTCGGCTCCTTCAGTCCTTTCTCTAACTTCTCCATTGAAGACTCTGTGCTCAGTACGATGGTTGACTGTGAGAATCAGGCTCTGTTTTTTCAGACTCTGCCAGAGCATCTCAGGAGACAGCTATATCAGGCTCCTGTCAGCATGCACTTCTTGGAATCTGCAATAGCATCTGCTGTGAGTGGCCTTTCCTTGAGTCTCTCTGCTTCACACTTTGTCTCCATATTTGCTCCCATGAGGATTTTGTTCCCCCTTCTAAGAATGACCAAAGCACCCACACTTTGGTCTTCCTTTTTCTTGAGGTTCATATGGTCTAGCCAGTGACAAGAGTTTCTTCTTGTCTGAGCCAGCACCCTGAGCAGACCTTGAACACTGACTCTATACCCAGTCCCACAACACCTAGAGGAAGCTTGAATCCCAGATGCCCAGGATCACAGGTGCTCTAACATACCCAGGATTGCAGGATCACAGAGACAGCTGGACTCTGAGGAGTTCTGACACAACCAAGAGGTACAGACTCCAGTCAGAGACTGTGAGGGTTGGTAGCACTAGATTTAACCAGATGGCTAGGGCAAGTACAAGAACATAGACAACAGAAACCAAGTTTACTTGGTATGGTCAGAACCCAGTTCTCCCACCATAGCAAGTCATAGGTACCCCATTACACCAGAAAAGCAATATTCTGATTTAAAATCACTTCTCCTGATGATGATAGAGGACTTTAAGAAGAATATAAATAACTCCCTTAAAGAAATACAGAAGAACACAGGTAAACACATGAAAGCCCTTAAAGGGGAAACACAAAAGTCCCTTAAAGAATTACAGGAAAATGCAAACAAACAGTTGAAGGAGTTGAACAAAACTATCTAGGATCCAAAAATGGAAATAAAAACAAGGAACTAACTAAGGGAGACAAACCTGGAGATTGAAAACCTAGGAAAGAGATCAGGATCATAGATGCAAGCATCACCAACAGAATACAAGGCTTAGAAGAAAGACTCTCAGGTGCAAAAGATACCATAGAAAACATTGACTCAACAGTCAAAGAAAATGCAAAATTCATAAAACTTGTAACCCAAAACATCCAGGAAATCCAGGACACAATGAGAAGAACAGACCTAAGGGTAACAAGTATAGAAGAAGATGAAAATTCCCAACTTAATGGGCCAGTAATATCTTCAACAAAATTATAGAAGAAAACTTCCTAACCTAAAGTAAGAGATGCCTATGAACATACAAGAAGCCTACAGAAATCCATATAGACTGGAACAGAGAAGAAATTCATCCCGTCATGTAATAATCAAAGTACATAATGGACAAAACAAAGAAAGAATATTAAAAGCATTAAGGGAAAAAGGTTAAGTAACAGATAAAGGCAGATCTATCATAATTATACCTGATTTCCCACAAGAGACTATAAAAGCCAGAAGATCCTGGGCAGATATCACATAGACCCTAAGAGAACACAAATATCAGCCCAGGCTACTATATTCAGCAAAACTCTCAACTACCATAGATGGAGAAACCAAGATATTCCACGACAAAAACAAATTTACACAATATCTTTCCATAAATCCAACCCTACAAAAAATAATAAATGGAAAACTCCAACTCACGGATTCAAACTACACCCTAGAAAAAGCAAGAAAGTAATCTTCCTTCAGCAAACCAAAAAGAAGATAGCCACACAAACATAATTCCACCTATAACAACAAAAATAACAGGAAGCAACAATCACTTTTCCTTAATATTTCTTAACATCAATGGACTCAATTCCCCAATAAAAATATATAGACTAACAGACTGGATATGTAAACAGAACCCAATATTTTCTGCATACAAGAAACGCACCTCAGTAACAAAGACAGACACTACCTCAGAGTAAAATGCTGGAAAACAATTTTCCAAACAAATGGTTCCAAGGAACAAACCGAAGTAATCACTCTAATAAAATTAACTTTCAACTAAAAGTTATCCAAAAAGTTAAGGAAGGATACATCATACTCATCAAAGGAAAAATCGACCAACATTAACTCTCAATTCTGGTCATCTATGCTCCAAAACAAGGGCACTCACATTCATAAAAGCAACTTTACTAAAGCTCAAAGCACACATTGCACCTCACAAAATAATAGTGGGAGACTTTGACACCTGACTCTCAACAATGGACAGATCATAGGAACAGAAACTAAACAGTGACACAATGAAACTAACAAAAGTTATGAACCAAATGGACTTAACAGATATCTATAGAACATTTCATCTTAAAACAAAAGAATTATACCTTCTTCTCATCACCTCATGGTACCTTCTCCAAAACTGACCATATAATTGGTCACAAAACAGACCTCAAAAGATCCAAAAAGATTGAAATAATCCCATGCATCCTATCAGGTCATCACAGACTAAGGCTGGTCTTCAATAACAACAAAAACAATGAAAAGTCCACAAACACATGGAAGCTGAACAATGCTCTACTCAATGATAACTTGGTCAAGGAAGAAATTAGTAAAGAAATATTGGTTACTATTTTATCTTACAAATGGCTAGGCTAGTATCTTGACAGCTAGCATTGAATGCTAGACCTTGATTCCACTTATTTAAAAGGTTTTACTGAATATTCCATGTATAGATTTTTATACCCAGAATATCCATTATAAAATTTTGCTAGGTATTTTTAGTAGTCGTTAAAAACTATATTTGAATGGGAAGAGGAAACACAGTAAGAATTGCCAGCACTAAAAAGTACAATGGCCATATCTGATTAAAGATTGATATGGGGACTCAGCCCACTGTGGTTGGTACCAACTAAGTGGTCCTGGGTGGTCTAAGAAAACAAACCTAGCATACAATGAAGACTAAGCCTCCATAAAGCTTTTCCTTCAAAGTCCTGTTTTGACTTCCTGTTTTGACTTCCCTTAATGATGAAATGTGATATACAAATGAAATGACTAAACTGAAATAGACCCTTCTCAATTTTCTTCAGGTTAGTGTTTTTAACAATAGCACCAAAAATGAGACTAGGACGTACAGCTTTATATCCATTAAAGTTACAATACTTTTTAATGCAAAATTGATGCAATTTTAAAACTCATCTGTGCATCACTGTATTCTGTGTATATGCTTGCTTCACAACCAAGTACATATCTACACTTTGAAACCTTTCATATGTGTATGATGCAAGATCCCAGACCCGCATCCTAGCACTGAGAAGGAGCAAGCAGACTCATTGTAGTAGATATTAGCTTCAAAGATACATTACTTTCAGAAGTATTTCTAAATTTATATTTATTGTAATAAATCTGCAAGGCAATATAGTTTCATGACAGATATAAACACAGGCTCCATTTCCTTAGTATTTCTCTTTCATCCAATTCCTGAAAACTATCTTGAGTTCCTTTCAGAAAATGCTTCTTGAAAACCAATCCAAAACCACACATTTGATGATTTAAAAATCTCCTTGAAAACTTGTGTTTTTGCTATGTAAAATAAAATATATATTAATTTTTTTCTTTCTTATTTACCATAGTAAATTTGAAAAATGAACCATCACATATTGAAATAGGATAACTAATGAAGATTATATAGTATATAGCAGCAAAGAGTTTGAAAATGCTTTGTATTGAATCTTTCTTTACAAATATGATTTGGGATTTCAATAAAGGCATATTGCAAATGCCACCCAGTATATTCAGCAAATGTTACTTTCTTCCATAGAACAACTCACTCCAAATATGATTTGGATGAAAAGAAACCAGGTGGAAATGTCTCATAAATGACATTTTAGCTTTTCAGTCTTGATAGATTTTGATATTGAGTCTGAGAACCATATTGCTGCATTTGTAAATAAAGTTTACTTCTAGATTTATTTGACTGTTAAGAATTCCCTTTAAAAGTGTGGACATTGTTGTTTTTTTCTGTATTTCATTTTTGAACTATAATAAGTTTTAAAACTTTGACCAGCAGCCCTGAAATTTTACCTTTTCCCTTGGGCAAATCATGTATTACAATGAAAACAACTTTGCAATGAAGCTTCTTTAAGAAATCTTTAACAGATGGTTCTTATTTTATTTTCCTGACCTATGTGTCATTGATTCTCTTGCTATCATCCTCACTACCAACAATATGAATGCAGGAAAACTGCTAGAGTTTTTTATTATTATTTTTGCATTTCCACCTCAACTCCATTATTGAACTTCTGTAATACCAATGTCAACTGCAAAATTCACTCAACAACATATTTCAAATAGATAACTAAATAAAAATGCAAAGATTCAGTGAATAATATTTAAATCTGTGTTCTCTAAATACAACAGATCAATTTACATATATTATTTTCATTTATGAATCTACTCATTCATATTCTGTTGCCATAGCATTCAATTAAATCAAACTACTTTTACAGCTTAAAATCAACAAAATATAGTATAAATTAAAAACCATTTATTACACTAAGTTAAATGATTCAGATGATTTAAGGAACTGAGTCTTAGGTTTATAAAACGAATAGTTATGTTGCCGTAGTTTATATTAGAAAGTCTTATACTGTGGCTGGTTTCAGTAGTGACCCAGATATTCTTCTCAAGAAACATAATAACGTACCATTTAAAAACAACAAAAACAAAACCTGGTCGTTTTTTAATTTTTTTATTTCTATATTTTTTTATTTACATTCCAAATGATTTCCCCTTTCCCATTTCCTCCCTCTCCGAAAGTCTCATAAGCCCCCTTCCCTCCCTCTGTTCCCCATTCAACCCCCTCTCGCTTCTCTGTCCTGGTATTCCCCTACATCCAGTCTTTCCAGGACCAGGGGTCTCTCCTTCCATCTTCTTAGAAATCTATTGATATGTGAATTGCGTCTTGGGTATTCCGAGATTCTGAGTTATTGTCCCCTTATCAGTGACTGCATACCATGTGTGTTCTTTTGTGATTGGGTTACCTCACTAAGGATGATATTTCCCAGAGGATCCTGTTATACCAGTCCTGGGCATATACCTAGAGGCTTCCCCAGCATGCAATAAGGACACATGCTCCACTATATTCAGAGCCGCCTTATTTATAATAGCCAGAAGCTGGGAAGAACCCAGATGTCCCTCAACGGAGGAATGGATTCAGAAGATGTGGTATATCTACACAATGGAATACTACTCTGCAATTAAAAACAATGAAGTCACGAAATTCTTAGGCAAACGGTCAAAACCTGGTCTTAAAACCACACTCTCCTATTCATATAGAATTCCTCTTATTATACATTCCATTGCTGACATTGGTTCATAACCATACTCTAATTTATTAGCACTACTGAGGAATTATTTTTCCACGTAAAGTTCACATTATTAAACCTTAACTCATTCAAAAAAGATAGAACATGTATAGAACCACAATTCAATTCATTTTACATTTACTATGCTGCCACTCCTGGTTAAGATTTTGCTATTTCGGATGACCAAGCAAAACACAACTGCTCCATGTTGCAGAGTGGCAATCCAGTTAACTTCAAATGTCAGTCTCTTGCAGAAACATCCTCATAGACAGATTCAAACAGCATTGCAACAACTTCCTGTGAAGTTGATGGCTCATTTAAATTGGCACATAAAATTTACCATCATAGTGTGTAAAGAAGATAGGCAGCTCTTTAATTTGATGGCCAGAACAACGTCACTCTACCTATTCAATGAAGAACAGCATGAGGATGAGTGTCCCTAATCCTCATATATCCCTTTTATATAACCTACAGCATGTGCAGCAGGAGCCATAATCTGGAACAACAGCAACACCTTCATATGCACACACATGTGCATTCCTTTCCCCCATTATAAGAATATTCCTTGTAATCAAGAACCAAGAATTGTGTTATAAAATAATAAAAACAATTATATGCACAGATAGGGATTTTCCTTTTCCTATGTGTCATTGGGTTTGAGTACTGTAGAAATCATCAATCTTCTACCTACCTTTCAGAATCTGGAGGAGAATTGCTATTCTCCTGCTGTGAGTGTTGCTGAGGAGAAAAAGTAGAGCGGGACTTATTTTCCTTAGTGCCAGCACCTTGCATCCAGAAATACAGGCACCAGTGCTGGGCAGACAGGAGAATGTATGTCGTTGCTATCCCCATATTTTGCACGTTGTGAGTGCAGCCCAACTTCCAATTTAATATCCAAATTTCAAATTTCTCAGATAGATTATATGCAAGTTTAACATTAACTAAACTCTGAATGACAGTGGTTGTAGAGATTTAACGGAATCCTAACATAAGGAGATCCTAATGTGAAAATCACAGTGTTGTCTGAATTTGGTTCTGTGATTTTTTTTAATACAATAACTTTCTGTTGGCAGAACTCATATCTGTATTTTTATACAAATCCATTCTCATTTTTTTCCTAGATACTAATGTGGATATACTGGATGGCTGACAACTATTCTTCAGTGTGTGAACCTCTCATTTCTCTGTAAAGCTGAAAATGTATCATATGCTTGTATTACTGCTGCTATTTCTAGGGCTTGCTCTATTTTCCAACTAGGAAAGGTACCTACTTTAAAGGGTTCCATTAATAAGATTTGACACACAAAGATGGTTTTTCTTTTGATGTCAATTGACTAGCAAACTTACAGTTGGAAATCCATTTTATAGAGGAACATAACAGTACTACTCACAAGTCAAATTATATTACAAAACAGAGATTGGGGAGTTAAAACATGGGATAAAATGTCACAATCTCCTTAGTATAGTAGTACCTCTTCCACATTCCACGTAGCACAAAGACACAATTCTCCAATTCAATGGCCCAATCAAAAAGCTGATTTCCAGTTTTCTACACACCACTAGCAAATGATTGAATTTGTTTACATGGATACTGTCCTAGTGTGGGAGTCAGAGGTTTATCAGGGTGCTTAGCTTCAAACTTCACGTTGTAGTACTTAAGCCTAGACATCCTCATAAGAGAAATGCTTGCCAGTACTCCACATGTTTTTTGCTGTAATCAGTGTCTTCTCAGAAGCTGAGCCCCAACCCAGAAATGGCTACAGACTTAGTGAGGAACTATTAGGTGAGACCCATCAGGACTGTTTTTCTCTCTAATTGCCAGTGAGAAACTGTAAGCAATGGGACATACATTTCCTCCCTACATTAATAAGGAGAAGATATGATGAGAAGTTAGAAGGAATTCAGTCCTTACTGTTTCTCCATGTTACTGGTCTCCAGGGAAAAGCTAAGATCCATCCCTATTGAACAGGAAGGAAGTGATAAAAGAAGTCCTTTATTTCTGTCTTCATTGATATCACTGTCTCAGTGGAGAACTGAGATAATATCCAACTTTAGAGGAACAAGTTTGTAGGTTATTTCTTAGCTTTTACTGGGAATAAGTAAATGAGACAGGGCAGGAGTTTGAACCAGGTGGTTAAAGAAAACTGTCTGAGTTAATAGTGTCTACTTTCTCCAGGCCAAGCAAATGGCTGAATAATCATGCCCATTAAAACTTTCATACTAAATTCTAAGCATTGCCTGCTAATATATATTGATTTGAAAACCACAAGATCAATGAAAAGTAAAACTACATTTAAAGAAATATATTAATTTAAACCCTAATTATCAATAATCTAGTATATAAATATATTATATAATGTATATTATATATATGTAATATATAATATATATACTATGTATAATATAGTATAGTATATGTAATATGAAGTATATAACATCCAATATAATAAATACTAGATTTTACACATATATAAACATATTATGTAATATGCAATATAATATACATGAGATTTTATACATATATACATATAAATATAGATGTGTGTATGAAATTATATAAATATTTTCTGATAGTCACTATCCATAACACAAATGTAAATGCAATATAATAAAAATCAGTCATTACAATCACTAGGACATCATGATTTACATAAAATTAAAGAAAAGGTACACTAATACAAAAATGATTAAATATCAGTAGTACCTTTAAAACATTAAAAGAAATACTCATAATGATGTTTCAGGAAATTAATTGAAACAAATTAGAAACACAGTTGAAACAGAGTGAAATAATTAAAGATTAAAATTGGAGTAAAATGATAAATCTGAAAAATATAACTGAAAGAGTAATAAAATTAGAAATGGAAAAATATTTCAGTGGATAAACCCAATGAAAGAATACAATAAAAGAGAAAGAAATGTCAATCCAAACAAACATCAATAGATATTAATCAGAAAAAGAGAGAGGATATAAAGCTAAATTAAAAATAGTGCAGTCTCAAGGACCTGTAGCCAAATACAATATGATCTTGTTTTCATATTATTGGAGTAGCAGAAAGCAAAGATAGAGTTGTCAAAAGCAGTCACACACACACACACACACACACACACAAACTTCTGTGGATCTGAAGGGCACAATACTTACCTTAGCCAGTCCAGTATAAGGTATTGCATTACAGACAAAACAAAACCAGACCAAACCAAAAAATAAACCCAAACAAACAAACAGAAAAGAAAACAAAACTGGATAATACAGCTTATGAATATTCAAAAATCTATGCTCAAAAGTCCTATGCAAATGCATAAAACATAGTTTTGTGTTTAGACAAGGGAGCAATGGCTTACTAATAAACTTTAGTGGCCTATAGTGAACAACCCTAGATATTGCCTAGATCATTAGAATTTTCTAAACTTGAGTCTTCACTGTGTTCTTTTCTTATTTAAATTTTATAGACAGTGGTATGTTTTACTTATGCTGTAAAATAGCACAGGATCAAACAATGAAAATTGAAATGAACATTTAAAAACTTGCCCAGAGTTTTTCAGAGGACACAAAATTATGATAGTAACAAATATTAGTATCATAAAACTTCTATGGATTTTAACACCAAACAAGTTAATATGTTGAATGAAAACAAATTACAATCATTTGGGAGAGAAATACAGCTAACCATCTATAAAGAATATAGATTTGCTAATCTACAACTTCAATAAATAGTAAAATTACATTTAAAGAAGTGATTTAGTTTAAAACCTAAATATCAGTAATCCAATTCAAAACATAGCTCCTCAATGCCTAAATTTTAAATGAAAAAACATAAAATGTAATTGTATTTAGATGAAAAGTCTTTATAATTACATATTTTATGAGAAAATACAAAATAATTTCATGGATTGCTTTTTTGCATGAATTAGTATCTTGAGTAAACTGTAACAAAATAATGCAAATAGAAGTTAAATAATCATACATGCAGAAATGGAATATTCCCTTTGCAGAAAGTAAAAGTAAAGACATATTGTTTTTGCTATTGAATAACCAGCTTTGTAATTCACTGTTGGGCAAACATACCATTCTCTACAACTTTTGTTAATGAAAATCATAATGTAGCTAATGATCAAATCTCTAAATTTAACTGACCATGAACAAAGAGGAATATAGTACAGTAGCCTGAAATCTCTTCATATTGTTACAAATTATTCTTTTGCAAAGAGTTAAAAATTAAACTGTATGATAAATTGTGGTTGTAAAGTATTATACAATTTATTTTATTTTGATTTATCATGTTAAAAATTTGAATAGCTTGAGAATGTGACTGGAATTAGAGAAATTTTTGTTATCATTTTGCTAAATTATTGAAACAACATAAAAAAATGGAAGTTCAGTGATTCTGTTTATGTACTGTGACACTGTGAACACTTACAGTCTTACTTTTCAGGTTAGAAGTTCTTGACTCTGGGATGGCTACATTAAATAGAATTATCTTTAATGACTGTGAGTTCAAGCATTGTATGTGACAAAGGCTCTGGAAAAGTCACAGCAAGAAAACTCCTGTGTCAACTGTAGGGACAAGAAATATCATAAAACTGTCACTCTCTAGAAAAAAATTGTTCAGTGATTTGGACAAGCAGGTCACTCATGAGTACTCACCTTTTGCCTTTTGGACTTAAAAATACATTCACCTCAGCAAGTTGGCAGCTTATAATGATTCCGCAACACAATGAAACCCAGGAGCAAGGAGAAAAAGAGTTTCTAGTTTGTTTCATGCTACTTGGTAATTTCAAAAAGTCTTGAAACATTTCAAGCTGACCTTCACATTCTTATCGTTACAGAAATAAAATGAAAAGACTTGGGATGGAAGGGCAACTTTTGCAGCTTTATTCTTTAAACTTTTAGAGGGATGAGCAAAACAGAGACACCTATTAATTTTCAAATTGGAATTTCATCAATTTAGATATAACTCCATTTTGTCCATGCTGTAAATGTCTACTAAAGGCAACAGGTACACCTCTTCTGAATGAAGTCGAAAGTGGGCAGGGAACACATTCCGGAGCATCCTCATTTAATCAATACACCCAAAACAGGCTGCTCTGCTTAAGATTTGGTTCAAGAAATAAAAACTGACATATTTGGGGGCATGCTCGCCTCTGTGTCATGGAACACAAAATCAAATAATAATATAGCAGACAATGTTTCTGAGATTGTTCAATCTTTTTCATCTTTTATTTATTTAATAATTTACACTCCAGATATTATTCCCCCACATACACCTCGTCCACCCTTCACCCACACCTCCTCCTCACTCCCCTGTCTCCTCAAGGATGTCCCCACCCCCTTACTCCCCACCCAACCAGAGCTCCAAAACTCCCTGGGGCCTCCAGTCTCTTGATGGTGAGGTACAACTTCCCAGATTGAATCCAGACCAGGCAGTCCTCTGCTACATATGTGTTGATCTCAGATCCTCAGCAATAGTGTCATGTGTCCTTCCCCTTTCAGCTGGCCCTCAGGGCTTCAGTCCTTTACCCTCACCCAATACCAGATCTGCTTCCCTTCTTCCCTGCCACCCTGTTCACTTTCCCTCCTAGATCCCTCCCTCCCTCTCTCCTTCCCTCCCAACTTGTGATTGCTTTCTTCTCCCTCCCAAGTGGGACTAAAGCATCCTTCAGCTTGTTGACCTTTTTGAGTTCTATGGACTGTATCTTGGGTATTTGGCACTTTTTTGGCTAATATCCACTTGTTAGTGAGTACATACCATGCATGTAATTTTGGGTCTGAGTTACCTCACTCAGGATGATATTTTCTAGTTCTATCCATTTGCCTGCAAAACTCAGGATGTCCTCATTCTTAATAGTTGAGTAGTATTCCATTCTCTAAATGAACCACATTTTCTGTATCCATTCTCCAGTCATGGGACATCTAGGTTGTTTCCATCCAGCTTCTAGCTATCACAAACATATTAGAATACATGCCGCTGTGGCATGGTGGGGCCTCTTTTGGGTATATTCCCAAGAGTGATATAGCTGGCTCTTCAGGTAAATCTATTTCCAATTTTCTGAGGAAATTCCAGATTGATTTCCAGAGTGGTTGTACCAGTTTGCAATTCCACCAGCAATGGAGGAGTGTTCCTCTTTCTCCACATCCTTGCCAACATGTGTTGTGACCTGAGGTTTTGATCTTAGCTATTCTGATTAGTGTAAGGTGGAATCTCAGGGTCGTTTTGATTTGCATTTCTCTGATCACTAAGGACTTTGGACATTTTTTAGGTGTTTCTCAGTCATTTGAGATTTCTCTGTTGTGAAATCTCAGTTTAGGTCTATATCCCATTTTTTTTTGATTGGGTTGTTTGGTTTTTTGGTGATTATCTCCTTAGAAGAGAAAACATTGGACAAAATACAATGCCCCTTCATGTTAAAAGTATTGGAGAAACCATGAATTCAAGGCCCATACCTAAACATAATAAAAGCAATTTGCAGTAAACTAACAGCCAATATCAAATTAAATGAAAACATACTTGAAGCAATCCCACTAAAAATATAGTGCTGGAAGTGCTGGCTAGAACAGTAAGACGACAAAAAGAGATCAAGAGGATACAAATTGGCAAAGAAAAAATAAAGGTATCACTATTTGAAGATGATATGATAGTAAACATAAGTGACCCCAAAAATTCTACCAGAAAACTTCTCCAGCTGATAAACAATTTCAGCAAAGAAGATAGATATAAAATTAACTCAAATAAATCAGTAGCCCTTTATACAAATGATAAACAGGCTTAGAAAGAAATCAGGGAAACAACACCCATCACAAAAGCCACAAATAATATAAAATATCTTGAGGTAACTCTAACCAAGTAAGTGAAAGACCTGTATGACAATAACTTCTTCTCAAGAAAGAAATCAAAGAAGACCTCAGAAAATGGAGAGATCTCCCATGCTCATGGATTGGCAGAATCAATATAATAAAAATGGCCATCTTGCCTAAAGCAATCTACAGATTCAATGCAATCCCCATCAAAATCCCAACACAATTCTTCAAAGACATGAAAAGAACAATTCTCAAATTCATCTGGAAAGGCAAAAATCCAGAATAGCAAAAACAATTCTTTTTTAAAAAATTTTTAAATTAGGTATATTCTTTACTTACATTTCAAATGATTTCCCTCTTACTGGTTCTCTCCCTCCCCAAAAGTCCCATACGCTGAGTGGCTGGGGTAATCACCATCCCTAACCTCAAGCTTTACTACAGAACAATAGTGACAAAAACTACATGGTATTGGTACAGAAACAGACACATTGATCAATGGAACATAATTGAAGACCCAGGAATAAAACCAGACACTTACGGACACTTGATCTTTGACAAAGAAGCCAAAAATATACAGTGGAGAAAAGAAAGCATCTTCAATAAATGGTGCTGGTCTAAGTGACTGTATGTAGAAAATGAAAATAGACCCATATTTGTCTCCTTGCACAGTCCAAGTGTTGTGATCATAAAAGGAAAAAGAGGTTTAGAGAATATGGTATACAGTGGTGTGGAGGAAGGAGGTGCCCCAGTGGGCCCTTGCCGAGGCATCCCTTCCCCAGAGGGACCACACCGACATAGTATAGAACAGAATTTACTCAGGACATGGGATGGGAGTTAAGGGGGGTAGTGGAGGCAGAAAGAGGGAGATAGTAGAGAAGCAAAGGCTGGCCATGACCACGTGGAGAGAGGGGGGAGGGGAGGAGAGCCCAAAAGGGGGCAAGAGAGAGGATGAGAGCGAGAGAGGTAAGAGAGGTTAAGAGAAGTAAGAGAGAGAGGAGGGGCTGAGCAGCCCTTTTTATAGTAGGCCAGGCCTATCTGGCTGTTGTCAGATAACTGTGGGGAGGGATATACCTGGTTGTTGCCGGGTAATTGTGGTATGGAGCTTAGACAGAACCCAAACACCAAGTGGATCAATGACCTCAACATAAAACCAGATACACTGAGTCTAATAGCAGAGAAAATGGGAAAGAACCTTGAACTCATTGGATCAGGGGAAAATTTCTTAACAGAACTCCAATGGCTCATGCTTTATGATCAAGAATTGATGATTGAGACCTCATAAAACTGGAAAGCTTCTGTAAAGCAAATGACATATTCATTAAGACAAATTAGCAACCTACAGATTAGGAAAAGTTTTTCACTAACGCCACATCTGATAGAGGGCTAATATCCAAAATATATAGAGATTGTTCAATGTTAACAATAATTTTTGATATGAAAGAAAATGAAAGGAAAAGTCAGAGGAACTTTCAGATAAGAATTTGCCCCTTTTAAAAGGCCTATATTGGTTATTGGCTAACCAAACCTCATTGCCAGTAAAATGTAATCATACATTCCATATGATTAATAGGGAAGCCTACCAAATGACAAGTTGCATTTTTAATCTAACAGAGACTTCCCTTGGTTTATTTTGAAACCAGAAGTTTTGTTCTTTAAAGTAGAAATCTCATAGGCAGGAAAAATTGGAAAGGTGTAAATATTCTCTGGAGTATGGTAGCTACATCATGAGGGAAGTATCAGTAGTCCATACTGAACATGCTTAAGTAGAAACAAATCCGGGATTTTAAAGACTTACTATAAAATATACCATGTGAAGTATTCAGAGCTGAGAAATGGCTCACTGGATAAGAGAGCTTACTGTTGTTCAGTCAGGAACACTCACCTTTACTGGTCAGTACCCACATCCAGTGGCTCCTCTTTCTTATACTCCATTAGAACTGAAAACCTCTGGAGAGACCCCGGTCCTGGAAAGACTGGATGTAGGGGAATGCCAGGACAGAGAAGCGAGAGGGGGTTGAATGGGGAAAAGAAGGAGGGAAGGGGGCTTATGGGACTTTTGGGGAGGGAGGAAATGGGAAAGGGGAAATGATTTGGAATGTAAATAAAAAAAAAACTTAGAAAATAAAAATAAATAAATAAATAAATAGAACTGAAAACCTCTCCTGACCCTATACATGATCAAGAGACATACACATACACATAAACATACTTAAATATATATATTAAAGCAAAGTGATGACATTACATAATTTGTGGAAAATAATAAGGCAAACCATTTCATTATTTAACCTTAAGATAATGTCAATGAAGTCTGTATAGGTTTTCAAAATTATATAGGTGACTTTTACCTTGTTCTTTGGGTTGCACTCTTCTGAAAGAATGCCAAGTTATTTCATTTACAATTCCATTGACCTTGTAAAACTATACCTGAATTCAAACTTCAGCAGTAGGAAGTTAAGATGGGTCTAGCTGCTGATCTGTATTCCAACATTGTCTCTGAATCTGTGGATAAATGCTGGCTGGTCTACTCTCTTGTCTTCCTCTCTGTCATCATAACATGGGAAAGAATGTTAGTGGGAAGAATGTCATAAATTTTAACACTTGGTTCCTGCTTTCCTGCAAAGCTATTTTATTTTGTTTTTAATCTTTTTTGCTTGTCTATTTATTATTGTCAGCTCTCTGTCGTCAGATTCTTTTATCTGGCAACTTAGTATGAGATACCTCAAAATATGTCCCCTGAAATGCTGAACATAATCATAACCCTTGGGCTAGCCTGTCCACTACCCATTGTAACTTGATTGATTACTTTTTCCTCTCTTTAACCGCAGGGAGGGGCTTATCTTAAAGATCTTTGAGTTTACTTGTCTATCTAAAAAATGTTTCTTCAGAAAGAGTGTTATTATCTTGATTCTTTCTCTGCAGTGCCATCAAACTGCTGGGGGCAGAGGGTATGGCAGAGGTGGGGTAGAGTAGTAGGAATTAATACCAGAATAGAAAAATCAAGGCAAAAAGACATATCCTAGTATATTTTTTGTTCTCCAAACTCATTCCTGTCCCCTAAAGATATCTAACACTTCTATAAAATTACACATATTCCCAATTCCCTCTCCAATGAAAAGGGTATATAAGCTTGTAAACTTCATTCTGTTTGCTACTGAGTATTCACAGTAGTAATGATCATGTGCACATGATAAATTTGTGCACTTTTCTTCTATTAATCATTCCATTGTCAGATTGATTCAGTAGACTCAGTTACTACAGAAAATGGAGAGGAAATGCTGTTTGCCCTTTGCATTCTTTCTCTAAAACTAAAAACCTAAGATCACACCTAGTATATAGTAAACAAGACATGAGTAAAAGTCCCATTTTGCCTTTGCTGTGAAGATTATATATTTTTATCCTTACCAGCTCATTTCTACCTCTACTCACTAGAACTTCAGCTCTCTAAAGATGAGTTCTTAATTTATTTTCATAATGTATATACTTGATCTCTGGGGTCTAAAATGAAACTGGCACAGACGTGGTGTTCAAAATTTCTCAATAATGAAAGACTCATTGACAGGGAAAATATAGAGTGATAAATTACTGTCACACTGTCAGGGAAAAAATTATCTTCCTTTATTTCCATTGTGAGATTACAATTCCCAACTCAACCCGTTAAACATGATAGTTCTCAAGTTTTCTTTTTTGATATCATGGGTTTATTTTAAATGTATTACATCACAATTTCAAGGGTGTGTCTGTGTGTGTGTGTGTGTCTGTGTGACTGTGTCTGTATGTATACTATGGCACTCAAATGGCATTCAATTAAGATTTATTTATGAGCATGTATAGGAGTTATTTCCTTGAGAGAGGCAAATGACCAATGGCTACACAATGAAGGACAATAGTACTTTCTCCCCAATACTCATTAACTGTCTATAGTTCCCCAGTCAGGGAAGGGCCCTCATGAGTCCTTTCCCTATCAATAATGGACTGTTGTCAAGCCCTGTCTTATGTAGATCTTGTACAAATACCACAACTCTTGTGAGTTCATGAGTTAAATAGGGTGTCACGCCCAAAACAGTATTTTCCTGAACTTCCCCCAATCCTCTGGCTCTTACATGTTCAATGCCTTCTCTTTAATTTGTTTTCTCAGCCATGAAGGGTTAACCTAATGTCCTATTTAGGACTGAGTATTCAACATTAATCTCTGTAATCACTTTTACTGATTATGTATGTACAATGGGATTATTATTAAAATACATGTGATGTAAAAGTTAAGGGAGGGATTACTGTGGATGAAAGGTTTAAGCATGCATGAAGATGGGCAGATGAAATTTAAACAGAATTAAAAAGGAAAAGAAGGGTTGAACCTACATGAAAAGATAATACTGTTCCATGAAGATATTGATTATAAAATATAAATAGTAGTGTTAGGAAAATAATATTTCTCAATGAGCATTTGGTCAGTGAGATTTTAAATGCCTCCCAAACTGTCAGGCAAATAATGGAATAATACTCCCATAACTATTTGTTGCCCACTAGAATGAGATGGAAAGATACTATTACAGTACAGCTTTATTATAGATCCTAGAGCAATTAACCTGGAACTAAGCTGAAAGCTAATATAGTCTTATGGATGGATTACCATTGGTTTTGTTTCTGGCTAGTTTTAATAGTGGTGGGAGGTGCTAAACAGACTTGATTTTGGAGAAAACTCATAAACAGTGTCTGTTGTTTAGGTATGGGCCTTGAATTCTTGTTCTTTCCAAGACCTTTAACATGAAAAGATGCTAAATTTTGTCAAGTGCTTTTTCAGCATCTAATGAAATGACCTTGTGGTTTTTTTTCTTTGAGATTGTTTATATAGTGGATTACATTGATGGATTTCCCTGTATTGAACCATCCTTGCATCCCTGGGATGAAGCCTGAGAAGTACCTAGAGAAATGTTCAACATCCTTAGTCATCAGGGAAATGCATATCAAAACAACCCTGAGATTACACCTCACATCAGTCAGAATGGCTAAAATCAAAAACTCAGGAGACAGCAGGTGCTGGCAAGGATATGCAGAAAGAGGAACACTCCTCCACTGCTGGTGAGATTGCAAGCTGGTACAAGCACTCTGGAAATCAGTCTGGCTGTTCCTCAGAAAACTCACCATAATACTACCAGAGGACCCTGCTATACCACTCCTGGGCATATAACCAGAGGATTCTCCAGCATGTAATAAGGACACATGCTCCACTATGTTCATAGCAGCCCTATTTATAATAGCCAGAAACTGGAAAAAACCCAGATGTCCCTCAACGGAAGAATGGATACAGAAAATGTGGTATATTTACACTATGGAATACTACTCAGCTACTAAAAACAAGGAATTCATGAAATTCTTTTTTTTTTTTTTTTGCTCATGGGAAACAAGAGATTTTATTTTATTATTTTTCTATCTTATGAATGATTAAGAACATAGATACAAAAAGCTATTCCCATCATTTCTTATTAGCCTTGGCTTCATAATTCTTGTGTGCAACCTTTTTTTTTTATTTTTTTAAGTTTTTTTTTATTTACATTCAAAATCATTTCCCCTTTCCCGTTTCCTCCCTCCCTGAAAGTCTCATAAGCCCCCTTCCCTCCTTCTTTTCCCCATTCAACCCCCTTTCACTTCTCTGTCCTGGCATTCCCCTACATCCAGTCTTTCCAGGACCAGGGGTCTCTCCTTCCATCTTCTCGGAAATCTATTGATATGTGAATTGCGTCTTGGGTATTCCGAGTTTCTGGGTTAATATCCCCTTATCAGTGACTGCATACCATGTGTGTTCTTTTGTCATTGGGTTACCACACTAAGGATGATATTTTCCTGTTCCTACCATTTGCCTAGGAATTTCATGAATTCATTGTTTTTAATTGCAGAGAAGTATTCCATTGTGTAAATATACCACATCTTCTGAATCCATTCCTCCATTGAGGGACATCTGGGTTCTTTCCAGCTTCTGGCTATTATAAATAAGGCTGCTATGAACATAGTGGAGCATGTGTCCTTATTGCATTCAGGTAAAGCCTCTGGGTATATGCCCAGGAGTGGTATAGCCGGCTCCTCCGGGAGTGTCATGCCCAGTTTTCTGAGGAACAGCCAGACTGCTTTCCAGAGTGGTTGTACCAGCTTGCAATCCCACCAGCAGTGAATTCGTGAAATTCTTAAGCAAGTGGGTGGAACTGGAGAATGTCATCCTGTGTGAGATGACCCAATCCCAAAAGAACACATATGGTATGCACTCACTGATAAGTGGATATTAGCCTAGAAGCTCAGAATACCCAAGAAACAATTCACATATCAAATGATGTCCAAGAAGGAAGGAGAGGCCCCTGGTCCTGGAAAGGCTCAATGCAGCAGTGTAGGGGAATACCGGGACAAGGAAGCTGGAGGGGGTTGATTGCTGAACAGGGGGAGGGGAGAGGGCTTATGGGACTTTCGGGGAGGGGGGGATCCAGGAAAGGGGAAATCATTTGAAATGTAAATAAAGAATATAAATAATAATAATAATAATAATAATAATAATAAACAGTGTGTGTTGTGAACTCTGCATTTTACAATACTGACCAGATAGTATGCCCTCATTATGAGCATAATCAACAGCTTTAGGATTGGCTGTCAAGGTCTCTCCATGAGAACAAAATAATGACTGCCAGTGCAGGCCTTGTTAGAGAGAGCAAGGCAGAGGAGTGCATAGATCCTATCACTGACATTTTGCTAAATGGATATGCTGTCAAATTGTCTTCTAAGTATTTCTCTTTATACCCAAAGCTTAGTGCTACTCTCAGCCTTGGTCAAAAAAATGTTTCTCTTTATACTGATTGGTGATGAATATATTTACTAACTGCTGAGATATATGAAGCCCATATGGGGAAATGTGTTACCTTATTGTAATCTTCTTACATTTGATTTGATTTAAAAAAAAGTTTGCATTTTTTGTATATATAGTCAATAATAAGCTTTTTTTTTTCCTTCTCCAAGTTTCTTCTTAGGAAAAAAATTACAGGTCTTCCTAGAAGTCAATTTTCAATTCCCACTAACTGTTTTCTCCCATTTTTCTCATGCAATGGGTTTTCCTTTACTACAGAAAGTAAATGAACCTACATTTTGATTATAAATATGTACGTGCCACTCATCAGCCAGGACATTTCCATAGGAAGACATGTCATCTAAAGAGATGTTGGCTATGTTGATATCATCCTCGATTCCAATTCCCTTTTCACATCAGTCTTTCTTTAAACCCCATTGACATGCTCACCGCATACCTGTTCTTGTCTACCTAGCTTAAATGGGATTGACTTCCTAAAACAAAATTCTTTGGCTAATAAAAAAAAATCCAAGTCAACAAAAAAGTATCAAGTACAATATTTAAAGAGATAGCAAGAGATGTACTCTATTTCTCTTGGATCATAAGACATAATACTACGTGGTCCAAATCTGCTGTAGTGATTTTGTTATCCTGACAGGAGTCTCTGGAAATCTATAATAGAAACAGAGTAATAAAATCAAAGTGGAATGGCAAAGAAAAGAAAAACATGGGAGAATTGTAAGAGAAAAGATACAACCAGTAACACAAAGTTGCCTGTGTTAGGAGCCATTGGAATAAGGAATCCAGCAGATCACCTTAATCATTTAAGCTATAGATGAGGCTTTACTTATTTATTTACTTATTTTACTAAATTTGAAAACTGCTTGCAGGGGAAGCCTCTGGGTATATGCCCAGGAGTAACCCAATCACAAAAGAACACACATGGTATGCAGTCACTGATAAGGGGATATTAACCCAGAAACTCGGAATACCCAAGACACAATTCACATATCAATAGATTTCCAAGAAGATGAAAGGAGAGATCCCCTGGTCCTGGAAAGACTGGATGTAGGGGAATAGCAGGACAGAAAATCGAGAGGGGGTTGAATGGGGAACAGGGGAAGGGAAGAGGGCTTATGGGTCTTTCAGGGAGGGAGGAACTGGGAAAGGGGAAATCATTCAGAATGTAAACAAAAAATATAGAAAATAAAAAAAAGAAAAGAAAAGAAAACTACTATAGTTAACTATGTCATCTGCCTTAAGAACATCAGTAGATGGTGACCTGCTTTGCTGATTCCACATGCCCTATAGCAGAAAAGCACCAATTAATGACTAGTTATATCCCAATCACCTCCTCATGTGGCCTACCCGCATGACAAGGGAAAGACAGGCTTCATCAGGTCAAATATTTGACAGTGATCATTAGTTACAGCAGAATCCGAACTTGTGTTTTACAGGAGGCTGGTCTCAGGGAATTAGATGAAAAATGTTAAGCCTGAAGACAGTACATGTCTTGTTTCTCTTTGCTTGCTTTGGGGGAAAAAAGTGGAGAGAGAAAAGTATTAATCATTATTTTTCAGAGTTTAGAGATTCCATATGTTTAGAGTAACTACTAAGTCTTCTTTACAGCCAAAAAAAAAAAAAATAAACGAAAAGTTGATGTTTAGAACTGCTATCTTCTTCAAGATAAGGAAAAGTGAGCTTAAGATCTAAGGGGTCTTGAAGAAAGATCAGTGAGTGTAAATGAGGCTGTTTCTTACAACTTAGCTATTCTGCTTCAGGCTATGGCATTCACTATGCTACGTGCAATGTAGGTTTTGTGATTTTGATGAGATGGGTGAGAAAATAAAGAATATGAATTTGTACAATATGTAGAAGTTATAATTGGGAACACAGGACTTGAACTTTTTCTCTTCTGCGTGACACACAAGTCAGAGTATCAGTTTTGCTGTTTCACTAGGAGCCACAGGTTTTCCTTTTCAGTCCAAAACTTTTAACATTTTCATGAACGTAATTAAGGTGTGATAGTGTTTCGAAAGATGTGAGCAAAGATCAATATGAAAATAAAAACCTTGGAAGTTGATTCTGCTTATGTCACTTTCAATAATTACATATATTTAAAATGTTATTAAGTGAATTGTGTGTATATGTATGTATGAGAGGGGGGCAGACAGAGGGGGGGAGAGAGCAGTATGAATGGCATGATCTGTGTACAGAAGTGAAAGGAGGGTTTGCATGAATTAATTCTCTCATTACATTATGTGGGTCCCAGGATTGAACTCGGATTGTGACACTTGGCAGAAAATGCCTGAATGTAAAGAACAAATATATATGTTGCATATAATACAAAAATTTGTGTTTGTGTTTAGACATTAGATAGATAGATAGATAGATAGATAGATAGATAGATAGATAGATAGATAGATAGATAGATAGATAGATAGATAGATATACAGACAGACAGATGAAATGAGAAATAGTAAAATATCTCTGAGAAGACACAGGTGGGCAGAAAATATTCCAGTACAGTGAAAAGAATATACTAAGGATATGAAGCAATAAAATAAACCGAATGTCCAGGGGAAGTGAACAGTATGCAGGAGGTGATGCTGATGATGGGTAAGGGTATTGTCCTCATAGGAACTCCAAACTAGCAATCATTCAGAAACTGGTAAAGTCGATCTTATAAAATCTGATTTCATAAAAGCCTTAACTAAGTAACACAAAAATAAAAATATCCCATAATCAGTGCTTCAAAACTGACCTTATAATTATTTTGAAAAATCACTAGCCAGGCAGTGGTGGCGCACACCTTTAATCCCAACACTTGGGTGGCAGAGGCAGGCGGATCTCTGAGTTCAAGGCCAACCTGGTCTACAGAGTGAGTTTCAGAACAGGCAGGGCTAAACAGAGAAACCCTGTCTTTAAAAACAAAAACAAGCAAACAAACAAAAAGACCATTTTTAAAAAAAAGAAAAATCACTAGTTGTTTTATTACTATACATGTAAATGTAGCATTCTTAAAACTGCATTTTACAGCAAACCAGTAGCCAGCATCAATCTAAACGGAGAGAAACTTGAAGCAATCCCACTAAAATCAGGGACTAGACAAGGCTGCCCTCTCTCTCCATATCTTTTCAATATAGTACTTGAAGTTCTAGCTAGAGCAATTAGACAAGAAAAAGAGGTCAAAGGGATACAAATTGGAAAGGAAGAAGTCAAACTATCACTATTTGCAGACGATATGATAGTATACATAAGCGACCCAAAGAACTCCACCAGAGAACTCCTACAGCTGATAAACGACTTCAGCAAAGTGGCCGGATATAAAATCAACTCAAGCAAGTCAGAAGCCTTCCTATACTCAAAGGATAAGCAGGCTGAGAAAGAAGTAAGAGAAATAATACCCTTTACGATAGCCACAAACCATATTAAGTATCTTGGCGTGACGCTAACCAAACAAGTGAAAGATCTGTATGACAAGAACTTCAAGTCTCTGAAGAAAGAAATTGAAGAAGACCTCGGAAGATGGAAAAATCTGCCATGCTCATGGATGGGCAGGATTAATATAGTAAAAATGAGCATCTTACCAAAAGTAATACACAGATTCAATGCAATCCCCATCAAAATCCCAACTCAATTCTTCATAGAGTTAGAAAGAGCAATTCAAAAATTCATCTGGAATAACAGAAAACCCAGAATAGCTAAAACTATTCTCAAGAGTAAAAGAACCTCTGGGGGAATCAGTATCCCGGACCTCAAGCTGTACTACAGAGCAATAGTGTTAAAAACTGCATGGTATTGGTACAGTAACAGACATGTAGATCAATGGAACAGAATTGAAGACCCAGAAATGAATCCACACTCCTATGGTCACTTGATCTTTGACAAAGGAGCTAAAACCATCCAGTGGAAAAAAGATAGCCTTTTCAACAAATGGTGCTGGCTCAGCTGGAGGTCAACATGCAGAAGAATGCAAATTGACCCATCCTTATCTCCTTGCACTAAGCTCAATTCTAAGTGGATCAAAGATCTCCACATAAAACCAGACACACTGAAACTAATAGAAGGGAAACTAGGGAAGAACCTTGAACATATGGGCACAGGGGAGAATTTCCTGAACAGAACTCCAATAGCTTATACTCTAAGATCAAGAATAGACAAATGGGACCTCATTAAATTACAAAGTTTTTGCAAGGCAAAAGACACCGTCAAAAAGACAAAGCGGCAACCAACTAACTGGGAAATGATCTTTACCAACCTTACATCCGACAGAGGGCTAATATCCAAGATATACAAAGAACTCAAGAAGTTAAACTCCAGAGAGGCAAGTAACCCTATTAAAAAATGGGGTACAGAGCTCCACAAAGAGTTCTCACCTGAAGAATATCTAATGGCTGAGAAGCACCTAAAGAGATGTTCATCATCCTTAGTCATTAGGGAAATGCAAATCAAAACAACCCTGAGATTCCATCTCACACCAGTCAGGATGGCTAAGATCAAAAACACAGGAGACAGCAGTTGTTGGCGAGGATGTGGAGAAAGAGGAACACTCCTCCACTGCTGGTGGAATTGCAGGCTGGTACAACCACTCTGGAAAGCAGTCTGGCGGCTCCTCAGAAAACTGGGCATGACACTTCCGGAGGATCCGGCTATACCACTCCTGGGCATATACCCAGAGACTTTACCTGCATGCAATAAGGACACATGCTCCACTATATTCATAGCAGCCTTATTTATAATAGCCAGAAGCTGGAAAGAACCCAGATGTCCCTCAACGGAGGAATGGATTCAGAAGATGTGGTATATTTACACAATGGAATACTACTCTGCAATTAAAAACAATGAATTCACGAAATTCCTAGGCAAATGGTCAGAACTTGAAAATATCATCCTTAGTGAGGTAACCCAATCACAAAAGATCACACATGGTATGAAGTCACTGATAAGGGGATATTGACCCAGAATCTCAGAATACCCTAGACACAATCAGCATATCAATAGATTTCTAAAAAGATGGAAGGAGAGACCCCTGGTCCTGGAAAGACTGGATGTAGGGGAACGCCAGGACAGAGTAATGAGAGGGGGTTGAACGGAGAAAAGAGGGAGGGAAGGGGGCTTATGGGACTTTCGGGGAGGGAGGAAACGGGAAAGGGGAAGTGATTTGGAATGTAAATTAAAAAAATAAAATAAAATTAAATTAAAAAAAAAACTGCATTTATCCTTTCTTGGGTTTTGTCTTAATGATCTTAAGACTTACTCGATCCTCATATCTTAGTTTTTATAGTAAATACAAATGAATATATCTTTTCTTTCCATAAATTATTAGAGTAAAATAGATCTTTTAAGGTATTTACAAAGGATTACAATATATATTTGTTGAGGCTTGTAAAATTGTATGTGTACATATATATATTCCTTTTTATTGAAAATAGATTCATCTCTCACAAAATGCATCCCCATCACAGTTTTCCCTCCTTCCACTCCTTCCCCTCCCCACCTCTCCACTCCTTAAGATGCATACCCCCCTGGTTCTTTAACTTTCAGCATTTAATAGAAATCATCCATCAATTCAATGGAAAACTATTTCTGCTCTGGGTTTTCATAGTTCTAAGTAAATCTTCTTCTAAAGAAAAACAAACAAACAAAATGAAATAGAACTTAATGAGCCAATTTTTTATAGTCCAGGGTCAGGAAATGTGACAGGGGCTAAAGAAACTAATTTTCTACTACCAGTAAAACATTTTTGTCCTTATCCAGATAATGTCATGAGATTTTCTTCGACCAGTATATCTCTTCTTTGTCTTCCAGTATTTTACAAAACCATGAATACAACTGTGTTTCTGTTTTATTCAATTGCAGTTGATTGTGGATTGATTAGATTATAATCTCATTATCAAACGTGTATACATGTTGTAATGAATGAACTTTTTGAATTTTGTGTTATTCCACAATAATATAACTGATACATTAGATATCACAATAATAAGAACTATGAAATCTTCTTAAAACATAAAAGCAATATGGGAAGTCGCTAAAAGTTAAATGTGAAATTTTGAAAAATACCACACTGTATGTGAATTAACTGGTAGGATAATACTACTACTAACTACCTAAAAGAAGTTAAGGCTTCAGATGTTACCAAAAAGCCATGTAATGTCTCTCATCTCCCCGTTCCATACCCCAGACTCTCATAATCTGAGGGAAAGCAGATATAGGGACCTAACTCCAATGCAAAGGCCCCAAATCCCTTCTAATTTCCATGGGTTTGAGTTATCTATTTTTTTAGCTCTTTGCAACAATAATCTGTAGACTTAGCTATTTTTAAACCTACCTTTAATAAGGTTCTCAAATGCTTTAAAACCCCTTCTAGTGTACTGTCCAAAGGTCTGGGAGAAAAAAAAATGTTAACTAGGATCAGAGCATGTGAACCTGTTTGGATGTAATTCTTTGGGTCAATTCCAATCTCTGTCAGGAAACCAGCAGTCCAGTTCAAAGTCAGGATAGAAAGTAAGAATCAGCACAATGATGTGATCTAGCAGGAACTTCCAGACCAGCAGGAGAAACCAGTAAAGACCAATGAAGTGCCACAAAGCTAGCTATGCAAGTGCATCATCACTGTCTGTTGAGTTCTATTTATATTCTCTTCAACCATCACATTTCCTCCCACAGATCTTGCCTCAACAAAACACCATGTAAGTCTGCATCACATGACATAACCAGAAACTTTCACTTTAGCCATCACTGTATAGTTTGATTGTAGCCTCACAGAAGTCTTTGATTAAAAACAAACAAACAAACCAACAAACAAACAAAAACACCCAGTTAGTCCGAGTTTCTGGCTCTCAAAAAGGAGAAAATATGTCAAATCATCATTGTTTTACCTCAATAAAGTTGAGATTTCTTTAGTGAAATAATAACTAATACAAAAGATAATGTATAGAAATAAATCTGATGTGTTCCCAAGTCCTCCAATATGACCTAGAAAGATCAAATGTGGTCCTGGTGAAAGAATTTCTCAATCAAATAAAATATCAGCTGCAGATTTTAGAGGGAGAGGTGCCAGATTTTCTCTGTTAAAAATACTGCTAATAAAGAAAACTGAAATCAGATTGTTCGATTGCTGGAAAACCTGATTATGGATCACACATTAACCAGTGTAAGCCAGTATACTCAGTAATGTGTTAGTTTAAGCTGGGGTACAGGAAATAAAAAGTGCTTTTCTCACCCAGTCCTCATTTGTGAAAACTCCTCTGCTGTAAACAAGTTATAAATTTCATGACAAAAAGAAAACTTACTTCAAGAGGTGCATTGGGACTCTGAGATTGGCTTTGAAAATCACAAACAGACATTTGTATGCGTAGGTGGCATGAGCCACCTGTAAATAGAGACTGCAAGCATAAGTCTAGCATTCTGTTTTGGGATATTTGGAAGTTTGAAATAATTAACAACGAAAAATGTTTTCTCCTGGTATTCAAAAATTGTTGCATTCTTCAAGAATGCAAACCTTCGAGGACCTTTACAGCCAATAGGAAATGTACAGAGCAGTAAGTGTACCATTTCTCTAAAAGTCAATAGCTTGTTTACTCACTGAATCAGGATTAGGCTTAGTCTGGGGATGTCAGTATAAATGTCAGTATACATGAGAGGGGTGGCATTTGACTTAACTCTCAGAAAACTCTTTCTAATGTGTAATTCCACTAAAACTTACTAAATATGTTTCTGAACTGTGTGAAACTGGATTATCTTTGAGAATTAAATGAAATAAAACATGTGCAAATTATAGAAATTCTTTTACACATCAGCCATTTGATAATGTAAAAGTGGATGTTATACAAAAGAAATGATATATACAAATAATGTAACTGCCAAAATTCTAAAACACAAGGAAAACTGGGGTGATCAAACATAAGGTATAGAATGTTAAATAAACTATGATATCCCTCTTCCTGGTAAAGAATAATGCTATTGATTGTTTTGTTTGTTTGTTTGTTGTTTCTTCTGTATGGTATGTGCCCAGAGTAATTAAAGAAAATAGGCTGTAAATATGGAAGAGAGGATTGTGTCAATCCGCATATCAATAGATTTCTAAGAAGATGGAAGGAGAGACCCCTGGTCCTGGAAAGACTGGATGTAGGGGAATACCAGGACAGAGATGCCAGAGGGGGTTGAATGGGGAAAAGAGGGAAGGAAGGGGGCTTATGGGACTTTCGGGGGGGGGAGGAAACAGGAAAGGGGAAATGATTTGGAATGTAAATTTAAAAAAAATAAAATAAAATAAATAATTAAAAAAAATATGGAAGAGAGGAAAAAAGGAGAGGAACAGAAGAGAGAAGATGGATGAAAAAGAGGGTAGATAACATTGTAATATTTTAAGTGAATATAAACAAAAATATAAATCAGATACTGTATTAGTTAGGGTTCTCTAGAGTCACAGAATGTATGGATAGTCTCTATATAGTTAGAGAATTTGTCAATGACTTACAGCTTGTAGTCCAACTCCCCAAAATAGTCAGCAGTACTTGTGGATGGAAGTGGCCCAGATTAAAGGTGTGTGCCACCCAGCCTTTAATCCCAGATGGCTTTGAACTCAGAGATCTTCTAATCTTAATCTTCTGGACTTCATAGTCACTATGCTTCAAGATCTCCATGCCAAGATCCAGGTCAAAAACTTGTATCTCTGAGCCTCCAGATTAGGATTATAGGTGAGCCTTCCAATTCTTGATTAGTTCATTCCAGATTTAGTCAAGTTCACAACCAGGAATAGCCACTACAGATACATTAAATGTCTTCTCAACTTCATTTATGTTAGTTTTATTGACAATTAGTTGCTTATTGTGTTTGTAATGGGAAATCACTCAGTCCAAAAAATATTTACTGAACACCTGTAGTATACCACATACCATAAAGAGTACTTAACAGGAAATGATAACACAGACAAATCAATCACAGTCCTTTACTTAATTAATATCTACAGTAATTGTTGAACATGGCAAAAAAATGTACACACACACACACACACACACACAAACACACCACAAATAATCGATAGAAACTGTGAGGAAGGTCACTTTGTTTAAAAGGTATAGAAGAGTAATAAGAAAGAAAAGGAGAAAACCAGGTAAAGGGGACTGGGGCTTATTTACTAAGGTCCTAAGTCTGGCATGTTCATTTAAACTTAATAAAGATGTGTTTATACATTGAACCAACCATATAAATAACTGGGTGATTGCAGGAGAGAAGGGGAGTAAGTGTAATTAGGGATTTAGCAAGAGTCAGTCATGCATCATGGTATAAAGCACTTTAGAAAGGCTAAATTTTAGTCTAAGGTCTTAGTAACCTCTTAAAACTTCAATATGAATACATTTACAATTCTAATAATCCTCTTGTAGAAGCTGTAATGGGAGGATCAAATGAGGAGGGGGAGAGAAGGTGAGCAGAAAGAGAGTGCAGGGACAGTTAAAACTCACAGTCATTCAAAGGCCATGTGGAAACCTACTAAAGTAGAAGCTTCTTGAAATAAATACTTACCAGAAAGTAATATAAATTTGAGTCCTCAAATAATGGGGGAGACAAAATTTGCAACTAGACAACTCTCACCACCAAGTGGGACCTATGGTTTAGGGAATGAGTTATATCCAATTCAGATTTTACCTAAAAGACCCAGTAGAAATGCCCAAATGAGCCAGGGTATCTGTGATGCAAATACCCTATTGTTCAAGACAACATTCATATAGCTCATTAAGCATGGAGAAGTCAGGCTGGTACCTACCTAGAGTCTTTACTACTACTGAGTACAGTTTATATTACTGGAAGGTGTTCTACACATTACTATAGAAAAACAGTGACCATCAGCATAGCTATAATACCTTAAATCAATAGTGGTGGCTTGCCTTCAATCCACACTTTTTCAATAGTGGCACAAAAATTATAGTAGTGGCCAACAAATGTCTGAGGGAAATTCATACTTAATACATGAAATTGAACCCATGATTGATACTTCCTGGGTAGCCAAGAACCTGAGACTAGGTACATCTTAAACCCAGGAGAAAACTGACTACTACTGTTCTGCTAAGGGAACATAGAAATAAAATGACTCCTAATGCCATTTTGCAATATCAATAAATCAGATCTGGTCAACTAGCTTTAGAGAAGTTTCTTCCTATTTTAGAGTGGAACAAATCTTTTTTCCCACAGCTCAGGTAATCCTGTTGAAGAGGAGGTAGAAAGATTCTAAGAGCTAGTGGGGATGGAAGACACTAAGGAACCAAGACTGTCTAGAACAGCAAGACTGATGCACACATGATCTCACAGATACTGTAGCAGCACGCACAAGGCCAGCACAGATCTGAGCCAGACAGGATACTAGTAGTGAGATTAGAAGTGGACACAGTCCTCATCTCTAATTTAGAAACTCTTTTTAATTGTAAATGACTCATAAAGGAGAAAAATGGTTTTCTTCAACAGAGTCTTACTAGGTACAAAAACCACACATAAGGGCAGGTCCCATGCCCATCAGTATTCAGTCAACACAAAATAAACTCAATGATATTTTGGAGGTTTTATGTCTCACGATTTAATGTCTAGGCATTTTTTTTTTGTTTTAGCTGTTTAATATTAAAAATATTTGTTTAATACGTTATGACTTCAGATTTTATTTTGTATGTGTTTCCCATGTGTGTCAATATCTGTATCAAGTTTCAGAATCTGTGTGTGGTTTTTGTGCTCTTTCTTGGACTCTCTTCTGTTTGTTGGTTTGCTTTATCCTATGCTGTTCTTTCAAATTATATTTTAAAAATAATGACAATAATAATTATTATCATTATTACTTTTGATCTCTGTTTATCTTATAATGAGATAGAAAATAGTGGATTTTGGTGATAGGAGAGTAGGGATTATCTGATATGAGATAGGGAAGGGCATGCCATATTTAAAATGTATTGTATGAAAATTATTTTCAATAAAATTCCTCTCTTATTAAGCAGAGATGAAATTGAAGCAAATTGTATAGAAATGGGTATTGCAATTCATATAACTATGGACAATGGCCTAGAGAAATATATTTATGCTACATACTAAATATAATTTCCTAATATAAAATTAGAGGTGAATATTGCTAGAAACAAAAATAGGGTTACTGATGTAGTTATGAATTTTAATAAATAAACAAGAATAAAAGTACAATGAAGCAAAAAAGTATAGCAAACTTGGATTAGTTGAAGACAGTTTTTTATGAGATCTAATTAAAGGAAAATAAGTATCAAAAGATGTGCCAAGAAAATGATCAAAAAAGGAGTAGTCCCCTAGAAATGACACTACTTCATTGGTACTGATAATATTTTTGGGAATACTTATGGCATAGAAACAAAAGACCATGTCTGTATTCTGAATACCTCAATAATGAAATGGCATTTTGAGGATAATACATTGTAAGAAGTTTGAATGGATAGTTAAAGAAAATGCAACAGTAAATCCAACATTTTTTACAGCTTATCACCCTCTACGTGTTTATGCAGTAACGTTTAGCAAAATAAACAAGAAAAAATAGATAAAGCAAAAGATATAACAAATGTGAAACAGCTTAAGAGAGTTATCTATGACTTGCAGTTAAAGAGAAATAAGTATTCAAAAATCAACATGATAGCATGAAGCTCAGGATTCAGACTGCTTACTGTGATCTTTCCACAGGGTGAATAAACAGCACCTCACAATTTTAGAAAAGCTAGTGTTCTTAAGAGTAGAAGAGATGCTTACAATTCTTTTTGGAATTTGGGTGATATGACAGTATATCCTTTACTAAATAATAAATTCAAAGAAATGATTTTAAAATACCATCTTAATGTCTTTTTATGAGTAAATAATAAAAGCAGATCCAGAAACTTTATATCTCATTGTTGAAAAGAAACACTGCATGATATATTGGTGCTATAGTGATGAAAATATTAATGGAATAGCTACTTATAATTGCATTTAAGGTCCACTCCATGATATTGAACCCATAGATGATAGTACTAAAGTGGAAAACCAAAACCATGGGACTAAATATGACACAGACTTACAGGAAACCCTACTACTATTATTCTGCTAAAGAAAAATAGCGATAGAATGACTCATAATGACATATTGATTAGTCCATTGTCAGAACGTCAGCCAACACTCACCTGAAAAGCCTTTCTTGCAGCAGAGGTAACTAACACAGAGATCCATAACTACACAATGTGCAGAGATGGAAGCATTTGGAGCATTCTGTTCCAAATGGGAGGACTTCATCAAAACTGTCTTAGTTACTTTTCTAATGCTGGATCAAAAATCCATGAGCAAGGCAATTTATAGAAGAAAGAATTTGTAGAAAAAATTACAATTTCCAAAGCTGAGTCCATCATCATGATGGTTGGAAGCATTAGGTCTTCCATGTGTTCCATAAGCGTGAGGCAGAGTGATAGAAAGAGACTTAAATGCAACCTGTGTGAAATGTTAAAATACCTCTTTAGCCCTAAATTTAAAACTTTAAATTATTTTATTTTTTGAAAAGGTCATACATAACTATAAGAAAATTTAATGATCCACTTACCATTTCATTTCAGCTTACCTAAGATCATCTCCAATGATTTTCCTCCTCAACCTTAGCTTCCCTCATGCTTGGGTTTTCATTACATTTTAAAATTTTGTTTTGTGTTTTTCTTTTAACTACAAATTCTTTTACAATAAATCTGAATCTCATTATTTCCTCTTCCTGGTACATATCAGTTTCTCTTTTCTCATTCAACTTCATGATTTTGCTTTCTTTTTTTACACAAATAAAAAATTCAAAGTAACAACAAGTGATGAAAATGGAAACAAATTTTAAAAAGGGAAAGAAAGACAAAAATACCCAACACATACACATGCATTCATACACACACACACAAACACACACACACATAATTTTCATATATCCTTCCTCTATTCATGCTGGAATTCTGATTGGCATCATGTTTTGCATAAGTGTTGCAGGTAATTATGACTACTGTCAGTTTGAATGCAACTGCCACGACATTTCCCAACTTTGTTCTTCCTGCAATTCTAAATACTTCCCACACTTGCTTCAATACTGTTCTCAGATCCTTGTAGCTGATGGTGATGTAGATGTCCCGCTTAGGGTAGAGCACATACTGAAATGGAAATTTTTAATTTCTTTGGAGAATCAGTTGTATCATGTGATTTTTTTCCCTGAAAACTGTCTTATGAGAGGATTATCTTTGCTGAAGCAAACATATAGAAGGACATTTTGCTGAGAATAGACACATGATGTTTTTCTGGAAACTGCTTAGGAAAAGGACATGTGATGTTCTGCTAGAGCAGACACTTGTGAGGGCATGTGATGCTTGGAAAAGATATAAGTATAACCCAACAGTAGATGACACTGTGGCATTGGTTCACCTTGCCACTATTTACTGATCTTTGTAGAGGTTTGCTGACACTGGTCCTCTAAGCCTACAACACACAGTCATTTATTTTCACTGTGCAGCACTGAATCATATGTGCTACACTATGAAGCAAGATGTACACACTTATGCAGTTGTGCCTGCTATGGAATTAGCCAAATGATTTCTGATCTTATCTATGCTCCAGAGGAAGTAATGTGTCTTTCGTGTAATATAATAAACCTATTGAAAGCCCTTTGTTACTGATTCTTTTTTTTAAATTTTATTTTCTAATTTTTTTTATTTACATTCAAGATCATTTCCCCTTTCCCGTTTCCTCCCTCCCCGAAAGTCCCATAAGCCCCCTTCCCTCCCTCTTTTCCCCATTCAATCCCCTCTTGTTTCTCTGTCCTGGCGTTCCCCTACATCATTAGTTTATATTTATTTGGATTTTTACTTTTAGGAAAATATTCATGGTCTCCAAAGGAGGACTTTTAGGTCACACTGACACTTTTCTTTCTAGGAAAATTATCTTATTTATTTATATTCCAACTGTTGCCCCCTTTGTCCCCCATCTCACAGTTCCTCATTCCATTCCTCTTCCCCCTTTCCTCCCAGAGGGCACTTTTTTCCCACCAGACCTCCCTATTCTCTGGGACCTCAAGTCTCTCTAGGATTAACCACATCTTCTCCTACAGAGGCCAGACCAGCCAGACCCCTGCTACATTTGTGCCAGGGACCTGGGACCAGAGCATGTATGCTCCTGGTTTGTGGCTCAGTCTCTGGGAACTCCCTGGGGCCTGGGTTAGTTGGGATTGTTGGTCTTCCTATGGCATTGCTCTCCCTTTCAGCTTTTTCAATCTTTACCCTAATTCAACCATACAGGTCCCCAACTTCAGTCCAATAGTTGGGTGTAGATATCTGCTAATGTCTCAATCAGCTGCTCGTAGGGCCTCTCTGAGGATAGCAATGTCAGGCTCCTGTCTGAAAGCATATCATAGTAGTATCAAGACTTGGTGTCTACCCATGAAATGAATCCCAAGATGTGCTGTCATTGGACAGACTTTCCTTCAGTCTCTTCTCTATTTTTGTCCTTGCAGTTCTTTTAGACAGGAACACTTCTGGGTAAGGAATTTTGACTGTGGGTTAATAATCCTGCCCTCCACTTGAGGACCTGTCCATCTTCTTGAGGTGAACTCTTGAAAGTTCCCTTTCCCCAATGTCAGGCATTTTTTCTCCGGTCACCTCCATCTGTTTGTTGCAGATTTATCCTGCTGATGGTGTCTTTTGCCTCCCAGAAGCTTTTAAATTTCATAAAATCTATTTATCTGTTGTTGATGTTAGAGTCTAAGCCATTGGTGTTTTGTTCAGGAAATTTTCCCCTGTGACAATGAGTTCCAAGTTCTTTCCCAATCTCTCTTCTATTAGATTCAATGTATTATTGTTTTATGTGGAGGCCCTTGATCCACTTGGACTTGAACTGTATGCATGATGATGAATATGCATCTATTTTCATCCTCCTGCTTACAGACTACCAGTAAGACCAGCACCGTTTATTGAAGATGTTTTCTTTTTCCACTGTAGGATTTTTGGTTTCTTTGTCAAAACTCAAGTGTCCTTAGTTTTATGGGTTTGCTTCTGGGTTTTCTATTGTATTCTATTGATCAACCTTTCTGTCTTTGTACCAATACAATATGTTTTTTGTCACTATTGCTTTGTTCTGAAACTTGAGGGATGAAGTTTATTTATTGTTAAAAATTGTTTTGGCTATCCTGTTTTTTTTTTTTCCATATGATGTTGAGAATTTTATGTAATCTAGATTGTGAGTATTTTTGGCTGAAACATACAATAGAACACAAAGAGCTCTTTGCTTTTGTTGCAAGGACTTATGGATTTGTTCTTACGGTATTAGTCTCATGAGTTATCACATTACCACATTTTGATGCAGCATAACATCTCTTTCTTAGAGCACTTATAAAGGCCTTTGTACTGTCAGTCTCCATTTCAACATTTATGCCAGCCTTCACATATCATGCTCAAATACATACCCAATTCATCATTTTATTTTATTACTATTTGTTATTATATATAATGTCATTATATTATGGCTATTCTTTAAAATATATTTAATTTTCTTTTCGACAACTTTCCATTAAAATAAGATATAAGCATTGCAAATTATTTTTGATTTTCTTTAGTATATTTTCTTTAATTTTTATATTCAGGTAAAATTTCTTCTGTGGTTCTCTCTTCCCTTGCCATTCTTTTACATTTCTTATTGTATTACCCTAATGACAAACAGATGTTATCTCTTATGATTAAGAAAGTGGATATTCAATATGTTTCTTTTCTGAAAAGAAATTTTTTCTGAGCATAATATTCCAGAGTGACAGGGTCCTGTTTGTTATTGAAAAGTTAGCTTATGTATTCCTAGTGAGCTCTGTCACACTTCAGAAAGTAGAGACATTTAGTGAGGGGAGAAGGGGCAACTATACCATTTCTTAGTAGACTTTTAGTATTAAGAGAGATGATTGCAAATAATCAATTATGTAATAAGTTTGTTCTATTAAAAAATAGACAGGTGAGACAAGGAAAAGATGCTCAAATCCTGCAGGAGGATGAAAAAAAAGGAAATTTAAGATCAATGTGATATTATCTTTTCACTTACTTTATTTCTGGTGAGAAATCTGTAAGCATATTCATATCTTTGTTTCTCATCACATAATATATCAGAAATGCATGATTATAACACAATTAGAATACTTTTGTTCAATATTCTATACTTAAGAGGTTTGTTGAAGTCTAGATATGGGGATGTTTTATTGTCAATTCAAAAAATTTTAGTCATTTATTTGAAATATTATTTCTTCAAATGACCTCAACCTTTTAAAAGTCACAATACCATGTTTATTAACCAATGTAAAAATTTTTCTACAGCTTTATTGTGTTTTCCTTGGACATTGTCTCTATTATTTCTATTTCATCCTCCATGATAAAGTAGTTAAAATACTATATGGAAAGAAATTTCAACACATGAAGAATAAATTCATCTAAACTGTACTCCATACTTACATAAACAAAATGCTAAAATACAATCTAAAATTTACAAGAGATATTAAGTATACCAGGCCAAGTATATCATTAAAAAATAAAGAATACCAAAGCCAGATTAAAAAATGAAGAAAGTGAAGTTAGAAAATTAAATAGAAATAGTTCACTCATTAGTAAAGTAATTATAAATAAAAGGTGTACAATTTTTATCTCAATTTTGTATTTCAAGTTTTGAGATTATAGGTGAGTAGGGGGAGGGGGTAGCATAGAGGGTTTTCTGGAGGAAACCAGGAAAGGGAATATCATTTGAAATGTAAATAAAGAAAACATATAACAAGAAAATATTTTATTTCTTGTGTTCTTTGCCTACACATATGTGTGTGTGTGTGTATTCCAAAATAAAATGAATTCATCCTGCACAATGTTACACAAATGGTTTCTTTTATAAAAAAAATTGCATGTATATTTGGAGGAGTGAATATTTTGTATTTGATAATCAGTTGATGTTCTCCATGAAATTTATTTTGTTTGGGTATATTTTCCCAAATAATTAAATCTTTATACAAAAAAAATATTCAAACAAAATAAATGATGCAAGGTACGTTTATTTTTAATGTGGTAATTTTCTCTTCTGTATTACTAGAAACATTGCTACTACTGTGCAGTCTGCTACAAGAACCACTACTGTGCTATGATCTGTCTTCACATTGAGGTAGCTCAAATAATAGCCAGTATACCTTGACAGATTACTGAATCACATAAAATTCTTAGTGTTTCTTCTACCAAAAGAAAAATTAAGGGCACATATATCTGTCAATAATCTTGTTTATAAAGATTCACATTGTGTTCATAATTCAAAGAGTTGTATAATTGTTTGCTTTTGGATGGTATTTGCCTACCTATGTTATAGAAAAATAATGTCTCTAATAAAAATTCATTTTCTGATTATAAAAAACATGGAATTAAAAGTCACCTTAATTAACAGAATTTTCTTTGTAAGAAAGTAATTGTTTTTTTTCTAAAATATGTCTGTATGTAACATGTTATTGCTGCATATTTGTGCCAATTGAGCCTCAAATGATCACAGATATCAAATATAAGGCACTGCATGTTTTTTTAAACAATTTTAATAGGTAAAACAGAGGTTAACAGTGACCAAAATAAATTATTTAGACCAAAACTATACCAGTTTGTCTCACAACATATTTGACCAAGATTGTGTGTGTGTGTGTATGTGTGTGTGTGTGTGTGTGTCTGTGTGTGTGTTTGTGTATGTGTGTGTGTGTATGTGTGTGTGTGTGTGTGTGTGTGTGTTTAGGGGGGGGTAGGTGACCAAAAAAGATTAATTAGACCAAAGCTATAACCATTTCTCTCACTATGTATTTGACCAAGATTTTGTGTGTGTGTGTGTGTGTGTGTGTGTGTGTGTGTGTGTGTGTGTAGGTAGATAGGTAGAATAGTGGCTCTACCCTTTGACAAATTAGGAAATATGGAAATATCTATGATCATAAGATACAGTATCCTTTGCAAACAGCCTTTTCTATGAGCCTCTATTATGATGTGCTTTGCTTTGAAAAGATTTGTTTGCTTGGGATACAGATCAAGGGAAGAAGTCACACTTTTTTTTTTCTTTCAAAATCATTAAAGCTTAAAGATTCAGCTCACATTTATATTTAAATATATCTATACACTTCTTTGGTGAAACTGTTTTCATAGCGGTTCACATTGTTCTAGTCAAATGACCCAGATCAGAACTTTCATTTTCAGCTGATATTTTTGAGATTAGATTTCCAGGCTATTTAGCACTGAATAATTTCCAACTATAGTTCTAAGATGTTTAGACTTGTGAAGTCTTAAATTACAATCTAGGTATAAATGAGCAAACATTTCATTAAAAAATGAAGAGTTTCATGACAACACCCTTCCTTGGAAAGCAGAGCCTCCTGAGTCTTCCTAATAGCTGGTGACAGCCATTAGTGGTTTTCTCTGAAATTGAAAACATTTTCCATCTGTTCATACACACTCATTACAAAGTAGTTAAGGGCCTGTGGGATCACAAAGGCACACTTTGGCAAATTACAAAATATCAAAATGAGTTATTGAAGAGGCAGCAATAACTATATAATAAGCTGCTCGAACCTGCAGTTGTCAGGTTTTCTGTAAGACAAGACATCTGCATGCTGAAATTGAGTTTATCTTTTAATATTTGGGATTCTTTGTCTTTGAAGTTAGTCATTCCTGACCTTATGATTCAATTTTTTTCTTTTAAGGGAATTTATGTAATTTGGTCACTTTTCAGAAAATAAAGACTCACCTTTTCATTTTTTAGGGATGTGCTTTTTAAATCGGTTCTCTTAGGAAGTAGGAACTAAAGGAATGATCTTGATGATGACACTAGGGGTTCAGTTGAGCGTGAGGAGGTGCATCTTGGTCGGTTTTGAAAGTAATGACAGGGGCCAGGATGCTTCCCTTCTAAGGCCTTCTGGAAGGAAGGAAATAAACCCAGAAGACATTATTTTGCCAGAATCTGTGTGTATGGGGATACATTCCTTTAACAGATGATCCTTAAAAGCAAATTTAATTGTACATCAGGTGTTTTTATTTCCTTTACATAAGTGTATCATTTATAGCATAGCTAATGTGCCCTCTAGCATTTATAATATAGAGGAACGGAGTATGATAGCCAGTTTTTAAACTGGGATACAGAACGGAGGATAGCAGTGATAATCTGTGCAAGATAAGTTCTTAGATGGTGAGAATGTGTGAACTGAAATTTAAGAAGTTGCAATAATGTACATGAATATAGGAAAAAATAATTTCATTCTTATATCAAGACTTATGAACTGAGATATAAAACTGTGAGTAGTTCCCCTTTTCAGAAAACATTTCCTTTTTCAAATTTTGTGTCCAAAAAACTACATTATATGCATGCAAACAATATTTGTAAATATCTACGAATATTGTCTTAGAAAATTAACAAAATGATAGAACAAATAAATATTGCAGCTTCTATATTTTCTTTGGCAGTTCTATCATTGTGGCTTATATTACAAAAAATTTCTCCATAGCTATATATGAAGAGAGTATTTTATATTTATTCCTATATATCAAGAACTTAGCAGACAGTGAATAAGAAAAGAAAAAGGAAGAGGGAGAAAGACAGAGACAAACACAGAGAGACAGAGAGACAGACAGAGAAAGATAGAGACAGAATGACCAGCATTTATAGCATATTACTATATTTCTATGTCTGCTCTTCAAAAATTCATTTGGAATAACAGAAAACCCAGAATAGCTAAAACTATTCTCAAGAGTAAAAGAACCTCTGGGGGAATCAGTACCCTGGAACTCAAGCAGTACTACAGAGCAATAGTGTTAAAAACCGCATGGTATTGGTACAGTGACAGGCATGTAGATCAATGGAATAGAACTGAAGACCCAGAAATGAATCCACACTCCTATGGTCACTTGATCTTTGACAAAGTAGCTAAAACCATCCAGTGGAAAAAGGATAGCCTTTTCTTTTCTTTTTTTTTATTATTATTTATTTTATTTTATTTTATTTTAATTTACATTCCAAATCACTTCCCCTTTCCCGTTTCCTCCCTCCCCGAAAGTCCCATAAGCCCCTTTCCCTCCCTCTTTTCTCCATTCAATCCCCTCTCATTACTCTGTCCTGGAGTTCCCCTACATCCAGTCTTTCCAGGACCAGGGGTCTCTCCTTCCATCTTCTTAGAAATCTATTGATATGCGGATTGTGTCTAGGGTATTCCGAGATTCTGGGTCAATATCCCCTTATCAGTGACTGCATACCATGTGTGTTCTTTTGTGATTGGGTTACCTCACTAAGGATGATATTTTCAAGATCTGACCATTTGCCTAGGAATTTCGTGAATTCATTGTTTTTAATTGCAGAGTAGTATTCCATTGTGTAGATATACCACATCTTCTGAATCCATTCCTCCGTTGAGGGACATCTGGGTTCTTTCCAGCTTCTGGCTATTATAAATAAGGCTGCTATGAACATAGTGGAGCATGTGTCCTTATTGCATGCAGGTAAAGCCTCTGGGTATATGCCCAGGAGTGGTATAGCCGGATCCTCTGGGAGTGTCATGCCCAGTTTTCTGAGGAACCGCCAGACTGCTTTCCAGAGTGGTTGAACCAGCCTGCAATTCCACCAGCAGTGGAGGAGTGTTCCTCTTTCTCCACATCCTCGCCAACAACTGCTGTCTCCTGTGTTTTTGATCTTAGCCATCCTGACTGGTGTGAGATGGAATCTCAGGGTTGTTTTGATTTGCATTTCCCTAATGACTAAGGAAGATGAACATCTCTTTAGGTGCTTCTCAGCCATTAGATATTCTTCAGGTGAGAACTCTTTGTTTAGCTCTGTACCCTATTTTTTAATAGGGTTACTTGCCTCGCTGGAGTTTAACTTCTTGAGTTCTTTGTATATATTGGATATTAGCCCTCTGTCGGATGTAAGGTTGGTAAAGATCATTTCCCAGTTAGTTGGTTGCCGCTTTGTCTTTTTGACAGTGTCTTTTGTCTTGCAAAAACTTTGTAATTTAATGAGGTCCCATTTGTCTATTCTTGATCTTAGAGCATAAGCTATTGGAGTTCTGTTCAGGAAATTCTCCCCTGTGCCCATATGTTCAAGGTTCTTCCCTAGTTTCCCTTCTATTAGTTTCAGTGTGTCTGGTTTTATGTGGAGATCTTTGATCCACTTAGAATTGAGCTTAGTGCAAGGAGATAAGGATGGGTCCATTTGCATTCTTCTGCATGTTGACCTCCAGCTGAGCCAGCACCATTTGTTGAAAAGGCTATCTTTTTTCCACTGGATGGTTTTAGCTCCTTTGTCAAAGATCAAGTGACCATAGGAGTGTGGATTCATTTCTGGGTCTTCAATTCTGTTCCATTGATCTACATGTCTGTTACTATACCAATACCATGCGGTTTTTAACACTATTGCTCTGTAGTACAGCTTGAGGTCCAGGATACTGATTCCTCCAGAGGTTCTCAAGAGGATAGCCTTTTCAACAAATGGTGCTGGCTCAACTGGAGGTCAACATGCAGAAGAATGCAAATTGACCCATTCTTATCTCCTTGCACTAAGCTCAATTCCAAGTGGATCAAGGACCTCCACATAAAACCAGACACACTGAGATAGCAGTTGTTGGCGAGGATGTGGAGAAAGAGGAACACTCCTCCACTGCTGGTGGGATTGCAAGCTGGTACAACTACTCTGGAAAGCAGTCTGGCGGTTCCTCAGAAAACTGGGCATGACACTCCCGGAGGATCCTGCTATACCACTCCTGGCATATACCCAGAGGCTTTACCTGCATGCAATAAGGACACATGCTCCACTATGTTCATAGCAGCCTTATTTATAATAGCCAGAAGCTGGAAAGAACCCAGATGTCCCTCAACGGAGGAATGGATTCAGAAGATGTGGTATATTTACACAATGGAATACTTCTCTGCAATTAAAAACAATGAATTCACGAAATTCCTAGGCAAATGGTCAGAACTTGAAAATATCATCCTTAGTGAGGTAACCCAATCACAAAAGAACACACATGGTATGCAGTCACTGATAAGGGGATATTAACCCAGAATCTCGGAATACCCTAGACACAATTCGCATATCAATAGATTTCTAAGAAGATGGAAGGAGAGACCCCTGGTCCTGGAAAGACTGGATGTAGGGGAATGCCAGGACAGAGAAGTGAGAGGGCGTTGAATGGGGAAAAGAGGGAGGGAAGTGGGCTTATGGGACTTTCGGGGAGGGAGGAAATGGGAAAGGGGAAATGATTTGGAATGTAAATAAAAAAAACTTAGAAAATAAAAAAAATAAAATTTAAGATTTTAAATTTTCAAATATTTGCTTTTTAATAATTTTACAAATAAAACCAAACATGCAACCAAATGAAACATAGCTAATTCAGAGAGAATTTTGTGGTGTGGGTGATGATTCAAACACAAGACTTACTAATTGAAATAGTTGAGAATTCAATCTGAGGTTCATTACTTTGATACAATTATTTGATAGCCATCCATGTTTTCTAAAAATTATTTAGTTTCTTTTGTGTGTATGTGTGTGTTTGTCTGTGTATGTATGAGCATATGTGTGAGAGAGCCTACAGAATTCAAATAAGCATATCAGATTTCCTGGAACTGGAGTTAAATCTATGTGTCAGCTACCTGAGAAGAGCTCTGGAAACCCATTTGGGTCCAACACAAGAGTTTTGAACTCTGAATTATTCTAGCCTCTGTCAACCAAAGTGGTTTTAATATTTTTCAGTATTTAATTAGATCATGTTTTCTGTTGGTGATGTAATTATTCATCTATCTCAACATTTTATCTTATGAAAACACGAGTTACTTGCATGGTAACAGTCACTTTTAATCTCAAAATCCTAGAAGCTAAGGCTGGATGATGAATATATGATAGGGACTACCCTAATTAACAGCCTAACATCCCCAGCTACAGAGAAAGACCTTGTCTAGTCAAGCATAAAACAAAACACAGAAAGTGAAAAGACAAAATAAAATTAAGTCAATGTAGTGACATCTATAGAAGATCTTAATATTAGCTACTTAATTTCTGGTATTTACAAAGGATGTTGGTTAAGGAACGTATCAGTCTTCCAGCTTTGTCCAAGATCCTTTTCTTTTTTCCACATTAAACATTCAATTATGCCTTTTCTTCTCCACTCTCTCTCATCTATAGTACAACTCTAGTATATTTCTACCACCTTTTTTCAATATCAACCCTGAATGATTAATAAATTAATAAACAGTTAATGGTTACTAATTAGTGTATCAGAATTTGGATTATACAGTACATCCAAACTAGATGACACTTTGGAAAATAGGCAGCTTCCTTATTTACTTGGAAAACCTTGTTTTGCTTACTGACTCTACCCAAAACACTGAACTTATAAAAAATATTTTCTGTTGAACTCTGCTTTGAATATTTTCAGGAAGATCATCTTTAAAACCTGAGAATATTTATAGTGATTCTTGAAAAGCACTCAGTAAATATAAGCAAGACTACCACTAAGCTGAAATGGAAATTTCTGCTGTTAATGCAACACTAAGAAAAGCCTACGCAGTCCAATCTGTGAGCAATAACTGGTGAATTTTTGCAATCTTAGTATTATTTTTTTATTTAAAAGAATATGATCTATTCTCACTGAGTAATAACTAAATCTATAGATTTAAATTTTGAAGCCTAGCATCTTTGCATATTTTAGTTTCATAATAGACTTGACTTCAAATTATATTTAGTTGTAAAGCCACAAAAATAAATTTAATCATAAACAGTACCTTTGCCAGATGTGGTGTGAAATGCAGTTTTTATTGCATTGGCTAAAGGGAAATAGTGTAGAAGACAAACAAGAATGAAGTAGCAACTTGAGAAAAAAGAAATTTGAGGACTTCTATCTCTACATTGTGTTCTCTTCTTGTTTGGTTTTCATCAGAATTTATTATTGAATTCTGAGCATATTTGCAGCAGACAGGTGCTGATGTTGTCTTAGCTTATTGAAACAAGAAACAGTGCGAAGACTAGATTAATAGAACCTACTGATAAACAGAAATGGGCTGACAGAATTGAGCAGGTAAAAATACACATAATAAAGGTAGGGTTTTCAGCAATCATTTTAAAGGTACAGCTTATATCTAATAGGGTTAATCAACAAAACAAGATAATTATTTTAAGCAATTTTATACTGAATACCATACTCAATAGAGGATGTGTGTGAGAGACTCCTGGTATCAGATTAACATTTGCATTTTGGAACTTCCGAAACATACGCTAAAGATAAATTTTCTCTAATTAAAATATATGACAAAATAGATGGCCTTTAATAAAATCCAGTTATCTGTGGTATTTTCCATTTAAATGCCAGAGCTTTGCTTTTAATATATTTCAAAGTACAGGCATAATATTGCTGACATGTAGAGAAATATATTCATAGGCACACACAAAGCCCCGAGGAGGAGCAAGAGTGAAGATCCTTGCAGTGTATATTTTTAAATACAAAGTAGAAAATGCTGTGAATTTGGAGTTAACAGAGCAAGTCAAAGCTTGATTGTTTGCTGTGTACTGGCATTCAGACAAGTTAATAGAATTCTACAAAGTGAAATTTGTAGAATTAACAAATTTCAAGTTCATCATTTATATACAATTTATAAATTTACAAATTTATCATCAACAATAATAATTCCAAGTATCCTTTGTGAAATGAAGATATACGTTTTATCAAAACAAAACATATGTGCATATAGGGTAGATAGATAGATAGATAGATAGATAGATAGATAGATAGATAGATAGATAGATAGATATAAAAAGAGTGGGAGGGACGTTAGAGAATGGAGAGCTACAGTCATTGAGATGCACTTTATACACACACAAAGTTGCCAAAATGAAAAGAATCAGTAAAAGTCGTTTTGTTTTTTTAAGTATTTTTCCTTTTTTTAATTTATTTTCTATATTTTTTTATTTACATTCCCAGTGATATCCCCTTTCCCGATTCCTCCCTCCCTGAAAGTCCCATAAGCCCTCTTCCCTCCCCCTGTTCCCCATTCGACCCCCTCTCGCTTCTCTGTCCTGGCGTTCCCCTACATCCAGTCTTTCCAGGACCAGGGGTCTCTCCTTCCATCATCTTGGAAATCAATTGATATGTGAATTGTATCTTGGGTATTCCGAGTTTCTGGGTTAATTGACTGCATACCATGTGTGTTCTTTTGTGATTGGGTTACCTCACTGAGGATGATATTTTCCAGTTCCGATCATTTGCCTAAGAATTTCGTGAATTCACTGTTTTTAATTGCAGAGTAAAACCAGACGCATTGAAACTGACAAAAAAGAAACTAGGGAAGAACCTTGAACATATGGGCACAGGGGAAATTTCCTGAACAGAACTCCAATAGCTTATGCTCTAAGATCAAGAATTGACAAACGGGACCTCATAAAATTGCAAAGTTTCTGTAAGGCAACGGACACTGTCAAAAGGACAAAGCGGCAGCCAACAAATTGGGAAAAGATCTTTACCAACCCTCCATTCGACAGAGGTCTAATATCCAATATATACAAAGAACTCAAGAAGTTAGACTCCAGAGAGTCAAATAAACCTATTAAAAATGGGGTACAGAGTTAAACAAAGAGTTCTCACCCGGAGAATATCGAATGTCTGAGAAGCACCTAAAGAAATGTTCAACATCCTTCGTCATTAGGGAAATGCAAATCAAAACCACCCTGAGATTTAACCTCACACCAGTCAGAATGGCTATCAAAAACATAGGAGACAGCAGGTGTTGGCAAGGATGTGGAGAAAGAGGAACACTCCTCCACTGCTGGTGGGATTGCAAGCTGGTACAACCACTCTGGAAAGCAGTCTGGAGGTTCTTCAGAAAACTGGGCATGACACTTCCGGAGGATCCTGCTATACCACTCCTGGGCATATACCCAGAGGCTTCCCCGGCATGCAATAAGGACACATGCTCCACTATGTTCATAGCAGCCTTATTTATAATAGCCAGAAGCTGAAAAGAAACCAGATGTTCCTCAATGGAGGAATGGATACAGAAGATGTGGTATATTTACACAATGGAATACTAAAAGTCGTTTTTAACTGTTTGATTTATAAAAAGGGAGAAACTTAGGGATGTGGTGGCCAACTGACTGAGAAGCCAATGACAGGATGTGTGTAGTGTAGTATATTCATTTGAACTTATTCCAGGTGGTAGTTGCTAAAGACAGGCTTGAGGTTAATACATCCCCAATAGGGAATAGGGACTTTGATTTAATGTCTAAATGGATTTAGCAGGATATTTCATGAATTGGAATGTAAAGATGCTACAAAAAGAAAGGCCAAGAACTGGGCTAACTAAAGAAGTCATTCATAAAAATTAGTTAGAGTAGACTAACCTGTTACCTGTTATATAACCATATTAATTTACCTCAGCTATTAAAGTCATAAATTAAAGAAAATCATATGAATCTGGTGAACTCAACAGACAGTTTGATAACTGTCTTGATGTGCCCACTAGGCTAAGTTTCTTCCCCTGGATACCTGGTATACTTATACTAAATCAAACGATTAAAAGTGATTCTCTTAGCCACGCGCTCTTATTCCATAAAATTTCCAATAAAACATCTCCCACCTCCTGGCTGTAGCATTTAATCTTAGACCAACAAATAATTTATTTTTTTTCAATTCAAGATTTCTTTTTTATTAGATATATTTTTATTTACATTTCAAATGTTGTCCCCTTTCCTGGTCCCCCATCCCGGAAATCCCCTAACCCCTCCCCCCTCCCCCTGCTCACTAATCTATGGACTCCAGACTTCCCTGTCCTGGCATTCCCCTATACCGGGGCATCGAGCCTTCTCAGGACCAAGGATCTCTCCTCCCTTTGATGCCCAACAAGGCTATCCTCTGCTGCATATCCATCTGGAGTCATGAGTCCCTCCATGTGTGGTCTTTGGTTAGTGGTTTAGTCCCTGGGAGCTCTGGGGGCTACTGGGTGGTTCAAATTGTTTTTCCTCCTATTGCGCTGCAAACCCCTTAAGCTCCTTGGGTCCTTTTTCTAGCACAGGAGACCCTGTGCTCAGTTCAATGTTTGGCTGAGGATGTCCCCCTCTGTATTTGTCATACCCTGGCAGAGCCCAACAAATAATATAGAGAACATAGTTTCCAGATGCCTAAAGACAAAGGTGACAAACATTCTATACTAAATATAAAACAGTAGAACATTTTATTAACCAAAAATAGGTTTGTTTTCTTACTTTCCCTCTAGTAAGTGTGTTTTACATGATCCTCCCACATTTATAAATGATCAGAAACAGGAAATGAAACTAAGACAACAGTATAGTGCAAACACAGCGTGTCTTACAGGGCAGGGATGAAGCATTTCAAATGTTTGCCTCAGGAAGAAAGTAGATAAGTCCTGGCTTGCTTGCCACTTTCTTCTCCTTGTTCACAAGAGTCTTGTTAGAATCCACTTTAATAGAAAGAAATTGCCACTGACGAATATTAGAATACTGAATGTGTGGGAATTTCCATCAAGCTGTCATGGCATATTCTATAAAATGTCAATTTTTCCCATAGAGATGACAGACTGTACATGTAGATGCTGGAGTTGCAGGGCAGGTGAACTCCATGGATGCTAATTTTTGTGGTAAATATCATTGTTTTTATAGCAGTCTATAGAATGTGACCTACACACTAAAAGCCAAAATATTACATTTTGTTCTAATTTTTTTCACATTTCTTGCAATTTATTATGTTTTTCTAAGCAACAGTGAATTTATTTATAAAGAAGAAAATTTTTGAAGGGCTGGAAAGATTTCTGGGTATTAAGATCACTTCCTACTCCTGCAGTGATTCCAGATTCACTTACCAGCACCCATATAGAGGCTCACAAATACCTGTAATTCTCATTCTGGGTCATGTGATTTTCTGTTCTTGCCACCATCAACACATTTGGTTCTGATATATACATGCAGGCAGAACAATTACACATGTAGAAATATTTTTCATATCAGAAAATTTGGGAAGCATCTTCCTAAATATATATTTATTAGTATAGTCATATAAATGCTATAAAATGTTATAAAATGCTACCTTTGACATTGTCTTGTCAATATCAAATTTCAAGTATGAATTTTATTTTGTCTGGTGGTTTATGAATTTAAATACTATTTCTAAGAAATAATATTCTTGAAGACAAAAATAATTATAACAAGATGCTTCAGCAACTATCTTTCATTTTCTATATCAGGTTTGAAATGAAGAAAATGTCTTTTAATTGAAAAATGTAGATGACAGTTTGCAGTACTATCAATACTACAGCTTTTTCTAATGTTTACAATATTTTTTGCAAATGACTTATTATACTTTATGTCTTGCTGAAGATAGAATTTCATATACTATATTTCGCTTATGCTTTCCTCTCTCGCAACTTCTCTTAGATATTCTCACACACAAAAATCAATATTCTCCCTTGGTTTCTGTAATTAGAGCGCAAACCAACTCTAAAAGGAGAAAAAGAGGAAAAATAGAAATATGAATAAACAAACCTTGATATGAAAAAACAAGCCAAGGAGTCAAAGAAAAGGCAAAAGAGGGGGGCTGGAGAGATGGCTCAGCAGTTAAGAGCACTGACTGCTCTTCCGAAGGTCCTGAGTTCAAATCCCAGCAACCACATGGTGGCTCACAACCATCAGATCTGTTGCCCTCTTCTAGGATGTCTGAAGACAGCTACAGTGTACTTATATATAATAAATAAATAAATATTTGAAAAGAAAAGAAAAGACACAAGAGGAATGTATAGACAGAGGTATATTCATTGGGAAAAAAGAAATTCTATAAAAATCCAAACTAAGAAACCATAATATATAAGCAAAAATCTTGCAGGTTACAAAAAAAGTGCCCAGATAAGATATTATAAAACCAAACCAAAACAAAACAAAACAAAAACACTTCAAAAATACCATGGAGTTTGTTTGCATTGGCCATCTACTCCTGGGCATGTGACTAGTCCTTAAGAGTGGTTTGTATTTTACTAACCCTACATCCGATAGAGGGCTAATATCTGAAATATAGGAAGAACTCAAGAAGTCAGACTCCAAAATACCAAATAACCCAATTAAAAAAGGGGTCAGAGCTAAACAGAGAATTTGCAACAGAATCTCCTATGGCTGAGAATCACTTAAAGCAATATTCAACATTCTAAATTATCACGAAAATGCAAATGCAAATGACTCTGTGATCCCACCTTACACTAAGAATAGCTAAGATCAAAAAGTCAAGCAACAGTACATGCAGGAAGGGATGTGGAGAAAGAGGAACACTCCTCCATTGTTTGTAGGATTGCAAACTGGTAGGACCACTTTGGAAATCAATCTGGCAGTTCCTCAGAATATTAAGAAAAAGTTCTACCTGAAGATTCAGCTATACCACTATTCCGAAAAGTTACCCTAGCATTCCACAAGGGCACATGCACCACCATGTTCATAGCAGCCTTATTTGTAATAGCCAAAAGCTGGAAAAAAAAATCCCAGATGTCCCTCAACAGAGGAATGAATACAGAAAATGTGAGCCATTTACACCATGGAATACTATTCACCTATTAAAAACGAGGACATCATGAATTTTGGAAAGAAATGAGTAATTCTAGAGAGTATCATCACAAGTGAGGTAAACTAGAGCCAAAAGAACATACATAGTATGTACTCACTGATAAGTGGGTATTAGCCCAAAAGTTGAGAATACCCGTGATACAACTCACAGAGCATAGGAAGCTTAACAAGAAGGAAGGTCCAAGTGTGACTACCTGAAACCCACATAGAAGGGGAACAAAACAATCATGGGAGGCAAAAGAAAGGAGGAAACTGGGTAGGGGAGGGAAGGGGGGATTAGAAAAGTAGGGGCAGGATCAGGTGTGGAGAGAGGCAGGAGGGATACCTAGAGAGCTAGGAGAAAGAGTCAAAATACAAAGCAGTGGGGTTAGGGTGTAGGAGGAATCACTAGAAAGTTCCAGAAACTTGGCATGTGAGAGGCTACCAGAGATCAATGGGGATGACCTTAACTGAAATGCCCAATAGTGGGAAGATGGAATCTGAAGAAACCACCTCTAGTAGATAGACTGTTAGAGTCCGTTGGAAGACCCCCCACTCAATAAGGCCACAGAGACCGGAATCGCTGCAATCCACAAGAGGTTTAATGTTTCAATGTACATTGAGGTCCCCCAGCACGCAGGCAAGAGGAGACCACGAGCTCACAAAGCATACCCTTTTTATAAACTTATTGGCGGGGAGTTCAGCGGTCGCCTGAGTTGGATGACTGTGATTGGTTACCCTGAGCAACATTTAAAATTATTGGTCAACTCGAATGGGGAGGTTGTCTCTGCTATTCAGCACTGTCCTGCCCACCTTGTGGTATTCGTGGTATTGTCTTTTAGGCACTTCTCTCTCTGTCCTAACCCTAGGCAGGGTAGTTCTGTTTAGCCCATTTCTATATCTGTCCTTACCCCTGGCAGTCATGGACAGATTGGAAAGTTCCTGTCCAGCTGTGTCCCCCCTTGGTCGTGGGGAGCTGGTCTGCTGTTTCTGACAGGGTTCTCACAAGACATGGCCCCCTGTTGAGGCAGGTTGTCACTTACCCATCTTAAAATTTTTAACCCAGAATTGTTCCTGTCTAAAGGAAGTGCAGGGACAAAAATAGAGCAGAGACTGAAAGAAAGGCCACTCAGTGACTAGCCCAACTTGGGTTCCATCCCATGTGCACACATTAAATGGGACTGTATTGTACATGCAAACAAGAGACTAGCATGGCTGTCCTCTTAGAGACTCTATCAGCAACTGACTGAGACAAATGCAGATACTTACAGCCAACCATTGGATTGAGCTCAGGGACCAATATGGAAGAGTTAGGGGAAGGACTGAAGGAGCTGAAGGCAATTGCAATCCCATAGGAGGAACATTGTCAACTATTGTAGTCTCCCTCAGAGCTCCCAGCGACTAAGCAAAAAAAAAAAAAAAAAAAAAAAAACCAAAAAACAAACAAACAAAAAAAGGAACAAACAAAAAAAGGAACAGACAGAGGATGAGGATGGTTCATGGAGAGGATGAGCTTAATCCTGTGGAAACTTGATGCCCCAGGGAAGAAGGATGCTGGTATGGGTGACGTGGGTGACGTGGGGGTGGGTGGGCAGGTGGGGGAGCACCCCTCTCAGAATTTGGGGGAAACAGAATGAAGAACGTGGGAAAGAGGGACAGGGAAAGGGGACAACTTTTGGAATGTAATTAAATAAAAAAATACTTTTGGAATGTAAATAAAATAATATAATATAAATATAATATAGTCTAGTTTGCATACTCTCTGAAACTCCCTTGGTGAATATTAATTTTTCATTTGCAAGTATTTATTAATTGGAGATAGTTTAAATATAAATATGTTGTAAGGAACAAGCAATTAAGGCTCTATTCTATGCTCAGTGAAAGAATATTACTTATTTTATATACTATGGTACTCCAGGCACAACAAATTGTGTAACTCGTTTGTTATTTAATTGAAAGAATGTTTTCAAAGACTGTTATTTATGATAGAATAATAACTGTCATCTTGACAGAATCTTGAATCACCTGGGTTTTGAGCCTGTGGGATTATCTGTGGAGGATTATCTTGATTACATTAGTTGATGTAAGTAGTTATATTCTAATTGTGTGTGGGAATATTCTCTCAACTTAAGTCCCTGAAATGAACAAAAGAGATAGAGCCACCTAGATACTAGCAAGCATACAGTGCTCATTCTCTCTTCTCTTTTGACCTTGTATGTTATGTGAGCAGTTCACTCCATTCTTGCTACTGTGACTGATTTTGCCTTAACATTCTCTCTAATTCAGAGTTTGAACAAAATAAACATTTCTGTAAACTGCTGTTTTTACAATACTCTATTACAGCAACTACAGAAGAAACTAAGAAAAATGTGCTACAGAATTAAAGCGGCACTGAATTTTGATTTTAGTATGTAAAAGTTCTCAAGAAATGTCATAGTGAAATAATTTCATTCTCAAATATTTATTTTAATAATCTGAAATAGGCAAATACTAAGATGAGCACATTTTTTATAACTTGGTTCACTTGGGACTCTGTTGGCATTGAAGATTCCTAAACTTAAACTCATAACATATCAAAAGACCAGAGATCTTTGACTTAGGAGATCATTGGAGCCCAAATGCAAGGATGACATCTTAGCTACATTGTGTTTACAGTAAGTCACTCATTAAACAAAGCACAGGTTTCTATTACAAAACTGTAGATCAATGTTGGGAGATCTCAGTTAAGCACAATAACTTGACAGAAAATGTAGCTCCCAAGCAAGTCCCAGAAAGAACATGATGTAAGAAACAAAAGCAAACAAACAAAATCACTCTCACCTGCAGGGAAGAAAACCCAAAAACAGTGTGAAGGTTACACTGTGGACCAGAAGAACCCTGCCAAGTTGGCCTTTGTTTTTTGTTTGTTTGTTTGTTTGTTTTGTGTTTGTTAAGAAACTCAATGGTCATTTTAGAAGGAAGATGTTTCTTTTAGCATTGGCTGAGAATAGTTTTACCAGCAATTATTATAGAAACATGTATTATTATTATTATTATTATTATTTAGGTCCACTGTCCCTATTAATTCTAGTCTACAATTGAATTAGCACAGTTTTGCTTTCTCTCTTTCACAGAAAATCTAAAATTCACTTGACCAAGGACCCATTCACCAATAGTTCTGAACATGAGATTATCATCATCTTTCAATTATTGTGCACTATATTATATCAGGATACATCTGAAATTTCTGACATTTAATGGGGACACTAGTAGCACCTTGATTGCCTTAGCTACTTGAAATTATCTGCTCTCTGAAGAAAGCAATCCTGTAACAAGAGTACTATGTAAATTTGTTGGTTTTAGTGTGTGCGAGGGTATGTATACGGAGCTCACAATACAGTCTGGGGTCCTTCCTCAGACACTATTTAAGTTGGTTTGTTTGTTTTTTAGACAGCATCTCCCACTAGCTCAGAACTCATTAAGTAGGCCAGGTTGGCTGGCTGGTAAACCCCAAGGATCCTATTGTCTCCAGTTCCCCAATACTGAGATTACAAGCCTGTAGTGTGCCCCCACACATGCTTTTCTCTATGTGGGTATTGGGGATTGAATGCATGCCCTCATAATTACATAATAAAGACTTTACAAATATTGCTGTCTCTCTAGTCTCCTTAGATTTTTAAATGCTTTGATTTTAATAAATGCTTCTAGATCATTATGCATCAGTCATGGAAAAAAAAAAGAAAAACTTGTCCTTGCTTTCTCTTTTTTCCTAATTTTTAAAGACAGAGTTTGTAAACTTTAAAACAAATATATAAACAAGTCTACATCTATACTTTTGGCTCCAAAACTTTTGAAAAACAGCAACTGGAATTTTGAAATTTATTTAATTATTTTGTTTTTGTAAACCTATTTTATAATTGTGAGCTTATAATGATAACATGTTTTCACTTCCCTAGATTCACTCCAAACCCTCCCATATACCCTTCTCTGTTCTCCCTGGTCTCTTTTTTATTAATTGTTATCTTATGCATATATTATATGCATGTATATTCCTAAATATAATCTGGATAGTCTGTATGATAATACTTATATGTATTTCTTTTTTTTTTTTTGACTCAATTCTTTGTTGCTTTATAATGAAAATGAAAATCACCCAAGAAACATACAAGCCATGTGATTTGATACTTGGAAGCAGAATTGAGGCTTCCTGTGGCAGAAACCTTAGCTATCCCTCAATATCAATTATCCTTAATAACCAGTTATTAGACAGATCGTGGGTACCCAGAACATAGACTTCATTTCACACCCTCATTTTACTGAAATATGGGTAAGAATTCTACTGAATAACATACCACATGAGCTACATTTTTTTTAACTCATTCCCTTTATCCTCAAGTCTAGTACATAGATACAATACGGAATTCCAATATCTGATAATGAAGTTGAAGGTTACTTCTCATGGATGACAGACACAGAAAGCAGTAAGAACATGACTCCCGAGGCTTTCAAGGAGTAGAGATACAGTCTCTGCTGTAGGTTGCTATCATCCAGACTTACATGGAAAAAAAATAAACTTCTAATGATCAAAATATATTGTATAAAATAATAATAAAAGAGAAAAAGAAACTAACTTCTACCTTGTTTAAGATATTTTACTATTTTTTAGATATCTATTATTAGAAGCTTAGCTTATGTTATTTCCCATCTTTAAAATGGTCTACTATTTGCAGCTCTTAGTAATATTCTTAAATATGTATCTTTTTATTTCTAATTTTTTAGTTTCACATATTTTCTTCATTAATTAATTTATTCACTTTATTTTTTTATTTTATGTATATCTTTATGGGTGACTATTTGGGACTGGACAACCAATTGGTGTTCTCTTCCCTGAAGAAGACTTCCTCCCCATATACCAGTGTTCCTCAGTTGCCAATAGGTTTTGGGTAGGTTTGAGGTTCATGTCCATTGTTGTTGGTGTCATACTTGTTCACCTCCCATTTAAGCTATCTTGTTGGTGAGACTTTATGATTATAGCTTCTGACACAATTAGAAGACAAATGTTCTTCTATGTTCATAGCAGCCTTATTGGATACAGAAAATGTGGTACATTTACACAATGGAGTACTACTCAGCTATTAAAAACAACGAATTCATGAAATTTTTAGGCAAATGGATGGAGCTAGAAACTCTTATCCTGAGTGAGGTAACCCAATCACAAAAGAACACACAAGGTACACAATCGCTGATGAGTAGATATTAGCCCCAAAGATCGTAATAACCATGATACAACTCACAGATCACATGAAACTCAAGATGAAAAAAGACCAAAGTGTGGATACTTTGATCCTTATTGGAAAGTGGATCAAAACACCCATGGCTCATAGCCAATGAATAAAATGAGAATAGGATCCCCAATGGAGCAGATAGAAAGAGGACCCAAGGAGCTGAATTGGTTTGCAGCTCTGCAGGACGAACAATAATATGTACTAACCAGTAACTCCAGAGCTCCCAGGGACTAAACTATGAACTAAAGAGTACACGTGGAAGGTCCCACGGCTCCAGCTGCATATGTAGCAGAAGATGACCATTTCAGACATCAATAAGAGGAGAGGCCATTGGTCTTGTGAAGGCTTGATTCCGCAGAATAGGGGAATACAAATCAGGAATTTTGGGAGGGGATGAGTAGGGGGAGGGGGGATGGGATAGGGGGGTTTCGGTGGGGTAACATGGAAAGAGGTTAACATTTGAAATGTAAATAAAGCAAATATCTAATAAAAAAAAGAAAACAAACTCAAACAGCAAATTTCCTGATACTCTGGCCCCTACAATCTTTTGCCTGCATGTTCTCCAGTGATAGTCCCTGAGCCTTCATTAGGTTTGTAGATGTATCCATTGAGACTGGGATCCACAACTCTGCTTTTGATTGATTGTGGTGTTCTGTAGTTGTCTCCATATGTTGCACAAAATAGTTTTTCTCTAATTGATCTTAAGATCTGCTCATCAAGAAAGAAATCTTGCTTGGTATTAGAAAACCAACTACTCAATACTAGGGAAGTCGTGGTTATTGCAGTAGAATCTACAACTACTAATTCCCAAAGCAATCTGTAAATATTTGTCTATGTATTCAGGGCTAATTGTAAAAATTTACAATAACAGTACACACACACACACACACACACACACACACACACACACACTCACATAAACAATTTTTTTATTGTTTCTGGCAGAATTTCAAATATAGATATGTACTTACAAATGAATAATGAATAGCAGATACAATAACAATGTTTCAAAGATTGATAGTATCGATGACATCTAACAAAATTTCTATGTTTAGTAGTAAGATAAGTTTATTATGTAAGTACTGCTGCTCAGTAAACACAGTCTGACTTGTCTTTTTGGACAGAGAGGTTTGATGTCATTTCTATTTTTCATTGTTTTTCTCTAGAAGTGTTTTCTTATTTAAGTAATCTAGTATATTTTAACTAATTTTGGTAGAGGATTCAGAAGCCAGACACTAATAGCCATATTGAGTTGGCGCTATCTTGACAATAGAGCCTTGTTCTAAGTGGAAATGCAACTTGCTTATAGATTTAAATTTTATTACTAAAAATCTGAACTCTTTGGAGGGAGTATTGGAAGACCTAAAGGCCCCCATACGTGATTATAAGGGGTAAAATCTCAAAGTTGTAAATATTATTCAGATATAAATATGTTTTCATATAAAACAGATTATATACAAGCATAAATATAAAATGAGTTAAAAGCTTTTCTGTTCAGAACTTAGAATGAATGAATGCTATGAATGATTTTCCCCATAAATAGTAAACAGAGAAAACATATGTCTCTCATTTATTTTCCTGTTTATTGTGTTAGAATGTGCTAAGGTTGTTAGAATTAACAAATCATTTGCCTACAAAATTCATGATGACCTTGTTTTTAATAGCTGAATAATATTCCATTGTGCAAATGAACCACATTTTCTGTATCCATTCTTCAACTGAGGGACATCTGAATTGTTTCTAGCTTTTTGGCTATTAGGAATAAAGCTGTTATAAACATAGCTGTCCAAGTGTCTTGAAGTATGACGGAGGTTGGCTTAGCTGGCCTCAGTGGGACAGGATGAGCTTCATACTGCAGAGACTTGATGTGCCAGGGTGGGGAGATATCTGGGGTGGGAGTCTACCCTCCCAGAGGAAAAGGAGGGAGGGATTCTGTGAGGGGGGATCAGGAGGATAGGATAGTGTTTGGGATGTAAATGAATATATAAAATAAAATTAGCTCATCATGTGTCCCCCATTCCCAGTTTAATACCTGATGTCTGAAGAAGAGCATTATAAGCATTTATCAAATAATCTGATGATTGGATGAATAAACACATTTTTTTTGCTACAAATTAAAAATCATGAACCTCTGAAAAACCTTCAAATTTCTTATTGAATTCTAGTTTCAGGGCAAGAATACTTTGACAGTTACCACCTGATTCTACTGATAACACAGATTATATCCTTTGGTGCAGTGTGGGTGCAAGAAACTAGAATTCAACTGTTTCTTTGGAAATATTACTATATTACTAGTCTATCTCCTGGAGCAAGATCATTTCTCCTGTTCTCAGCATTCCTTATTTGCCTGTACTCTTTGTTTAGTATTGTGGACTTGTAGGTAAATTGCTTATATATAAACAGAAAATAAACTGTGTGAGATCAATTTATCAAGTATGTTCAGATGCTAAATACCCATCTTTACATGTTTATTTATTTGATCAATTGAATTCCCTTACAGCCTATTTCTTTCACATCAGATTAGGTTCATTTTACTACCTCTTGTCATTTTACCTCCTATTCCTCCCAGGCACTGCATTAGCTTTTCCTAACCTCACCTTGCTTTACTTTCTTTATTTATGCCCTTCTATTCTCTCTTTTTATTTTTTCTCTCTTCTACTTGAGCTTCTCATATCTTCTTCTGCCATTCCTTTTTTTCTATCTTGTCTTATTCTTTACTTTCTTTCTTTTAAAGTATAACTCTGATAATGAGATTACAATTCTGATTAAGAATTTTCATGCCTTTAATACAAGCACAGGAGAGACAGAGCTAAGAAGGTCTCTGTGAGTTCAAGGTCAGCCTTTCTGGTCTTCATAGTGTATCAAAGTAGAGCAAGGAGTATATGAAGAGACCCTGCTTCAAAAATATAAAAGATTCCTGAAAGATTTTTACCAAATAAAACATATGTTGTAATTTAAGTTTGTTTAGAGTCTTGTGTTCATGTCCTACTTTACTTCTGTAGAGAATATTCTCATTCCATTAAAATCCATGGTTCTAAACCCTGGGAATCCTTTCTGAATGAATTGTTTCCACATCAATCTCTCCTTGAGGTTAATTTTTCAGAAATGAGATGAGAAGTTAAACAGCTCCATGCTCTAAAAATACTGATATTCTCTCTATTCTTCAACTGCATCAAGGTCATCCCCACCTCTAGATATATGACATGTATTCTTTCTCCTTAAAATTTTCTTTCTTCAGATGTTTGCATTTTAATCCTTTGATATTCAGATATATCTAATTGGCAATTTCTTATCAAATATTTTTCAAAAAATTCTGCTTTAAGTTGGTATTCATTGTTAACCGTGTGGTTATCTAAATTCCAAAATATTATAAGCATTCAATGAGAATATTATTAAATAAAAATTTGAGCAAGGTGTCAGAATGCAGAATTAACTTGTATGAATAACTAACTTTCCTAGACACCAACAACAATCATACCAAGAGGTAGATCATAGATACACTTCCAGTTACAACAGCCTCTAAGAAAATAGATCGTCTAGGAATAAACCCGAACAAGGTGGAAAGAGACCTCAACAATGGAAGCTTCAATTTTCTTAGTAGATAGAAAAACCAGAACAGAGAAACTTTTTACATGCTCAGATTTGTTGATTTAATATTGTGAAGATAATCTTTCTGCCAAAAGATATTTGCAGACCAAATTCAACCCCAATTGACACACTCAATTCACAGTTCACAAAATAAAATAATAATCCTAAAATTCATATACATTCACAAAACAAAAAATACCTATTATATTCTTTAGAAAGCTGATGCAGAAAGAATATTATTTTGAGGCATATAACTGTCATAAACATACTTATATGGTTGTTAATGAAGTAACAATATTCTACAGGTATAGCTTTTAAACTGCAATTCTGATCTAGTAAGAAACACAGCTGACACAAGCAAAGGCTTCTATAGTTGTGGTAAAACTTTAGAGATTCTATAAACTGAAGTTGAAGTAACCTTTATCCCTGCTCTGGCCAATCCTTGTATCCTGGCTGCTGCTGAAGGAAGTGTGACCTTGCTTCAAGTACCATATGAGGTAGACTTCTATTCATAAAACCAACTGTGAACCATTTCTCAGTATCTAGGGAATACATCAGTTATTACATAAAGGATTTCTGAATTCATACCACAATGTCAAAGATATTAATTGCAAATAAAATAAGCAGTATGTATTTTGTAAAATAAATTATTTCTTAAAGCAGTATTGAGTTGATATCATAACACAGGGTTATTTATGTGAGGAAGAAAATATCCTGTTTTGTTTTTATAATACAAAGAAAATAATTTTATTTGTGTATCAAAGACTCTAAGGTTCACAGTTGATGTCAAGACACAAAAAGGCTTGAAAAGCTATAGATCAACCTCCCTTGACTATTTTGAGCATCCGATATGCTCACAACTGAATCTTCAGCATGATGTAATATCCTGATTTTTAAATGCTCCTACAACTTCTTCTTGATATGCTAACTCATAAAACAGAACATGTTCATGTAAATTAACTATAGAAATCTATTCTTAACAAGTTTGACAGATGTTCTCTTAGAAGACTACTTTTCAAATTCTGACAGTCAACTATAATATTGGAATCTGACATTCTGCTTCTATGAGGTATTAAATCTGTTGGACTCTTGAGAGAAGCACAAGCTCAAATGAGGTGACTACTATTTTTAGTACCCACCAAAGCTATAGTCACACTGGTAATTAATTGTGAAATGAAATGATCTAGGCATCTTTTAAAAATTATTTTATTTATTTACATTTCAGTTGTTACTCCCATTGTTCCTCCCTCCCACAGTTCCTTATCCTATTCCTCCTTCTCCTTGTCTCCAAGAAGGTGCTCCCTCCTGAGGTCTCTTCCTTTTCTGGGGCCTCAAGTCTTTCGAGGATTAAGCACATCTTCTCCTACTAAGGCCAGATTTCTGCTACATATGTGCCAGGGGTCTCAGACAAGGCCGTGTATGCTCCTGGTTGGCAGCTCAGTCTCTGGGAGCTCCCTGGGGTCTGGGTTAGTTAAGATTGTTGGTCGCCATATGGGGTCAATATCCCTTCCAGTTTCTTCAGTCCTTCCCCTAATTCAACCACATGGGTCCCTGATCTCAGTCCAAGAGTTGAGTATAAGTATCTTCTGATGTCTCAGTCTGCTACTGGTAGGGCCACTCTGAGGACAGCCATGCCAGGCTACTATCTGCAAGTACATCATAGCATCAGTAATAATGTCAGGCCTTGGTGTTCCCCTATGAGATGGATCCCAAGTTGTACCAGTTATTAGACCTCATTTACTTCAATCTCTTCTCTGTTTTTGTCCCTGCAGTTGTTTCAGATGGGAACAAATTTGGGTGTAGAATTTTGACTGTGAGTTTGTGACCCTGTTCCTCCACTTGAGGTCCTGACTATCTACTTAAGGTGAATCTAGGCATCTTCAAAATAATGTGACAAGGCCCAAGAAGACAGAAATTTGGTTCTCCTTCATTACTTTGAGCACTTCTTATGCATACTTTATATAATATTTAAATTTATACTAGGTCAGAATGTATTGTGTATTTGTTTACCTTTTCATAATTATATTTATTTTGCATTATAGTTAGTCTTCACCTATTGTCATCTCACCTCCAAATGCCCATCTGTGCAAGAGTATTACTAATGTCATTGTCACTGATTTTGACTTTTGAACAAAAGAATATGAGTATCTATCAAATTTATTACTTGTATATCTGTCCATGGACTTTTTGTCCTAAATCTCTGTTCATTATTTGATATGTTACTTCTTTGGATCTGTGTTCATTTTCCAAATTCCAAAAATGAATATATGGAATTCTGTCTCTTAAGGTTTTTGTTGTTTGTTTGTTTGTTTGTTTGTTTTGTCAACCATATAGTCTCTATACTTTTCATAAAAATTAGTTATGACTGGTTTTGTATAACAGAAAACATACAATAATTACTTTAGAGTATTAGTGTCTTACATACATTAGGAATTCTCTCCTCAACTAGACTACAGATGGATTTAAAACTGAATGCATTGGGCCTACAATGATGGAGAGAACATAGTAAATTTTGTTGACTAGTAATATGATTGATATGAACATTGATTCAATTTAACCAAAAGGAAATAATTTACCTAATATATAACAACTAATAAGCAAAACTATCTTCTGAAAATTCTGTTGTCTTTGTTACCTTTAATTCATCTTGAATGTTCCTTTCCAGGAAAGTCTTTATGTTGCAGTTTAGTCTTCCTTTTTCCCCAGTAATATCTAGCTGGAGAAGATAAAATAGGTTTAACTCTGGAGAAAGTAATGAGAACTGTGACAGAGAAAAAATGAAAATGAGCTTTGGTTGTATGCTATATCTTTAAATCATCTCATTATATTTTTCCCTGCAGGCAGAAACCTCAGGTAGTATGCTCAAAAAAAAAATGACATAAAAAGAGAGGCAAATTCAATTATACCAACAGAGTAACTGAAATTAGTGTGATGAAAATGCTCAAGAATAGGTATAATTAGAAACAACAGATGTTTCTTTTATATTGAATTGTCATATTATAATCACAGAAATAATCACAGTATCTCAGAAAGTCTTATCATCTGATATCATTAAATTATAGGCATATTTACACATGATGTTGATGTGAATGCAGCAATGACTTGTTTTCATCTGTATGTGGGATCTGATGCCTAAGAGTTACTATCTTAAAAACAAAATTATTTCATCTACAGTCAACTATTATGCTATAGTTATCTACAAACAAGTCTATCACATTGATATATAGCAAGAAGTCTTACTATGTACTACTACTACTACTACAACTACTAAGTACTACTTAAAGATATAGCATATGATAAAAGACATTCTATTTAGTAGGTTATATGATGTTAACACCCTGCAATATGGCTCAAAGGATGTACCCTCCACTATCAAAGTGTAGCTGTTTCCTATTTGTGAAGTAGTTTTACAAATAGAAAGGAAATTTCATTAATAAATAATCTATTCAAAAGATAAGTACTGTTAGGCAAACTTATTGCCTAATTCGTATGCATGTAGTAGAGTAACCTTATTGGGAGCCATAATGGGACAAGCTACTATACTAGCAGGTGATCATCCTGAAATGGCCTGCTTCGGATTATTATATCATCTGCGACAGGTGAGCCCTCATTAAACAAGGTTGTGAGAGACTAATTTTAGGAAAGTTTCCTGCTATTAATATGCTTTTCCTGTTATTATTAAACATATATAATAATCAATAATTAATAGCACATCCCTTTGAAGCAGATCTATGCAGATCCATGAAGATGTACTGTCTTATAGTGATGCTATGTAGACAAATAGATGACTTAAGTTTTAATGATGATCCGATAAGAATTCCTAAAATTATATCTGTGATTATTAAGCTCTTTTATAGTGGGACTGCTACTAGGTCCCTTTCTGATAGTCAAAACTTCACTGAGAACTCTGCCAGTCTCCCAAGTGTCACAAGTTAATTGTTCTTAGATGGCAACCAGACTTTCTCTTACTCAGAGCACATTCCAAGAGGTTGTAAAACAATTATCCAAAGGTCATACAAAGAGAACTAATGATTTATAATAGGTGCTAGGACAGAAGATAAAATATTGACTGAGTTTATCTATACAAAACTTCACTTATAACTTAGTTATGGTTCTATACTTTCTATGAACCTGTAGAGAAGATAAATGATAGAAGTTTATCTAGATAATGACTCCTAATGGATATGCATGTAAACATTCACTGTTGTAAACTTCTATCTCAATTTATGACTTGGTATTTTGTGTGAACTTGTGATGAACTTTGTAACATGTGTTCATGTGTTCTGAAAGATGTTTAAGGGCTGAGGACAAAGAAAAGAGTAAGACCAGAAGAATTTAGGTGAGAGGAACAGAGCTGAGAGAAGTGAACTGAGGAGAAATTTTTAGTCAGAAGAGAACAAGATTAGAAGGAGAACGCAGAAAGGAATAACTTAGAAACTATAGGTAGCATAAAATAACTAAGAGAACAATGTGCAGGATGCAGAGGGAAAGAGGAAAAAAGAAGATGCTACAGAGAGCAGAAGGATCAGGCAGGCTTCTCCTTACCACAGGACAGGACAGGTCCCATGGTAAGGACAAGACAGGTCTAATCTTATTAAGAGAGGCAAAGCTTTTTTCTTACAAACATGAATTTAATTCATTTAGCATTAAAAGGGTGGAAGCTTTTTCTTTCTCGATGCAATAAATATTGGAGTCCATTTTTCATCCAGAATGAGTGAGTTCTTTCTGCACCAGTGCTTGGTCTTTTGCTCCATGTGCATGTGTAAGTATGGATGTGTGTGTAAGTATGCAACTGTGAGAATGTATGCATGTGTGTGTGTAAGTATGAAATTGTGAGAGTGCATGCAAGCTGGGCCCAACTGAATTTGTGTGGAATTGCATAAATGAGATCTGCATGAATCTGTGTATGAACCTATGTGAGATTATGCATATTCACTTATGTAAAGGTTTTTCTTTTTTAGTTTTTTTATGGGAAAACAGATTTTTATTTGAAAAATAAACTCCCAGTTGCTGGGCTATAAAAGAAGAACTGTCTGCGATCCAAAGCCACAGTGGTGTGAAAGGGGCAGAAGCCACTCTGTAATTAAAAACAATGAATTCATGAAATTCTCAGGGAAATGGTCAGAACTGGAAAATATCATCCTTAGTGAAGTAACCCAATCACAAAAGAACACATATGGTACGCAGTCACTGATAAGGGGATATTAACCCAGAAGCTTGGAATACCCAAGACACAATTCACATATCAATTGATTTCCAAGAAGAAAGAAGGAGAGACCCCTGGTCCTGGAAAGACTGGATGTAGCAGTGTAGGGGAATACCAGGACAGAAAAGTGGGAGGGGGTTGACTGGAGAACAGGGAGAAGGAAGAGGGCTTATGGGTCTTTTGGGGAGGGGGAAACCGGGAAAGTAGAAATCATTGGGAATGTAAATAAAAAATATAGAAAATAAAAAATAAAAAATAAAAAAAGCCTCCTCATCAAGCTCATTTGAATTTCAAAGGTGGTGGTGGTGGGGGCTATCCAGTCTCTCTACTTAGGATGACACAGGACCCCTAGTCTTCCTGGCAGAATTGGAGTGCTCTAAGAACACACAGAAAATGAAATTCCTTTGGCAGTTTGTACACATGACCTCGGTCAAGGCTGAGCTAGTCTTGGAAGCCAGAGCTAGAAAAGATACCTTCTACATCTCTGACCAGAGTGCATCTTGCCAGTTCCTCCACACCCTAGCCAGACTCGACTGGAAGGCACTCCGAACTCATCTCAACACCTCTAACCATCTAGGGTGGTACTTTCCAGACTGCAATCACTCCCTCCATCCAAATCATATAATCAGCTGTTATATCTGACAAAGCATGCTAAAATAATAGAAACAGAAGAGATTCCAGAGGAAATCCTGTGTCTTTTGTTTGTTTGTTTTTGTTTTTTATTTATTAAATATTTTCTTTATTTACATTTCAAATGATTTCCCCTTTCCTGGATCCCCCTCCCCGAAAGTCCCATAAGCCCTCTTCCCTCCTGGTGTTCCCCAATCAACCCCTTCCCATTTCCCGGTCCTGGTATTCCCCTACACTGCTTCACTGAGCCTTTCCAGGACCAAGGGCCTCTCCTTCCTTCTTGGACATCATTTGATCTGTGAATTGTTGCTTGGGTATTCCGAGCTTCTGGGCTAATATCTGCTTATCAGTGAGTGCATACCATGTGTGTTCTTTTGTGACTGGGTCACCTCACACAGGATGGCATTCTCCAGTTCCATCCACTTGCCTAAGAATTTCATGAATTCATTGTTTTTAATAGCTGAGTAGTATTCCATAGTGTAAATATACCACATTTTCTGTATCCATTCCTCCGTTGAGGCACATCCGGGTTCTTTCCAGCTTCTGGCTATTATAAATATGGCTGCTATGAACATAGTGGAGCATGTGTCCTTATTACATGCTGGAGAATCCTCTGGTTATATGCCCAGGAGTGGTATAGCAGGGTCCTCCGGTAGTATTATGCTGAGTTTTCTGAGGAGTCGCCAGACTGATTTCTAGAGTAGTTGTACCAGCTTGTAATCCCACCAGCACATCCTTGCCAGCACCTGCTGTCTCCTGAGTTTTTGATCTTAACCATTCTGACTGGTGAGAGGTGAAATCTCAGGGTTGTTTTGATTTGCATTTCCTTGATGATTAAAGATGTTGAACTTTTCTTTAGGTGCCTCTCAGCCATCGATATTCCTCAGGTGAAAATTCTTTGTTTAGTTCTGTACCCCATTTTGTAATAGGGGCATTTGGCTCTCTGGAGTCTACCTTACTGAGTTCTTTGTATATCTTGGATATTAGCCCTCTGTCGGATGTAGGGTTGGTAAAGATCTTTTCCCAATTTGTTGTTTGCTGTTTTGTCCTTTTGGCAGTGTCCTTTGCCTTACAGAAGCTTTGTAAAGGTTTTTCTTTCTGTGAGTGATATCTCTTCTCCTGGTTCAATATAAGTGTATTGCTCTAAACTTCTCCCTATACTGTCAAGCAAGAGGTATCTGGACAGTAGGGAAAAGGCTCTAGCAACTAATCCTTTACTTAATCTCCTGCTGTTTTAGGATGAGGTGCTAAGTGCCTGAGACTTCGGTCTCTGACTTCAGAGGAACACAGAAGGCATGTCAGCTACACTAGCATAGTAACTTAGACTTAGATAAGTAAACTTTCTATTATACAGCAATCCTACAGTAAGACTTTGTCTTACCCCAGAATTTTATTTGGTAAGACAAAGTCTTACCCCCACTGAAGCTCTTCCCCCTTCCGCTGCCTCAAGAAGAACCAAGAAGAAAGAAACCCTCTGCCAGGGCTGTCTCCTGGCACAAATTTAACTGCTTTTCCTGCCTTTCCTGACAGTCTCCTTATAAATGTTCACTCTCATCCCAACCGCTAGAAGTCACACACAGCTTTTTCTTTCTTTAACTCAGAGTGATATTGTAGCATTAAATACCTGTGCCTTCTTTGAGTAGCATATATTTTTGGAATTCCTGTGTATATGTACATAATAAAAATTATATTTCTACTGTTGATATTTCCTATTATTGACCCCAAATCAATAACATAGAGAGCAAGGTCACTAAAAATTATATAGAAAATGTATATGTATATGTGCATATATGTGTATACACATATGTACTTATATACATATGTATTTATATAATGTTTATATGCACATTATATATATGTGTGTGTATTTCAAAGTCAATAATGAGCTAAATTATATATAAAAATGAAACATATATAATTCATAGGCCAAACAAATAAAAAAAATGTTGCCTTACCACTAAATGAAGCAAGAATCCTCACAAATGCAGTTTTTAACAAATCCTTCACCTGTCCTGGATTGCTAAGTGTGAAACTTATATTGGGGGAACTCAATAGCATTCTATCTTGCATAAAAATATAGAATCTCAAACACTGTATAAAATTAAAAAATGGCCTCAAAGAGTACAAATCAATAAAAAGAAGGAAGGTCCAACCTTGTTAAATATGTATTTCAACACTAATGGTTAACAAAATTTAAGATAGAAAGCAAATGTAAGTGGCCCATGTTATATTGATAATTATATACTCTAAAATGTTTGACATCTCTACTATGGTTTCATTTAATATTTTAAATCAAAATAACATGTTTATCACTTTGGATTTTACTACCTTTCTTTCACATAATTTTCTATCATAAATAGCATGTCTTTCAAAATCTATCTTTCTTCCTCTTAAAGACACTAAGCACCACTAATATCCTAAGAATGTAAGTTGTCACCAAAATCAAATAAAGCATGTTTGCAATGATAGTGAAAGCTAAAAGATGCTTCATCAAAACAGGGCAGCAAAATACTAATTTTACCAAGCTGACTTCTAAGGGGCTAAGCAAAATCATCATCACACTAATGTTTTATAGTGTGTGTTCCCTACACACTGATTAATTGGCAATAAATAATAAGATTCCTACTTTGATGCTCCTGGGATACAAGAAGGAGCAAAATATGTTACTAGCAAGATAAGTCTTTGTTTTTTGAACTACAAACAGAATTTTCCAACTTGCTCTATGCTTACTTTAATTATGCAGCATGATCTCTTCCAGTCCACTGGCTCCATAATAGAAAAAGCATTGCTTATCTTTTTAAACCTCAAATTAATTCATAAATCTTTAGATCTTCAAATATCCTGCACAAATTCTAATTGTTAACTTTGGGAACTAGTTAACTGATATTTTTAGAAACATTTATTTTAGAATAGTTTTATTGTTCGAAAAACTACAGAGAATTAAGTTCCAAGATCTCTCATGCAAAGTTTCCCGTCATTACGTATGTCTTAGATTACTACTGTGCACTGGTGACAATTAATGATGCATCATTGACACATTATCATTAACTGATTACACCATAGTGTTTATTTTAGCTTGATATGCTTTTCATCTAGAATATCATGGAAGACGTCATGTTGTATATTTTTTCATATTTTTAAAATATTTCTAGCTAATGGCTTGTCGTTGTGCTTTAAGGATCTTGTTAAATTTATGGACTATTAATCTGGTATTGCACAGAATGGCCCATAATTTGAATTTGTCAGTTATTTCTCTTGTGATTAGACCTATAGGATTTTTGTGAGAAAAGATCATATAAATAACATATCACTCTCTGTGCTTATCAAAGGAACATACTTTCACCCTGAAATCATTGTTAAGGCTAAACCTGGGTCATTAGGTCAATGTATTAGATTATTAGATAACTTGGTAGTTCTTTTTTTTTTTTTTCATTTCCCATATTCTGATCTTTTGAAAGCTGGTACAGCTATAGGCTTAACCTAAGGAGTAAAAATATATTGCTGTCCAATTAAGAGTAGATTATTTTCATGTTATTGAATATTATACTCCTTGAGAGACTTACTTATTCTTGGATTAATACTTACATGTTCTTAACATAAGAGAAACTGGCACACTTTTATTTTGAATGCTTCAATATTTCTCCATTTTGTTCCAGACAGTTCTTCATAGATCACACTAACTTTCTTGATTCTAGTACAAAAATATTTTTTTTTCAGTTTTACCCCATTGAAGTTACATATAGTTTGATTTATCATTGCTCTTAAAAGTCATGATTAGGCAGTTGTTATAAACTAGTTTCTATTGATGCCAGTGCACAAAAAGGGAGTTTTCAACTAGAGACTCTGTATTTTTCTTTCTATATGCAAAATAAACAAAATGAAAAAAGGGTCACGTACTCATCCTTTCAATTCTACAAGAAGTCCATTCTATCCTTGGACTTATCAAGTGTAAGCAAAATGAATTTGCTCATGAGTGATAAAAGGAAGTTCAGACACTAAAATATCTTAGAGAGAAGATAACAAACTATGAGAATTATCCATTTTACAAATCATATATTATCATCATTATTAGCTAACAGTTAGGGCTTTGGTGAATAGTGTTGTGGATCTATATTTTTAAGGAGACAGGTAGCTTAACAGAAAACTGGATGAGGCAGCTGGTAAGTTCAGCTGGACTTATAACTCCTATTAAGTTAATGGATCCAAAAGTTGGTTCTCACAATTCTAATTAGTCCCATTCTATATTTCATTACATAGTGAAATTTTGGCACTTTTCTAGATATTCACATGTCAGTAGTTACCTCAATATTGGTTTGAGGAATGAAGATGATTTAGCCTAAAGTGAAAGATGTATTTTCAATTTAATGTATTATCCATGGTTTCAATAATTAACTGACTTTGAACTGTATAGCTAAATATGTTATTATATTTCCATGTGTATCTTTTTGTGTAGCATATATGTTTGTATGTTTTCATATGTGTGTGCAGATGCATGAACAGTTGTGTATGCACCACAGTATGATATCAGGTTTCTGTCTCAGTCACTCTTCATCTTATTTATTGAAAGTTCTTTCAATGAACCTGAAGCTAACCATTTCTGAACAAACTAGTTGGCTAGTCAGCCTAAAAGATGCACAAGTTTTTAACCCTCAAGTATTGAGATTACACATGAATTCTACCATACATGGGTGTTACATGAGGTCTTTGGATACAAAGTTAGTTTTTAATACTTGGTCTGTAAGCTCATTATTATCTGAGCTGCCCCACAAATTGCAAAATTAATCAACTCTTTTTTTAAAGATCATAATAAATCTTAGTTATTCGCTAAACAGTGTAATGTTAAAATGATGCACACCTCTATTTTTCCCTGTGTTTGTTTGCATTTCCACACATGATGCCTGTATTTTTTTTCCTTTTTAGTACCCCTATCATTTTCCTCTCCTTTGACTGTTTTAACTTTACAAATATTCCCTACTCTCAGGATATATTGTTATCTGTGCTCAGGTTAACAGGGGAAATAACACAGAGCATTCTATTTTCCGCAACCATAATTCTTGTTTAGTGGTAAACTGACATGTTTATGAATGAGAAATTTTCAAGTACGGCAAGTTAATAGAAACTTTGCTTTTCTTTTGTTAATCATTCAATCCTGTCATCCTGTCACCATGAAAATTTTTCATCTTTAGAACCTAATTACCAAGGTCAATTCCTAACAATTCCTTCATTATTTAACCATGAAAAAAAAGAAAAAGAACCATTTAAGTGAAGCTCTGATTAAAAAATGAAACAGACCTATAAATTGAACAGGTGACATTCTTCTCAAGGTTTATAATTCATTTTTATTAGTAGAAACAGTGTTTCATATAATTAATAGGTATATTTTCCTAAAATGAGAAAGAGAAAACAAGAGTTTCCTAGTTACAGCACCAAAGTAATATTTATGTTTATCTGAGACTAATAACACCTAATTTTAAATGGTCCTCAGTGATGACATATAGTCAGAAGGTTCTAAGACACTTATAAAGATTTTTTTTAATTTAGAATTTTACAGTGGGGGACTGGAGAGATGGCTCAGTGAGTAAGAGAACTGATGCTTTTCCAAAGGTCCTGAGTTCAAATCCCAGCAACCACATGGCGGCTTACAACCATCCATAACAAGATCTGATGCCCTCTTCTTGAGTGGCTGAAGACAGCTACAGTGTACTTACATATAATAAACAAATAAATCTTTTTTTAAAAAAAAGAATTTTACCATGACATTATTTTTTTTTATATTTCCAAGTAATTCTTTTCAATGTTAAGTGAAGAATATTTTCTATTCACTTACAGCTTGATCAAGGTCAATTACATAATTCTAGTTTTCATTAAGTTCATAATTGGGGCAATCAAAATTTTATGCAAGGTTAATGATCATAGAAGAAAATTTTTTGTTCATAAACAACATTTTATTAATTATTCAAGGTCATGAATTTTATAAAATCTTGTCAATAAATATGTAAGTATATATTGAAGATAAGATAGTATGTTTTATTTTTACTATATCTATTTATATCTAAAGGTATAAAGTAGTTAGACATCAATCAAAATAGTTAATTTAAAATTAGCTTTGTTGAAATACTGTATTTATCAGAGCAATGACATTCACAAATCATAAAAGCCACATCAATTAATTTGAGAAAAAACAATGAAAATAGTTTGATATTTATTTGTCACCAAAAGTTCTATCATCCCCTTGCCAATTAATCTACCGGTGAAAGTCCATCCTTAAATTTCTATCACTTTATACAAGAATTTCTCCAAACAAAATTGTATTGGATAGTCTGATACTGCTTGTAATTCTAATGCTAAATACTAGTTTCACAAGATGTGTTTGTCCCCAATGAGCAGATCCTCACTTATGCAAAACAGTGCCCTGTGAACTTTCCCCCCAATTTAACTGGTTAATTAAAGGCTAGGTCCTATGGTTGGTCAGTGGAGGGAGAAAGGTGGGACTGGAGGTTGGAGTGGGGGGTTGGAGGTGGAGGAAAGGAGAGAATTATAAAGGTGGAGGAAGCTGCAATGGACCAGGACCATATGGACAGGAGAAACAGCAAGTAAAAAGGGACTTTATAGCTGGGAAGTAAAGTAGTATGGTGTTTTATCTGCCTGATCAAGGCCCATGACTTGTAAATACAATACTTGGATTCTGTGTCTTTTATACGGGCTTGTTAGAATTATAAATTCCTTCTACACAGAGTCTTAAAGCATTCTCCTATTTGTATCTTGATTGTTTTTTAACTTAATATTTTTAAGACCTATGCAAACTGGGAAGGGGGATAACATTTGAAATGTAAATAAATAAAATAGCCAATAAAAAATTAAAAAACAAAACCCAAACAATTGTTTCCATGTCATCAAGTTAAAACTCTTTGGCCTTGCATTCTAAGAATGTATCCAAATGTTTTTGAACTTCCTATACATAGAAATTTGTATCATTTTAACAACCTTGTATTTACATCTCAACTTAAACTAGGGCTCCAAGCAGTCTGAGGAATTGATTCCTGAAGAAAAGAAAGATCAAGTAATGGGGAAAAAAGATCTTGCCACAGAGAAAAGTCTCCAATATCTTTGGGGGAATTGTCTCTTGACAACCTCATGGAAATGACTCCCCAGTTTAGCCAGAATGGGGAGAAGGCATATACAACTGGCACCTCTGGCATTCTTGGTGCACACTGTCCTCTCATACTACAGAGTCACTTGGTCAGAGTAAAAGTAAACAAACAAACAAACACATTCATGTCAACAAACAGAACCTTAAGCCCCCACTACATGATCAGCTTTGATAGTAGAGGTTCTTGAGTCCCCAGTAGCCAGGCCTGTATCATGAAAAGCAGAAAAGCAGCTATTGTCTTAATGAACACAAGTAATAATGCCAACTCCTTGATCTTATTATACTTTTCATGTCATTCATACACAATAATATTTAGATTCCCATGTTTATTTCTTAATAGAATGATACCTTTCCCAAGGATGAATCTTCTTGGCAGTGATACCCGATTACTAGCTTTTAAACATTGAAGAAGGAGCTCTTCTGCAAGTTCTGGAGATAACCTATACAAATTCTGAGTTGTGGGGTAGTCTCTGCAAATAAGCATCCCACTCCTTGTTTCTTCACTTGTCATGACAATTCTCCCTTACACTGTATAACTTAACTTTTAGTCATGTTGATTACACAGTGTGACCACTAAACCCTTCTCTCTTTCCAGGGAAATTATAGAAATCAGTACACATGATTTCTAAATAGAATTCCCACTTACTCTTTTGCCATTCTGTTGTCTGTTTAAAACAAAGTTGGAATTTCCTCCTCTCAGCCTAGCAATGCCCAATTGTGATCACAATAAGCAAAAGTCATAAATCTATAGTGGAAAGGAGTCTTCAAATTATTTAAGATGAAAACCTCTAAATTTGTAGCAATATCATACCATAGTCAGGCCATTAATAAATTATGCCTTAAGTATAGAGCCTATGATCATAATCATGGCTTGGAGACATAAAGAGTAGGAATTAGCCTGTTTGTTGTCTGGGATTCTGAGGCTCTCCATCATGTTAGGATGCAATATAAGGGTATTTTGTTTGTTTATTTATTTTAAGATTTATTAATTAATTTATTTGTTTAATGTCTATCAGTAGACTGTAGCTGTCTTTAGACACACCAAAATAGGATGTCAGATCACATTACAGATGATTGTGAGCCACCATGTGGTTGCTACGAATTGAACTCAGGACCTCTGGAAGAGCAGTCAGTGCTCTTGACCACTGAGCTATGTCTCCAGCCCCAATAGAAGGGTTTTTTCTATTTTATATTGGATATTTTCTTTATTTACATTTCAAATGTTATCCCCTTTAGGTAAATAAAAGGCACTAGTACTATGTACTTGGAGTTCACTTACCAGAATTGTAAACTAAGCATACTTTTATTCTTTATAAGTTACATAGTCTAGGTGTGTAGTTTTGTAAACAAATGTAGATAGGACAAACTACATTTAAAGGTGACATGCTTCTTGTATAAATATGCAATTAATGACAGCTAGAGATAGGTAGTTCCTGATTTGAGAGAGTAGGAAACTAGATTGATCCCACACAAATTTTGTAAGTGAGGTGAACAATATCTATGCAGACTGGCCTTCTCCTTAAGACCTAAACTGTATTTATCTCAGGTCTTCTCAGCCAAAGCAATGTTATATTTTCCTCTATACTTATTAGTAGTTGAGTAAAAGTTTAGATCATGTGTACCTTCTTCACACAAATGAAAGAAGAAACAATGGTGTTCTCCTTCCCTGAAAACATTTGTTGACACCTTTTCACTGTGACCACTGGCAGATGAAATATGACTCTAAACAGAAACTTCCAGAGACAGTGTCAAAAGATTCAGGAAAAAAATCAAAAAGTGCAAAAGAAGTCTGGGAATTCACAGGGAATTCGTCTTCTGACTAGAAATGCCAGGGTACACTATGGTGAGATAGATTCTAGAGTGTGTTGCCGGATTTTGATATCCTAACCAATGAATCAGTGAATATGATGAACTCCACTTCTAGATTAGATTAGATTAGATAGATTAGATTAGACATAACTGTTCAATATAAGGAATAGAAATTACACCAGCCCTTCAAAGACTTAGGATGTTTTGATAAGGTGGCAGGGTTTGGAGGAATGAAAGAGAAGGTAGTAATGTTGTAATTAAAGGATAATCTCTAAAATAAGCAAAAAGAAATGAATCAAAAGACTGGAGAGTTCCATCATCCATTAAAAGAAAATTCAGACATCATAGGAATTCTGTGTATATTGGTAGCTTGAAGGTGGAAGTAGCAAAGGTGGAAGAATCAGACATCTCAGTGCTACCATAGCAAAGGTGTAAATTTGGCTAGCAAATGAGTGTCTCCATTTCAACATGTACAAAGAACATTGTCATCACATACCATTACTCGGCTTTCAAAAATATGTGCAAATTAAATGATATTTAGAATGATGATTTCTTCAATCTTAATTGAAAATGAAGTGTACATTGTTGAGTTTCTGGCAAATGACTCATCTGTCTCCCAAATTTCATCAGTTAGATTGCTAAGTCTTGCTGGGCAGAATGTCTACTTGAATCATAACATTTTAACTGAAGTGAGAGATCCTATGTCAAATAATTATTAAAATAGAGATCAACTAAGGAAGACATTCTATAAAAAACTCTACATGTTTTTCAAATACCCATGAATGCTCACCTCCGCATACATTGGCATATACATATTAGCATCTAGACAAATACAACAAAAATATGAAGATAATTTCACTAACAATATATTTTCCATTTACATTTGTCTCTAATATTTCTAAATTAGACTTTTTCATTTTGCTACTTAACTGTTCATGGAATATTATTGATGTTGTCTTTTTAAAATACAAAGGTACAACCTGCCATTGTAGAGGGGATTCCCCTTATGTTTTGTACCTGCTGTAAAGTCTTACATTTTCCTGGTCCTTTCCTTGTATTTCAAAGAAATAGGCAGTTCCTGAGACTCTACACTATGTTGGATATTTTCTTTTCAGGACCCTCTTGTGCCTGTTTGATGAGTTACTTTACCTTGCCTCCAATGCTCAAACAGGAAACTGTAAGGATGGACAGCTTCAGTAAGCTTTTGGTTTATGACTATGCTATAAAATTAGCTATATTTTAATTAAAATTTTAGAAAACTGATCTTATTGAGTCGATATTTTGTTCTGTTAAGCTGGAAAATTGGAAAAATATCCATATATACTCTACTTGCAAGTAGGTATTTCATGTATTCCTTGAATATATAACATCCCAACAAATTTTACAATAAAGCAGACAAGCCATTAAGTCCTCCATATCCAAATGTCTTTAAATTACAAAATTAAGCAGGTATTTAGAATTCACAGATTTTGTATTTGTGAGGCCTATTGTTTAAAGTCACTCGGTTATTGTAAATATCATTATAATTATAACTTATAATCATTTAAAATACTCAAATGAAAAAGGAGACAAATTATACTTAGTAAAAAGAAAAGGTAGTGTGCTTTCCAGGTGAGTTATGAAGAGCATTAATTGTCCACTGATGGGCATTGTTCATTTAAAAAAATAGATACCAGGATGTATGTCAATCAGTGTGTATATTTGTGACTTTTGCAACATCTTAAATTAAAACAGTATTATTATAGCAAACTAAATAGTCTTTTTGAAAATTATTCAGGTTTGCGAATACAGTCTTCTGAAGTTCAGTTATGTTGAGGACCATAATACTATTTGGGCAGTGTCTTTTGGGGAAAAATTAATAATTTTTACAATGGAAATAAAATATCAACTTTGTTATACAATTTATTCTCTATATAGTCATAACCTTAAATTATGAACAATAATAATTGTATTTAATGTCTTATGAAAAGTTAGCACAGAACATTTCTATTCAACCTAATTTGAAAAAACAGAGAAATAATCAGTCCTATGTGACAATGTCAATATCTATATTTTCTTTTTTAACATCAAATATAATTTAAATAAAATTTATATTGATAACAAGTCCTAGAATTTTTATCTAGTAGTAGAAGTTGACTTGGCTTGGTCTCTGGACATTAAATGATTTAACATGAGATTTTGTTGTCACTCTTGGCCAAGTTATAATTTTTTACAAAACCTTATTCTTTAACATTTTTTTTCCAGATAGTGAATCATAAGTTCTATAGTCCTCCTCATTCTTCTGGTGGCAGCAGCTAACTATGCTACACACACACACACACACACACACACACACACACACACACACACACACATCACCATATGTATAATATGTGTATGTATATATAAACATAGTCATATTATCTGTGTATACATATGTGTATATGTATACATTATAGATATACATGTATATATATATATATATATAAACACATAACTATATAAATGGTTATTTTATGGGAGAGAGACTGTAGTCAACAGTTAACATTAACATTTACTTGTGTCTTTAACATTAACATTCTTGCTTTGAGAAGTTTCAATTGTATTTGTTTAGAAGAACAGTGGCTATGGCCTATCTAGAAGACTTTTTAAGGCAGTCACTCCACTCTTTGATTCTTATACCAGGAAATTCTTTTCTTTTTCCTCTTCTCAGGATCCATACTGTCCTCAATGTTAATTTAGTTAATATTGATTTCTTTCAACTTGCAAACTCCTGCAAGGTGAAAACAATTGGAAAATAAATATAGTAATAATTTATTAGCATATTTAATTCTTTACTGTCACTTTTACAAGGCTGCATCTTGAGGAATCTTTGTAAAGAGCCAGGCAAGTACCTAATCATCACTAACAATTGCTGTGTATTTAAGGAATTGAAAATGCAATAATTTTCTTGGACTTCTAACTGCTAATGAAACAACTGAAAAAAAAAAGCCAAAGCTTAATTCATTTTTGTTCTTTCTATATTTTTTACAGAATCCTACTTTAGTGCACCAATCAATTGAAAAAGCAATCTAAGTCAGAAATTCATAAAAACATTATTAAATCAATTAACATACTAATGGTGACTGCCAGTTCATATTTAGGAAAGACTCAGTAGCAGTAAAATTAAAGTACAGTCATAATTTTTCTTTGTTCCAAGCATTGAAGGGAGAAAATAATAAAACTTTTTTCTTCAGCTTTGTCTTTAAAACTAATCAGCTTGTTTTGGGAAGCTCCAAAATGGGTCATGCAATCGAATGGGGAATCTATTCTAAAGCACTTCCCATTAAGTAAAAATTATTTTCATGTAACCTTTATTTAATTGCTCAAAGTACAATTACCTTCGTAAGACTTATTCTCTGTTCAGTGACAAAGTGAAATAAAACCATGGTTCTACATCTGATGCCCCAGTTCTGACAGGTTCCGAAATATATACCAGCTAGGTTTAACACATTTTCGCTATAGTAAACATTTCCTATTGTTGTCCCTGAGGAAGGTACAGTGTAGACTGAGAGCAGTTCAATAAAAATAAATAACCAAGCATTCAGATATACTTATAAGGCATGATAAATGTAACTATGCTATACTTAGAAAAAGTGTGTTCTGCACAAATTTAATAATTGTAAAAATCTTGGCTTCTAATTGGTTAGCATGTTTCTATGTGAGAGAATTTATAAATAATTAAAAGAAAATATTTTATTTGATAATATGTGTTTGAGAACCCGTACTTAACTACTTATTTGGAAACCAACTTATTTTATGATGATTCATTATAAATAAGAGAATTTCAAATGCTAACAACATAGTGAAAGGGATCAAAAATCGCTTGGTTAATGAGTTTTAAAAAATGAAAGTAAGTTTGTCATGAGACAATGAGTAATATTTGGATCTTCATTGTATTTTTTTCATTTGGATCGCAATAACAAAATGCCATAAACCAGTGACTAACCAAATACAGCAGTTTGTTTCCACCTATTTCTAGAAGCTAGATAATCTACTGGTCTGATCAGGTATTCAACTTGCTATCTATTCTGCCTTCAGGTAGGTTTTCAGTTAGGATGTCTATCGTTGAGATGAAACCATGACCAAAAGCAACTTTGAGGAGGAAAAGGTTTATTCTATTTTAAAATTCCAGGTAACAACAAAATCACTGAGTAAACTCAGGGAAGGAACTCAAACAGAGCAGGAGACTTTAGAACCCATACAAAGGTCATTGAGGATTGTCACTTAAAAAGGGAAATGGGGCTCTTTCCACCAGCTGAGCAAGATGTCCAAAGGAAAGAAGGTGGCCCCGGCCCCGGCTCCCACCATCGTCAAGAAACAGGAGGTCCTTTGTTTGAGAAAAGGCCCAAGAACTTGGACATTGGGCAGGGCATCCAGCCCAAAAGAAATCTAACAAACTTCTTCAAATGGCCCCGCTATATCAGGCTGCAGAGGCAAAGAGCCATCCTCTGTAAGCCGCTCAAAGTACCTCCTGCCATTAACCAGTTCACCCAGGCCCTGGATGGGCGGACAGCTGCTTAAGCTTGTCCACAAGTACAGGCCAGAGACAAGGCAGGAGAAGAAGCAAAGGCTACTGGCCCGTGCTGAGAAGAAAACTGCTGGTAAGGGAACGTCCCAACTAAGAGACCGCCTGTCCTCCGAGCGGGAGTCAATACAGTCGGCACCTTGGTGGAGAACAGGAAGACTCATCTGGTGGTGATTGTCCATGATGTAGACCCCATTGAGCCGGTGGTTTTCCTACCTGCCCTGGGTTGAAAGATGGGGATGCCCTACTGCATCATCAAGGGAAAGGCCAGGCTGGGGCGCCTGGTCCACAGGAAGCCATGCTCCACTGTTGCCTTCACACAGGTTTACTCGGAAGACAAGGGTGCTCTTGCTAAGCTGGTGGAAGTTATTAGGACCCATTATAATGACAGATATGACGAGATCCGCCGCCACTGGGGAGGCAATGTCCTGGGTCCTACGTCGCATTGTCAAGCTGGAAAAGGCCAAGGCTAAAGAACTCACCACTAAATTGGGTTAAATGTACACTAAGTTTTCTGTACATAAATATAATTACAAAATTTTTAAAAAAGGGAAATGGAAAAAAATTACATTATTATATGTTAACTAATGAAACAGAGACTGAAGGAATTAGCCGATCAGTGACTGGCCCAACTTGACATTTATTCCATTGGCAAGCACCAAACCTTGACAATATTACTGATGCTATGTTGTTCTTGCAGACAGGAACCTAGTCTCTCTTCTGAGGCTCTACCCATAGTTGACTGAGACAGATAGATACTTACAGCCCAGCATGAGACTAAGGTCAGAGACCTTGTAGATCTGTTTACAGGAAGAATCTGCAGAGACCACTGGCCCGCACCCACGGGAGGGTTCAAGAAAAAAGGAGAAAGGGCAAAAGCACGGAGGGGAAGTGCTACTACTGCTGCTGCACCAGCAGCTGCCACCTCTGCCTCAAGACTTTGCACTGGCTGCACTAAGCCTAGCTGCTCAAGCAGGGAGCTGGTTAGCCAGCAGAGCGCCGGGGAGCTTCTGATGCCAAAAGCTTCAGGAGAAGGAGAGCATTCTCTTCCTAGGCAGTGGGTCTCTAACAACAGTAGTGGAAGTTGTCCCCAAAGTAGTTGCCTGTCTGTGAAGTCTGTTCCCCACGTGGGCTGCCTTGTCTGGCCTCAGGGGGAGTGGATGTGCATAACAACTTCAGAGATATGATGTGCTAGGGTAGGGGGAATAGCCAGTGGGGTCCCTAACCCTTTCAGAGAGGAAGGGGAGTAGGAATGGTGGTAGGGAATTTGTGAGTGGAGGACCAGTTGGGGTAGCAACAATTTGGTTGTAAAATGAATACATAAATTAATAGAAAAATTAAAGTTCAAGTAACTTATATAATAATACTTTTTTGTATACTGCAATGGAAATAATCCTTGAAAGAATGTCAAATCCATGCTGAAGGAGGGAACGGTGTTATATTTTTTATCTTTCCACTGACTAAAGTAGCACCAGAAATTTGTAAGATGTCAAAGAGTGAACTCTCATTTGAAATTGCTCTTGAATCTAGGTTCCCATTGGGTTCTTTTATAAATTTTGTTTTAATGCTTAGAAAGACTATTGTGTCAATATCTTCTATTATTATTACTCCAATGCGTTTTTCCCCTGATAAAGGTTTGTTGTCTTTTATTTAGATTTGTTACATTTTAAGTGTACATATTCAATGCTAACTAGGCATTTAGAAGATACTACTTATTAAAACGTTATACTAGATAAACTTATTATTTATTAAACTGGTTGACCAGGCTGTAGTGTAGAACATCAGGGCCTTGCAACCGGAATGGTTTAGCATGATCAAGGTTAGGAGATTTTGAATGTCATAGTTTGTGATATTCAAAATTAGTTGAAAGGCTTCAGATGAAATATAAATTACGCTTGGAATATAAATCGCTGTTCCCATGGCAATTTGTAGAGGAAAAACAAACCCTACTATTTTTCTGTTGAAGCCTATTTAATCTTCTGAATTAGAGAGCTATGTCCAATCTTATAGCAGCTGAGATGTCAGGTAATAATATACTCTTGAAACTCTATTTTAAGATTACATTTAATGGATGGAGAGTTGGTGAAACATTATTTGTGTAACTTCTTTATTTTCTCATATTCATTCTTCAATAAGATCACACACACAGAAAAAAAAATGTCAGGACAAAGGATGTTGATGTTTGTTATCTTTCTCAAACCTATTGAAATTTAGACATTGAATGATGAAATGCAATCCCTACATGATGCAAATTTGTAGGAATCCTAGGATGGCTGGGAACTTGCAATTCTCTTGATTCACATCCTTGTATTCTGAGACTACAGGAGTCTGATGCCACAGGTGCTGAGAATTTGCTCCACCTCCTCACAGAAATGGATAAGGTCTCAGTATCCCATTAATCACAACTGAGACGTTTACTGGCATAACACATCCTTCTGAAGATCTGAGGCTCTGAATTTATTTGAAACAAGAAGGTGGTCTATATTTTTGTACCCTGTCATCGGTCTTGGTAATTCTCTAAAAATGTCACTAAGTCATTTGCCTTTAGATAAGAACATTAAGATTACTTACCTATGCATCCCAAAAACAGAGTACCTCAGCCGTGAAGTATATCTAGGGTAAAAATTTAATAACCCATGAACAACACTATAGGAAACTTAAGGATTTTGTATGAGATCATACATTTATTGAACATCTTTACATATTTACTATGACTTGCAGTCATAGTAACTGTAATACTAATTGCATCTGGTATGAATACTCTGTGTTACAAAATAGTTTTCTAAAATTTATCATTATTTAATTTTCTGCCAAATTGAGACTTGTAGATAAAAATTTTGGAAATAAAGAATTTCAGTTTTCCATAAACCATAATAAAATAAAAATAAATATCTCTATAATCAGGGTAACAGATACAAGCTAGACGGGAATGGAAATCTGTGTGAAAAATACACCCAGTCTAAATTTCTGTAGACTGAAATTTTCACAATAGGGTAGCTTACTCAGTGTCTCACATTAAACAAATGAGAAGGCTAGATTCTACATCATCTGTACTTAGATTGGAGTTCCAAATTTTGTCCCATAAACAGTCCTTGAGAGAGTGCACATGTGAAACATTGCAAAATACATCTGTGTTTCAGCCCTTAAGAAGTTTCCATTTAAAATTCTTTTCTACTGGATAGGGCCTTTTGTGCTCAGTTAAGGAAAAAAAACTGAAACCTATTAACAGAACTATTCTGTAAGAATGAAAATTGGCACAATTTAGACTCAATCATTCCCAAATAAAAGAATATGGTGATGGAAATAAAATCAACCCCAATCTCTGTTTCAACCCAAGTAATTTTTATGCAAAAATTATATGTAAATATGCACTCATACAAATAACCTTGACACATAAAATATGGATAAGTATGCACTCCTATAAATGCATGAATAGACATATACTAAGAAAGTGGTAAGTTTCTTTCCACACATTATAAGTATGCAAAAATATATTTGAAAGGTTTAATATTTTTAATGATGACCCTAGAAGCTATTAGTGGTAAGAATGACATTTATAAGACATTACTCTGAGTACTTCATTACTTAGCCACATCCTGAAGCAATCTTTAATAATTTCTTTAATGGAATGAGCAGATAAGAACTGTAATGAACCTCTTTGACTTTTTCTGCTAATTTGACATTTTATTAGGTAAAATAGATATTTAATCCTCTACATTCCATGTTTCAGCTTATTATAATAATCTCACACTAGTCTCTTTTCAATCTATTTTCTGCAATTATCATAATTTCATTTTTATTTATAACTGAATAAAAGCCCATTGTACATATGTAACCAGTTTTTTTTATTCATTCACTCATCCATTACTGACTATCTAGGGTCTTTCTATATCTTTGAATATTGTGAATACTGCAGCACAGAACATGGATGTGAAAATATCTCTGTGGTGTACTGGCTTACAATTCTTTGAGTATACACCTAGGGATAGTATAGCCTGGTCATACAATAGGCTTATATTTCAAATTTTGAGGAACCTTTTAATGGATTTATATAGTGGCTTTCTACATTTGCATTCTTACTAGTACTGAATAAATATTCTTTTATCCCACAACCTCCCCCACTAATTATTATCATTTGTTTTATTGATGATAACCATTCTGCCTATGGTGGGATAGAAATTTAAATCACTTCTAGTTTGTGATTCCCTAGTGAGTAAGGATATTAAGTATATATGAAATATTTATTGTCCATTTGTATTCTTTCCTTTGAAAATACTCCATTAAAGTCATTGACTCATTTGTTGAGTAGATAACTTATGGGCTTATTCGTGTCTCTTTTGATTGTTTATATATTCTAGGGTTTTTTTCTCTCCTTGATGTACAATTAGCAAAGATGTTGAGGAAAATTTTTCACAAAGACAGATATCATATGTCCACATGTCTTCTCTCATGTGCTAAATCTACGTTTAAAGAATGTATATGATGAGAGGAGAATATATCTTAAAGAAAGAAGTAGAAAATGATGGAATACAAGTAACATGACAAGGAAGGACATGCATTTGGGAGACTATATGAACCAGTCATCTAGGGCATGGAAGAAGAGGGTAGGGAAGTATAATTATATTCACCTCCATTCACTGTGAATTTTCCTAATGCTACACATTACTTGTTATGCTAACTTTAAATCTTAATTAAAAATGAATGTTTAGTAATAAGATAAAATAGCAAACCATCTTTCCTTTGAACAAATCTAAGTAGATTTTGAGTTTTCAAATGACTGAAAGTCGGTATAAGGTAAACTCTACATAGTGTTTTCTTTCTTCTGCAACAGGATTGTTATACTTGTAATAACTACAATTATCAATCGAAGCAATCTTTTTTCCTATTGGACACCAAGTGACAAGGTAAGATGATAATTGTTGGATTTCATGAGAAGCACACATAAAAGCAAATACTGTCATCATCTAAGAACAGGGACTTCAAGCTTACTGCTTCATCACAATGGTTATCAGAAATTAATGAATTCACTATTGTAGATCAAGTGTTTTGTCAGATTTATCAATTCAGTAAACTTTATCCATAAGAAATGTGGTAGGGTCTTGCACCATTTCAGGAAATGGAAGAAAAATTTACCACTATTGAACTGGTAGAGTCTTGGTATGAGTTGTTAAAAATTATATTGTTTTCAGACAGAAATTGCAAAATCAATAAGTAGGCAGGTTACGAATTTTATTTTATAGATATTCAAGCCATACAAATAAAAGGTATACGTTACAGAATTGCCATCAAAAATGACCACTGTCCTTTCCCAACCAACAAATATTTATGTATTAAAAAAGAATAAAAACGCAGGCCTTCAGACATAAAAATCCTACATATGTCCAATCTCACAGGTAAGGAATTCTTTGTAGTTTTAAAACAGTTCTCAGTATATGTTGTTTAAAGTGTTCTTTGAGATCACTAAAATGTTTAGGTAATCAACAGTTAAAAAAGAAGTTCAAAGACATACAGGTTTGTAGAGATGGCATTTTCAAACACTGCACAATCTCTGCTATTCAACTTGATCTATTGTTACATGAGTATATGCTGAATGAAAGAGAGCACATGTGTGCATCAGAGTTCACAGGAAAGTCAGAGGAGAGCCACAAATGTGTTCCTTTCCTTAGCTTTTATATGGTTTCTAGGATTAACCTCTGGTTGTCTGGATTGAACAGTAAGCATCCTTTTTCTCCCTGACCCCTCTGGCCGGCTCAAACTGTCTAGTCTGAAAATTCAAAGGAAAAAAAGGACTGGGAATGTGACTGGGAAGTTGGGACAGCCAGGTTCTGAGACAGACAGGCTTAATATCGCTTGGGTCTCGGGCGGCTTGTGTGTGTGCGGCTCCCAAGTGCTGGGCTGATCTGCAGTAACCAGCACGCCAGCTCTGCTGTGGGACTTCTGCCTGGCAGAGGGACCCCGCACTGGGCGGGAGCCTACCAGCTTTCCTTCCGCGACCTCTGTTCCCGCAGACTGCACTGAAGAGACGGGTACCCCAAGCTCCCTATCCCCAATATAACATCACTTGGGACACGGCCTGTTGGGGCTTCCGTCTGCGCCCGAGAACGGGTCAGTGCTGTGGTCCTCTGGGTGCCAGATCGGCAGGCCATCGTGTCTGCAGGGTGAGCAGCACCACGGAGAGTGCCCTCCGCCATCTTTGCTCCAGTGACTGGGAAGTTGGGACAGCCAGGTTCTGAGACAGACAGGCATAATATCGCTTGGGTCTCAGGCGGCTTGTGTGTAACCTGCTCCCAGGTGCTGGGCTGATCTGCAGTAACCAGCGCGCCAGCTCTGCTGTGGGACTTCTGCCTGACAGAGGGACTCCCCATCCCCCCCCCAGGAGAGATCACACACCCCTGCACAGGGCAGGAGCCTACCAGCCTCCCTTTGGCGACCTCTGCTCCAGGAATCCACTAGGCTGAGCCTTTGGATGTGCAAGGCCTCCCCAATATAAGATCACTTGGGGCAAGGCACATTAGGGCTCCAAAGTCACTCAGGAGCAGGCAGGCCCCAGAAATCGGTGCCAGGGGAATCCTGGCAATCCAGGGGGGGCAGAAATAGCTTTGCAGGCTCACAGGAGGTCCAACCAACAGCCAGTGGCAGCAGGACCAACTAACATCAGAGGTATCCAGATGGCAAAAGGCAAACATAGGAATGTTACTAACAGAAATCAAAGTAATGTGGGACCATCTGAACCCAACTCTCCAACAACAGCAAATCCTGGATACCCCACCACACCCGAAAGACAAGATCTGGATTTAAAATCACTTCTCATGATGCTATTAGAGGATCACAAGAAGGACACAAATAAATCTCATAAAGAGATACAGGAGACCATGAATCAACCGTTAGAAGCCCTTACAAAGGAAACACAAAAATCGCTTAGAGAAATGCGGGAGACATGGATCAAAAGATGGAGGCGCACAAGGAGACAACACAAAAATCGCTTAATGAGATGAATCAATGGGTAGATGCACTCACAAAGGAATCACAAAATTGGCATAAAGAAATGCAGAAGAATATGGGTCAACAGACGGATGCCCATAAGGAGGCAACACAAAAATTGCTTAAAGAAATGAATCAACGGTTAGATGCCCTTACAAAGGAAACACGAGAACTGCTTAAAGAAATGCAGGAGACAATGGATCAACAGATGGATTCCCATGAGGAGGAAACACAAAAATCACTCAGAGAAATGCAGGAGAACGTGGGTCATCAGGAAGAAATCCTGAAAGAGGCAATGCAAAAATACCTTAAAGAAAAACGGGAAAATACAAACAAACAAGTGAAGGATCTCAGCAAATCCATCCAGGAATTAAAAAAGGAAGTAGAAACAACTAAGAAATCACAAAGGGAGACAACTTTGTAGATAGAACACCTTGGGAAGAAATCAGGAGTCATAGATGCAAACATAAACAATAGAATGCAAGAGATGGAAGAAAGAATCTCAGGTGCTGAAGATTCCATAGAAAGCATTGACTCAACAGTCAAAGAAAATGCAAAATGCAAAAAACGTGTAACCCAAAACATCCAGGAAATCCAGAACACAATGAAAAGACCAAACCTAAGGATTATAGGTATAGATGAGAGTGAAAAATTGAAGGTTAAAGGGCCAGTAAACATCTTCAACAAAATTATGGAGGAAAACTTCCCTAACTTAAAGAGAGAGATGACGATGAACGTACAAGAAGCCTACAGAACTCCAAACAGACTGGACCAGAACAGAAATACCTCCCGTCACATAATAATCAAAACACCGAATGTTCTAAACAAAGAAAGAATACTAAAAGCAGTAAGAGAAAAGGGCCAAGTAACATTCAAAGGAAGACCTATCCGAATCGCATCAGACTTCTCACCAGAGACTATGAAAGCCAGAAGATCCTGGGCAGATCTCATGCAGACACTAAGACAGCACAAATTCCAGCTTAGACTACTATACCCAGCAAAACTCTCAATCACCATAGATGGAGAGACCAAGATATTCCATGATAAAACCAAATTTTCACAATATCTTTCCACAAATCCAGCCATGCAACGGATAATAGGTGGAAACCTCCAATACAGGGAGAGAAACAAGACCCTGGAAAAAATGAGATAATAACCTTCTTGAATCAAACCCAAAAGTAGATAACCACTCAAACATAAAGATAGCGTCAAGAATGGCAGATGGCAATAATCACTATGCCTTAATCTCTCTTAATATCAATGGTCTCAATTCCCCAATTAAAAGACTTAGACTAGCAGACTGGATACGTAAACAGGACCCAGCATTTTGCTGCATGCAGGAAACGCACCTCAGTGTCAAAGACAAACACTACCTCAGAGTAAAAGGCTGGAAAACAATTTTACAAGCAAATGGCCCCAAGAAACGAGGTGGAGTAGCCATCCTAATATCGGATAAAATTGATTTTCAACCTAAAGTCATCAAAAAAGACACAGAAGGACACTACATACTGATCAAGGGAAAAATCCACCATCAAGAACTCTCAATTCTGAATATCTATGCTCCAAACGCAAGGGCACCCTCATTCGTAAAAGAAACTTTACTAAAACTCAAAGCACACATCGCACCGCCCACAATAATAGTGGGTGACTTCAACACCCCGCTCTCTGAAATGGATCGTTCAGGAAAGCAGAAACTAAACAGGGACACAGTGAATCTAATTGAAGCCTTGGACCAACTGGAACTAACAGATATATATAGAACATTTCATCCTAGAGCTAAAGAATATACCTTCTTCTCAGCACCTCATGGTACCTTCTCCAAAATTGACCATATAATTGGTCACAAATCAGTCCTCAACAGATATAAGAAGATAGAAATAATCCCATGCCTCCTATCAGATCACTATGGAATAAGGGTGGTCTTCAATGGCAACAAAAACAAAAGAAAACCCACTTACACATGGAGGCTGAACAATGCTCTACTCAATGATAACTTGGTCAAGGTGGAAATAAAGAAAGAAATCAAAGACTTTTTGAAAGTTAATGAAAATGAAGGCACAACATACCCTAATTTATGGGACACAATGAAAGCAGTGCTAAGAGGAAAATTCATAGCCCTGAGTGCCTCCAAAAAGAAACGGGAGACAGCATACACTAACAGCTTAATGGCACACCTGAAAGCCCTGGAACAAAAAGAAGCAAATACACCAAAGAGGAGTAGAAGGCAGGAAATCATCAAACTCAGGGCTGAAATCAATCAAGTAGAAACAAATAAAACCATACAAAGAATCAACAAAACGAGGAGTTGGTTCTTTGAGAAAATCAACAAGATAGATAAGCCCTTAGCCAGACTAACCAGAGGGCACAGAGATAGTCTCCAAATTAATAAAATCAGAAACGAAAAGGGAGAGATAACAACAGAAACTGAGGAAATTCAAAAAATCATCAGATCCTACTACAAAAACCTGTATTCAACACAACTAGAAAATCTTGAGGAAATGGACAATTTTCTTGACAGATACCAAGTACCAAAATTAAATCAGGATCAAATAGACCATCTTAACCGTCCAATAACCCCTGAAGAAATAGAAGTTGTCATTGGAAGTCTTCCAACCAAAAAAAGCACAGGTCCAGATGGTTTTAGTGCAGAATTCTATCAGACCTTCAAAGAAGACCTAACACCAATACTCTTCAAACTGTTCCACAAAATAGAAACAGAAGGAACACTACCCAACTCGTTCTATGAAGCCACAATTACACTAATACCAAAAGCACACAAAGATCCGACAAAGAAAGAGAATCTCAGGCCAATCTCTCTTATGAATATCGATGCAAAAATACTCAATAAAATTCTTGCCAACCGAATCCAAGAACACATCAAAACGATCATTCACCACGATCAAGTAGGCTTCATCCCAGGGATGCAGGGATGGTTCAATATAAGGAAATCCATCAATGTAATCCACTACATAAACAATCTCAAAGAAAAAAACCACATAGTCATCTCATTAGATGCTGAGAAAGCATTTGACAAAATTCAGCATCCTTTCATGCTAAAGGTCTTGGAAAGATCAGGAATTCAAGGCCCATATCTAAACATAGTAAAAGCAATTTACAGCAAATCGGTAGCCAGCATCAATCTAAATGGAGAGAAACTTGAAGCAATCCCACTAAAATCAGGGACTAGACAAGGCTGCCCTCTCTCTCCATATCTTTTCAATATAGTACTTGAAGTTCTAGCTAGAGCAATTAGACAACAAAAAGAGGTCAAAGGGATACAAATTGGAAAGGAAGAAGTCAAACTATCACTCTTTGCAGACGATATGATAGTATACTTAAGCGACCCAAAGAACTCCACCAGAGAACTCCTACAGCTGATAAACGACTTCAGCAAAGTGGCCGGATATAAAATCAACTCAAGCAAGTCAGAAGCCTTCCTATACTCAAAGGATAAGCAGGCTGAGAAAGAAGTAAGAGAAATAATACCCTTCACGATAGCCACAAACCATATTAAGTATCTTGGCGTGACTCTAACCAAACAAGTGAATGATCTGTATGACAAGAACTTCAAGTCTCTGAAAAAAGAAATTGAAGAAGACCTCAGAAGATGGAAAAATCTGCCATGCTCATGGATTGGCAGGATTAATATAGTAAAAATGAGCATCTTACCAAAAGTAATACACGGATTCAATGCAATCCCCATCAAAATCCCAACTCAATTCTTCATAGAGTTAGAAAGAGCAATTCAAAAATTCATCTGGAATAACAGAAAACCCAGAATAGATAAAACTATTCTCAAGAGTAAAAGAACCTCTGGGGGAATCAGTATCCCGGACCTCAAGCTCTACTACAGAGCAATAGTGTTAAAAACCGCATGGTATTGGTACAGTGACAGACATGTAGATCAATGGAACAGAATTGAAGACCCAGAAATGAATCCACACTCCTATGGTCACTTGATCTTTGACAAAGGAGCTAAAACCATCCAGTGGAAAAAAGATAGCCTTTTCAACAAATGGTGCAGGCTCAGCTGGAGGTCAACATGCAGAAGAATGCAAATTGACCCATTCTTATCTCTTTGCACTAAGCTCAATTCTAAGTGGATCAAAGATCTCCACATAAAACCAGACACACTGAAACTAATAGAAGGGAAACTAGGGAAGAACCTTGAACATATGGGCACAGGGGAGAATTTCCTGAACAGAACTCCAATAGCTTATGCTCTAAGATCAAGAATAGACAAATGGGACCTCATTAAATTACAAAGTTTTTGCAAGGCAAAAGACACTGTCAAAAAGACAAAGCGGCAACCAACTAACTGGGAAATGATCTTTACCAACCTTACATCCAACCGAGGGCTAATATCCAATATATACAAAGAACTCAAGAAGTTAAATTCCAGAGAGGCAAGTAACCCTATTAAAAAATGGGCTACAGAGCTAAACAAAGAGTTCTCACCTGAAGAATATCTAATGGCTGAGAAGCACCTAAAGAGATGTTCATCATCCTTAGTCATTAGGGAAATGCAAATCAAAACAACCCTGAGATTCCATCTCACACCAGTCAGGATGGCTAAGATCAAAAACACAGGAGACAGCAATTGTTGGCGAGGATGTGGAGAAAGAGGAACACTCCTCCACTGCTGGTGGAATTTCAAGCTTTTACAACCACTCTGGAAAGCAGTCTGGCGGTTCCTCAGAAAACTGGGCATGACACTCCCGGAGGATCCGGCTATACCACTCCTGGGCATATATCCAGAGGCTTTACCTGCATGCAATAAGGACACATGCTCCACTATGTTCATAGCAGCCTTATTTATAATAGCCAGAAGCTGGAAAGAACCCAGATGTCCCTCAACGGAGGAATGGATTCAGAAGATGTGGTATATCTACACAATGGAATACTACACTGCAATTAAAAACAATGAATTCACGAAATTCCTAGGCAAATGGTCAGATCTTGAAAATATCATCCTTAGTGAGGTAACCCAATCACAAAAGAACACACATAGTATGCAGTCACTGATAGTCGCTGATAAGGGGATATTGATCCAGAATCTCGGAATACCCTAGACACAATCCGCATATCAATAGATTTCTAAGAAGATTGAAAGGGAGACCCCTGGTCCTGGAAAGACTGGATGTAGGGGAACGCCAGGACAGAGAAACGAAAGGGGGTTGAATGGAGAAAAGAGGGAGGGAAGGGGGCTTATGGGACTTTCAGGGAGGGAGGAAACGGGGAAGGGGAAATGATTTGGAATGTAAATTAAAAAAAAATAAAATAAAAAAAAAAAAGGGAAGGATGGGCAGGTGTGTATTGGTATACAACCCAGAACAACTGCCACGGAAAAGATGAGGCAAAGAGTGAGAAGTATTACAAAATGATCCGTTTGAATACAGCTCTTTAAGTAAAATAAGTGTAAAGTAAAAAGAAAAAAGTAAAAATCAAGGGCATGTTTAAATCATCATAGTGTTGAATAGTAAGAAATGGTAGATAAAAAGAACACTGGCAATGTTTGAATTGTTTTTCCTACAATCTACTTCAAATCTTATTAGGGCCAAAAAAATGTGAAATACTAGTGTTGAAATTAAACAACAACCTCAAAAACAGAAACACCATAAAGCTGCCTTATATTTTTTAAAGTAGCATTGAATTAACTTTTTGTAAGAAAAGAAAAATTGTGGTCAAAGTTTGGCATTTTCTTCAGTCCTGACAGCCCTCTCATAAACACATCTACTCCCATAATGGTTTGTGCCTTGCCCTTCTTTCTCTAAATATGAAAAAAATAGTAAAGTACCCACAGAAAAGTACAAAACTTCTTTCTTTTTCAAATGGAGGAAAAAGTATAGAGGCATATGGTAAACTTACTGGTTCAATTCTCAGCAAGAAGAGAAAAGGAAAGCATACAATATAAAAATCTTGGAATATTGTAAATATATGAAATTTTATTTTCAATTGCGGAAAAATGCATCATTAGCATTAATATTTCTCTTAAAATATCTTAGTGTATATGAGTTGCTTATGAAACTATTAGGATGTTAAATATGAGAAACATATATTTTAAAAATGTGAATCTTTTATTTAAAAATAAAGGGCGATTAAATGTATGAAGTAACATGCTTCATCATGACAATTTCATGCATGAATATAATGTAACTTAATCAAATTCATCCCCTTGCCTTTACTTGTATTCTCTCTCCATTTCCCTTTCTAAATGTCTAATATGCCCCATTAAGCTTAATGTCTTTTTGTCTCTAAATTCCACATGAGAGAAAACACATATGCTTGCCAATAACACTTGCTCACTTGAGTCTACAGCTTAATGCCACCCAATTTCTTCTGTTGTAAACAATATCTTCTTCTTTATGTCTGAATAAAGTTCCATTCTTACCACTTCCCCAATACACACACACACACACACACACACACACACATATACACACACACACACACACACAAGCACACACAGATGACACACATTAAAACATACCTCTAGTATCTTACCCAATTCCTTTCTGGCACCTATTTCTCTGGCACTGTCACCTTTTAATTTTTGTTTCAGAGTTTTGCAAAGTATTAGATTTACCTTTCAAAGATACTAACAGTTGTTTATGTTATCACGTCATTATTTTATGTTATAAGCAATTTAATGGAGGGATCCAATTTAGCAAGAGTAGCTTGGTATAATGAGAACCTACCATGGCTAACTGTAGTTTAATAATGCATGTGAGTGCAATGTCAGGTGTAAGTGTAGATAGGGGACAGAAAATTTCACTAGACATTGTCACTTAGCTGTAACTGCAAGAAGTGATGTAGTTTAGGTGAGTTATTTTCTAAAACTTCATATGAAGAATTCTGGGATAAAATGGGAGAGTTCTGTTAATTATACATGACAAGAGTGATCAGGTTTAGGAGTTAGGTGTGTTCTTAAACGAGATGCGGGAATCTAACTCACCTAGGTCTTTGTTTGTTGTGCTTTTGTTACAATAAATCCCAGCACACAGTATGAAAATGAAGCAAGTATAAACTACTTCAAGGCCAGTTCAAACAAAGGGCATTAGGATATAAGCAACAGGCTAGGTAAACTAAGTAGCACCTTGTCATAGTTAGGGTATAATTGCTGTGAAGGAGATGCCATGATAACAGACACTCTTAGAAAGGAAAGCATTAAATTGTGACTTCCTTAGACTTCAGAGATGCAGCCCATTGTCGTAATGGGGGATAGAACAGTGACGTAAGGAGGGCATGGTGCTAGAATAGGAGCCCAGATTTCTAGTTTTTGCTCCCCATATAGCAGGATGAAAGCTTAAGCTACTGGGCCTAGCTTGAGTTTCTGAAACCTCAAAACTCACCGGCAGTGACACACCTCCTCCAAGGCCACCCCTATTCCAATGAGGCCACACCTATTCCAACAAGGCCTAATGTCCCAATCCTTTCAAATAATGCCACTTCTACTAGCCTGTGGGATTCATTTTCCTTCAATTCATCAAACTTCTGAAGAAGTGTGACTTCAATTAAGTTAACATTTTAGTTTTTACATGACTTTAAAAATACATTACAAATAATGAAATCATATTTCAAACTGAACAATTCCAAAAGAAAGCGCATGGAAATTAACTTGACTAAGATTTGCAAGGATGACATGGTTTGGATTTATGTGATCAAAAGAAAGAAAAGCAGCTGATGTCATATTCTCTGCTTTATTGGCTAAACCTCTCGAGAAACAGCTTTTAAACGAGATTGGGTGATTGTTTGTGATCAGGTCCTGAGGGGCCCATCAGAAGCATTCACCTTTGAGTTCAATTATTCTTTAATCAATGCTCACAAACAGGTTGCACTGATCTGTCAATTTTAACAGTTTGGCATGCTATTGATGTCTGAGTCCTGAAGAAAGACCTTTGTTTCAGGAGATTTAAACTCTTGTACTCAAAATCTAGTCTTAACCTCCTCATACTGCACAATGCTTCAGAAACTTTGTTTGAAGTCTTTTAGACCTGAATGTGAATTCTCACCCAATCCCTAAATGCAGAGACCGTTAAATTATTAATATATTAAACAGGTATTGCTACCTACTTTATAGATTTATGTTTAAGTTTAAATTTTCAAGTTTTCTTATCAATGTCTTCTGCATAAAACACTCAATAAATGGCAGTTTTACTCTAGGATTAAACTTCCATAGCAAATATAAGTGGCTTACAATAAATGATAGTAAGAAACAATAACATAAGCAGCACTATTTTACTGAATTTCTGCATTTAAGCAGTATACACACTATCGGAGAACAAATCTCTCAACATATAAAAGTAGCTTTGAGAACAAGTTCCCAGGGAACCAAATTTACATAGAAATTGATTTTGACAGATGGAGTAGAGACTCATATTAAATAAAATGTGGGGTTCATTTTTATATCTATAGACTGGGCCAAAAAATAACCTTATTCTTTTAACTATTAACTATTTTTACTTTTAACTATTTTTGATCATCATATAATTTATACATGGATTTAAATGTTTGCACTGCTAATTAGCTCATAAAATTTGTTTTCAACAAAATTGTTTAGAATGTGATGAAACCAAAGTATCAGATATAACTTATAACCATTTTTCATTTATATGAATATGGATCCATGTGAAATGAACATATAGGTGTATATGTGCATGTATTATGTGTGTGTGTGTGTGTGAGTCTGTTCATACAAAGAAAAAAGAAAAGGCAATAATACAACATTATAAAACAAATAACTTCCAGGGATGCTATTGAGTTCTTTTATAGTTGGCCATCGATTATTTAACCTATGCTTAAAGGTGGTTTGCTTCCCCAGTGTGACTTTCCTAGAAAGAAAATAAATACTTATTTCAAGTAGTTATATATTGTAGATAGTTTCTGTGTTAGTGATGGTAGAACATGTTTATTTCTCCTTTGAGGTCTAGTCTGGGGCCCCATCTGCGCAGACCTGTACAAAGCCCCACCACAATCTCTATGAGAACATGTCTTTTTTGATCATGTTGTTTTAGATGCCCTTGTTTTCTTGATGTAATCTGTTCTTTCTTGGTCTTATACTTTTTCTAAATATTCTTGCTTAAGGATCTCTGAACCGTAAGGGGAAAATTTGACAGAGACTCATTAGGGTGAGGATTTCAAGGTATCTCATACTCTGTATAATGTCTAGATGTGGGTCTCTCTATTTGTTAGCATCTGCTATAGAAGGAAGCTTCTCTGATGATGACTGAACAAGGCATTAGTCTATGATTATAGAAGAATATCATTAGAGATCATTATATGAGAAAAGAAATGCCAGATGCGTGCCTGAAGGGAGCGCAGCAGCCTCTGCCATCTCTGCTCCAGACAGGGACTCCAAGTACACAGAGATATCGGAGTATGTCATTACTTGGGACACAGTCAACTAGGGTTCCACCCAGGTCCAAGAGCAGGACAGCTCTGTGGTCGTCTGGGCACCAGTTTTGCGGTGGGCATTTGCCCTGCAGAGTGACCCACAGCTGGATGGAGAACAGCAGCTTCCGCCATCTTTGCTCTGGTGATAGACCAGACAGGGACTCCAAGTACACAGAGATATCCCGAGTATAACATCACTTGGGGCAAAGAACACCAGGGCTCCAACAGCACCCAGGAGCAGGGCAGCCCCTCGGCAAGCTGTGCCAGGGGAAACACGGTCATCCAGGGGTGGGGAAATAGGCTTGCAGGTTCACAGAAGGTTCAAGCACCAGCCAGTGACAGCAGGACCAACAAACACCAGAGATAGCCAGATGGCAAAAGGCAAATGTAGGAACTTACTAACAGAAATCAAGGCAATATGGCACCATCTGAACCAAACTCTCTGACAGCAGCAAATCCTGAATAACCCAACACACCAGAAAGGCAAGATTTGGATTTAAAATCACATCTCATGATGCTATTAGAGGATTTGAAGAAGGACATAAATAAATCTCTTAAAGAAGTACAGGAGAACATGAATCAACAGGGAGAAGCCCTTACAAAGGAAACACAAAAATCACTTAAAGAAATTCAGAAGAATATGGGTCAACAGATAGAAGTCCATGAAGAAGAAACACAAAAACCGCTTAAAGAAATACAGGCAGAAGTCCTGAAAGAATAACACAAAAATAACTTAAAGAACTACAAGAAAACAAACAAACAAAAAACAAAAACAAAAACAAGTGAAGGAACTGAGCAAATGCATCCAGGATCTAAAAAAGGAAGTAGAAACAACTAAGAAATCACAATGGGAGACAACATTGGAGATAGAAAACCCTGGGAAGAAATTAGGGGTCATAGATGCAAACATCAACAATAGAATACAAGAGAAGGAAGAAGGAATCTCTTATGCTGAAGATACCATAGAAAGGATTGACTCAACAGTCAAAGAAAATGCAAAATGAAAAAACATGTAACCCAAAACATCCAGGAAATCCAGGACACAATGAGAAGAACAAACCTGAGGATTATAGGTACAGATGAGAGTGAAGATTTGCAACTTAAAGGGCCACTAAATATCTTCAACAAAATTATGGAAGAAAACTTCCCTAACCCAGAGAGAGATGCGCATGAACATACAAGAAGCCTACACAACTCCAAACAGACTGGACCAGAACAGAAATACCTCCCGTCACATAATAATCAAAACACCAAATGTACTAAACAAAGAAAGAATATTAAAAGCAGTAAGAGAAAAAGGTCAAGTAACATGTAAACTAAGACCTATCAGAATTACATCTGACTTCTCAACAGAGACTATGAAAGCTAGAAGATCCTGGGCAGATCTCATACAGACTCTAAGAGAACACAAATGCCAGCCTAGACTACTATACCCAGCAAAACTCTCAATCACCATAGAGGGAGAAACCAAGATATTCAATGATAAAACCAAATTTATACAAAATCTTTCCACAAACCCAGCCCTGCAAAGGAAAATAGGTGGAAATCGCCAATACAAGGAGGGAAACTACACCTTGGAAAAGGCAAGATAGCAACCTTCTTTCATCAAACCCAAAAGAAAATAATCACTCACACATAAAAATAACATCAAAAATTACAGGAAGCAATAATCACTATTCCTTAATATCTCTTAATATCAATGGTCTCAATTCCCCAATAAAAAGACATAGACTAACAGACTGGATATGTAAACAGGACCCAGCATTTTGCTATATACGGGAAATGCACCTCAGTGTCAAAGACAAACACTACCTCAGAGTAAAAGGATGGAAAACAATTTTACAAGCAAATGGTCCCAGGAAACAAGCTGGAGTAGTGATCCTAATATCGGATAAAATTGACTTTTGGCCTAAAGTCATCAAAAAAGACACGGAAGAACATTACATACTGGTCAAAGGAAAAATCCACCAAGAGGAACTCTCAATTCTGAACATTTATGCTCCAAATGCAGGGCACCCTCATTCGTAAAAGGAAATTTACTAAAGCTCAAACACAAATTGCACCTCACACAATAATTGTGCGTGACTTCAACACTCCACTCTCCTCAGTGGACCAATCAGGAAAACAAAAACTAAACAGGGACACAGTGAATCTAATTGAAGCCTTGGACCAAATGGAACTAACATATATTTATAACATTCCATCCTAAAGCAAAAGAATATACCTTCTTCTCAGCACCTCATGGTACTTTCTACAAAATCGACCATATAATTGTCACAAAACAGACCTCAACAGATATAAGGAGATCGAACTAATCCCATGCCCTCTATCAGATCACTATGGAGTAAGGGTGGTCTTCAATAGCCACAAAAACAACAGAAAGCCCACATACACATGGAAGCTGAACAATCCTCTACTCAATGATACCTTGGTCAAGGAAGAAATAAAGAAAGAAATCAAAGACCTTTTAAAATTTAATGAAAATGAAGGCACAACAAACCCTAATTTATGGGACGCAATGAAAGTGGTGCTAAGAGGAAAACTCATAGCCCTGAGTGCCTCCACAAAGAAACTGGAGAGAACATACACTAGAAGTTTAACAGCACACCTGAAAGCCCTGGAACAAAAAGAAGCAAATATACCCAAGAGGAGTAGAAGGCAGGAAATCATCAAACTCAGGGCTGAAATCAAACAAGCAGAAACAAATAAAACCATACAAAGAATCAAAAAAACTAGGAGTTGGTTCTTGGAGAAAATCAACAAGCTAGATAAGCCCTTAGCCAGACTAACCAGAGGGCACAGAGATAATATCCAAATTAACAAAATCAGAAATGAAAAGGGAGATAAAACAACAGAAACTGAGGAAATTCAAAAAATTATCAGATCCTACTACAAAAGCCTATATTCAACAAACTAGAAAATCTGGAGGAAATGGACAATTTCCTAGAGAGATACCAAATACCAAAATTAAATCAGGATCAAATAGAACATCTAAACAGTCCCATAATCCCCAAAGAAATAGAAGTGGTCATAGAAAGTCTTTCAAGCAAAAAAAAAAAAATCACAGGACCAAATGGCTTTAGTGCAGAATTCTTTTTTTTTTTTTTTTTTTTAATTTAATATTATTTTATTTTTTTAATTTACATTCCAAATCACTTCCCCTTTCCCGTTTCCTCCCTCCCCGAAAGTCCCATAAGCCCCCTTCCCTCCCTCTTTTCTCCGTTCAACCCCCTCTCATTACTCTGTCCTGGCGTTCCCCTACATCCAGTTTAGTGCAGAATTCTATCAGACCTTCAAAGAAGACCTAATACCAATACTCTTCAAACTATTCCACAAAACAGAAACAGAAGGAACACTACCCAACTCGTTCTATGAAGCCACAATTACACTGATACCAAAATCACACAAAGATCCAACAAAGAAAGAGAATTTCAGACCAATTTCCCTTATCAATATCGATGCAAATATATTCAGTAAAATTCTAGCCAAACAAATCCAAGAACACATCAAAAGGATCATTCATCATGATCAAGTAGGCTTCATCCAAGGGATGTAAGGATGGTTCAATATATGGAAATTCATCAATGTAATCCACTACATAAACAATCTCAATGAAAAAAGCTACATGGTCATTTTATTAGATGCTGAAAAAGCATTTGACAAAATTCAGCATTCTTTCATGCTAAAAGTCTTGGAAAGATCAGAAATTCAAGGCCAATATTTAAATACAGTAAAAGCAATATACAGCAAAACGGTAGCCAACATCAAACTCAATGGAGAGAAACTTGAAGCAATCCCACTAAAATCAGGGACTAGACAAGGCTGCCTTCTCTATATCTTTTCAATATAGTACTTTAAGTTCTAACTATAGAAATTAGACAACATAAGAAGGTCAAATGGCTACAAATTGGAAAGGAAGAAGTGAAATTATCACTATTTGCAGATGATATGATAGTATAGTTAAGTGACCCAAAGAACTACACCAGAGAACTCATACATCTGATAAACAACTTCAGCAAAGTGGCCAGATATAAAATCAACTCAAGCAAATCAGTAGCCTTCCTATACTCAAAGGATAAGCAGGCTGAGAAAGTAATTAGAGAAATGACACCCTTCACAATAGCCACAAACAATATAAAGTATCTTGATATGACTCTAACCAAACAAGTGAAAGATCTGTATGACAAGAACTTCAAGTCTCTGAAGAAGAAAATTGAAGAAGACCTCAGAACATGGAAAAATCTTCTATGCTCATGGATTGGCCGGAATAATATAGTAAAAATGGTCATCTTGCCAAAAACAATATACAGATTCAATGCAATTCCCTATCAAAATCCCAACTCCATTCTTCATAGAGTTAGAAAGAGCAATTCAAAAATTCATCTGGAATAACAAATACCCAGGACAGCTAAAACTATTCTCAACAGTAAAAGAACTTCTGGGGAAATCAGTATCCTGGACCTCAAGCAGTACTACAGAGCAATAGTGTTAAAAACTCTTTGGTATTGGTCCAGTGATAGGCATGTAGATCAATGGAAAAAATTGAAGACCCAGAAATGAACCCACACTCCTATGGTCACTTGATCTTTGACAAAGGAGCTAAAATCATTCAGTGGGAAAAAAGAAAGCCTTTTCAATAAATGGTGCTAGTTCAAATGGAGGTCAACATGCAGAAGAATGCAAATCAATCCATTCTCATCTCCTTGTACTAAGCTCAACTCAGAGTGGAACAGGGACCTCCACATAAAACCAGACACACTGAAACTAATAGAAAAGAAACTGAGGAAGAGTCTTGAACATATGGGCACAGGGGAAAATTTCCTGAACAGAACACCAATAGCTTATGCTCTAAGATCAAGATTTGATGAATGGGACCTCATAAAATTACTAGTTTCTGTAAGGCAAAGAACACTGTCAATAGGACAAAATGGGAGTCAACAAATTGGGAAAAGATCTTTAACAACCCTACATCTGACAGATGGCTAATATCCAAGATATACAAAGATATACGAAGAACTCAAGAAGTTAGACTCCAGAGAGCCAAATAACCCTATTAAATAATGGGGTACAGAGCTAAACAAAGAATTTTCACCTGAAGAATATCAAATGGCTGAGAAGCACCTAAAGAAATGTTCAACATTCTTAGTCATCAGGGAAATGAAATCAAAACAACCCTGAGATTTCACCTCACACCAGTCAGAATGGCTAAGATCAAAAACTCAGGAGACAGCAGGTGCTGGAAAGGGTGTGAGGAAAAGGGAACATTCCTCTACTGCTGGTTGGATTGCAAGCTGGTAAAACCACTTTGGAAATCTGTTTGGTGGTACCTCAGAATACTGGGTGTAATACTATTGCAGGATCCTGCTATACCACTCCTGGGCATATACCCAGAGAATTCTGCAGCATGTAATAAGGATGCATGCTCCACTATGTTCATAGCAGACCTATTTATAATAGCCAGGAGCTGGACAGAACCCAGATGTCCCTCAACGGAGGAATGTATACAGAAAATATGGTATATTTACACAATGGAATACTACTCACCAATTAAAAACAGTGAATTCATGAAATTCTTAGGCAAATGGTCAGAACTGGAAAATATCATCCTTAGTGAGGTAACCCAATCACAAAAGAACACACATGGTATGCAGTCACTGATAAGTAGATATTAACCCAGAAGCTCTGAACACCCAAGACACAATTCACATATCAATTGATTCCCAAGAAGAAGGAAGGAGAGGCCCCTGGTCCTGGCAAGACTGGATGTAGCAGTGTAGGGGAATACCAGGACAGAGAAGCGGGAGGGGTTGACTGGGAACAGGGGGAGGGAAGAACGCTTATTGGACTTTTGGGGAAAGGGGAACTGGGAAAGAGGAAATCATTTGGAATATAAATAAAGAATATAAAAAATAAAAACTAAAAAAATAAAAAATAAATCATTATATTACTATGTTTTATTTTTAATTTTTAGAAAATTAATATTTGCTGGAGTTCAGCTTTTAAAAATATGTCTTTAGAATTTCTCAGATTTTGTCAGTGTCCTTTGCTATGTTCTCCTATTCATCTCTAATTTTATCAATTTGGATCTTTATGTTTTTTTTCTTTTTAGTAAATTTGAAAAGGAATTGAAATTTTATTGATTTGCTCAAAGGACAAACTCTTTGTTTTATTGATCTTCGTAATTTTGCTGCTCTTTCTATTTTATTGATGTCATTCCTAATCATATATATTCTGAGAAATCCTTTTTATGGAGAGGAAGTCGTTTTCAGGCCAAACTCATTGAAAAGCAATGAACTGTACCTAACGGGAGTTCTCCATTAATATTATCAACATTCCTTTCCCGTCAAATATTGTCAGGGATGCCTAAAATGTAATATGCACCAGCTTGCCCATGCAATGGCGATATTATTAAGCAATTACTATGTAATATTAATTATATATAATGAAAACGCATGTAATTTAGATGGGGAAATACAGCTATTTATATCATGTTACAATTATTTGCCTTTAAGATAGTTTTTTTTTTCAGCACAATCTGACCATGAAATTTTAAAGTCACTTTTCTCTTTCCTTTTAGCTCACCAGTGTTGATACCTCTCTTCATAATTCCAGAGAACTTTAAGGAGCCTTACTAAAATATTTAAATAATTGCCACGGCTCCAAATAATCTCTTGTCTCTATGTGTACAGTTCAGTACCCTGATGCGGAGTGTTTGCATCCTACCAATCCTCCAGGGAAGTCTATCACCTTTCATCTGACTCCTGAGCTGGCTGTAAAATGCTACAGCTGGACATATTACAAAGTTACAAAACTCTCCTGGCTAGAAAGAGAGCAAAATCCCTTATATTCTGTTTTGTGGAAGTGTAAAATCACGCAACCTCTATGGAATACAGTACTGATGTGCTCACAAAATTTAAACAAATTCAAAATGAAAATAAATTAGAAAAAAATTAAAAGAATGCCAAAGCAAGAGAACACAAAACACAAAATATCCTCCTAAGGAGGAAAAAAAATGGAAAAAAAAACCCAAAACAATTAAACACTAAAAACATGGAATTTGTTTTGGGTGCAACAACTATTACCAATCATGGTATCTTCCCATATGGATGATATACTCACTAACACTCTATTAAAAATAACTGATTATTCTATTTGCCAATAGGTGTCACTTACAAATACCTTATGACTGGGGATGGAACCCCATGACCACTTCTTTTTCTCAGTTATGGTATACTGTCTGGCTTAACCTGTGCTGGTTTTATTTGTGCTGCCATAGTCTGTGTATTTTGCTTTGTTTTGTTTTTTATTAATTATTAGATGTTTGTTTGGTTCCCATTTGTGTGTGTGTGTGTGTGTGTGTGTGTGTGTGTGTGTGTGTGTGTATGCGTGTGTATGTGTGTCTGGGCTGTATGTGTGTGTTGAGAGAGAGAGAGATGGAGAAAAACAACATAAAGTAGTATGGATAGGGACGTAGGAACTGGGAGAAGTTGACTAAAGGGAAACACAATCAAAATATAATGTTGGAATAAATATAAAAATAATTGTGACATAATCTAGCCAATTAAATTTTTATGTACCACCAATAAAAGTAGCCTCTTGACGAGTTTTTTTTTGTATGTCCATTGACACAAGATTATTTTCAATATTTCATGACAAATGTAATTCACATCCACTGATAGGCAGATAAGAAAAGTAAGTTCCATGCATGCCAGTGAATATTATTTAACTTTTTGAAATTTATTTAACTAATGAAATTCTGCCATAAATTGGGAAATGAGTGATCCTTCAAGAAATTATGCAAGACCAAATGCGAGTTTTAAAAAAAACATACCGCCTGATAGGCATTACATAAAATATCTAGAACAAGTTGATAAAGAAAAATAAACACAAAAAGTTATTTCATAAAAACTAAAGGAAGATAAACAGATTTTTTTAACCATTAAAGACCTTCATTTTCATAGATTCAAAATAGTCTCTGAGACTTGTTATACAAAGCTAAAACGTGATTAGCACTAATGAGCTGTACATTCAAAAGTAGTTAAAATGTAAGTGTAATTTATCTATGACTAGAGTTTTGGAAAACGTTATTTACAATGTTTGTGAAGGACTTCAAAAATTCTGTTTTATGAATACATTACTGATCACAAAAGTGGATTACACATTACCATCTGCTATATATGCCCCAGAATTCTGAGACTGCCTTTAAATCAGCCTTTATAGAAGTCACTTTCAGTAAATTCAGAGTTAAGCCCTGATGTGGAGAGGAAAGCAGGATCCATAGAAATGACGTCTCCAATAATCTTTTCTGTGTGTTTGAGCGCCATGGGAACATTTGTTTAACTCTTTACCATTTTTTCCAGTGGAATCTTGAGAATGGAGACGATGTCTTCTCTGCACATTAACCCCAGCTGAGCTGAAGCTATAGCCGGTAGTGCTTACAAACGACCCATTCTTTTCTTTACACTTTGGTAAAGTATGAATAAATATACACTTTGCTATACACAAGTGAGGCATTTTAAGAAACTGTTTTGCTTATTTTATGTTAATATTTTACCATGAATTAAATTTCAATGCTTGATAGTATCATAGCATATTAACATCCTCACTAGTAACCCATTAGTAATTTTAAATGAACCAAACTCTGTTGTATTTACATTAAATATATCTGTTCACTCAGTCTTGATAGCACCCTTAAGGTAGTACTAATATAACCTAACCTACATTACAAAAGTTGGAGACAGTTCTAAGACATTAGAAAACCTCTGCCTTCTACATAAATGGTTATTTATAGCCCTCACTTCTGCAAATTGATTCAAGAGCAAATGATCTTATGTGTTTCTATATCTTCCTAGGAAGAAATTAAGATACTCAGAGATGAACTCAGTTTTCAGGACTATAAATACAATACAAGGGAAAGGGTCAGCTTCTTTCTCCCCAACCAGTATCTTTTTTTTTTTAGAATGGAAGTGACCGTTCTGTAATATCTCCTTATGAGAAACTATAAGAACTATGATGTGAATGTCTTCCCTATCTTCCCTGTTTAGCAAGGTACAGGAAGATAATGTTCCTGAGAATTAACCTAACCCATCACACATTCTTCATATTTGTTACTTAGTTTCTTTCCTCTTAATATTGAAGTCCAACTATAATACACACACATATAAATAATAGATAAGATAGAGATATAGTTATAGATGTAGATATAGATAGATATACATATATAATATACTTATGTATACCACAAAGAAAACACCATTCTTTTTCTTTTGTCATTTTTAAATGTTATGATACAGAAAACTTTTAAAGTTTTGGGATTAATGTAGGCACGAGTAATTTATAATTGTAATTTTAAAAACACTTATTTAAAATATATTGAGTTACTGCAAGCTGAATGGAGAACAGCATATTACATTTCTCGATCTTAATCAAGATCTGATTATTATAATATTACTGACTTTCAACACTTTTAATTGTATTATTGTATGAAATAGCCATCTGTGGCAGTTTTTTGACCTAGTAACTAATAGATTACGCTTTTGGAAGAGTGCTGTTACATAGAAATGGATGGAAAGACTGGGAATACATTTGGAAAAGGAAGAAGCTTGTATAACACAAGTAACAGCTCATCATTGACATTTTGCTGGCTCAACCAGTTGTACTTGGCACCTTTCTTCTCTCAAACATTAAGAAACTATTTGCTCTCACTGAGCACATTGAGTGTAACCAAGGAGATAAATTACACTGCTCTGAGTTTGTATGATCACTTTGATAATCTTGTGTAGAAAAAAAAATGTATTGTGTTCTGGTTTATTTGTTTTGTTTTGTTTTGTTATGGGTATAATTAAAAGATAGATTTGAATTTTATTTTCAAGCAGAGAGTGGCCTTAAGTGACTTAGAGTCTACCAAACCTAAATAAAATCTGTTATTTGAAATTTGTATTGTAAAATCATTTACAACATGAACAATTGTGTTTATAGATGACATCCTATCGAGATCAAGGTTCTACAAATTATGCTGAAAGGACAACAGTCACTGACTGGAGTTTTCTAAACAATTATTTTTGCTCAAATCCACTAATTGTTACATGATATGAAAGAGACAAAAACCCTACTAATTTTCACTATTATTTTTAAAATAGAGTAGCAGAAAAATTATTATTCTTTCTATCTATCTATCTATCTATCTATCTATCTATCTATCTATCTATCTATCTATCTATCTATCTTATATTCCAATTTATGCCCCTCATTTACCCCTTACAGAGTACCTCTGCAATCCAACCTTCCCTTCTCTGAGAGGGTGGGGCCTCCCCTGAGTGTCTACCCTCCCTGGTTCATGAAGTCTCTGCAGGGTTCAGCACTTCCTGTCCCACTGATGCCAGACAATGCAGCCCCATTGAGAAATGAATTCCACAGTCAGGAAAGAGTTTTAAGGACAACTGCTACTCCAATTGTTGGGAAATCCCATAGAGATTGAGCTGCACATCTGCTACATATGTTCTGGAGGGCCTATGTCCAGTTCATGTATGTTTTTTGGTTGGTAGCTCAGGCACTGAGAGCTCTCAAGGGCCAAGGTTAGTTGACTCTGTTTGTATCCCTATAGAGTTCCTATTCCCTTCAGGGCCTTCAATCCTTCCTACAACTCTTTTATAATAGTCCTTAATCTCCTTCCATTGTTAGGCTGTGGGTATCTGCATCTGTTTCAGTCAGCTGCTAAGTAGAGCATCTCAGTCAACAGAAATTTTAAGAAAATGTGCTCAGTCACACATTGGTGCTTATCCATGTCCATGATGGTGCCTTCAGAGGCCAGAGGGTATCTGAACCCATGAAACTAGAGTTACACAGTTAGGTCCCAGGTAATGGAGGTGTTAACAAAACCTGGGTTCTTCAGAAAAGCAATAATCATTTGTAACCACTGATTAATCTCTCTAGTCCCTACATTCTCAAGACTATGTCAATGAAATATAACTTGAATTTCGTAAAAAAAAGAAAAAAGAAGACACATTTTAAAAACTTACAGTGTGCCAATAATATTTGCACCTACAGGATATGGTTGGCTTAGTTTTGTATATTTTAATTTCTCTCTAGTTTTCATTAAGTAATTCTTTGTCAGATCCACCTGTACCCTGACCTAATATTTAACAAGTGAAAAAGATATAATGGAAGAGTACTTTAAGAGAGACAGGAGAAATATTTGGGGACTATGGATAAGCATAATAATTTTACTGTACATTAGACTATATAACTTTTTTTTACAAATTTAGCCGTCAAAATGATCAAAGAAACAGTTAACATATAGCAATCATCACTTAAAGGAACATATATATTAAATCAAGCACCTCAACTATCACTGAAGAAAAGGAGATGGAAAGAACGGAAAAGCTGAATGAAAGCAAAGAATGCTGTAAAAAAAAAATTTCTGCTTGCAATGGCATAGTTATTAAACCATATAGTAAACTGCCCATGGTCTAAACAATATCAAGTCATCCAAACTCTCTCATAGATGGAATACTCTTCATGTCCCACTGCTTACAGGGGGTCTATTGCAAGTGAGTAGTTACTGGGGAAGAATAAACATCATTTGTTGAGGCTGTGGTTGCTTGATTTCCCATGCTTCAAAAGAATAGTACTCACCAATATACCTAAGGGCAGCAATAATTGCACTTAATGGATTATCAAAAAATTATAGGAAAGTAGGAAGGAGCATGTTGCTGAATGTTCAAGGGAGTAGGAGAGAGGAAGTACAGGCTATATATGATAATATTTCATTGAATGTCATTGAAATTCCATAAAATGTATTTAAAGATATCAGAAAGAAAGGTAATTTTAAAGATATAATGTATAAATTTTACATACAATGAAAAACTCAAAGAATGGCTATTTGTAGTGAGGTGTAATTCCCACATGAAGTTTATGAGAAGTTGTCGATCACCATCAATAAAACCAGGAAGTCTTCAAGGAAGTTTTAGCTTAAGGAGTTGAAATAATTTATCAAGAGTTGCATCTGGATTCTGGCTTCATTATAGGCAAGATGCAATAGCAATGAAGATTTCTTATTTATTCTGCTCTTCCAATCCTTGGCCCGTATTCCTTAATGATAATTCTTCTAATACGTAGTAAAAGAAAATCCCTTGAATCTCGGCAAGTCAAGATTCTGAGACATGGTGCAAGTGGTGAAGCGAGAAGTGGTACAGTGGAGAAGATAAGGAAACATTTAGCACACATCTTCAACAAAATACATCTTTTCAGATCCTATCACAATATGCACCCTTGTTTAGGTCAAAAGTGTAGATCACCTCACGTCTCCCTTTAGTTTTAAAGCAGATAATCTATGAGAGACAGAAAATCTCCCAAGTATACAGTTAAACTGGTGTGTTTGGGGGAGAGACTAAGCAAGAAAACATGGAAGTCATACAATCAAAACTGTTAATTTTGCAGTTCTGAAAGCCTGAATAAATTCCCTAGCTTTTTTGTGTATCCATTTCTTCATCTCTATAGTTATAATGTGTGGGACCGTGAAAGGCAGTCTGTGGTCTGGTTGAGCAAGACTTACTCCTAAGATCCAGTAGAACATTCTACAAGGGACAGAACCAGTGAGCCATACTCCCAGATACTCAGGCTCACAGTCCTATGGCCACCAGTCATGTGGGGCCAGGCCTCTGGTGTTCTGGCTGGACTCAACCCCACCACAGTCACCTGGCTACAGCCAGGTTTTCCCCAACCCACAGTTGCCTGGCAACAGAAGGTAACCCAGCCTACACTATAAAGGGAGATGCCAGTCCCCTCCTAGCTCTCTTGCTTTTCTCTCTCTTGCCCTTGCTCTTGTCCCACTGTTCCTCCTCTCTCCCCATTCTTTTCCCCTCTTTGCACATGGTCATGGCCAGGTCTCACCCTTTTATCTTTTCTTTTAATTGAATATAATCTTCATTTACATTTCAAATGCTAAAACCTTTCCCGGTTTACCCCCTCCCGAAAACCCCCAACCCCTCCTCCCACCACCTGCTTCAAAGTATATGACCCTCCACCCGACCCACTCCCCCTCCCCACCCCCCCGCCTCGATTTCCCTTTGTTGGGGCATCTATTGAGCCTTCACCAGACCAAGGACCTCTCCTCCCACTCATGCCCAACAAGGCATTCCTCTGTCACATTTTTGGCTGGAACCATGTATATTCCTTGGTTGATGGTTTAGTCCCTGGGAGTCCTGGGGCATCTGGGTGGCTGACATAGTTGTTCATCCCATGGGTCTGTAAACCCCTTCAGCTCCTCTGGACTGCCCTCCAACTCCTCCGTTGGGGACCCCTCGCTCAGTCCAATGGTTGGCTGCTAGCATTTGCCTCTGTATGTGTAAGGCTCTGGCAGGGCCCTTCTGGAGACAACCATGATATGCTCCTTTTGGTATGCACTTTTTGCTGTCCATAATAGTGTGGGGGTTTGGTGACTGCTTGTAGGATGAATCCCCAGGTAGGGGAGTCTCTGGGTGGCCTTTCCTTCAGTCTGTGCTACACACTTTGTCTCCTTTATTGCTCCTGTGAGTATTTTGTTCCCTTTCTCAGAGGAACCAAAGCAACCCTGCTTCGGTCCTTCTTCTTCTTGAGCTTCCTGTGATCTGTGAATTGTAATTTGTTTATTTTGAGCTTTTGGGTTAACATCCACTTATCAGTGAGTGCATACCAGGTGTGTTCCTGATTGGGTTACCTTGTTCAGGATGACACTTTCTAGTTCCATCCATTTGCCTAAGAATTTCATGAATTCATTGTTTGTAATAGCTGAATAGTACCACAATTTCTGTATCCATTCCTCTGTTGAAGGACATCTGGGTTCTTTTCAGCTTCTGACTATTATAAATAAGGCTGCTATGAACATAGTGGAGCATGTGTCCTTATTATATGTTGGAGCATCTTCTGACTATATGCCCAGGGATGGTATAGCTGGGTCCTCTGGTAGTAATTTTCTGAAGAACCGCCAAACTGATTTTCAGAGTGGTTTTACCAGCTTGCAATCCCACCAACAATGGAGAAGTGTTTCCCTTTCCCCACATCCTCTCCAGCATCTGCTGTCCCCTGAGTTTTTCATCTTAACCATTCTGACCGGTGTGAGGTGGAATCTCAGTGATGTTTTTCTCTTCTCTATCTCTTGTGTGATCTCAGTGTACCTATTCCCTAGCATGGGAACTTAAATAAAACAGATTCCATAGCCCATAGAAAGTGGCACTATTAAGAGGTATGGCCTTGTTGGTGTGGTCTTGTTGGAAGTGTGTCTCAGTACGGAATAGCTTTGAGATCTCATGTTCAAACTAAGCCCACATATAACTCTAAAGCTCAACAAGGCACTTATTGCCCAGCATAATCTGTGTTTTGTGTCTATCATCTAAATTTTAAGTTCTATAAGTATGAGACTCAGGATCCAAAACATTGACTGAGGCATTCTGAGTGTATAAATGGTGATTAGTAATTATTCATTTAGTTAATAAAAATTTCTTCATAAATACCAGATATTATTATATATAAAGGTGGAACCTTTTGTTATTCTGATTGGTAGTCATACCGTAATATTATCTGTTTAATGTGTTTGTAGGCATAAGTACATCTAAGCTGTAAATTTTCAGAATTCTTTAGCAAAGAGCTTTTTTTCAATGCAAGTCTAAAAATTTGAAGCACACTCACTTGAAGCACATACTGATTTTGAGTACCTCTTGAGATGCCTTATAGAATAGAAGGAAACTGAAGATGCCTATAATATGTCTGAAGAGTGATATTGAGGTCTATAGCTTGGGTCAGTGAGAAGATGGAGAAGAAGAGATTGGTTGCAAAAAGGAATTAATTGCAGATTAGCTATTCATGGTTATGTTGCCTCATGCACAATGAAGCCAATCCAGGTTTTAAATGAAGTAATGACTTCAGAAATGAAAAAATATGAACCTCAGAGTAACTCAAGACATTAAAGACAAGGATGTAGACTGATGGATCTTTATCAGTGCTGTACTGGTCACATGACTAGGGAGAATGTTGATTTACATAGAAAAGTATAAGAAACATGAGCAACAGGTTTTAAGGATGGCTGGTAAAATATCAGCTCTTAATATAAATTACATCATGTCTTAGTATGTAAAACGATGATATTTTCACTTATTAGAGTGCCTACTTTGCATGATGATACATGGGTTAAAATTAAGAAGGATAAGGCTTAGTTTCATGAATAGATATAGGAGGTATGAGATTTTTTCCCTAATATATTCTAAGTATAAATGATTTTTAGACTCAATATGAGTTATTTAGAGTTTTCAACAGTATAGAATATAATGTGTGCATTTTCCCTTCTTCTTTTTCTCTTGACCCTTGAAGAAAACTAGGTTTGTTTTAATGTTTTAGTAACGCAGCAATTGCTGTCAGTCTAGTTACAGTTTTTAAAAGGATTATTACTATATAGTTTAAAATAAAAATGTATTTTCACCTTCAATATTCATCTTTGCTTTTGATAGAAAAGACATAAGATAAAAAGAAGGTCATTTTGAGCTTCTGTTCTTTCTTTCTCATAAATTCTTCAATGTATAAAGACTGAAAAGTTAATGAGAAATCACCAAAGTCATCACTGAATAGGCCATATGTGTTTGACATATCATATTGGTCCTAGTCTCATGTCTAACCCTTCCTGATACCAGTGTCATCCATACATCAAGCATCTACATCATAAATGAAGAACATTTATGAGATTTTTGAAGGGTCCAAAGCTCCACCCATTGACAATCTCTTCTAGTTGATGCCTTCTCTCCTATTGAGATGCCATCATTAATAGCCCACAGTACAATTCAGTCTTTTATAAGCAAGTCATGAAAGTAGGGATGAGACAAGGTCTCATACAATGCCAGAAGCTGACCAACAATTCATGAATGTGCTGCCCCAACCTCTGAAGTTCTAAGGCTAAAAGCGTGCAATACCAAGCCTAACAGTCCATGACTAATGACCTTCCTGTGCATAAGCACAATGTATGATAGCTAGTATGTCTAACACAGTACACATGCAGAGATCAAAAGCAACTACTTTTGGGTGTTGTCTCTCTCCTTTCACCTCATGGTTTATGGCGATTAAACTCAGGTTTTCAGTCTTGGCACTAACGTGACTTGACTTATGGAGCCAGCTTACTGGCCCTCAAAAAATTTATTACTGTCCATCTGTAAATTGAGCAAATATTTACTGTAATGTTCTCAGAGTGTTATTTAAAAAGAAAGCTGCTATAATTTAATAACTACAAACCATAGAGAGTTCTTTCTACCATGGATAACTTTGTGATTACAATCTTATTTCTGTGGTCTAACATGGGCTGCTCCCATATTATCAAAACTACTTGCAGTCCCACTGATGGTTACTATCCGTTTCCCTTACTGTCCTTTCTGCCATGGAATGATTACATGAGAATAAACTATTTTATAATATTTAAATACTACCATTGTAGCGGGTTACATCATGTGCTTTTATTAAACGGTTTTTGGAAGTCTTTCTGCTCAAACAGTGTGTACACATTGTAAGGAAACTTCTGTCATTTGTACTTTTTGAACATTTATGGTTTTATTCTACAAGTCCTTCTGGAATGCCTCTTCTGTTTTATTTAAACTTACCATTTATGGTAAGATACACTACATAACTTTAAAAACAAATAAAAAGGAAAAAATAATTTTTATTTTACATAGGAACTGCTCTCAGCTGTAAGATGCACCCTGCTTACAAAGATGGTCAAACATCCTTTGAAATATGTATTTGAGGACACGTGACTTTGGTATGTACAATGTTATTATAGGTGCCCACACAAGTGCTTCAAAATGACAAAGCATATTACACTGCATATCTACCTTCATAAGGTGCATTATAGAAAAAGAAACTAGAGAAACACATATTACAGTATGAAGATATTGCATATGATTATGTGTGTGTGCATGCGCACCTGTCTGTGCTATAAAAAATGAAAGAGAGATTAATGAAATTCTTAGCATTTGTTAAATAGAGTAGAAACAGACAGTGACATGTGATGAAAGACTAGGAATAACTTTTTTTTATTTTTAAAGATTTATTTTGTGTGTATGTGTACACTGTAGTTGTCTTCAGACACACCAGAATTGAACATTGTATCCCATTAGAGATGGTTGTGAGTGAACATGTGGTTGCTGGAAATTGAACTTAGGACCCCTGGAAGAACAGCCAGTGCTCTTAACCACTGAGCTATTTCTCAAGCCTTAAGAATAGTTTTTTGAGTAACGAGAGAGAGTTGAATGGAGAAAAGAGGGAGGGAAGGGGGCTTATGGGATTTTCGGGGAGGGAGGAAACGGGAAAGGGGAAATGATTTGGAATGTAAATTAAAAAAAATAAAATAAATAATTAAAAAAAAAGAATAGTTTTTTGTGTGGTAAATTGGTGGTTCATTACTCCAGGAACACAGAAGGACTGCCCTGAGTTAAGAATATGCTTGAAATTTTTGTGGTTAAAATTCAGAGAAATAAATGGGCTATGATAAACATGAGGGAAAGAAAAGAATAAGGTATCAAGGTGACAAAGAACAGAAAGAGTGAGGTTCTGCGGCCTCTCTGGGTGACTGAAATGTATTTGACTCATCACTTAAGTAGAATGTTGATCTGAGAGGTTGTGATGAATACCACCATTCAAGTTCTGGCAACATAACTGCCCAGAGGCATCAAACATCACTGGTTTAAGTTGTCTCTTGTCCGTCCTTCTCCATCTTTATGTATCACTCTTCCTTTTGTGGAGTTGGAGTCCCTTCCCTTTTTCTCTGTATCTAACTTCATACCATCTGCATGATACTATCCCATTTTCAATCCCAACACAAACACATGCCACAAACACACATGCACACACACACACACACACACACACACACACATATACACACATGCCCCATTTATAGTTCCTTTATATGTTTCTTGTATCTGTGGTTATTCTATGATGTATACTCACATCTGTGGACTTGAAACTAGGAACTACAGTTGAGAGAGATCGTATGACATTTATCTGTTGGCCCTGAATTTTTCTCTCACTATAGTAGTTTGTAGGTCCATTCACTTAACTGAAAAAGTTTATTTTTCAGTATGGCTAATAGCATGTATATTTTTAATATAATATATAACATATATATATATGTGTGTGTGTGTGTGTGTGTGTGTATGTGCATACCAAATATTCATTATCCATTTATCTGTAGAAGGAATTTATGTTGTTTCCATTTACTGACCATTGCAACTAGAGTGGTAATCAACATTGTTATGCAAATATCAGTAAAGTTGGATTTCAAGTACTGGGTGCACATGCCAAGGAGTAGTAGTATATCTGAGTTGAGTAGTAGATTTATTTTCAGCTTTGGGTACATCCTTTATATTGATTTCAGAGTGGTTGTAACAATCTCTGTTCCCAACAGCCATGAAAAAAGACTCTTCTTTTTCCAAAACCTCTTCCATCTTTATTGTACTTTCTCTTGTTGATTTTGGCCATTTGGGTTATATAAAATCTCAATGTTGTCTTGATTTACATTTCCCTAAATTCTAAGGTTGGTAAAGATATTATGAGGTATTTCTTAGACATTTTAAATTATTCTAAAGAGAGAATATGTTTAGATCCCCAGCCATTTTTAATTTGTGTTATTTGTTCTCCTTGACTCTGATTTTTGAGATGTCTGTCAGATGGATAGCAGGCAAACATGTTCTCCCATTCTGTGGTGTTCTTCATTTAGCTGGTTGTTTCTTTCCTTACAAAGTGTTCTTTTTAGTTTTATGGTGTCTCATTTGGTAACTGTTGGTGAACAAATAGAATCCTACTTATAGAGTTCTTTCCTACGCCTATATCATGCAGGGTACTGCCTTATTGTATTCTATCATCTTTAGTGTTTTAGGTGTCATGCTGAGAAGACTGATACACTTAGAATTCTTTTTTATGCAGGATGATAGATATGGATTCAATTTCATTATTTTCCATATGAACATCTAGTTTTCTAAAAACTAATTATTAAAAATACTTTGTGTTTGTTATTTACCTAAAATTATAAACAATACATATAAATGTGCATACACGCACATATATAACTTGAAAGAATTTGAGCTACTTAGGCAAACAATAAATCCCCTTGCAAGAACCGTAGACTAAGAAAATCCTTGTATCATATATGATAAACCTCCTTACAAACAGTTGGTCAGGACAGTCCAAGTGACTCTAAAAACAATATCAACTAACAATGTAGGTTGACCCTCTATAGGTGATAGTGGTCTCCTATTGTTGAACACACTGCATACTTAGTATTTAGTTACATCCAGCCTTGTATGTTTATTAGCATTTAAATAAAATTCAAACTTAAGTAGGAATGAAATCACTGAAAGACATGTGAACACATTAACAGTAAGAGTTCAAGCAAAAGAAAACTCAATAAAGAAATACTTAGTCAACTAGGAGGAAAAACTAAAGGCATAGGACGTCCAAAAACTGTGTTTAGTATGTGAAGTAGAGCACAGAAAGCTAATATCCATAAAATGCATCCCATTGTGTTGAATGAAAAAAATGGCTTCCCACCACTAGTAGACTTTGGAATTGTACACAGAGTACTCTTCCATCCAATGACAACATGAAGTAATAATATTCATTCTTCTCCTACACATTAATCTAACTTTAAACTCAGAGTGCTGATGAAAGGCTCATAATAGCCCCTTCAAGATGAGGTAAGCATGAGGAATCTAAGGGATGGGCATGATATATTTGAAACCCCCAGAAGATAGATAAATGAAAGAGGAAAATGAGATCATTGCATCTGTTGTGATTACTTGATAATCATACAGTTGTATAGTAACTCTGTGAACAGTATTGTTAACATGGTGTTTGTAGAATATAAGCTTCATATTTTTTGTGTACTTTGTATATTTGCCTTTTAATGATAGATGCTATGTAGGCATGGTAGATAAGTATATTTTTGAGACTATACATTAATTCCTTGTATTTTCCTTATTTCCTTTTCTGCTTTTGGGTCATATAAATTGCACTTCTTGCTATGTTCATGAAGAAAAACTCAAGTAAACTGGTCGAACATTTGCCATCCTTGTGACAAATGGTGCTTCAGGCATGGCATTTCAATTTTGGTGCTTTGGATAGGAATGTAATAAATCAAATATTTATATACTGTTCACTTTTGACAAAGCCTATTCTGGAGAGATACAGAAAAAAAACATATATTTTATGAGAAGAAAGACCAAGATAAAAATCCTGGCCATATAATTTACTGCAGTTTACAGTTTACTGGTGCTATTAATGGGCATTCTCTATTAGATGTTTTATTGAGATAGTGCTGGACTAGAAGCTAGAGGTGATGGATTTATGAAATCAGCTAAGGGGAGATAAAGCTGAGTTTACAAGAAGATGTATAAGTCAGCAAAATTGAGGAGTAGCTGGAAAGAGCATTAGCAAATATATCAAGGTCAAGCAACTTATATTATAGAATTGAGTGAATCAGGCCAGATAATCTGTAACCATCAAATATTCCAGCAGGTTGTGTCATAACAAGTCAGGAATAACCATTCAAAACACATGATTATATTTGCCACACAAAATAATAGATTTTAACATTATTATTCACTACTCTAAACATAATATAATTTGGGTAAAATATTTACAATTACAAGACTGTAAACTCATATACCAGCCAAGACTGGAAAGTGATAGTTATCATTTTAATTAGAGAGAGACTATAATATTTTATCTTAGCAAATAATTGTGGAGAATCAAATTTACAGTACAAATTTGTTTATAGTAGTCTTCTTGATTGTTGCCAGATAGCCTATCTTCCTGCCTCTTCTATCTAATAAATTGATTCCATACAAATTATGGTTTTAATTATGTTGTCTCCCTTTCCCATTATTGCTATCCAGAATCATTTGATACCTCCTCTCAAAAAAATAAATCACAAGCACTTTGGCATGCTTTTGAAGGCTGACACCTGTCTTCATTCAGTTGATAGGTAAGATTTCCCCTAAGGAGACCCATTGGGTTACTTGTAGATGTTGTAATTATGATCTCTTGGATTTCTCATAATCTTGATTTTTTTTCTCTTAGTGTTCATATTTCATCAACAGCATCTCAAGTCCTACCTTCTCTTTCTAGCTTTCCTACTCTTGAAAAAGAGAACACGTAATCTCAGCTCTGTCAATCAAACATATGTATAGCTAGATAGAGAGATAGAGAGAGAGATAGGCAGCTAGATAGAGATATGAATATAGATATATTAGAGGGTACCTGTTTATATTTTGTCATTATCCATGACAACCACAAGACCACCAAGACCAAATATTAGTAGTTTGCAAATAATATCAGTAAAAGCAATGACTCATTTTATATCTGATACTAAAAATACAGATTTAATCAAAATGGATATAGTTTAGTCAAGAAATACTTATATACTTATTCAATTACTTGGTTCAAGTGGTATATTATAAATAAAAAGAGTATTAGCAGAGTTTAGAATGTTCATTCATCTATGTCCTTATTATTTTTAATTGAGAACCAAAATCTAGACTAAGGTTAAAAGTTCTGGACAGTCTTCCCTGAATACAAATTATTATCTGATATATAAATTCAAGTAGAATTTTATCAAAAATAGCTGAAATTCAAAACAATTGCTAAGAAATAAGATTGCAGAATGCCTCCATATCTTTTTTTGTAGTTTGTCCCATTCTTTCTCCTTTCTGGGTATAGATGGTTCAACATATTTTCTTTTCTATCTCAATTTCATCAAGCCTACTCTAAGCATTTAACTACATTTTTCTTAAATGTTTATTATTTAAATGCATTTTGTACATCAAACATATTAATAATATTGAGTATTTTGATAATCAAATAATACATAAAAATTTGTTGAACTTTTATATTCATAACCTTTCATACCTTGAAAATATCATTAGTGAATATTTAATATTCTCCATAACTGATAATCCTATATCTAATGTTGAATACTAAATTGTTTCAAAACATAAAAAATATTCTTTGGGAATTAAACGTAGTAAAAGAACATAAAATGTTAAAAATGAATCATTAAGAAATATGACATAGTGAAAGAGTATTTAAAATGCATTATACATATGTGTACATTATCTAACAATTAGTTTACTTTAAAAATACTATCAGTGTTTCTAGGAGAGAAATTATTTTATCAGTAAGGATATTTTAAAGATTTAAAAATAGCAGGATCTTAACACCATTTTTTTTTACAAAAGTTTCTCTTTGACACTCATGTGTGCTCAGACATTGCCGATGATAACTGAAATCCATAGGCCTTACATGAATACATATGTTTTTGGTAAAGAATCCAATCAAATGCTGGAAGTACTGGCACAACACACACACACACACACACACACACACACACACACTTAAGCCAGTTAGCCACGGGCCTAAAACAACTAACAATTAAGCCAATTAGCCAGGAGCCTAAAATAATACTATACATTGGATCATATGTAAAGTGTAATGTTAAACAGCAAGGCAGCATTGTTGCTTTAGAATGTGTTTAAAATTAATAGAAATTTAAATTTTATTTAGTCACAGATGAAGTAGAAGGTGATAATTTATATAATACTTAAAAAATGGCTATACGTTTACCACACAATCTAAAAATGTATACCTTTCCTCTTATATCCAGAATATGAGTATATACTAAGACAGCAAAGACAAAATGAAAGAAAACAAATCTTAGTTCCTCATTGAGATAACAGCGTGAATAAGAGTGAAATTGTGATTAATTTGATGGTATTAAGAAAAAACATGTAAGCACATAAGAGATGCTACAATTTCTCAGTAATATCCAAATCAATAGAATATATACTGATTCACTATGCATTTCATATCACCGTATCAAACCAAATTATAAATACAAGAAATAGATATAATTTTCGAATTCATAATACTACTTAATCATCCTTCTAGCATGTCTCCTTGGAAGATTTTTAGCAAGAGTTCAAATGCTGCTCTAGTATGACTCCTAGACACCATTTCTCCAATGACTCTCAATGCTAACGTCTTGTCACTCCCTTCAGTAACTGTGAAACAGATACCTTTTCCTCAAAGAAAAAAACCTATGGCTTATAACCTTTGCCAATAGTTTAAACATTAGAAGTCTGAGGGGTAAAGCGCTTGCCATCAGTGTCCTTCCTAGGATCCTGTGGGGTTACAACCCCTTCAGCTTCTTCAGTCTTTTCTCTTACTCTTCCACTGGGGACATTCAAGTTTCTGAATCAAAGTTTTCTCCTGTTACTTTACATTTAAAACATACATGCAAAATAAAACTTCTGATACTTCCCCCAAAGTGACTTTTTAAAAATACTAGCATGAAATTGATAAGTAATTGCCAAATTAAAACAAATCAGGGTTCATTACATGGTATTAGAACCTAATTTATTGAAATTATTATGTCTGCTGCTAGAGAGAGCCATATGCCAGCTCCAGAAATAACAAGTATTCAGAATCAGGGTCATTGCCTTCCTATTTGCATATGTGATACTTTAATTGATCTCATGTGCATATTAAAATTAAAACTGCACTTTTCTTAATATTCCCTAAGAAGTTTATCTAGCATTATAGTATTAAGGCAAATGTTTATTCCTAGATAATTTCTTTCACAAATATAATTTACTAATACAAATTACTATTTAGTCAGAGATATGTTTCTTATTTTTCTTACATGTCAAGTTTTTTGTTCATTATAAGAAGTATGCTAATTTATTTTTTTGTGCCTCTGCCTCCATTCTCAGTAGAGGCGCAGGTAAAGTATTTCACTTATTTCTGTTACTTAACATATTCCAACGAATCTACTGATGGCATTTCCATAGTACCGCTTTCTTTTTGAAGAACAGCACTGAATATAGAGGCACATGGCTATCCATGGTGGTAAGTAGAGGTGATGGTGATTGTTCATTCCTACCCGAGACGTTTATGTCATCCTTCTTGTTTTCAAAGAAAGATGCAGAAACAAGAATGTAAGGACTGGCAAACAAAGAGAAAGACTGTGAAATCGTGCTCCTGGGCAGGGTACTACCCATGCAGTCATGAACTTACAGAGATAGTAGTTGACGGTAATGGACATACACAAGACTTGACTGGCTGTAATGAACTTATACAAGACTTGATTTATCAAAAATTCACCATGGTCTTAGAGAGAATTATGGGACACCATTTCCTGATGAACTAACTACTAATGAACTCAAAGGTTGGGTTGATGACTGTGTTCAGACACTGAGAGATCTAACAAGTTTTAGCAGTATGACTCTCTTTATACTCATTTGATCACAAAATACAAACAACAAAAAAGTCATGAATGTGGAAAGGGGATGTCATAGTTTGTAATATTTTTTAATCATTTCCTCTCTCCTGCTTCTTCCTCCAACTCTGCCCATGATATTACCCTGCTTCCTTCAAATCCAAGGTCTGTTTCTCTAATTAATTTTGTTTTACACACACACACACACACCCCACCAACAACTAATTCATATAAAAGTAGGACCTAAGTCAAATCTGCTGAGTCTGCTCAGTAGTAATATATAGATGTGTATCATTGTCTATATTTTGTTTTGTTTGTTTTTCTTTTTGAGTCAGCTTCTCACTGTGTCACTACAGCAATTATATAAATAACTATGCAGAAGAAGCTGACCTTGAACTCACAGAGATTCAGTGACCGTTGGCTCTCAACTCCTGGAATGAAATGAATATGCCATCCAGTCCTAGTTTATATATGTATGTTTGGTATTGGAAAACCAATTAGGGCATCCCTAGAGAAGACTAAATCTCCTTCTCAAAGCAATCCTTAGTTATGTGTTCTTTTCACATAGAAATGGTGCCCGTAACATGTTCCCCATCCATATTGCGCTGTCAATTAGTGTCATCATTTTTTAAGCTTTGTTTAAGCAGCCATATTGTTGAAGCTTACTTTTCTAGATTGTTGTACATTATGCAACTTCATTTTACCCATAGTAAATCAGTGAGAATTGTGTGACTCACTCGAGACATAGCAGCAAGTTTGAGTATGTAACATGGATCATTTGAACATGAGGAACAGGTAGTGAGGGGAAAAAGACATTTGAAATATAAATAAAATAATTAATGAAAATAAAACAAACAAACAATAACAAAAAAGAACTCTAGTACCAGAAGTAGCATGAGAAACTCCCTTTAAATTTCTTGTTCAAGGAAGCACAAGAGACTCCCAACTACAGATGGACTATTTCTGTGTCATTTGTTTGCCTCCCAGAGTTTGAAGCTAAGCCCCTATTGGTGAAGGTGTTTTCCACTTCAAACACAGGACTCAGAGTATCTGACTTTAATCCGACTTGAAAGTCTCCCTGATAACTATGTTTCATAATCCTAGAAGGAGCTATGCATGTTGGAAAGGCAGGGGAACAGGCCAGGAGGCAACCCAACTGTAAAGCCTATGAGCCACAATAACCAATATGGCAAGATATCCCTCGGGTACAATAGTAACACCACTCACATCTTAGTAGCAGTCAACATCTACCTCATTGGACACAAAGCATGCTAAACAAAGGGTAAATTATTTTTGGTACTAGAAATCTAGAACATTGTCCAGAGATAATGTAATCATAGATCTTAAAGGAACAACACCTACCTTCATTCTGCTAAATAGCATTAATTCTTAATAGCATTCAAAATATTTATCCTTATATTTCAGAGAAATATATCCTCAATCCTTACTAGACAAACTTCTCTTTGCAGTAGAGACCATTACAAAAACCATAATTGGTCAAAATCAGAGAACAACTGATCAATGGGTGCCCAGACCCAGTATATAATCACAACACAAGTTCTCTATGTAATGGCCAAGGAACATCATGCATGTGGGGATCAACCGATATTAAGACTCAGAGCACCATCTGCTATGAGATGCTTACCAGGGAAACCTCACCCTTAATACTTCAAAAAAAAGAAAGAAAGAATGAAAGAAAGAAAGAAAGAAAGAAAGAAAGAAAGAAAGAAGAAAAAGAAAGAAAGAAAGAAAGAAAGAAAGAAAGAAAGAAAGAAAGAAAGAAAGAAAGAAGGAAGGAAGGAAGGAAGGAAGGAAGGAAGGAAGGAAGGAAGGAAGGAAGGAAGGAAAGAAAGAAAGAAAGAAAGAAAGAAAGAAAGAAAGAAAGAAAGAAAGAAAGAAAGAAAGAAAGGAAAAAAAAGAAAAGCTTACTAAACAAGGCCTTAAGAAATTCAACACCAATAAACACGCTAGAATGGAAGAAGAGTAACTCATGCTCTACCACTCCCAATCAAATAGCTAAAGGCAACTAGGGAATGCTGAGAGTGGGAGAAATAGTCTTTAACCAGGAAGACGTTCCCTAGTTTGATGTCAAATACCAAATGGTCATTTCTGAAGTCATACACTGCGGGAATCCAGCCTGGGCAGGGTTAAGAACCTGAAGGAAGATGTTTGGAATAGGTGAAAGACGACTTTGACCAAGAGGTTCAATTCATACACTCTGGTATTATTGAGACAGCTTTATTTATATACCTATTTTTTCACAGGTATAAAGGCTTAGATGCATTTTCTCATGTACAACCTCTTTTAAAAACTTCCTATATTTAACCATAATGTACACACTGGACTTTTGACATTCCTTCTCCCCCTCAATCTCTACAGTTTCCTTCTAACCCATGAAGTGTAGCAAGCAAGATGAAGCATAGCTTCAATGAGCAGCTGATATCTAACCCAGCATATAACTGAGTGACCACGTTTGGTAGCAATGGTGGTTACAGTATAGAAAGATGATAGACTACATAGCCAGGAAATTCTGATTAGTCACCTTGATTGTTCCTATTAGGACTTGGAACCATTGATTCAGCAAGACCTTTCTAAGTTTTGATAATCATCTAATTGTTTTCTGAAACAGGTTAGTAGGTACGTTGTTGTTAGAACTAAGTCCTCATCAAAAGAGAACATCCAGGCATTAGCTGATCTATCCAGACCAAGGTCTACTGTTGCCTCTACTGCATCACCTTTATTAGCAAACAGGAGTAGTGTTCTATTTCACTCCCATGATACGCAGAGACAAACAAGAATGAATCATAGTTCAAGCTTTGCTTTTCTGATTCTGGGGAAGTTTCTGTCATGGAAAAAAAATCAAAGTAAAGACTTCCACTAACAAAACTAAGAAGGCAGACACAAGGCAAAAGTGATTAAATCATTCCCTCAAGAAAGGCCAGGACATTCTGCATGAATATCCCTACAGGTCCTTGCCATGTAGGGACCCAACTCATCAGGCCTTGCTTTAAGGAGAACAGGCTTCAGCACACGAATGCATCTTTCCCAGTAGAGGCTTGGTCACCTACAATGTACATTCGCACAACACTGAACAGTCTCAACAGGTTGAATATCTCTCTCCCTCCCCTTCACCTCATGTATGTGTGTGTGTGTGTGTGAGAGAGAGAGAGGGGGGAAGCAGTATGAGAAAGAATTTGAATGAATGAATGAATGAATGAATGAATGAATGAATGAAATTAAATAAAGGAAAGTTATTTAACTTTACATTTTGATAAAAGGTGCCATTATATTGATCTTAAACACCATATCGTTATATATTTTAGGAAGTTTTCCCAGGTATTTTATAATTTGTATTGTTAGTATATTAAAGATGACTTTAATTAGCTATAGAATAGTCTCTAAACTTCTAATAAATTTTATATAATCTTGTGACAAAATATGTTTGCCATCCACAGCATGAAAAATCCTGAACCTACAAGACACATACATGATTATCTATAGCATTGTGTTTGCATAAAATTGCAGTGAAAGGATGTACTAAATTATCATTGTGATCTATAGAGACCATAAGCAAGTAATAGTAAGGGATTGTTGGTAGTAGGAACAAAAGCAACTGAAATATATATATTTATTATAGTGGTAGAGACCAGAACATGTCATCTATCTGTAGAAATTGAAAGGCAGCTGGAGCTATTAAAATAACCAAGGGGTGCTGTACATATCCATGATAGGTTGGTGTGGGCTTTTGTTTTTCAAAACCAACCATTAGATAGAAAAGAATGGTTTGAAGATATTCTTGCATTTTTAGCTCTGAAATTCTCTGTAAATTGTTAATCTCACCTCCTGTTCTTTGTGCATTCATTCCATGTTTGCTGTTTAACAACTCTTCTTCCATTTTCCATTACATCTATTTATTGCTTTTATTTATTGATTTTTTCTATGTTTTAAAAATTTCATATTCAGTCACAAACTTAATCTTATATTAGATTTTCATCACACATCTTTTAAATTTTTTATAATTAACAATGAAAATCATAACATTTTGCTTAATTTTACTAGATATATCTCAAATGAACTCTGAAAATATTAATTTAAAGTAGATTTTGGGGTTGCAGAGATGGCTCAGTGGTTAAGAGCACTGACTGCTCTTCCAGAGGACATGAGTTCAATTCCCAGCAGCCACATGATGTCTCATAACCATCTGTAAAGGGATCTGATGCCCTCTTCTGGTGTGTCTGAAGACAGTGACAGTGTACTCACATACATAAAACAAATAAATAAATCTTAAAAAAAATAAAGTAGATTTTATTCATTTGTTTGCATCTTCTTCAATTTGAGTTTTATTGCTTTTCTTTCAGCACTGGTGAACATGACAAATAAAAGAGGTAAATTAATCATTACCTGGGATTTCTTTTGCTCTTATTTGCTTTCCTTGCATGAGGGAGTTTAAAGTAATGGTGTGTGCACACACATGCGTGTGTGTGTGTGTGTGTGTGTGTGTGTGTGTGTGTGTGTGTATGTGTATGTATGTTTTGGAGGTATGTTAAAATATAGAATAATTTTACAGATATTAACGCAGACATATTCAAATACAAAAGCAAGGAAATCTTACAATATAAAAAATCATTGAAGTAGACATACATTCTGCTTGATAAAACAATTATTAAGGATCTGGTAATTATTTGTTTTGAAAGTTTTCTTTATGAGAAGGATAGGAGTGACCTGACACATGTCTGTTTATTTTTTTATTGGAATAAATGAGTCATATTGCTCTCTGATCCTGTCTCTCCACCTATTCTAGGGAACTGCACATGGCATCTAGTTCCACTAATGCAACTTTGTTAAGTGCACTGAGTATGTGTCCCTACCTTATAATATTCTCATCAGTCTTCTGTCTTCCAGAAACTCATTCTAATCCTATGACTGCTGATGTTTCTCAGCTGCTGTTCTTAGAAATGACTGATTTGTTCATTTTCCTATCTCCTCACTGAACACTCCATGGAGTTCTTTATTTAAGTTTTTATTTTTTTAAGAATAAATTTAATGAGATTTCTGACTCTAATATCAGAATTCTTGTGAGAATTTAACATTTTCTTTCATAAAGAAAGCAATTCACTTGTTTCAAGTCAGAATCAAAGAAATATTCCCAAATCCATGAATGTATAGTCATTTATTAAACTGAATTAAATTCTCTATTCTCCAGTAATTATGTGAATCTCTGAAGATATTCTAAATAGAGAATGCAGGAAAATATACTTTTTAAACTGGAAAAGCAGGAAGATTTACATAATATACTTATTAAGCATAACATATCTCCATATATTCTTAAAAGAAAACAAATATAAATATAGTTATTGTAATAAAAATCTGAAAATTGTAAGTGGAAAACATCACAGATTGTGAAAAATAATTCTAGACCCCTGTTTGCCTATCCAGTCTGTTAGCTTATGCCTTTTATAGGTGAGTTGAGTCCATTAATATTGAGAGATATAAAAGACAAAAGATTATTAGTTCCCATTCTCCTCCCAGTCCACCCTCATACAGTTCCACATCCCATACCTCCTCCCCAGCTCCCTGTCTCCACGAGGATGTCCCCATCCCCTACACCCACTCCACCAGACCTCTAAATTCCCTGGGGCCTCCAATCTCTTGAGGATTAGGTCATCTCTGACTAAACACAGACCAAGCAGTTCTCTGCTGTATATGTTTTGGGGGCCTCATATCAGTTGGTGTATGCTGCCTGGTTGGTGTTCCAGTATCTGAGAGAACTCCGAGGTCCAGGCTGAGAGTGTTAGTCCTGCTACAGGGTCGCCCTCCTCCTCAGCTTCTTCCAGCTTTCCTCTAGTTTAACCATAGAAGTCAGCAGCTACTGTCCATTGGTTGGGTGCAAATATCAGCATCTGAATCTTTCAACTGCTTGTTGGGACTTGCAGAGGGCAGTCATGATAGGTCCCTTTTGGTGAGCGCTCCTTAGCCTCAGTAATAGTGTCAGGCCTTGGGGCCTCCTCTTGAGCTGGATCCCATTTGGGGTCTATCACCGGACTGTACTTTCCTCAGGCTCCTCTCCATTTACATCCCTGCAGTTCTTTCAGACAGGAACAATTATTGGTAAGAATTTTGACTGTGGGATGGCAACCCACTCCCTCACTTGATGAGTCTTTCTACTCGAGGTGGACTCTCCAAGTTTGCTCTCCCCAATGTAGGGCATTTCATCTAAGGTCCCTCGTTTTGAGTTCTAAGAATCCCTCATGTCTCTGGTACATTCTGGAGGGTTTCTCCAACCTCCTGAGGTTGCATGTTTCCATTCTTTCTGCTGATCCTCTGATATTTTAGTCCTTTTTCTCCACCCAATACCCGAGAATATTCCCCTTTCTGCCCCCCCCCATTTCCTTTCCCTACCAGTTCCCTTCCTCCCCCAATTGTGGCTGGTTTCTTCTCCCTCCCAAGTGGGACTGGGTGGGACTGGGGCATCCTCACTTGGACCTTTAAGCTTGTTGACCTTTTTGAGTTCTGTGGGCTGAATCTTCAGTATTTGGTACGCTTTTTTTTTCTTCCCCCCCCCCTTTTTTTTGCCACTATCCACTTATTAATGAGTAGATACCATGCATATTATTTTGGGTCTGAGTGACCTGACTCAGGATGATATTTTCTAGTTTGATCAATTTGCCTGCAAAACTCAGGATGTCTTCATTCTTAATAGTTGAGTAGTATTCCATTGTGTAAATGAACCACATTTTCTGTATCCAATCTTCTGTCATGGGACATCTGGTGTGTTTCCAGGTTTTGACTATCACAAACAAGGTTGCTATGAACATAGTTGAACATGTGCCCCTGTGGCATGATAAAGCATCTTTTGGGTATATTCCCAAGAGTGGTATTGCTGGGTCTTCAAGTAGATCTATTTCCAATTTTCTAAGGAACCTCCAGATTGATTTCCAGAGTGGTTGTACCATTTTGCAGTCCTACCAGCAATGGAGGAGTGTTGCTCTTTCTCCACACCCTCACCAATATGTGCTGTCACATGAGGTTTTGATCTTAGCCATACTGATTCGTGTAAGGTGGAATCTTGGGGTTGTTTTAATTTGCATTTATCTGATCACTAGGACTTTGAACATTTCTTTAGGTATTTCTCATCCATTTGAGGTTACTCGCTTGTGAATTCTTGGTTTAGTTCTATACCCCATTTTTTGATTGGGTTGTTTGACTCTTTTTTGGTTGTTAGCTTCCTATGTTCTTTATCTATTTTGGATATTAGCCCTCTATCAGATGTGGGGTTAGTGAAGAATTTTTTCCCAATCTGTAGATTTCTGATTTATCTTATTAGCAATTTCTTTTGCCTTACAAAAGCTCTCCAGTTTCATGAGGTCCCATTTACAAATTCTTGATCTTAGAGCATGATCCACTGAAGTTCTATTTAGGAAATTTCCCCCTGTACCAATGAGTTCCAGGCTCTTTCCCACTTTTTCTTCTATTAGATTCAGAGTATTAGGTTTTATGTTGAGGTCCTTGATCCACTTGGACTTGTCCCTTGTGCAAGGTAACAAATATGGTTTCTATTTCACTTTTCTACATATAGACTGCCAGTTAGACCAGCACCATTTATTGAAGATTCTTTCTTTTACCCATTGTATATATTTGGCTTCTTTGTCAAAGATCAAGTGCCCATAAGTGTGTGGTTTTTGAAGATGGCATTATGTACATGTGATTCTCTCCTTTTGGCTTTCTTGTGAGATGATTTATATCTTGTCTTTTCTTTGGTGTAGGTACTCTCCCTGTGTTGGAGTTTTCCTTCTAGGCTTCTCTATAGAGTTGGATTGGTAGATAGATACTGTTTGGTTTTGTTCTGTAATATTTTATTTTCTCCATCTATGTAGATTGAGAGTTTTGCTGCGTATAGTAGGCTGATCTGACATTTGTGTTTTCTTAGAGTGTACATGACCTCTGACCAGGTTCTTTTGGCTTTTAGTGTCTCTGTTGAGAAGTCTGATATAAATCTGATACATCTACTTTTATTTGTTATTTGGCCTGTTTTCCTTGCAACTTTTAATATTATTTCTTTATTTTGTGAATTTAGTGTTTTGATTATGGTGTGATGAGAGGATTTTCTTTCCTGATTCCATTTATTTGGTGTTCTAATAGGCTTCTAGTATATTTATGGACATCTCTTTCTTTAGGTTGGGGAAATTTTCTTCTATAATTTTGTTGAAGACATTTTCAGGTCCTTTGAGCTGGGAATATTCATTCTCCTCTATTCCAGTTATTCTTAGATTTGTTCTTTTCACTGTGTCCTGGATTTCCTGGATGTTTTGAGTTAGGAATTTTTTATGTTTTGAATTTTCTTCAACAGTTGTGTTAATCTCTTCTACGGTATTTTTTACCTCTGAGATTCTGTCTATCTCTTGTATTTATCTGGTGATGCTTACATCTATAATACCTGACCTCTTTCCTAAATTTTCCATTTTTAGAAATGAGTTGGACAATAACTACAAAACATATACATTTTATTTATTTTCAAATACTGGATAAGGAATTCAAGACCATTATGCATAGTGAGCAAATCCTCACTATCCTCTACTAATTAACTACCTCTGCACACCACTTGTACTAAACACTAGCAGTGAGTCTTACTTACCTGTGCATGCATGCTGTGTGCCACTGACAGCCATTGATGTCATCCAGAAGACTTCTGCTCTCTTTGCAGAGGAACACATCTTCAAAATCTTTAGTACTCACATCTTATATGCACTAAATCTTTGGTGGTGATTTTTCTAAATCAGTTCGGAAATATGGCATCTATATATTTTTCAACTTTCATTTCCTACCTCTTAATAGAGAACTAACTTTACTATGAACACCATAGCCACTGATTCTTATCCATGTGTTATTTTACTAGATTGTTGTATCTTACTTAACTTCATTTTCATACAGTAATTTAGTGAGATTTGTGTGAATCACTCAAGCCATAGCAAGAAGTTTGAATATGTAACATGGTTCATTTGAACTTGAGGCAAATGTAGGGAATATAATTGTCATTTACATAAGAAGATTATGATGAAATTATTCTTACATCTAAATGACTTCATAAAAACAAAGCATATGCCTTTTAGTGTAAAGTTTGATGAGGTTCAAAAGTTTGTCCCAAATAATTTTCTAAGTTATATCTTGGCAAACCTGCTGGATCTTTTTTAACTGATATTTCTTTTCACAAACTATGGCCTTCTGAACACTGAAAAAGTAAAATCAGAATCCTAAAACATTTCAGAAGAACTTTATATAATCATAAACACAATATGGTCTGATGTCCCCCACTCTTATTTTTCACCACAAAGAAGCATGAGGTCCCACATGGCTAGAGGTAGACCAAAACCAGAGTCTTCTGTGTGTTGACCCAGGATAATCTAAGCAGATACATCTCAAATGTCCATTAAAAACACTTTAACTTCACTTAGAAGTAATCAACAGACAGATTAGGCTTCATTCCTAGGTTTCATTCTAGTCATTTGTTACACTGAACAATTTGTTTAGAACATGCAGCAATTAGAAGTTGTTGAATCACATTTACAACAAAATTAAAAGCCTAACAGCAGTTATTTTTTGGCAATCCTTAGTATTATATGTTAGTCTAGTCATCTATTCTGTACTTTGAAATTATATGCAAATAATTATATTTTAAATGAATGTATACTTAGATAAACTGTCCTTCCTATTTAAAGAAAATGACTTATTTTCTTGAAAATAATTTTTCCCAACTTAAACATTCATTTTATTTTTCTAATATACATGAATTATTTTATAAAATAAACAAAACTCTCAGGAAAATTTATTCATAAGGTTTCCTTGGGGAGATGACTTGAATGGCATAATCTGCAAACATTTAATGATGAAGGTAATGAGATATAGAATTTATGCAGTATATGAATTCAACTAAAAAAATACAACAACAATAACAAAAAAACCCAAACCTTTTATCAGAAACAAAGAGCTCTGCTACCAGAACTCTTTGGAAAACAAATGTATGTTTTACATAATCCACAGCCTTTAACAATAAGAAAAGCACCATTAGCTTTAAAATATTCAGAATATAAGATAAACACAAATATTTTATCTCTCCAGTTATTTTTTTGTGCTCATTTTATGTAGAATAAACTGAACTTGAACAAGGCTATCATTCTCAGTATATCATATAAGCATACTAGAAAGAAATAATATATGTAGCTTCCTCCTGCTGTAATATATAGAAAAAAAAGTCCATTTGTTCAGAAGTAATGAGCAACAAAATCTCATAAAGATTAACAAATCACAACAAATCAAACCTAGTAGCCCCAAATACCTATTAAACAAAGGCAACTATGCTACAAACTATACTAATAACTGTACCTCAGCACTTCACATGTTCCCTCTTATAGATGAATAATGAGCCACAGATAATGGCTTTAGAAAGAGGGTGAAGCCGTATTTTTCACAGACAAGTCATCTGAATGGCTAGCCAATATAAATGGTCAGTCCTAAACATGTACACGTAAAAAGTAAATAAACTCAGTAGGTTATATACATGCATGTATGTATGAGTATGTGGGAGTGTGTGTGTGTGTGTTGGAAATCCTAAAATAGTCACAATTCCTGAAGAATGATGACAAAGGATTTAACATAGAGAGTGAGAACAGAAATGGAAGATGAATGTGTTGAAAATAGTCCTCTTTTATTTTTTCTTCTTAGACCAGGCACACGTTGAAAAGTAGAATAGAAGGCAAGGTAGATAAATGACGAACATTACTGATATACCTGATCATGAAACAGACAGCCTGCTAGAAAAGACACCACAAACAAGGGAAGATCGTTATATTCATTTCATTCTTGAATTGGCGAAAATACAAAATTGAACAATGATTGAAACCACTCTTCAGTTCTTGAACAATAGAGATTATACTGACATTTCCATGCCAACTTGTATTATTGGGTATAAAACATATGTTATTATTCTGCAATATTTTTATGCCTCTTATTTTTGATTCCTCTCCTACTCTACTTCTTTTATTAATTAATGTTACTTCAGATTTAATCAAATCCCTCTTAAGTATGAAATACTGATTCAGACACAGGTAGTTTAGCTTGTAACATGGATTGTATTCGTGTAATAGGTAAACAGCTAACATATTAAGCAAGGTGGTAACCAGAACAAATGTAAGCAAAAAGGTATGTATTTAAGTACAATGAGACTTAGAAAGATATTTTTTGTGTGTTGTAGAGTAAAAACACAGGAATACTGATATTTGTAGACATAGTGAATGAAATTATAGCTCAATCATATAAGTACTTTGCAAAGAATCTGAAGGACACATGTTCTGAAGCATGAACTGTTGCTTTTGTCTCTTGTGTTCATGTGACTAAAGGACCAAGAAGCTGCTGGGGAAATAGGAGAAATCACTTATTTGCCATGTTCATATGCAAAGGTGACCTGTGTAGGTCACAAACTCTGTTCTTATCCTTTTTCTGTATTATCTGAGAAGGTGAAAAATCTGTAACAAAGTATTGAGTATAATGAGTATATAAAAGAGGTGTGTGTGTGTGTGTGTGGGTGTGTGTGTGTGTGTTCCTCTTCTAATAATAATTGGCTAACAGAGCTGTCATAGGTCGTGAGATAATTAATATCACACAAATGGTAACTATCCATATTTATAGCTATAAATATATTTTACATTATATTAAGCAATTAGAAATTCAGGATAATACCAGCAATTTTTAAGAAAACATTGTTAAACTATACATTGGAAAAAACAGTTTCCCAAAATTTTTCCAGGTATGAAGAAATATATATTGATTAAAATCACAAATATTTCACATATTAGTCAATCTTATGCTACATTTTTTCAACTTCAATAGTATATAAAATAATGTAGTTTGAGGATTTTTAATACTTTGACATAACTATTGCCATCTTGAAATATACATATCTTAAACCTTATTTTTAATATTTATTACAGTTCATTAAAACATTGTTGCTATTTTGTGTTATTAGAAAATACTATATCTTTTCTTTGAGAAAACAAGTTTGCAATTAGAAGAATGGCCAAAATTTTAAGAATCACTGGGAAATATCTTTATCATTTCAGCACTGCTTAAACCTGAATGTTGAACTGTCTCTGATTTAGGCAAGGGATAATCACTATTGTGATCTGTGACATAAGTTTGATGAACAAATTTCAGAATTAAGGAATATTCACATCTCATGATCATATTTCAATATGAAGGTGCAATATTTTAATAGTCTACAGTAATGGGATTTATGTAACTTCAGGAGAAACATCTATTTTCTGGTTCTTTAGAGGCCTCACTGTCTTCCCTATCCTGGTGGCTCAGGAGTTGACTAGGAAAATTAATTACAACTGTTCACCATTTTAAACTGTGTACTGCAGGTCTCTACGATAGGCTTCATCAGTACGAAGCAGTTTGAAATGACTCCAATGATTTTGACACTGAAAAACAATTTACAACTAGTGTATTTTCTTGGTAGTTTGAAATGTGCAATATTTTTACCTCTGAATATTATTCATTGTGATTGAAAAAGTGTGCAAGGACGCTTTTTAATAGCCTAAGAGATTCATTCTACCTTAAAGGTTTTCATCAAAGACTTGTCTGTGCAACTGAGTATGTGTCATGCAGAATTGCACTGTCATCAAATGACATTAATCTAAAATCTGAGGTTACCCGCAGGTGAGGAAATAAATTGAGATTTAGAGTGTCGAGCATGCCACACAGTGATGTTCAGCACTGAACTAATAATAAATCTATTTGTGACATTGTTAGTATTTTAAAATAATGAAGAGTTTTGTTGGCATTAAAAGAGAAGTCACAGAACAGCAGTTTTTTTTAAGGTGGTTGATGATTTGAATTCAAGAATATAGTATATAGAAAATAGAAGAAAATGTATTTTCAATAACATCTTTGCTTTATGAAATATTACTTGTAAAAACATGCTAGTAGGTATTTTGATTGAACAAAAATGATTAATATAGGAGCAAATCTAAAGTTACTACAGTTAGTTCAGAAGATCTGAATAGCAATCTTATTAATATATTTATTATACTTTCTTACCCATTAGATTTAAAATGTGCTCATGTAACAGAAAATTGTGATGAAGAATGAGATGGGATTTAGACTTTATTATATATCTGTATTTTCTGTTAATTAGCAGCTAAATTAAGAATCATATTAAAATTTATTCTCCTTGTAGTAAAATAGCATTATTTTTGAAATACAATTTGGTCATCATTAAATAACTATGTTCTTAGATTCAAATATTAAGCACAAATATCACATCTTGATCATTTGCTAACTTTATCTATTTTTAACTTCTTTGAGCACTTTCATTTGCCATACTATATTGTTTAGTTCTGTTTCATGATCTTCATATGGCTCTCTTGAGTCTTAATTGTTAGGTTTGTTTGTTTGTTTATTTATTTATTTATTGAACTGCATGATTTTTTTAAGGACCAAAACCAAGCTAAAACAAAGAAGCTAATAAATGTGAGTTTTAACTATGCCTTGCTCATTCCCCAAGCATCCTTATTAACAACATATGGATGAGAAAAGTTATTTCCAGATGGATAACACCTAAGCAAGTTGCACTGTCATTTTTTTAAATCTATTACAGTTCATTTGTGTTTTTTTTTATGTTATCTACTTCCATAGCTTCTAAATTAAAATCTTCCAGTATAAGTGTAATTTGAACACCTCATCAAAGATACTTCCCTTTTTAGTAGGCATATACCATTACTGAAATCTAAAGCCAATTAAAATGCAGAGAGCAATGGACCATAGGGCATCTGGCCCCAGATAATACATCTGAAAGACTTCTGAATACAAGCCACAGAGGACATCGAATAGTGGTCAGAAAGATTGTAAGAGTCAGAATTGGGTTTTCTGAAACTGTCCCTAGAGAGTCATAGAAGCTACTGCCATGAAATTTAAAAAATTTGCCTGCTTAGACATGACATGAACAAGAAAGACACCAATAGAAAGGCTAACAGAGAAAGTTTGCATCCCACAGTTTGTCAACATTCTACAAAGATTTATAGGCAACTGAAGAATGCTGAAATCATAGAGATAGTCTTAGTTAGGGAAGAATCCTTGCAATTGCTTATCTAATACCCAGTGGTCAGCCTTTGTAACTTTATGCAGACTGATCAGTTGGCATTTATATTTTCAGCTGAGTGTGTGTGTGTGTGTGTGTGTGTGTGTGTGTGTGTGTATTTAACAACAACCGTGGGTTTGAGAGAGAGCAAGAGGTGGATGAGGAAGAAACATGGGAAGTATTATAGGAAGGAAAAAGAAGAAGTAATTATATTTTGGTTTCACTTTTTATTAAAAACCTGTTATCTACCAACAGATGTGAAACATCTTCCTATTTTTATCCACAAAGAACTTATGTTTGACTAATTTTATACCAACATTACACAGGCTAGAGTCATCAGAGAGAAGGGAGCCTCAATTAAGAAAATGCCTCCATAAAATCAGGCTATAGTCAAGACTTCAGTCATGTTCTTAATAGGTGATTGATGTGGGAGGGCCCACCTCATTGTGGAGAGCACCAGCCCTAGGCTTGCGGTTCTTAGTTCTACAGGACACCAGACCTTTCAATCCATGTGGTGCAAAACAGTAAGAAGCATTCATCCATGGTTTCTGCATTAGCTCCTACCTCCAGGTTCCTATCCTTCTTAGGGTCCTATCCTAAATTCCTCCAATGATGAACAGTGACTTGTAAATGTAAGCCAAATAGCACCTTTCCTCTACAGTTTGTTTTGGCCTGGTCATGGTATTTCATCACAGCAATAATAACCCTAACTAAGACAGAGCTTAATTAATAATTCTTAATTATTTTATCTATTATCACCAACTGGAAAATTTCACCTTATAATGAAAATTTTAAATATAATGAAATGAAATTTTAAAATCACCTTATAATGAGAAAGATAAAAATTATAAATGAAAAAGCAATAATGGAGAGTTGGTTAATATAAATGGTCAAATAATTTTAAGCTCACTGATATATATATATATATATATATATATGAACACATATACATTCACACATATATACATATATATATACACACACATATATATATATTCAGGATTTATCAAAATAATTTTAACATTTTCAGTCAGAATTTAATTGTACTTGCACTCCTCTCATGTACAACTTTAATAATTGACATAATTTTTAGATTATTGAAATACAAAAAGTTAAAGATTATTGCATTTAAAATTCAATTTACTTAATAATATTTTGATCATAAAATTAAAAATTAAATTAATGAAAGGTTTATTTAATTATGCATGATCTAAACTACAGATGTGGATCCTTGAAGACAACCATTGGACTGAGCATAGGGACCCCAATGGAAGAGTCAGAGAAAGGATTGAAGGAGCTGAAGGTTTTCGGAACCCCAGAGGAAGAACAATATCAACCAACCAGACCCTCAGAGCTCCCAAGGACTAAGAAATCATGACTTCAGCTGCATATGTAGCAGTTGAGGGCCTTATCTGGCATCAAAGGGAAGGGATGACCTTGTTCTTGTAGAGGCTTGATGACCCAGCATAGGGGAATGATGGGGCACTGAGGTGGGAGGGAAAAGGTGGGTGGGGGAACACCCTCATAGAAGCAGGAAGAATGGGGTCAGGGTAGGGGATTTTACTGGGAAAGGGAATAACATTTGAAATGTAAATAAGTAAAATAACCAATAAAAAACAATGACAAAAAATTTTTGTAAGTTTGAAAATAAGTAAGGTTGAGAAACTTTAGATGGAAAAACTTGCAGGACTCTTACACAGAAATCATTTCAGATAACAGAATCATCTAGAAACAAAAGGGACATTTTCTGGTGTCACATTATCTCTTAAGTTATGCAAATGTCATTTGTGATGTTTCTTTTTTCACTATACATATATTATTATTATTATTATCAATTACCACCAGAAATACTCCTAATTACCCCTTTTATTTATACTTTTCTGTCATTATCCTGTCCTCTCACCACATCAGCTCTTTATTCATTTGCCTTTTGTAATGTAATGTAATGTAATGATCTATAAAATGCATAGCCTCTTGTATATATATATATATATACATACAGAGAGAGAGAGAGGGACAGGCAGAGACAGACAGAGACAGAGAGAGACAGAAAGAGAGGAGAGAGAGAGACAGAGAGAGAGAGGGAGTGAGCGAGACAGAGAAAGAAACAGAGAGACTGAGAGACAGTGACAAAGACAGAGACACAGAAACATAGATACAGAGAAAGAGAGACAGAGACAGACAGAGGGAGAGACAGAGAGACAGATGGACACAGAGAGAGACAGAAAGAAACAGAGGTAGAGAGAATCAGTGACCCGGAGTCTGCCTCACCACACTTTGGGTTGATTTGAGTTTGTTTGCAAATATCCGTTGCAACTAATGACACTACCTGGACTGTTCCCATGTGTAGATGAGAGGTGACAAGGTTGAGATCTGACAAAGCCTAAAGGTACTCGGGACATGAGTTATTTCTCTTTCCACTCATTTGATAATTCTTGTGACAAGATTGATGAAGAAGAAAGCCTGGCCCCAAGACAAACTTCTTTCTCCATGTTCATGGTTCACAACATGAACCACTTGACACAGGCTCTACTATTACCATTCACCACAGTGGACATAGTCCTCAACAGAAACAAGGTACATGCCTTTGATCCTCCAAAACTGTAAGCTACATGAAACATCTTTACATCATTCAAAACTAAAACATGTCCTCACAATTCTTAGTACCTTACAGGCATTTGCAGGAAAAAAATAATTTTCTTATTTCGAATATAACCATTGGCAGTCTAATATTTATGATCATGAGAATGAGCTTATGTCAACCAGCTATAGCTTTCCTCACCAGAGCACATGCCATTACTTAAATCATAAATATATGCTTTACTATGATCATTAAGAAAGACCCAATTGCAACTAACTTCTAATGGGACTTTCAGGGAGGGAGGAAATGGGAAAGGGGAAATCATTTGGAATGTAAATAAAAAAACTTAGAAAACTTAGAAAATAATATATATATATATATATATATATATATATATATATATCTCCTGATAGGAGTCAATGACATGGCTTCAATACAATGAAGCAGCTAAAGGAAAAAAAAACGTGTAAAAGAGTTCTTAAATGCTAAGTGAGCACATGTCAGACTTAAAAGAAAATCATAGTATTAGGTACAATGTTGATCATACAGTTGATCATACAATGCTCTGAGTCTCACAAGGAGCTTTTATATGCATATATTTTATCCTGGCATCCTCATATTGAAACATATTATCTCCATCTAAAACCAAGGCAAGAAAGCTCTAAATGTTTATACATCTAGGATCACAGCTTTTGCAAATGACAGAATGATGTCTTAAAATTAGGTCATCTTATAAGGAATCCAGGACTATTTCCATGTCTGCATTGTGGGCAACCACCATTTCAGGAAAATTGGATGTCTAACAAAAAGAAGTACTCTTAAGGAACAAGCTCAATGAGAGGGTAAAGGACTATTTTAAAAACACTCATATACACACAACTCAGACTCTTTTGTCTACATCATTCATAGACCATATTATGGCTACTTCCCTGATTTAAAACTCTGATATTGAAGCATTGAGATTGAGTGAATTTGGTGTTTAAGATATTGAAGAACAGGAATGATTAAAATTAATATTTATTTAAGAAGTAATCTTGAATAATTATAAATTTATGTATGTATATATATATGAAACTAATGAGAAATATAGCCAAGTACATTTATATAAGTGTATAAGTGCTGAAGGAGGTCTTTAAGGTATCCTACTTCAAAAGAGAAATCTATATCACAATATGTATAAGGTACAGAAATTGGGCTGTAGATGACTCTACTAGGGCTCTCCACTACAAAATCTTCTCACAGTTCAGTCTGCTATGACTTTCTATATTGATCTCTATCCATCTCAAAGAGAAGTGTAATTGATGAGGGATGATAACAATGCTCATTTGTAAGAATACAATAAATGTTTAGAATGTAGTTTGTGATGGTACAGGATCAGTCACATGGCTGCCTAAACAATACCCATAGCCATGCTAACATAGAAGGATGACATCTCGAGGGCTCTCAGTTCTAATTAACTAGAGATAATAGTGTAAGGCTGAGAGCTGAGAATGGGAGAAATAGTCTTTGCAAAGAAAGAACACCTCAACTGGTTATCTATATCCACTTGATCAACTATGAAATCATAAACATAAATAAGCATTATTTGGACTGTGCAGGCTGCATCAATATATTTAGGAATACACAGAAATATGCACATGTACACATGTGTGTATATGCAACCACAATAAAAAGAAGTTACGAATTTGAAAGAAACAGGTGAGTATACATGGGAAGGGTGGTGTGAAGGAAGAAAGTGGGAGAATAATGCAATCATATTAATTTCAAAATAATTAATAAACTAAGAACATATGAAACAGGGCAATTTCCCTTACCCAACATCTATGCTTCTCAATGAATTTCCTTTTTAAATAATATTTTGAATATTTTCTATATGTAGGATCATATCCACCCTCACTCTTACTCCATTCAACTACTAGCAGTTCCTTACAACTCATCCCTCTCTGAGCTTCATGACCTCTTATTCAGTTTTCTAAATAACTCACTTCATGCTGGTATCGGATTCACACTTTATATATTTAAAAAAATCACTAAATTATACATTTTAATTATATAATTATTACCAATTTGACTATGAAGAGATTATTAAAATATAATCTCTTCAAAACCAATAAACTGTAACAGTTAACATATAAATATGCCCTTAAAATAATGCTGAAATCATAAGCACAGAGAGGTAATGTCATGAAATAGAAATAAATATTCTGAGCATTCCAATTTTGCCTGCATAATACAGTACAACTTGACAGACATGCATAAAGTCTCCTGTCCTTACAGATCCCAAACAGTACTTTAGAAAATAGAATTGAAATGCAAATTGATTACAAAACAGTTATAAAAGTGTGGTACTGTAATTGTTGAACTCATAGCGAATTATTTATTTCACGATTTCGTTGAAAATGTATTTTGGCTTCCTTTCAATTTGTGAGTCCAGTTTGTGAGTGAAGCACTCTGCTATGAAGATGATGAAATGATCTCTTGTCATTAAGTGCAATAGATCAAACATTAGTATTTCAGTGTAACCTGGAATAGCAAGGCAACAACAGCTTAAGAGACTTAAAAGAAACTCAGAGCCATTATGTTTCTGAAGTTTATCTCAGTCCTTAAGTGGGCATAAGTCATGCACTGAATTGAATTTACTACTTAAGCACTGGCATCAATGACTGTGGCATCTTCTTGTTCCCCTTCTAAATCACCTTATTCTGCTCAAAGATAAAAGGCCTCTCTCCTTTCTGTAGGGGACAGATTAGACATTAGCAGTCAGAAGCAATCACTTTTCCCTTCAACATCACTTCTAGCTTTCTCCAGGGACTTCCTGCTGCCAGAAGAAGAGGCAAATAACGTTTGTGCCTGAGCACAGCATCCTTTGAGTCCATGTTGTAAAAAAATTAGTTGGTTTTTTTTTTTTTCAAAATAATGTGAGAATTCATAGCCGGTGAAGAGTGAAGCAATAACATAGGACATTGAAAAGCTCATAGACCTTAGGTCAGATTGTCCAGAACTCTTGGCATGGCACTTTGAATAACTTATGGACCATCAGTTTACATATCATAGCAGAGACTTTTTGGCATGTCTCCTTGGGATAACACTTCTGTAACGGCTGAACAGGACAATCTGAGCATTGCCCTCTATTTCATTACATTTTAGACAGATCCTCCCCTTGCTGTAGACTCATGACCTTTTGCTGAAGCTCTTCCTCTAGAAATTGTGACATTGTTATTTTGGACTCTGCCCCCTTGTGATGTAAATTTGGTAGAAAAGCAGATAACCAGAGAACACAGTGAACACAGTGTTCATAAGGCCAAGTGTCTGCTACAATATATGAAGCAAACTTTGACAACTGTCCAGCTATAAAACACTGAGACGCTAATCCGCAGCCACCCCATTTTCATTCAGTGGACTGAGGCTTAGTACCTTTGCCCTATTGTAAGTGCTGAAGATAGTCTTGCCCTTTTGTCCTCATTTCCTTCAATTTTAATTTGTCATTGTCCTTGGGAGATCATCTATTGTCTTTTGATCATGGAAGTTCAGAGGTGAAATATTCATTTTAGGAAAGCATTCTGATCATTCCTTAACTTTAAAGTATAAATTATAAGGTAGAGAAAGGAATGAATCACTCTGAATTAAGGAATTCAAACAGGGAAAGTAGGTCCGTGGTAAACAGAGAACACTTGCCTACAATTCAATACTTTTCCTAGTCCGTAACACAATTGTCTATAAACAAACTATAGCTCCCTGGCTGCCAATTATAATTGAGGGCTCTTAGAATTCCAGTTCTACAATTTGAATATCGTGATAATAAATGCCTCCATACTTATTAATAGTGTCTCCTCAAGTATAGTTTAAATCTCATTTGGCTCAGCAAGTCTTGGCTTTACTTGTAATTAGACTTACCTACAGTTGCATGTCTTTTTGACCTATTTATCTTAAGATGAATAAGGAAAGCCAAAGAAACTGCCAACCGTGTAGAACTGACTTGTGGAACAATGAAAGATGGTACAGGTTCTAGAATGATCTGTCAAAGATAGAACTGACATTGATGAATAAGTAACATAAAATGTGGAACTTTTTCTTTGCATCTGGACACTCACACCTGAAATTTTCTTTTCACCAAGCACGTTAGTTGTGACTTAACATCACTCAAGTTCTCAAAACATGGATATAATGAAATTAAACTGGTGGCCAAATATCACATGAATCACACCTATCCCAAATTCCTCTTAGTGCCTTGCCTTCCTTTAAAACATTTTGAACCAGGCTCCGATTATCCATGTTTCTTTCTACATTCTTGTTTTCCAGACATCAGAATAACCCATAAAGATTTGCTTAAAGAATTCAAGAGTTCTTCCAAGCCAAAGTTTTAAACTATTTCTACATTCAATTCACAAACCACTCCAGATTCCTAAGAGCCACATGGTAACATTGTCACTACAATTTTGTCATTTTTTAAGTTCAATTTTGATCTTAGCTGCTCTTCTGTTGTTAAGAAAGCAAAGTTAGTGAGAGAGTGATTATTCTGACTGACTGTTAAAGGGCTTGTCTTTCTTGAACTGGGCAAGACCAGACAGAATTCTGAAGCAATTGGTTACAGCACAATGAAGAAACAAACAAAACAGAGCTTATAGCATGCCACTCATTTTTCCTTTATATACTGAAGTATTCCTGCTAGGGAAAAGTGCCACCACAATGGGAGAGTTTTTCCACCTCAATTAACTCATTCAGGATAATCCCCTAAAGGCCCATGTCCTGATAGTTCTAGATTATATCAGGTTGAAAATTATTGCTAACCTTCACAATAATATCAGGTGGACAATCAACATTAACCTTTATACTAATAAAACCCCCTTAACAGATCTATAGGACCTTATTTGATCTGGATTTTTCTCATTTCTTGATCTTTTGTGCATGCTAATTTCTCCTTCTTTCATTCTACATAAGATCCTTCAGTAGTAGCCTGAATTCGTCCCTTTTGTCACACTATAAACTGTTATACCTTTGATTTATTCTTGGATCATTGTACTTCTCTAGGTTTGTGCAAAGAAGATGATTTCACATTCTTTAAGTCAAACTATTCATTTCAAAAAGACCATATACAACAATGCTATTTCCAAAGACTAATACATATAACCTATGTATTAGTACATACAACATGTAAGTTTAATGTATGTGTGGACTTGTGTTTGTATCTGTGTCTGTGCATGTGTATACATAGAAGTGGAATCCTGAGGTCAACAGCGAATGTTCTCTTCTAAGGAGACCATGCTTTTTGAAACCTCACAATGAACCTAGAGGTCACAGACTGTACAGACTGAATAACCTGTGACATCAGAGGATCGCTTGTTTCTGCCTTTCACAGTGCTTGAGTGCTTGTCACCATGTCCAGCTGTTTTATGAGAATTCTGGAGTTCTAAATACAGATCATCATGCTTGAGTATCAAGCATTTTATCTACTGAGCCACATATCCAGCCCCACACTCTCCATTCCTAAGGATATGGTAATGTAGGTCCTCATGAATTTTGCTTCCTCATGGGAGAGATGGAAAATAAGCAAATGATCTGTAAATAAAAATAAATGAGGGAAAAGAAATGTAAAGATTGGCAAAATGTTAAATAAGTTGTTTGCTGAATAAATATCCAAGCTTAGAATTGAATTGCATGAAGAAAGGGTTAGAAATGATGAAGGGAGTGTACCTCATGCTGTGTGTTAACAGTGTGTGCTGCATGTGTAAAAAGCCTAAAAACACATAGGAGAAATATTAATAGGCAGTTGAATATATGAGATTACTGCCCAGGGGAGAGATTTAGGCTGGAATTGTAAATCAGAGAGTCATCAGCATACAGCAAAACTCTGGAAGTGAGTAAGGTCACCCGGGGAGTGCACAGAAAGAGAAAAAGTGAAATGTGACAGCTGAAAAAGACTTTGCATATTTGCAGAATGACTCACAGAAAGACTGGACTAGGAAATGGAACTGGATAGTGAGAAAAAATAAAACACCAAAGGACAGAAACTCATGGAAGCTGGGAGAAAGTGCCAAGGACAGTTGACTAAGCTAGTAATCAGAAAACAGAAAGAAAAATGGGTTTCTCGTGATAGTAAAGAATTAGCAAATCTAACAAGAATCAAATAATAAACCATATATAGGGAGATTATGGAAGTAGGAATTAACGGGAAGCATGAATGTATAGAGAAACTGCCTGGCAGAGATTTACTATAAACACTAACCCCCCAACTGAAGAAGTGGCCTTTTACTTAGATATGGCAGGTATTGTAGCATAATTTTATAGTTAAATCTTAGACTACATAAAACGCATTTTTCTTTCTGTTTTCTGATTACTCAGTCGGTTAGTTAACTGTTCTTGGCACTTTCTCCCAGCTTTCAGGAGTTTCTGTCCTTTGGTGTTTTAAAGAATTTTAAAGATGGGGAGATGGATTTGTGTGGTAAGTAAGATTGCTAAGTGTCAAACTTTGTACTTTTATAAATAGAAATACATCCATCAATGGAAGGGTTGATTTTTTTCCTAATCAAACTAATGCAAACATGTAATAAATGCAGAGTTGTGTGGATGCAAATTTAGCAATTTACCAAGAAAGTTTTACAGCGGGAGAAGTTGAACATATACACAGAGGAAGAATGGGCAGTGAAAGGATGATGAAAGCAGGGAAGGGTAAGAGACTGACATCAACAGGTCATTCCCTAGTTATTTTTCCAATGTTGTAATAAAACAGCAATGGCAGTACTTAAAAAGAAAACAACCTAGTTTTGGCCGGGCAGTGGTGGCACATGCCTTTAGTCCCAGCACTTGGGAGGCAGAGGCAGGCGGATTTCTGAGTTCGAGGCCAGCCTAATCTACAGAGTGAGTTCCAGGGCTATACAGAGAAACCGTTTCTCAAAAAAGCCAAAAACAAAAAAACAAAAACAAACAAACAAAAAAAAACACCAATGGCAAATTAATTTAAAGATGGAAGTCTTTATATCTTAAGATCAAAGTTCCAGAGTGCTAGAAGACCATGGTCTCAGAATGTAGGCTTGGCAGCAAGTAGAGGACATGGTGGCAGAAACAGATAGCCGAGAAATCTCATCTTGAACTACACATGAAACAGAGAGAGTAAATTGGAATGGCATAAGTTTAAGCTCTCAAGGCCACCCACTAAGGCAAACTGTCTTCAGCAAGACTGTGTCACATAAGCCTTCCCAAACAGAGCCATCATCTAGTGACACAAATGCCTGAGATTATGGAAGATATTTCTAATCCACATTACTACATTCTAGCACTGACCCCAACAATGTAATAGTCATATCATGATAGAAAATGTATTTAGTCAAACTTCAAAAATCCCCATAGTCTTTCAGTCTAGACATTGTTTTACCTTCTGAGCCTCAAAGAAATCTTTTATTTGCAACACACTGTAAAATCAAAAAGTAAATTGCATAATTCTGATTTACAATTGCAGAATATACATATATATATATATATTGAGTTTGGGGCATATTGGGAAAGCACTGTAACAAAACAATATTAGAACATAGCATAACAAACCTTAAATGCTTTAGCTTCATGTCTGCTATCAAAGACCTTACTTTTAAAGGTCTTAAATGTCTTCACTCTTCCAGACTTGATGACTGAAAATTACATCTCTCTCTTGTGTGGATTCTATTCCCTATTAAGTGATGATTTAGTGCCTTCTAAAGAAATTAAAAGTTTTGGTACTACAAATAATAACTATTCTGATCTTAGGGAAATTTTCCCTAATGTTGTTGTAATTTGATTGATAGATCTTTAGGAAGAATTCTTATAATTTGTTTTAAAGAAAAAAAGTATTAGAAATTTCTAATAACGCAATCACAAATATTGAAAGGAATCATCAATTAGGCCATGAGAAGAACAACAAAAACTGCAGAAATAGAGATTTATTCTAAATAGATGCTTAAAGGGGAATTTTCTTAGGCCATTTCATTTATTAATTGGTATCAGGCACGCAGCTGCAATTACTGCATATTCATTGTGAAAGTCATGTGCAAGCAGATGGCAGCAATGTTTGAGTGTGGAAAGAACACTGAATTTTAACAAGTGACAAAAGAATTGGCATGGTGCAAACAGAACACCACTGTATTTGGCCAACAGCCAGCCAGCCCCATGTGCTATTTTCCTGCTGTCTCACAGAAGGCATATATGCTAAAGACCACAGTGGATTCTTCCTCACAGTAGAAGACCCAGACCCCAAGAACAAAGGGAAAGAAAGAAGGGAGGAAATTATTTCTATTTCTGTTTCAAGGCTTATTTGTCTTCAAGTTTTAGCGTAATATGTGTCCTAACAATTATGAAGCTCTGGTGAGACAAGGTAACATGTCAGGAGCATAATTACATTCCAGTTAAGCAAAAAGACTCTAGTGCTTGGTGCAAATGCCAGTTTCAACGATTTGCTCTGTGACTGAAAAAACAATTTCATGTATTTGTACTTCAATTTGAGCATCTTTAAATCATGAAAACAGAGAATGCCATGTTTGACTATCTAATGGGTTTTGCATGATTCCTGTGCAAATGACTTATTGAAAGACTATCTTGGAATAAAAAGAAAAAAATGGGAACCAGAATAGATCTAGAGAAGAAATTTAGTAATTAACTCTCAAAATGTTCTCCTTTGCTTGTTCATATTAATATATAGAAAGAGGTAGGTTGAAGTGACAGTTATTTTGTTCTAGTAAATCAGTAGTCTTAGTACATAGAATGAGGTTTTATCATTGCTTTCAGGTTGGAGGTAGGGTAGCTGAAGCACTTGAAGGTAGCTATCACACATGACTTATTTGCAACATATGCTTGGGTCCCTTGTGTCTTTCTAGTGTGGCATTCATTTGCATTAAAATGAACAAAATGCTTCTTTTCTCACATATTTGGAATGATGTAATCTGTAACCACATGAAATATCCTTTTGGTTTGTGCTGTTTCCAATATGCATCTCATGAAATACCTTCTTTATATATTATTCTGTTTTTTCAGGGAATAAATATTCCAAGAAACAAATGTAGACTCTTAGGAGCTTCTTATGAGATATCCTTTGTCATGCAGCATTTCTTCTGTTGTATATGTAATCTATCACAAATTTAACAGAAATAAATATTAAATAAACAGATAAATACTTAGAGACATGGATTGCCATCTTTGAAAGTAACTATCATGCTTGAGTAACCCTTAAGACTATTTGGGTCTCATCTTGGAACAAAGACCCTGCTTTTACACTTTACTAGCCATTTTAGTAAGCTTTGGTAATATAAGTAACACTATTGACATGAGATTATCTGAATTAAAATGGAGCCCAATATTCACAGTTGCCAGAATACAAAGCTTCATTCCAGGAAAGGTAATAAAACAAGACTCAGGTATTGTTTTCTATTTTCCCACACAGAACATTGCTCGGAAATTAAACAACTATATTTAGCATTACTTACAACAGTGGCAGACAGATGTTAAATGGGACACTTCAAGTGAGGTTACCCTGATTTACAGCTCTCACATCTGAGTCATTGCCCTTCTGGTTCGCTGTGTATTACAAGGGATCTGCGAAGAGAACATCTGCAATTTAATACCTAGAATTGCCCCACAAGCAAAAGTTCTTTGTATTGTACATTTAATTAAACTACTTAAGAACAGCCATGATTAGAGACTAATTATAAGACTCCTTTTAAATTCGCTACCTACACAGAGAAGTTTCCAAGTAGCATTATGGTATAAAGATTAAGTAACTTCAAATGATATTACCTCTAATGAGCCAGCTCAATAGGAACTCAGCTATCAAAGAAATTTGAAAAACATCAATACTTGTTCTTATCCAGTGAGATGTTAACTTTTGCAGGAATAAGTTGGTATCTTTCCAGTTCATATGACCTATAATATATATAATTTTACTTTATAGGAGCATAAACTAACAATTATGAAGATTAATGTAACGAGCATGCATGCAACTTCAACAAACATGATGTGGAATTGAATTTAAACCTTTGTCTCTTTAATTTTATATTCCTACTAGGCAATCATATTCTATAATATCCGAGTGACTAATGCATATGTATTTATATTTAAAATAATATACAGGCTTTGATTTTAAAGCATTTATGGTCTCTCTAGCACAATTAGTCACCTTTCTTCCAAAGAAACAAAGACAGGTTGTTCAGATCAAGGCAACTGCTAAAGGCTTCATCGACTGTTCAGAGGAGCACATAATTCAAGGAGAAAAATCTTTAGCATCTTAATGAGTCTATTGATAAAATAATGGCAGTGTAGCTACTGTATTCTGACCGATGAATTATAGCATTATCACAGCAATACAATTTCCCTGTTTCTAACCATTTTTTACAGAGACTGCGCCATTGTTCTTTTTGCTAGAGTGTATGAATGCAAGTTCTCCTAAGCAGCAGACACATTACTAGCTTTAAAAATCATTGCCCTTTTCCACCTGATCATTTTTCAAATTAACAGAATTTAAAACTCTGGGAAAACTTTAAAATGGGATCTTTGAAAATAAGGTGTGCATGCATGCATGCATGCATAGTTTCAAAATCACAGTCTTGATATTGGTGTGTCAAAATCCAGGAGTCAAGTGTTTACATATCTAACAGTTGCTCATAAGTGATATTTATTGATGGGAGATTTTCTTGTGTTTGGCTGCAAAAAAATATTAATATTTGTGTAAGGGGAGATAAATTAGTTGTCCTTAAATAAAAGAAAGTATATATGATTATCAAAATGAAACTTAAATGAAATTATTTTACTGTTGCTTAGTAATTTGTCTGTTTGGTCAACTTTGCACAAACTAGGATCATCTGAAAGGAGGTGACTTCAGTGGTGAAGATCTCCACATAAAACTGGCCTATGTGGTATAGCACCATCCTCTGGTAGTATCATGCCCAGTTTTCTGAGGAACTGCCAGACTGATTTCCAGAAAGCTTGCCGTCCCACCAGCCGAGGAGTGTTCCTCTTTCTCTATATCCTTGCTAACACCTGCTATCTCCTGAGTTTTTGATCTTAGCCATTCTGACTGGTGTGAGGTGAAATCTCAGGGTTGTTTTGATTTGCATTTCCCTGATGACTAAGGATGTTGAAGATTTCTTTAGGTGCTTCTCAGCCATTCAATATTCTTCAGGTGAAAATTCTTTGTTTAGCTCTGTACTCCATTTTTTAATAGGGTTATTTGACTCTCTGGAGTCTACCTTCTTGAGTTCTTTGTATATATTGGATATTAGCCCTCTGTCGGATATAGTGTTGGTAAAAAACATCAACCAGATAGTACACATGGTGTTACTCATGCCTCCAGATGCATAGGTAGCAGAGGATGGCCTTGTTGAACATCAAAGGGAGAGGCCCCTAGTCCTGGAAAGACTTGATGCAGCAGTGTAGGGGAATAAATACCAGGACAGGGAAGCAGGAGGGGATTGATTGGGGAACAGTGGGAGGGGAGATGGCTTATGGGACTTTGGGGAGGGGGTGGAACCAGGAAAGGGGAAATTATTTGAAATGTAAATGAAGAATATATCTAATAAAAAAATTGGCCTATGTGGAAGCCTGTGGGACATTTTCTTCATTAATGAAAGATGTGAGAAGGTCTAATCCATAGTGCATGGTGCCACCTTTATGCAGAAGATCCTATGAAATATTAAAAAATTAAAAAGTGTAGAAGGCTATGATGAGCAATTCAGCAAATCTAGTAGACCTGGTTCACAATGGCTTCTGGTTTAGTTCTCGCCTCCAGGTTCCCTCCTTAAGTTTCTGCCCTTGCATCCCTCAGTCATGGCACATGATCAGAAATTTAAAAAGTAAAATTGTTTCCTCCACAGTATGCTTTGGGACATGGTGTTTTATATCTGCAATAGAATTCCTAAGATAATATGTAATAGTCAATTACCAGGCTAATGCCTTTGGAATTTATACCAAAATTCCTTGGGAAGTAAGTGCTTGTCTTGCAGAATGCAGAATATCTGTATGTAATTAATGTTTACAACAAATACTTCAATTATCCTCATTTTGTCTCGGATGAGATTAAGCAATATGGGTCATGTCACTATTGATTGTGTAAGAACTACTTAAATTCTATCAATTACAAAGAAAATTATTCCCTCATTAACTTATTGTTCTGATTAAGTAAAATATAACAGAAAATTTGTAACATAGTCACAATACACAGAAGCAACCTTCAATTTCTAGTTCCTTCTCATCTTGCTCTGTATTTTCTGACATGCTGCAGAACTGGCAGTGAGTGGATGCAGTCCCATGACAAACTCACAACAAACAACTGGCAAGAACTAATGCAAAATACGTCACTGATCTCACTGAGCCCCTTCTTCTGTGCTACTTCAGGGAGTTGGCTAAGAAATTAAGCTGTTATTGTCTCAAATATGAATCATTTATTGGTATACCTTTTTTATTTCCTCCTTCTCATTCCAAACATCACTTCTCTACTCTTCCTCCTGTGCCTCCTAGAATCTCTCTGCAAATAAACAAGTTATACTCAAACTGTTTCCTTAGAACACATTTCTAAGAACTCAAAGCCAGAAAAATGCATAGGGAAACAGTGGTAAACCAGAGTAAGATCATGGAGAGCATGTAAGAGGTGGCTAATGTAAGAACTAAATGGAAAGTTAGCATACTGGCAAGTATACAGAAGAAAGTTAATAAAAGATATTGTGATGGCCATCCAAGAGAAGAATAACTTGTATACTTTTGTTTCAGGAGGTAGAGAAACCACACTGACTTAGGTGATAAAGCTTTATCCTCCAGTTGGCTGGATTGTGCAAGAAAGTGCTATAACAGTGATCAGATTGTAAATGGGAGTAGTGAACAACTTTATTAATCAGACATGAGCCACTTCTAAAAGAGGCAGTGTGTGCCTGGTTCAACAGTATTGTCAAATGCGATGATATGAGTGTTATAGGAGCTATGGGAAAACCTATTGAAAAAAACTTTACTAAATGGTCTTGTCATCAATTGGCCTTCTAAGTAGTTATGATTATATTTGTAGGTGTTCGGTTCTCAACTTTGCTTGTAGAAGGATATTCTTGGAGAAGCTTTTTATAAACACAGACGTTCAGCACATCTCAAAGTGTTGAGAATAAGCTATTGTGAGTGCTTGGCTGAATGTGGAATATCTTTATCAATCACCACACTTCAGGGTTGAGGAAATAACATGGAAGAGTGGACAGAAAGACTATAAGAGATGGAGGATAGGGAGGTCACTGATGTGTTATTATCTCGACACGACATGTGTCTTGCACAAATGAACTAAGAGCAACACTTTTACCTCCACAAGACCTGAATATGCTAAGAGAGTCAAAAATTATAGCATGATCAGAAGGAGACCTCACAACCAAAGTGATCCACAGGTCATCAAAGAAGTTACTATTGTCATAGTATGTTACATAATTATCATTGTCTGAATATTGTATTATACTATATAACTTATTTTAGTTTTTACTTATTCATAATGAATATTCATTTACATCTGACAAAATATTGTTCACTCTATGTGCACTTATCCACAATAAGTTTTATTTAGTATATATTTTCAATCATGCACATTGTTTGAAATGTAGCCCATCTCCTATTGCATAAAATGTTAGTTAGCTATGTCATCAAGAATTCTACTGAAAACTGACACCACTTGTCTGGACAATGTTTGCAAAAAACATGATTACTTTTACAAGATTATTTTTCACATTCTCAGAACAATATTTCTGTGCTTCATTCCTACAGTCCTCTGCATAAACTCTAACTAATATTCTATTGTAAAGAACTTCATTTTCATAAGTGTCTGGAAACATGACTCATTGTATAAACAAACTTTAACCATGCAGAATAAGCCGGTTGGAGGTGGCGCATGCCTTTAATCCCAGCACTTAGGAGGCAGAGGCAGGAGGATTTCTGAGTTCGAGGACAGCCTGGTATACAAAGTGAGTTCCAGGACAGCCAGGGCTACACATAGAAACCCTGCCTCGAAACAGGACAGCCAGGGCTACACATAGAAACCCTGCCTGAAGGACTGGTATCTCCTTCCTTTATTTTGTGAATTTGATAGTGGGACCCAGTGGTGGTTATGACCTAGCTACCTGAGTTTGAACATGAGGTACATCAGGGATGTTTATAGGCAAATGCTGAGCAAATCTGATTATTCTTCAGTGTACAAATTTTGGTTTCCTTGTTTTTCCTTGATTTCTACATTAAAATAAGAATGCCAGCATTATTTGTCAATTTATGAAGCCAAGAAAAACACAAGAATGAATTGAGACTTATTGTTACAATTCCTAGACATCTTAGTGGATTAAGTAAGCTCAAAATATACTTGCAAAGTTTAAGATGAGTTCTATTTTATTTTATTTTTTCTACTAGTTAGAGATAGAATTGAGACTAAACAATTAAAATGGAAATAAATTTTAATGACTGATGATAATACGTCCCTAACATTTACTTGACAATAAAAAAGTGGAAAGTATATAAATTATTTGATGCTGGAATCTGAGTTTGCATTTACAAAATATCACTTTAGCATTGCCATGAAACAATACCTCTTACTCTCTACTATACACCTACTCTTGGATACACTTAAATACAAATTGCTCATATTATGAAAAATAAAATTTCATTCACTAATAATTTTGATCCTGCAAATTTTCTATAAATAAAATTAGAGGAAATTCAATCCTTTAAAACATAGCATATGAAATTCCACAATTAAAAAAGAGGGTCAACATTGGATTATTTTGCAAAGTTAATAACTTTTCTTTGAAATGTCATTCTATCTTTAAGCATTATATAAATATATATATTGAATATATATATTAAAGATATAATGTATGTATGTATATATGTACATATGATATTTTGTAACAGGTGCATAACATGAATTATAAGTGATTTATATTATGTAGCAATTATATATTCTGTTTTTAGTCTCATAAATCTGTATGCATTCTTAGACTAAATGTAAAGAATTTACAATAATAAATTTTTTTCTTTATAGTAAGAAAAAAAGTCTTACAAGAAGCTCCTGCCATAAAGCCAATAAAAAGAAAACCACAGAGCTTATGTAAGGCTGAATTATTTTGAAGTCATGTGTAATCATTTCAGATAAATCATTTCAGATAGAGAGATAAAATCACTGATATAAAATCACCATCAAAACTGCCAGTCCTGGCAGCCCTGGAGTTGGTATTGGCATGGCAAATGTACACACATCTTATGAGTATCATACCATAGCAGAAACACTGCACAGGAATGAAGAGAAGTCATCATCCTACCCTGTTCTGTTCTGACAAATGAAGAAGAGGATATTGATTTGGCAATGTAAGAATAAGGGATACTAGGAATCCTGGCTGCCCACAGGAGTCATTTAGAAATGGGATTTCTGTCCTAGAGAAAAATAAACATTTGAAGTGTCCGAAGAAGATCAACAAACTTTTTCTGTAAAAAGAAATGATATATATCATATATATCACATATATATATAAAGTATATCACAAATATACCTCACAAATATATGATTTTTATAGCATAAGTAAGAGTAACATGACTTATAAATATCTTATATATGTTAGGTAATAAATTGAAGCTCATCCTCAACTCTTTAATGAATAACACAAATAAGAAAAATCCTCAGAAGTTACTGAAAAATACAACTCTCAGGATAATGCCTCATTTTATTATTGTAAACATTTTACCATTCTTTCTATCATTGGATGACTTCTTACTAATGAAAAGTTCCCTCTTAAAAACTCATCTCATCCAAACTCATATGAAAACTATTGCAAACTATATTTCAAATTATGTACCTGCATTCCAATAAAGCAGTATACATTAAACACTGGATAGCTTTCTTTTGTTAATTTTCAAGCTACTGTGCTTTTTTTTATTACTGCTTAAATATAATCATTATTTGTTACTTGTTGAAAATATGTCTCATCAAGAGATGTTAGAGACAGTATTGTGAGAGAGTAATTGTGGGGATGATGTCTATAGAAGAAAGAAAGAGATATCATGAATTCCTTCCCTTTCTACAAGTTTGGTTTTTCACCATGCATGATTGCAAGATATCCATAAGGCCAAAAGCTGATTGTGAAATAACATCATTGTGAAAAATAATTCACTTTCAATAAGCCATTCTTTGAAAATTTATATTTTTTGACCTTGAGTATTTTCACAGTATCATTAGGTATTTTTACCTATTATATTAAAGAAAAAAAACTTTCATCTATCAGTAATCTCTTCTTCTCTCTCCCACTATACTTTCAAAATGTCAATCAATGATCTATAACATGTCACTGAATTTTTCTATACTAGAAATTTCACATAAGAGAAATCATGTAATATATAATTTTATGACTGTGTTTAAGTACTTAGCAAAAAATACTTAAAATTGTTTGTTGAAGAATGTAACATTGCTTCACTCTGTTTCTAAATAATGTTACATATTATATGTCTATAATGTATTGTTTAGCCATTGAATAGTTGAATTGAATTTGTATTTGTGTTTCTGTCATTATGAATAATGTTGCTGTGAACATTCATGACCCATGTTTACAGCAATGTGCATTTAATTCCTCATGAAAATTACATAGAAGTGAAAATACTAGAAAACATAGCAATTTCAATTTTGAATATCTGACAAATTGTATAAACTGACTGAATTATTTTACATCTAAATCAATAAAGGTGTTATGCTGATAAGAATCATATTATGTCAATAGTAGTACCAGTAATGTGTCATTTTGACAGAGGGAATTCTGCTATTTCATCTTACAATTCATTACTTGTGAGCAATAAGGTTGGTCTTAAGCTCCAAATCTTTATATTCATATTTTATAAAATCTGAACTACTTTTCACACAGCCCAAAACTGCTGCCTTCACATGAGAAATTCTCTCATAATGACCTTAACTCAGATAAGAATAAGGCATTAGCTACATGTTAAATAGAAATTCCTAAGTCAGAGTAAGAGAGAGATAGTTACTTTAATAAGTAGATTTAAACATACTAAAAAGTGCAGGGTTACTTACAACAGTGGGGACAGACAAAGAGAAACACTTGAATGACTTCACAGTGAAGATAGGTAGGGACGTTGGTAGTTAGATATGTAGAAAATAGATAATTGATTCATAAAAGATGACAGACAGACAGATATGCAGACATATGTGTGATTTTGTGGCTTTTTAAGTTATTGTTGCTTGAAGGATATAGTTTAAATTCAGGTTCAAAGATTAAGCAAATCAGGGCAATTAAGTAGAAAAAATTTAAAAAAATGAATATGCTTTATTGTTAGTGAAATTACAAGTAATTTTGTGACTCATTGTTTGGGTGTAGGGTTGAGATTGAATGTTCACACATTTTTTTTTTTATTTTCTAAGTTTTTTTTTTATTTATATTCAAAATCATTTCCCCTTTCCCGTTTCCTCCCTCCCCGAAAGTCCCATAAGCCCCCTTCCCTCCTTCTTTTCTCCATTCAACCCCCTCTCGTTTCTCTGTCCTGGCGTTCCCCTACATCCAGTCTTTCCAGGACCAGGGGTCTCTCCTTCTTCCATCTTCTTAGAAATCTATTGATATGCGAATTGTGTCTAGGGTATTCTGAGATTCTGGGTTAATATCCCCTTATCAGTGACTGCATACCATGTGTGTTCTTTTGTGATTGGGTTACCTCACTAAGGATGATATTTTCAAGTTCTGACCATTTGCCTAGGAATTTCGTGAATTCATTGTTTTTAATTGCAGAGTAGTATTCCATTGTGTAGATATACCACATCTTCTGAATCCATTCCTCCGTTGAGGGACATCTGGGTTCTTTCCAGCTTCTGGCTATTATAAGTGGAGCATGTGTCCTTATTGCATGCAGGTAAAGCCTCTGGGTATATGCCCAGGAGTGGTATAGCCAGATCCTCTGGGAGTGTCATGCCCAGTTTTCTGAGGAATCGCCTGATTTTAACGTAAATGTCACAAAGCTTCTGGCTCTAAGAAGACTTTCTATGTTTTTTTTTAACAACATTGAGTGACATTAGAAAAGTATTGTCTACAAAGAAAGTCTTCATCAAGCTCAGTTATGTTGAAGATTTTAATTCTCTAACAGCAGAAAAAATATTTTCAGATCCCAATAGAGGACCCCTAAGTACCACTTGCTTCTACCCTGTTTCAGCTGAGACAAAGTTTCTTGACACCATGAGCATAGTAAACACACTGGAGTCTCAGCCTTTTCTGTTTCTAGAGTTGATGATGTTTATTTCCTAGATATTTAAGATTCATCATTGAGTTCTGGATAAGGTTCATCACAATCCTGCTATCTATAGAAATATTTCAGATGTAATAGGTGTCCTTGTGTCCATAGACTCAGTACAGTGTTCAACTACTCAGTCTTCCATAACAGACATGAATGACTGACAAAATTTTCAAGACACACAAAGCACAATAGCTGCCTCTTTATCATGGATGAATGACTAACTCTCAAGTGTAGCTGACAGTCTATACTCCCCTGGCAAACAGGAGAAGGGTAAATTTATAGTTTTAATTAGATTCTTCTTCTCTACCAAATATTCCTCAGTTGCTTCTTCATAAAAATCATTCTTATTATTTGTTCAAGAATCCCATTCCCATATTTCCTCCTAAAATATCTAAGAAATATATTCCTACATAAACATAGTAGATAAGATCTAATATTTTAAGTACAAATATTTTATTTAGTACAAGGCTACTGTTCTTATTTAAAACTAAATAAAATAATCACACTCCAAATACTAGTATGTATTCACTGATTCATTTCAGAAGAAAGTTTTCAAAACACCAAATTTGCAAAACCCCATTGAAAAACACATCGCTATAACTTTTTTAAAAAGAGTTTTGTTCTTTCCAACTTTATATATGTATATAATGCATACAAATTACTCTTTCACATACCTGACCCTTATTGCTATACCATATTCACTCAGAAAAGCAAACAGTGGACCAATAATGGCTCAAATATTAAAGAGTGAACTCTCATGAGCAGAAGACTGACAAGCTTTCAACCCTAGCTCTGCCACAAGTCAGTAATGGAGATGATTTTCCCCTCTGCTCCTTAGTTTTCAAATTTGTGGAATAGGAAGTATAACAACATTTTCAGATTTATGTATAAGATTCATAATTTTATGTGGCACAAAAACTGATCTGCTTAAGTAAACATGTCATGACTTATTTTGGTAAGAATAAAGATAGATATGCTTTCTAAATAATAAAGACAATGTGACTATACTCAGAATCCATTATTATTCATCTCATTTCCTATAAAAATTGATGATTTCTCCATAAGTATAAAAGCAAGATTCATAAGGATAAACACCATTTATTTCCTCCAACATATGTAACTTAATCAAGGAAATAGATGGATATAAGATGTAACATTCATCTATGATGTTTACTGCCCAGATCTCTGAGTTCAAGTCCCAAATTACAAATAAGCATGAAAACAAATGAACATCAAAGAGTGTCTGACTAGGGAAAAGCAACAGCGCCAACGAGAAAAGAAAGGATGTGTAAGTGTCAGTAATGGAGAGATCAAGATCAATAAATATGAGCTAGGCAATGTGTGTACAAGTATAAAAATGTCAAAATGAGGATCGGTTCTTTGTACAGTTCATATAACTTAGTACTTTTGCCAAAAATAGCATAGACAAGAAAAATGTTATCACACTTATGTTAAGCAAAAGTTCTCAACATGAAAACATTATTTATGTTTAAAAATAAAATGAAACTTAACACAGCTCACACAGAATATAAACTAAAAATAAGCACTTATTTTCTTTATTGTCCTGTATATCCAGAAAAAAATCTGAGACCATAGTTAAATTTAAAAATGGTGATTTGGCTTATAGAATTGCTTTGCCTTTGTTTGTTTGTTTGTTTTTGATTTTTTGTTTTTGTTTGTTTGGTTTTTTGGTTTTTCGAGACAGGGTTTCTCTGTGTAGCCCTGGCTGTCCTGAAACTCACTTTGTAAAACAGGCTGACCTCGAACTCAGAAATCCTCCTGCCTCTGCCTCCCAAGTGCTGGGATTAAAGGCATGTGCCACCACCGCCCACCTGAAAGTCAATTGCTAACAGACTTACTTATATCTTAAATTAAATCTCATTTGGATAAAGAGGAAACAAAGTCTGTAACCAAAAGATGAGATCATCAGCATTTGATTTTAACCACTGTTGATCAAAATCTATCAATACTCACATGGTAACTTCCTTCAGGATATCTACTCTACAGACTATTGAGTTTCTTTTAATAAAACCCTGCAAGAAAAACAAAATATTGTTCTATGACACCATTTATGATCAGACTTGAGCATCTGTTCATCTCAGACAATGAACTATTGACAGATCAAGTAAGGAAACCACCAAAGTCACACTTGATGAAGCAATGAATTTTTGGAGGGTTACTTATGTGAATATGAGTGTGGAATTACCTACATGAACAGAAATGACCCACACTGCTGCCTTGGAACAGTTCATAAAACCTGGAACCTTAGACCTTACTCCCCAAAGTACAGACATCTAGATAGGTTGAACTCTGCCATTTATAAGCAGCTCAGCTTGTCTAAGAATCTTTCATAGTTCTTACTATTTATATCAGTACAGAGAAGAACAATCCAAGTATGTTTGGTCCATTTCAAGATCATGGAGTTTGGGAGCTGCTTACTTCCTAAATCTTGATCAGCCTCCCATCAGGACATTCTGGGACTTAATAAGCTTATTTCCCAGATGAAATGTGTCAAAACAGAGGAGATATCTACACAGTACATCTCCAGATCTTACTCACAGCTAACAATCTATGTAAAAATGTATGTGAAATTTGAGAAAAAAGATAAATCTCAGGTCAAAAAGAAACTTACATAACTATTTTTACATTATTTATTACATTGAAATTTGATTTTTTGATTGGATATTTTCTTTAATTACATTTCAAATATTTTCCCCTTTCCAGGTCTCCCCTTCTGAAACCCCCTCCCCCAGACCCCTCTCACTGCCTCTATGAGGGTGCTCCCCTACCCACCCAACCACTACTCTCCTCCCATCCTCCTGTCCTGGCATTTCCCTACATTAGACCATGGAGCACCCTCAGGCCCAAGGGCCTCTCTTCCCAATAAGGTCAAACTCTGCCTCATATGTGGCCAGAGCCATGAGTCCCTTCATGTGTTTTCTTTGGTTGGTGGTCCAGTCCCTGGGAGCCCAGGGAGGGGGGTTGTCTGGCTAGTTGACAATGTTTCTCCATCCGTGGGGCTGCAAACTCTCCTTAGCTCCTTTAGTCCCCTCTCTAACTCCTCAATCCAGGGCTCCCAAGCTCAGTCCAATGGTAGGCTGCAAGCTTCTCCCTCTGTCTTTGTCAAGGCTCTGGCAGAGCCTTTCAGGAGACAGCCATATTAGGCTTCTGTCAACAAGCACTTCCTGGCATTGCCTCCAGGTTTGGTGGCTGTATATGGGATGGATACCCAGGTGGGGCAGTCTCCGGATGGCCTTTCCTTCAGCCTCTGCTCCACACTTCATATGGTCTTTGAATTGAATCTTGGGTATTCCTTTCTTTTGGACTAATATCCACTTATCAGTGAGTACATACCATGTTTGCTCGTTTGTGACTGTGTTACCTCAGGAAGATATTTTCAAATTCCATCTTTTGGCCTCTGAATATCATGAAGTCATTGGTTTTAATAGCTGAGTAGTATTCCATTGTGTAAATGTACCACATTTTCTGTATCCATTGCAGTACTGAGAGATAACTGGGTTGTTTCCAGCTTCTGGCTATTATAAATATGGCTGCGATGAACATAGAGGAGCATGTGTCCTTATTACATGTTGGAGCATCTTCTGACTATATGCTTAGGAGTGTTATAGCTGGTGTATTAATCAGGGTTCTCTAGAGTCACAGAATGTATGGGTAGTCTTATATAGTTAGGGAATTCGTCGATGACTTACAGCTTGTAGTCCAACTCCCCAACAATAGTCAGCAGTACTTGTAGATGGAAGTCTGAGGATCTAGCAGTTGCTCAGACACATGAGGCAGGCCAGGAAAAGCCAGAGTGACTCTTCCTTCTTCTAGTGTCCTTATATAGGTCTCCAGCAGAGGGTGGGACCTAGATTAAAGGCGTGTGCCACTGCTCCTTTAATCCCAGATGACCTTTTTTTTTGTTTGTTTATTTTGTTTTTCGAGACAGGGTTTCTCTGTGTAGCCCTGGCTGTCCTGGAACTCACTTTGTAGACCAGGCTGGCCTCGAACTCAGAAATCCTCCTGCCTCTGCCTCCCAAGTGCTGGGATTAAAGGCGTGCGCCACCACCGCCCAGCCCCAGATGACCTTGAACTCAGAGATCTCCTAATCTTAATCTTATGGAATTCATAGTCATTATGCATCAAGATCTCCAGGTCAGAAACTTGTATCTCTGAGCCTCCAGATTAGGATTATAGGTGAGTCTTCCAAATCTTGATTAGTTTATTCCAGATTTAGTCAAGTTGACAACCAGGAATAGCCACTACAGCTGGGTCCTCAGGTAGTAGTATGTCCAGTTTTCTGAATAACCGCCAGACTGATTTCCACAGTGGATATATCAGTATGTAATCCCACCAGCAACAGAGGAGTGTTCCTCTTTCTCCACATCCTCACCAGCATCTGTTGTCATCTGAGTTTGTGATCTTAGCCAATATGTATTGTGTGAGGTGGAATCTCAGGGTTGTTTTGATTTGCATTTCCCTGATGACTAAGGATGTTGACCATCTCTTTAGGTGCTTCTCAGACCATTGTGTTTCCTTTGTTGGGAGTTCTCTACTTTGCTCTTTTCCCCATTTTTTTAAAAGGGCTATTTGGTTCTCTGGAGTCTAACTTCTTGAGCTCTTTGTATATACTGCATATTAGCCTTCTATCAGATGTAGGATTGGTAAAGATCTTTTCCCACCCTATTGTTTGCTGCTTTGTTCTATGGACAGTGTTCTTTGCCTTACAGCACTTTTGCAATTTTATGAGGACCCGTTTGTTAATTCTTGATCTTAGAGCATAAGCCATTGGTGTTCCATTCAGGAACTTTTCCCCAGTGACAATGTGTTGGAGATTTTTTTCCCCACTTTCTCTTCTATTAGATTTAGTGTATCAGGTTTTATGTGGAGGTCCTTGATCCACTTGGACTTGAACTTTGTACAGGGAGATAAGAATGGATTCATTTGCATTCTTCTACATGTTAATTGACAGTTGAACCAGCACCATTTATCCAAATTGCTGCATTTTTTTCCACTGGATGGTTTTAAGTCTTTGCCAAAGATCAAGTGACCATAGGTGTGTGAGTTCATTTTTGGGTCTTCATATCTACTCCATTGATCTAACTGCCTGTCAACGTATAAATACCATGCAGTTTTTATCACTATTGCTCTATAGTACAGTTTGAGGTCCAGGATGCTGATTCCCTCAAAAGTTCCTTTATTGTTGAGAATAGTTTTAGCTATTCTGGGTTTTTTTTTTTATTCCAAATAAATTTTAGAATTGCTCTTTCTAACCCTATGAAGAATTGAGCTGGGATTTTGTTGAGGATTGCATTGAATCTGTATATTGCTTTTGGCAAGATGGCCATTTTTTTATTAGATATATTCTTTATTTACATTTCAAATGATTCCCCATTTCCTGGTACCTCCCCCCTCGAAAGTCCCATAAGCCATCTCCCCTCACCCTGTTCCCCAATCAACCCCCTCCCGCTTCCCTGTCCTGATATTTCCCTACACTGCTGCATCGAGCCTTTCCAGAACCAGGGGCCTCTTCTCCTTTTGATGTCCAACAAGGTCATCCTTTGCTGCCAGTGCATCTGGAGACATATGTAACACCATGTGTACTATTTGGTTGATGTTTTTGTCCCTGGAAGCTCTGGGAGTACTGGGTGGCTCATATCCTATTCCTCCTAAGGCACTGCAAAAGCCTTCAGCTCCTTGTGTCCTTTCTCTAGCGCTCCCCCATTGAGAAACCTGTGCTCAGTTCAATTGCTGGCTGAGAGTATCTCCCTCTGTATTTGTCTTGCATTAGCAGATCCTCCTAGGTGACAGCTATGTCTGGCTCCAGTCACCAAGTACTTGTGGGCATCAATAATAGTGTCTGGATTTTGTAACTGTATGTGGGATGGATCACTAGGTGGGTAATCTCTAGATAGTCTTTGTTTCAGTCTCTGCTCCACACTTTGCATCTCTGTATCTCCTTCTGTGGGTATTTTGTTCCCCCTTCTAAGAATAACCAGAGTATCGATACTTTGTTCTTCCTTCTTCTTGGGCATCATTTGATACGTGAATTTTGTCTTAGGTATTCTGAGTTTCTGGGCTAATATCCACTTATCAGTGAATGCATGTCATGTGTGTTCTTTTGTGATTTGGTTACCTCACTTAGGATGATATTTTACAGTTCCATCCATTTGCCTAAGAATTTCATGATTCATTGTTTTTAATAGTGTTGAAGTCTCCCACTATTATTGTATGTGGTGCAATGTGTGCTTTGAGCTTTAGTAAGGTTTCTTTTATGAATGTGGGTACCCCTGCATTTGGAGCATAGATGTTCAGAATTGAGAGTTCTTCTTAGTAGATTTTTGCTTTTATGAGTAGGAAGTGTTCTTCCTTATCTTTTTTTGATGACTTTTGGTTGAAAGTCCATTTTATTAAATATTAGGATAGCTACTCCAGGTTGTTTCTTGGGAACATTTGCTTGGAAATTTTTTTTAGCCCTTTACCCTGTTGTAGTGTTTGTCTTTGACACTAAGGTGTGTTTTCTGTATTCAGCAACATGCTGGGTCCTGTTTGCATATCCAGTCTGCTAGTCTCCTTTTTTAATTGGGGAATTGAGTGCATTGATATTAAGAGATATGAAGGAATAGTGATTGCTGCTTCCTGTTATTTTTGATGTTATTTTTATGTTTGTGTAACTGTCTTCTTTTGGGTTTGTTGAAAGACTACTTTCTTGCTTTTTCTAGGGTGTAGTTTCAATCCTTATGTTGGAGTTTTCCATCTATTATTATTTGTAAGGATGGATTTGTGGAAAGATATTGTGTAAATTTGTTTTTGTCATGGAATATCTTTGTTTCTCCATCTGTGGTAATTGAGAGTTTTGCTAGGTATAATAGCCTGGGATGGCATTTGTGTTCTCTGTGGGTATGTATGAGATCTGTCCAGGATCTTCTAGCCTTCATAGTTTCCGATGAGAAGTCTGGTGTAATTGTGATAGGTCTACATTTATATGTTACTTGACTTTTTTCCCTTACTGCTTTTAATATTCTTTGTTTTTTGTATTTGGTATTTTGACTATTATATGATGGGAGTAATTTCTTTTCTGGTCCAATCTATTTGGAATTCTGTAGGCTTCTTGCATGTTCATTGGCATATCTTTATGTTAGGGAAGGTTTATACCATAATTTTGTGGAAGATGATTACTGGCTCTTTGAGTTGGGAATTTTCTCTCTCTTCTCTAACTATTATCCTTATGTTTGGCCTTTCCAATGTGTCCTGGATTTTCTGGATGTTTTGGGTTAGAAGCTTTTTACATTTTGCATTTTCTTTGACTGTTGTGTCAGTGTTTTCTATGGTATCTTCTGCACATGAGATTCTCTCTTCTGTCTTGTATTCTGTTGTTGATGCTTGCATCTATGATTCCTGGTCTCTTTCCTAGATTTTCTATCTCCTGTGTTGTCCCTCTTTGTGATTTTGTTATTGTTTTTATTTCCATGTTTAGATTCTGGATGGTTTTGTTCAATTCCTTCACCTGTTTAGTTGTATTTTCCTCTAATTTTTTAAGGGATTTTTATGTTTCCTATTTAAGGGCTTCTATCTGTTTACCTGTGTTCTCTTGTATTTCTTTAAGGGAGTTATTTTTGTCCCTCTTAAAGTCCTCTATCATTATCATGAGATGTAATTTTAAATCAGAGTCTTGTTTTTCTGGTGTATTAGGGTATCCAGGGCTCACAATGTTGGGAGAACTTGGTTTTGATGATGCCAGTAGCCTTGGTTTCTGTCTCTTGTGCCCTTGCCTTTTGCCATCTTGTTATTTCTGGTGTAAGATGGTTTTGCTCTCTCTTACTGTGGCTTGTCCCTCCTGCAAGACTCTGTGTCAGTACTCCTGGGAGATCAGTTCTCTCCGTGAGGAATTTTGGTATGAAGAGCTGTGGTACAGGATCTTTTCAGGTGCTAACAGAAAAAAGAAGGATCCTGTCCCAGGCTGCTGCTCCTCAGTTCCTGTATCCTGAGGATTCTTGTTGGGTCCCTCTGAGCAGAAGTGGTGGTCTAACCTCTGCTCACAGGTGTTTCAGCACCCCTGGGAAGCTAGCTCCTTTCCCAGGCAGTAACTAGGCTCCTGTGTCCTCTAAAATTTGATTTTGACATGTAAGTGTTTTTAAAGAGCTAATAGGTCTTATATTTCTTGAGCTGCATATAATAAAATAGTTTCCAGTATAGTTGTTTATGGTAATTATTTCCTAATGTTATACCAAGTTAATTACTTCGCATGGTACTATAATATGATAAAAAATAAATGAATATCACTCACTCTGCATTGTGTCATTTGCTAAGTGCTTCCTCCTCTCTTGTTGGTAGCAAAATTAGAAGGTTCAAATTACAATAGTGAAAATATGGCAAAAAAGGACATGTCATGGAAGGTTATATCTTTGTTCTGATCTTTCTGATCTCCTTAGACTGTATCTGCCATAATGGGAACAGTCTCTGCCTATCTATTCAGCCACCCTAATGATCTGTCTCACTAAGTGTCCACAATTGATGGAGTCAAGAACTACAGAATAAAATTAACCCCTCAAACCCTTAGCATGACATAACTTCCCCCTTTAATTAATTATGGCAAGTATGTTGTCACAGAGATACAATGACTAAAATATTCAGACCAGCTGGTAGACATGAATCAGGCATGGGCTGAGAATCTGTAAACGACATGGATTCTTCTAGGCTTTAGTGCAGTTGCAGATGAGGTCCTAGTCTTTTTTTAGCTGATATCTCTAGTATAAACTTTCATGAAACTAATAAATGATCTAACAGCATGACAGCTTGTGAATGCTATTAAGGAAATGAACTGTGGTCTGATGTGGAAAGTCAGTGGAATATTTGAACAGTTCCTGAGACTGCATTAAAGAGTCAGGATTTCAAGAATTAAAATGAGGCACTCAAGAAGGGCCAGGAGAAAGCTTTTTGAGCATAATAGCAGATGCAAATGTCTGAGTGAAAAAAGATGAGGATTATGCAGGATGATGACAAGTCATCATTGCCTACAAACCAAGAAGTGGCCAAAAATTGAAGCTGGAAAGTAAGACAACATTTGATTCTTCCCTGACCCTGTCATCTAGTAAGTAATCTTAGGTTTATCAACAGAACAACTGACAGCTCTTGAGGTGTATGGATTAGAAAGTAATAGTGGCAACAAAATAACAAAAATGATAGTGTTGAATTAAGTATGAAACTGGCTTTATCAAGTAACAGGTAACATCTAGAAAATCATTGCCACGCCTAAAGAGAACATAAGAGGAGCACTGCAAAGAAACTAGATATATAGGATTGAAACAAAGGACGCTATGGAATATGTCAGAAAGACATAAAAACAAGCATTCTTTCACCACAGAGGACATAAAAAAGAAAGATTTCCACCCAAGTCAAATTGGTGAACCAACAAAGTCATTAAGTTTCTTGCAGGGCATGAGGGAGAGATATCTTAAAAAGCAGCATTGATGAATCAGATGAGCAAAACATTTTTGCCAACCTAAGTGCCAATCAAGGAAGCTGCATCAGGATCCTTCCCTGTGGAGTTTGTATCCACATCCACCCCAATAGTGTACTCTCCTGAGAAGTTCTTTACCATTTATAAAATTCCAAGGGAGACCAGTGTGATGGTTGGGAGGAGATAATCCCAGTCAGTCTCAGAATTTACAAATTTACTCTGCAGGTGGCAGCTGGTTAGCAATTTTTAGGAGATATGATATTTTGGAAGAAGTATATCACTGGAGAAGGGTTTAAGTTTTCAGACACTTCCTGCTAACCCTGGTGCAGTCTCTCTTCTTGGTATTTGTAGCTGAGGACATGAGCTTCTCCAATGTCCTACATGTTGCCTGCTGCCATGTTCCATGACATAGTGGTGATGAAGTCCTATGCTCTGAATCCATGAGCCTCAAATAACACCTCCTTTTAGAAGTTACCTTAGTCATGGTGTTTTATCACAATAGAAAAGTAACTAATGCTTTTCCTAAATCCACTGCAAGAACAAATAAGTGCTCTTACCTGCAGAGCCATCTCTCAGCTACAATATTGCTTTAATATTTTTAATTAAAAAGTATTTTGCTTTCATACAGTATATTCTGATAATATTACCCTCCCCCAAATTCCTTCCCAGATCTTCAAAATCTCCACACCAAAATCCATGCCCTTTGGAGTGGCTATTCCTGGTTGTCAACCTGACTATATCTGGAATGAACTAATCAAGAATTGGAAGACTCACCTGTGATCCTAATCTGGAGGCTCAGAGATACAAGTTTCTGACCTGGATCTTGGCATGGAGATCTTGAAGCATAGTGGCTATGACAAGGAGATCTCCAAGTTTAAGTTCAAGGCACGTTGGCCCATGCCTTTAATCTGGGCCACACCCTCTGCTGGAGACCTCCAGCCTTTAATCTTGGCCACACCCTCTTCTGGAGACCTACAGCCTTTAATCTGGACCACACCCTCTGCTGAAGACCTATATAAGGACTTTGGAAGAAGACGCACTCACTCTTCCTTGCCTGCTTTCCTCACGGGAATGAGCAACTGCTAGATCCTTGGACTTCAATCCACAGCTACTGCTGACCATTGTTGGGGAGTTGGACTACAAGCTGTAGGTCATCGACAAATTCCCTAACTATGTAGAGACTACCCATACATTCTGTGACTCTAGAGAACCCTGACTAATACACCCTTTTTTCTCTTTATTAAAAAAAAGGCAACCACCACAAAAAAATACAACTGAAAATATCTGAGCAAAAGACAAAGGAAAGAATCTCTTCTCTAAAAAGCAACTGGAGACAAAACACCATCTACTGCTATGTATGTGTCCTATCCTACAGAGTAGTTAATATGCCTAGTGAGACTGTTAAATCCATGGGTGGGTGCTGAAAAATCACCAATCCAAATTATGGCCAAATTAAAGCAAGCTTTACTCAAGCACATGGGTAACAGCTGACACTTGTCTCTCACTAAGACTGAGTTTAAGAGTTCTTCCTTGTGCCAATTTCTCAAGCCCTCTTTTTAGGGCAAAATTGCAATGTGGGGTGTTTTACATGTAAGCATATTTGCAAAAAGGAGAAAGGTGGTTAGAAATGTCTTTCCTCGAACAATGGGTATGAACTTTTCTGGAAATAGATGTCCCTAGGGTGAGGGCAGGGCAGAGTTTACAATTAAACTGCCTGATCACAGTAACTCAGAGTCCAGGAAACAGAAATTTAAGTAAGTAAACTATAGTACCAAAAGGAATCCTGATTATAGAATGGAGAAAAATCCCAGAATTGTTCTGTACACAAGTAAAGTTTTTCTTAATTTCATTATGATTTGGGTTGGTGATACTTCTCCTCATATCTGTGGAATTAACAAGACTCCATAGTAGCAAACTAATTTTTCTTTAAAGGAGGACTTAATTGCAAATTACTTCTCTATTAGGGGTGGGAGCCTGTGTCTACTTCTCTGTCTTAGAGTTGCCACCCTGCCAAGCTTCAAAGTGTGTAGGCCTGGTGCTACCAGTTTCTCATAATTCAAATGTGCATTAGTCTACTTGTATTTAGAAGTCACAGTTTCCATGAAGTCCCTCTTGCTCTAACAATCTTTCCTCTTTCTCTAGTTTATAGCTCTCTGATCCCATAAGAAAAGAAGTGATGAATATATCACCTTATGATAGAGGGTTCCAAAATTTCTCCATCTCTTCACATTGTCCTGTTGTGGGTTCCTGCTTTGGTTCTTCTGTACTACAAGAAGAATCATTTCCCATGGTTCTTGATGAAGGAAACACTGATTTATGCTACAGTAGAATGTCACTAGAAGTCATTTTATTGCTTTGTTCCTTTAGCAAAACCTTGGTATTGGGTTGTCCCAGGCATATGACCTATCGAGTCTCAGGTTCTTGGTAACTCAAGAAGTATCACACATGGGTTCTTTTTTATGAAATGGACCTTCGTCCAATCAAAGAGTGATTGGTTTCTCCCACAACATTTGTTCCACTATTGTACCAGCATATCTTGCAAGCAGGGCACTGATGTAGAACGCATGTTTTGTAGCTCAGTTGAGTATTGCTTTTCTCCTTGGTAGCAAATAGAATACCTTCCAGAAGACCAGATTGAGAAAAGCCTGTATCTAAGTACCAGCTGAACTTCTTCATGTTTGATAAGATATATAAGTGTTATCCTCAGCAATAGACCCATATCATATGTTTGTAGAGAACAACCAACAGCCTTGCCAATGGCCTGAGATATTTGAAGATTTCCTTGGTATTTCTTTACCTAATGACTCAATTAGATGTAACCCATTCCTGGCACTTGAGTTTAATAGGATTCTTATTATTTAGAATGTATTCTTTCATGTTTTGTCCTGTTTTATTGAAAGTAATTTTTCATACATTATATCCTTATTACAATTTCTGTTCCTTCCACTCTTCTCATTTTCTCAACTCTCCTCAAACACAGACTTATCTATTTCTAACTAGAAAGGAAAAAGGCTTCTATGAGATAACAATCAAACATGACAACATAAAATATAATAAGGTAAACACACACACACACACACACACACACATTGAAGCTGGACAAGGAAGCCCAAGAAAAGAATAATATACCCAAGAGCATGAACAAGAATCAGAGAACCCCTCATTCACATACTCAGAAGTTCCATAAAAATACTAAACTGAAAGCACTAATATACACACGGAAGACCTTGACCAGACCTGTGCAAGCCCCATGCTTGATGCTTCAGTCTCTGTGGTTCATTCTTTCTAATACTTGGCATTAGGAGACGTTTTCACTTTAACCACTTTTGAAAAAGTGATTAATATTACATTGCTGTTTACATTTCTGTAACATTGATTAGTACTACAAAAGAATAGGTTGCTACTGAAATATAGAGGGTAGCAAGAACTTGTGTAATGTATGAGAAAGAATGTATGACCCCATACATCAGCATCAGCAGTGTGAAATTGAGACTCTGACCTTGGAAGACACTTAAGAATGTCAAAAGTATTTTAAGATGTACATGACTTACTGGTCTTAAGCTACCTTCTCTTAGAATGGTAAAATTTGCTTAATTTTATAATTCTCTCAAAGAGAATAATGCATCAGGACTTTAAAAATAACCCACTTCAGTCTTTGTGTGATTTTTCTTTTAGGGAAACTTGAATTTGGTGGTTTTCTTGGTAACGAACTGCTTTACCATATTCAGTCATTCCAATTCACACAGTAGATAGATTTCCTTTTTTTGATTTTCTACTTTTTAAAAATAATAAAAGTCTTATTGGATATCAAGACAAATGTAAATACTCAGTTGTTTGTCAATAAAGACTGCCTTAATTATGAGAAAATCAATGGAATAAAACAAATTTCTGGCTTCTGTTCTGTAACTCTGCCCAGAGTAGATTGGGGCACCTGCCCCTCTCCAATAACTCACTGCCGGCCTGTCTCTGTCTCACAGGAAGTTTGCCTTAACCAGTAGCACAGGTGAGACCTTTGCCTCATTACTTGCCCAGGAGCCCAGCGGGAACAGGACCTATCCACTCTGCTGAAGCCCCATTTTCTTAGCAGTCTGAAATTCTGCCTGGGGTAGATCTTGTACTTCTGGCCCTCTCCACACCCCACAGCTGGTCTGTCTCCCAGGAGATCTACCGACACAGAAGGCCTGCTCTAACCAGGGACACAGGAGGCCTCCCCTAACCAGATACAGGACTGTCTGCCTCCCAGGTGGCCTGCTCTAACCCCAGTCACCTGGCTCCAAAGAGGGACAGGTTCCAGTCAGAGACACCTAGGCCAGAAAGCACAAGAGATAACCAAGATGTCAAGCACAAAAACATAAAAATACGAAGCCAATGTAATTTGTCACTATCAGAACCCAGTTCTACCATAATAACAAGCCCTGTATATCCAAACACACCTGAGAAACAAGATTCTGACCAATCTCATGATGATGATAGAGGCCTTCAAAGAGGATATAAATAACTCCCTTAAAAAAACACACACACACAGGCAAACAGGTAGAAGGCTTTAAAAAGGAAACAAGTAAATCCCTTAAAGAAATATAGGAAAACACAAACATGTGAAGGGATTGAACAAAATGGCCCAAGACATAAAAGTGGAAATAAAAACAACAAATAAATCAGAAATGAAGGTAATCCTGGAGTCAGAAAACCTAGGAAAAAGATGAGGAGCTACAGATGCAGGCATCATCAGGAGAGATAGATGAGAAAATCTCAAATGTAGAAGATTCCATAGAAGATATTGACACATTGGTCAAAGAAAATACAAAATGCAAAAAGATAGTAACCCTAACTATCCAGGAGATTCAGGACACAATATAAAGACCAAACCTAAGAATTATAAGAATAGAAGAGAGTGAATGAATATTCCCAGTTCAAAGGGCCAGAAATGGGTACAAAATCATAGAAGAAATCTTCCCTAACCTAAAGAAAGAGATGTCCAAAATCTTACAAGAAGCCTGTAAGATACCAAATAGATTGGACCAGGAAAGAAAATCCTCCTTTCCCTTAATATTCAAAATATTAAAGGCACAGAACGAAAAAGACAGCCATAACAGAAAAAGGCCAAGTAACATATAAAGGTACATCTATCAGAACTACACAAGATTTCTCAACAGGGACTCTAAAAACCAGAAGATACTAGACTAATAGAATACAGAACCTAAGAAAATACAAATACCAGGCCAGGCTAATATATCCAGCAAAACTCTCAATTACCATAGATGGAGAAACCAAGAAATTCCATGAACAAATCCAAATTTAAACAATATATTTCTACTAATCCAGCCCTACAGAGGAGACTAGAAGGAAAACTCCAACATAAGGAGGGTAACTACATCCAAGAAAATACAGGAGATTAATCATCTCACAAAACACAAAGGAAGAGAATCATACAAACATAATACCACCTCCAATAACATAAATAACAGAAACCAACAATCATTTGTCTTTACTATATTTCAACATCAATGAACTCAATTCCCAATAAAAAGACAAAGGCTATGAGATTAGATACAGAAGCAGTGCCCAGCATTTTCCTGAATATAGGAAACATACCTCAGTGACAAAGATAGACACTACCTTAGAGTAAAAGGCTGGAAAAATAAGTTTCCAAACAAATGGTCTGAAGAAACAGGCTGAAGTAGCCATTCCAATCTCCAATAAAATAAACTTTCAACCAAAAGTTATCAAAAGGCACAGGGAGGAATACTTCATATTCATCAAAAGAAAAATCCACCAAGATGAAGTTTCAATTCTGAACATCTATGCCCCAAATGTAAGGGTACCCAAATTCATTAAAGAAACTTTACTAAAGTTCAAAACACAGATTGACCCTCACCCAATAATAATGGGAAACTTCTACACCCTACTCTCACCAATGGACTGGTCATTGAAACTGAAACTAAACAGAGACACTGTGAAACTATCATAAGTTATGAACCTGTTGGACTTAACAAACATGTATAGACTTCACCCTAAAGCAAAAGAATATGTCTTCTTCTCAGCATTTCAATGTGCCTTCTCCAAAATGGACTATATATTCAAGCACAAAACAAGTCTCAAGAGATACAAGAATATTGAAATAATACTATTCATTTTATTAGATCACCACAGACTAAAGTTGGCCTTTAATAACAACAAAAGCAAAGGAAAATCCACCAAGTCATGTAAACTGAACAACTCTCTACTCAATCATAACTTGGTCAGAGAAGAAATTAAATACTTTCTAAAATCCAATCAAGATGAAAACAGAGCATACCCAAACTAATGGAACAGAAAGAAAGCAATGCAACAAGGAAATTTCATAGCACTAAGTACCTTCATAAAGAAATTGGATAGATCCTACAGTAGCAACTTAACAGCACAACTGAAAGCTCTAGAACAGAAAGAGGCAAACACACCCAAGAGCAGTAGACTAAAGGAAAGAATGAAAGACAAGGCTTAAACCAACCAATTAGAAACACGGAGAAAAATACAAACATCTCAGAAGATGGAATGATCTCCCATACTCATGGATCAGTAGGATTAACATTAAAAATGGCCATCTTTCCAAAGCAATCTACAGATTCAATGCAATTCCCTTCAAATTTTCAACTCAATTCTTCACAGAGAAGAAAAAGCAATTCTTACTTCATAGGTAATAACAAAATACCCAGGACAGCGAAAACAGTTCTCAACAATAAAATAACTTCTGGGGGAATTTCACCATTCCAGAATTCAAGCTGTACTACCAAGCAATAGTGATACAAACAAACAAACAAACAAAAACCCACAAGGTATTGGTACAGGGAAAGGCTAGAAGATCAACGGAATAGAATTGAGGACCCAGAAATAAACACACACTTGATCTTTGACAACGAAACCAAATGTATACAGTGGAGGGGAGCCTTCTGGTTTCTGTCTGCTGCTGAAGACCATTCTTGGTCACAGGGCTACATACCCAGATGGCACAGAGCGATAGCTAGCATTCCGTGAGTGCGGATAGGTCTGGGAATGCGGAAGGACCACCCCTGCTGCTCAGAGGAACTGGCCTGAAACTCTCAGAACACAAGAACCCAGGGGCAGCTGGGAACAGGAGTCTTCTGATTTCCATCTGTGCCCAGAGCTGATCTTGGGCCACAGAGCTAATACACAAACAAATATTGCCACGAGGGAGCTGGACTCCAGGAGTGCCCACACACTTGTGTACACAGAGAGAACTGGTATCCCAGGAGCATTGGTACACAGGCTTGCAGGATACCAACAAGCCACAGTCAGAGACATAAAGACCAACTAACACCAGAGATAACCAGATGGCAAAAGGCAAACTTAAAAACATTACCAACAGCAACCAAAGTGACATGGCATCATCCGAACCCAGTTCTCCCACAACAGCAATTCCTGGATACCACCACACACGAGAAAAGCAAGATTTAGATTTAAAATTACATATTATAATGTGGACAAAGGACTTCAAGAAGGACATAAATAACTCCCTTAAAGAAATACAGGAAAACATGAGTAAACAGGTAGAAGCCACTAAAGAGGAAACACAAAAATACCTTTAAGAATTACAGAAAAACACAAACAAACAAGTGATGGAACTGAACAAAACTACCCAGGATCTAAAAATGGTAGTAGAAACAATAAATAAATCACAAAGCGAGACAACCCAGGAGATAGAAAATCTAGGAAAGAGACCAGGAATCATATGTGCAAGCATCAACAACAGAATACAAGACATAGAAGAGAGAATTTCAGGTGCAGAAGATACCATAGAAAACATTGACACAACAGTCAAAGAAAATTCAAAATGCAAAAAGATTCTAACCCAAAACATCCAGAAATCCAGGACATAATGAAATGAGAAGACCAAACCTAAGGATTATAAGTATAGAAGAGAGCAAAGATTATCAGCTTAAAGAGCCAGGAAATATCTTCAACAAAATTATAGAAGAAAACTTCCCTAACCTAAAGAAAGAGATACCCATGAACATACAAGAAGCCTACAGAACTCCAAATAGATTGGACCAGAAAAGAAATTCCTCCCGTCACAAAATAATCAAAACAGCAAATGCACTAAACAAAGAAAGAATATTAAAAGCAGTAAGGGAAAAAGGTCAAGTAATATATAAAGGCAGACCTATCAGAATTACACCAAACTTCTCACCAGAGACTGTGAAAGCTAGAAGATCCTAGGCAGATCTCATACAGACCCTAGAGAACAAAAATGCCAGCCCAGACTACTATAACCAGCAAAAATCTCAATTACCATAGATGGAGAAACCAAGATATTCTATGACAAAACTAAATTTCTCTTTCAACAAACCAAAAAGAAGATAACTACAAAAACATAAAAATAACATCAAAAATAACAGGAAGCAACAATCACTATTTCTTCATATCTCTTAATATCAATGGACTCAACTCCCCAATAAAAAGACATAGACTAGCAGACTGGATACATAAACATGACCCAGCAATTTGTTGCATTCAGGAAACAAACCTCAGTGTCAAAGACAAATACTACCTAAGAGTAAAGGGCTGGAAAACAATTTTCTAAGCAAATGGTCCCAGGAAACAAGCTGGAGTTTGTTTCTAATATCAGATAAAATTGACTTTCAACCAAATATCATCAAAAAGACAGGGAAGGACACTTCATACTCATCAAAGAAAAAAATCTACCAAGAAAAACTTTTAATTCTGAACATCTATGCTCCAAATGCAGGGTAGCATCCTTTATGAAAGAAACTTTATTAAAGCTCAAAGTACACATGGCACTTACATACACCCCACTCTCATCAATGGACAGATGACACAAGCTAAACAGAGACACAGATTGAAACTAACAGAAGTTATGAATCAAATGGATTTAACAGATATCAATAGAACATTTCATCTTAAATCAAAAGGATGTACCTTCTTCTCAGCACCTCACAGTACTTTCTCCAAAATTGACCATGTAATCAGTCACAAAACAGACTTCAACAGATATAAGAAGATTGAAATAATCCCCTGCCTCCTATCAGATAACTACAGCCAGATTAAGGCTGGTCTTTAATAGAAACAAAAACAACAGAAAACTCACATACACATGGAAGGTGAGCAATGCTCTACCCAATTATAACTTGGTCAAATAAGAAATAAGCAAAGAAATCAAATACTTTTTGTAATTTAATGAAAATGAAGGCACAGCATTCCCAAACTTGTGGGACACAATGAAAGCAGTACTGAGAGGAAAACTAAAAGCTCTGAGTCCCTCCAAAAAGAAACCAGAGAGAGCATATAGTAGGAGTTTAACAGCACACCTGAAAGCTCCAAAACAAATAAAATCAAATACACCCAAGAGGAGTAGATGAAAGGAAATAATCAAACTCAGGGCTGAAGTTGACCAAGTAGAAACAAAAAGAACTATACAAAGAATCAACAAAACCAGGAGCTGGTTCTTTGAGAAAATCAATAAAATAGATAAACCTTTAGTTAGGCTAACCTGAGGGCACAGAGACAGTATCCAAATTAACAAAATCAGAAATGAAAAGGGAGATAGAACAACAGAAATTGAGGACATTCAAAAAATAATCAGATCAAGCCTATAGTCAACATAATTGGAAAATCTGTATGAAATGCACATTTTTCTAGACAGATACAACATGCCAAAGTTAATCAGGATCAGATAAATGATCTAAACAGTCCCATAACCCCTAAAAAAATCAAAGCAGTCACTGAAATCTCCCAACCAAAAAAAGCACAGGACCAAATGGTTTTAGTGCAGAATTTTATCAGACCTTCAAAGAAGACCTAATACCAATACTCTTCAAAGTATTCCACAAAATAGAAATGGAAGGAACACTACCCAACTCATTCTATGAAGCCACAATTACTCTGATTCCAAAACCACACAAAGATCCAACAAAGAATGAGAACGTCAGACAAATTTCCTGTATGGATACTGATGTAAAAATACTAAATATAATCCATGCCAATCAAATCCAAGAATACATCAAAACGATCATTCACCACAAGTAGACTTCATCCCAGGGATGCAGGAATGGTTTAATATATGGAAAACCATGAATGTAATCTACTAAATAAACACACTCAAAGAAAAAAAAACCACATGGTCATTTCATTAGATGCTGAAAAAGCAGTTGAAAAATTCAGCTTCCCTTCATGTTAAAAGTCTTGGAAAGATCAGGAATTCAAGGCCCATACCTAAACATAGTAAAAGCAATATAGAGCAAACCAGTAGCCAACATCAAAGTAAATGGAAAGAAACTTGAAGCAATCCCACCAAAATCAGAGACTAGACAAGACTGCCCTCTCTTTCCATATCTATTGAATATAGTACTTGAAGTTCTAGCTAGAGCAAACAGACAACAAAAGTATGACAAAGGAATACAAATTGGAAAAGAAGTCAAATTATCACTACTTGCCAATGATATGATTGTATATTTAAGTGACCCCAAAAACTCTACCAGAGAACTCCTACAACTGAAAAACAACTTCAGCAAAGTGGACTGATACAAAATTAACGCAAACTAATCAGTAGCCTCCCTATTCTCAAAGAATAAACAGGATGAGAAAGAAATTAGGGAAACAACATCTTTCACAATAGTCACTAACAATATAAAGTATCTTGGTGTGACTCAAACCAAACAAGTGAAAGATCTGTATGTCAAAAACTTCATGTCTCTGAAGAGAGGAATGGAAGAAGACCTCAGAAGATGGAAAGATCTCACATGCTCTTGGATTGGCAGGATTAATATATTAAAAATGGCCATCTTGCCAAAAGCAATATACAGATTCAATGCAATCCCCATCAAAATCCCAACTCAATACTTCATAGAGTTAGAAAGAACAATCATCAAAGTCATCTGGAATAACAACAACAACAAAAAAAAAACAAACCCAGAACAGCTAAAACTATTCTCAACAATAAAAGAACTTCTGGGGGACTCAGCATTTTGGACCTCAGGCTGTACTCTAGAGCAATAATGATAAAAACTTCATGGTATTGGTACAGTGACAGGCAGGTAGATCAATGGAATAGAATTGAAGACCCAGAAATGAACCCACACAACTATATTCACTTGATCTTCGACAAAGGAGCTAAAACCCTCCAGTGGGGAAAAAAAACATAGACTTTTCAACAAGTGGTGCTGGTTCAACTGGCAGTTAGCATGTAGAAGAATAGAAATCGATCCATTCTTATTTCCTTGTACAAAACTCAAGTCCATATGTATCAAGAACCTCCACATAAAACCAGATACACTGAAAATAATAGAAAAGAAAGGGGAGAAGAGTCTCAAGCACATGGTCACAGGGGAAAGTTTCCTGAACAGGACACCAATAGTTTATCCTCTAAGATCAACAATTGACAAATGGCACCTCATAAAGTTTGTGTTAGACAAAGAACACTGTCAATAGGACAAATTGACAATCAACCAATTGGAATTCTTTTCCAACCCTACAAGTGACAGAGGGCTAATATCCAATATATGCAAAGAACTCAAGAAGTTAGTCTCCAAAGAACTAAATAAACCTATTAAAAATGGGGTACAGAGCTAACCAAAGAATTCTCATCTGAGGAATACCAAATGGCTGAGAAGTATCTAAAGAAATGTTCAACATCCTTAGTCATCAGGGAAATGCAAATCAAAACAACTCTGAGATCCAGTCAAAATGGATGGTCAAAATCCAGTCAAAATGATTCAGTCAAAATCTCACACCAGTCAAAATGGCTAAGATCAAAAACTCAGGTGGTTGCAGATGCTGGCAAGGATGTGGAGATAGAGAACCATTCCTCCATTGCTGATTGGATTTCATGCTGGTACATTCACTTTGTAAATTAGTTTGGCAGCTCCTCAGAAAATTGGACATTGTACTACTGGAGGATCCAGCTATACCACTCCTGGCATATACCCAGAAGATTCTCCAACATGTAATAAAGACATATGTTCCATTATGTTCATTGCAGCCTTATTTATAATAGCCAGAAGCTGAAAAGAACCCAAATGCCCCTCAACAGAAGAATGGATACCGAAAATGTGGTATATTTACACAATGGAATACTAATCAGCTATAAAAACAATGAATTCATGAAATTCTTAGGCAAATGAATAGAACTAGAAAATATCATCCTGAGTGAGGTAATCTAATTACAAAAGAACACACATGGTATGTATTCACTGATAAGTGGATATTAGCCCAGAATCTTGGAATACCCAAGATACAATTCACAGACCAAAGGAAGCTCAAGCAGAGGATGGCCTTGTTGGTCATCAAAGGGAGGAGAGGTCCTTGGTCCTGAAAAGACTGGATGCACCACTATAGGGAAATGACAGGACAGAGAAGAGGGAGTAGATGGGTTGGTGAGTAGAGGGAGGGGGTTATGGGATAATGTGCTTTGGGAGGAGAAACCATGAAATGTAATTTGAAATGTAAATCAAGAAAATATCTAATAAAAATAAATAAATAAATATATAAAAAATGTATACAGTGGAAAAGGGAAAGCATTTCAACAAATGGTCCTGGTCTAACTAGCAGTTCCATGTAGAAGAGTGCAAATTGATCATTTTTTATTTCCTTGTACAAAGTTCAAGTTCAAGTGGATCAAGGACCTCCACATAAAACCAAATATAGTGAATCCAATTTAAAAGAAAGTGGGAAAGACTCTCAAACACATTGGCACAGGGGGAAATTTTCTGAACAGAACACCAGTGGCTCAGACTCTTAAGATCAACTATTGACAAATGTGACACGATGAAACTGAAAAGCTTCTGTAAGGCAAAGGACTCTGTCAATAAGTCAAAATGGCAATCTACAGATTGGAAAAAGATCTTTATCAACACTATATCCAGTAGAGGACTAATGTCCAAAATATACAAAGAACTCAAGCAGTTAGACTCTAGAAAACCAAACAACTCAATCAAAAATGGGGTACAGAGATAAATGAAAAATTCTCAACTGAGGAATCTGAAATGGTTGAGAAGCACCTAAAGAAATGTTCAACATACTTAGTCATCAGGGAAATGCAAATCAAATCATCCCTGAGATTCCACCTTCTTCCAATGAGTATGGCTAAAATAAACTACTCAGGCAACAACAGATGCTGGTGAGGATGTAAAGAAAGAGGAACATTCCTCCATTGGGGAAATCAATCTGCAGTTCCTCAGAAGATTGGAAATAGTTCTACCTGAAGACCCAGATATACCATTCCTTGTTATATATCCAAAAGATGCTCTATCATATCACTGCTCTACTATATTCATAGCAGTATTATTTATAATATCCAGGAGCTGGAAACAACCCAGATGTTCCTCAAAGGAAGAATGGATACAGAATATGTGGTACATTTACACAATGGAATATTACTCAGCTATTAAAAACGATGACTTCACGAATTTTTCATGCAATTGGATTGAACTAGAAAATGTCATCCTGAGTGTAGTAACCCAAACCCAAAAGGACATACATGGCATGTATTCACTGATAAGTGGATATTAGCTCAAAAGCTGATATGATAGAACTCACAGACTATATAAAGCTTAACAAGTAGGAAGGCTAAAATGTGGATATTTCAATTCCACTTAGAAGAGGAAACAAAATAAACAAGGAAGGCAGAAAGAGGGAGCCACCTAAGTCAGAGAGGGGAGCAGGAGACCAAAAAGCAGGACAGAATCAGGTATGGGAAGAGATAGGAGAGAAATCAAGAGGACCAAGAGACTAAATAGAAACATGTAGCAGTAGGGGGTGGGGAATGTGGCAGGGTCGGGGGGGAATCACTAGAAAGACTCAGATACCAAGGATGCAAGATGCTCCAAGGACCCAGTGTGGAGGACCTTAGCAGAAATGTTCAACAATGGGAAGATGTAACCTAAGAGACCACCTCTCTTAGAAAGATATGGCTGACAGTTGAAGGATGAGGTCATCTACCCACCTCGAAAGTATCAACACAGAATTGTTCTTGTCCAAAAAAAAAAAAATGCAGGGACACAAAAATGGAGCAAAGAGTGAGGAAAAGGCCATCCAGAGATTGGCCCAACTTGGGATCCATCCCATGGGCAGGCATCACACCTGACACTGTAACTGATGCCATGTGCTTGCAGATAGGCGCCTAGCTTGGCTGTCCTATGAGAGGCTCAACCAGCAGCTGTCTGAGACAGAGGCAGATAGTTACAGCCAACCATTGGACTGAGTTCAGGGACCCCTATGGAAGAGTTAGAGGATGAACTGAAGGAGGTGAAGTGCATTGCAACCCCATAGGAAGAACAACAGTATCAGCTCTCAGACCCCTGAGAAGTACCAGAGGCTGAGCCAGAAAGGAAAGCACATACACGGGCTGGTCTGTAGCCCCTGCTATGTATGTAGCAGAGGACTGCCTTATCTGACCTTAGTGGGAAAGGATGAGCTTAATCATGTAGAAACTTGATGCCCCAGGAAAGGGGGATGCTAGAGGGGTAAGGAGGGAGTGGGTGGGTGGGGGAACACCCTTTCAGAAACAAAGTGGAGGAGGGATGGGGTGAAGATCTAGTGGAGAGGAGCCCAGCAAGGGGACAACATTCAGAATGTAAGTAAATAAAATAACTAATAGAAAAAGAAAAAGAAAGAGAAAGCAAAACAAAAAAAATCTTACATTCTTATTCACTGAATTTGCAGGGAAACAAAAGAAGATAGCTAACAAAAGCCTTAGCTTCATAAGCCATTCAAGGATAGCAATCTTCTATATATAAAAAATCATACCCAATTTTGAGTTAATCACTTTTGTTCATTTTTAACTTCTCAAAGCTGCTCTGAAAAAGTTTTCTAAGAATCTATATAACTGGTATCTAAACTAGCTTAATGTAATTTAAATGTGAATACAAAGCCAAAGCAAAACATCTTAACAGGAATTATTTTTGCACATTCACTAATAAGCTTAAATACAGAGAATTCCTAAAATAAAATGTTTGTGATTCACTGTAGGCTAAGATTTTGTAGTAATTTTTTACTTCTTCAAAATCTACCTCTATTACAGTCCTATTTCATAGTTGAGATTCCCATTAAGTCTCAGAATAGAGTTGTAAGTTCCATTTGGCCCTGGATAAAGCCTCTTCTTCTATAGCTGACCTTGCTTTTGTAAACTTTTCTGTGTAGTGTAACTGAATCAGGCACACGTTCTATCTTAAACATGCCCATGGATATTGATATTTTGAAGAAATTCTTTATACCTTTCTGTATCCCTCATATGCTGTTCTCTTAGAAGGGAAAACAATTCACTGTTCAAACCATTTTCTTAATGATAAAATCATGAATACTTATATTTGAAATGCACTGACCAGTATTTGCTTTTTTTCCCTACCTAACCCTGACCCTGAATTCCAAGGCATTTTAGCAATTTAAAATTTAAAATTTTAAACTAATTTAAAATTATAATTTTAAACTAATTTAAAATTATAGTTACTGCAACCTATCCTCAGTATTTTGTTCTTAATCTCTGTGATCAACAGCCCTCTATGCTGTATACTTGAGAAAGTGGCTTGTAGCTATGACTTCTACTGAGATCTGACACTGTGTATTGTCTATGAAACAGATACTGCTTCTCAAACATTTTGTTTCATCAGCCTTATCCTTGGTAAGCAACTCATAGATATGAGAGTAAGACATACTGATGCCTGATCTGTTATTTATGAATGAAGACTACTATTAAGTTACAGAATACCACTGATAGAACAGAAATCAATAGCATAAGATTTACTAATAAGGAATTATCACTGAAAAAAATAGAACCATAAACTGATCATACACACTATCCATTTATGAACAGAGGGATAGCAAATAGATAATGCTACTCCTACTAGCAAGGCACTTGAGTGTGTTGTGTGATAGTACCTTTTTACTGTGTCTCTTTTATGGAAAAGTAAGTCAGACTTGAGAATGATGACTTCACTGCAGATGAGACAACTTTCAGTAAGTGGATACACTGGTTCTTAAGTATTAAATTTCATGGGCTGAACAGATGACTATTTACAACGGTCATAAAGTTCTATAGAGATGTTTTATTGCATCTAATTTTCTACCCCTAATTTTTCATAGGTGATGTGCTTTTCATCTGGAGTGTAAAAATTAAAAGGCAAAAGAACTTTGCAGGAAAAAAAAGGGGACAAGGAATTTTGTGTAAAGCAACAGAAACTGGTATAGAAAGAACATAAAGGCTTATCATTGAACTTCAGAGGCTTCTAGGGTTATGTATTACAGATCCAGGTATATGAAAAGACAGTCTGCAAATCACATATTCTCACTCCATTTATTATGCTTGACTTTGCATGTTCTTCATTTACAAAATTCCTGTGGTATTAATTTGTCACACCAGTCATTTTGACACTTCATTAAAGTCCTCTATTAAATAGTACTGATACATTTCAGGACACATATTCATTCTCCCTAAAGATAAATAAATTGTTCTAAGGCAAATATTCCACATTATCCTATGCCTTCCTGTTAGAACCACTCAAGAAATGACACATGAAAATCACTCAAAAAAAAAAAACTTACACATTCAGAAAAAATGGAATGAACTCCTGTAAGAAGAATCATGTGTATAAAATTTAAGAAACCAAGCATATGAAAGACTTCTGTCGGGTTGTAGAGATGGCTCTGCAGTTAAGAGCACTGACTGCTCTTCCGAAGGTCCTGAGTTCAAATCCCAAAAACCACATGGTGGCTCACAACCATCCATAATGAGATCTGATGCCCTCTTCTGGTGTGTCTGAAGACAGCTACAGTGTACTTAGATATAATAATATATCTTTAAAAAAAAGATTTCAGTCATAAAATGAACAACCTACATATAATTGAAAGCTTATATTACTGCATATTTCCTTTATCGTTCTACTGATAGACTCTATATTGAAAAAAATGCATACTAACAGAATTAGAAGGTAAAGAGCTGGTTGAAATTCAGAGGGCAAAAAAAGATGGATAGCATTAACTAGACTTAGCTGTTTTAAAAATGTCAAGATAGAGATAGAGATACATTGATAAAGTCACGTGGGATTTTGAATTGGAAATTTGTTGTAGATGTAATCAAAATATATTTTATATGTATTTAAAATGTTCAAATAATAAATAAAATTATTTTAAAGGTTTACAGGTTTTTTTATTTATTAGCAAGTTTTTAAATGATAAGTTTTATAAAATAAAAAGCTAATATATATTTGTCAATTAACATTAGTCATTATAAATATTTAGGAATGGAAAATTTACCTTAAAAGATGTTTTATGATTCCGGCAATAGAGCAGTTGGGACCTCCAGGCGCAGGGATAATCAAGCATAACATCGCTTGTGATTCAGCCAGCTTGTGTGCTCCCTGCTCCCAAGAGCTGGGCAGTTCTGTGGTCACCTATGCGCCAGCTCTGCTGTGGGACATCTGACCTGCAGAGGGACCTGCACTGGGAGAGAGCACACCAGTCTCCCCTTGGCAACCTCTGCTCCAGGGATTAACTACACTGAGCCTTCAGGTACAAAGGGACACCCCAATACAAAATCGCTTGGGACACAGCCTGCTGGGTTTCGATCTGGGCCCAAGAGCAGGGCAGCTCTGTGGTCGTCTGGGTGCCAGCTCTGCAGTGGGCCATCTGCACTGCAGGGTGATCTTCACCGAGAGGGTGCACAGTGCACTTCACCATCTTTGTTTCAGCAACAGAGAAGTTGGGACCTCCAGGCAAAGGGATAACCAAGCATAACATTGCTTGGGACTCAGCCAGCTTGTGTGCGCCCTGCACCCAAGAGCTGGGAGAGAGCATACCCACACGGGCAAGGCACATCAGGACTCAAAAGTAACCCAGGAGCAGGGTAGCCCCTCAGCAATCTGTGCCAGAGGAATCCCGATCATGGGGGGGGGGGGAGAGGGGGCAGAAATAGTCTGCAGGCTCACAGGAGGTCCAACCAACAGCCGGTGACAGCTGGACCAACTAACACCAGAGGTAACCAAATGGCAAAAGGCAAACTTAGGAACGTTATTAACAGAAATCAAGGCAATATGGCACCATCCGAACCCAACTCTCCAACAGCAGCAAGTCCAGGATACCCCAGCACACCCAAAAGGCAAGATCTGGATAAAAATCTCTTCTCATGATGCTATTAGAGGATTTCAAGAAGGACGTAAATAAATCTCATAAAGAAATACAGGAGAACATGAATCAACGGGTAGAAGCCCTTAAAAGGAAACACAAAAATCACTTAAAGAAATGCAGGAGAATATGGGTCAACTGATGGAGGCCCATAAGGAGGCAACACAAATATAGCTTAAAGAAATGAATTAACGGGTAGATGCCCTTACAGAGGAAACACAAAAATCGTGTAAAGAAATGCAGGAGAATATGGATCAACAGCTGGAAGCCCATAAGGAGGAAACACAAAAATCGCTTAGAAAATACAGGAGAACTTGGATCAACAGGCAGAAATCCTGAAAGAGGAAATGCAAAAATATCTTAAAGAATTACAGGAACATACAAACAAACAAGTGAAGGATCTCAGCAAATCCATCCATGATCTAAAAAAGGAAGTAGAAACAACTAAGAAATCACAAAGGGAGACAACTTTGGAGATAGAAAACCTTGGAAGAAATCAGGGGTCATAGATGCAAACATCAACAATAGAATACAAGAGATGGAAGAAAGAATCTCAGGTGCTGAAGATACCATAGAAAGCATCGACTCAACAGTCAAAGAAAATGCAAAATGCAAAAAGTTTATTACCCAAAACATCCAGGAATTCCAAGACATGATGAGAAGACCAAACCTAAGGATTATAGGTATAGATAAGAGTGAAGATTTGCAACTTAAAGGGCCAGTAAATATCTTCAACAAATTATGGAAGAAAACTCCCTAACTTAAAGAGAGAGATGCCGATGAACATATAAGAATCCTACAGAACTCCAAACAGACTGGACCAGAACAGAAATACCTCCTGTCACATAATAATCAAAACACCAAATGTACTAAACAAAGAAAGAATATTAAAAGCAGTAAGAGAAAAAGGCCAAGTAACATATAAAGGAAGACCTATCCAAATCACATCAGACTTCTCACTAGAGACTATGAAAGCCAGAAGATCCTGGGCAGATATCATACTGACTCTAAGAGAACACAAATGCCAGCCTAGACTACTATATCCAGCAAAACTCTCAATCACCATAGATGGAGAGACCAAGACATTCCATGATAAAACCAAATTTTCACAATATCTTTCCACAAGCCCAGCCCTGCAAAGGATAATAGGTGGAAATTGACAATACAAGGAGAGAAAATACACCCTGGAAAAAATGAGATACTAACCTTCTTTCATCAAACCCAAAAGTAGAGAACCACTCAAACATAATGATAGTGTCAAGAATAGCAGGTGGCAATAATCACTATTCCTTAATCTCTCTTAATATCAATGGTCTCAATTCCCCAATAAAAAGATATAGACTAACAGACTGGATACGTAAACAGGACCCAGCATTTTGCTGCGTGCAGGAAACGCACCTAAGTGTCAAAGACAAACACTACCTCAGAGTAAAAGGCTGGAAATCAATCTCACAAAAAAAATAGTCCCTGGAAATGAGACAGAGTAGCCATCCTAATATCAGATAAAATTGACTTTCAACCTAAAGTAATCAAAAAAGACATAGAAGGACACTACATACTGTTCAAAGGAATAATACACCAAGAAGAACTCTCAATTCTGAACATCTATGCTCCAAATGCAAGGGCACCCTCTTTTGTAAAAGAAACTTTACTAAAGTTTAAAGCACACATCGCACCTCACACAATAATGGTGGGTGTCTTCAACACACTGGTCTCTGAAATTGATCGTTCAGGAAAGCAGAAACTAAACAGGGACACAGTGAATCTAATTGAAGCCTTGAACAAAATGGAACTAACAGATATATATAGAACATTTCATACAAAAGCAAAAGAATATACCTTCTTCTCAGCACCTCATGGTACCTTCTACAAAATCGACCATATAATTGGTCACAAATCAGACCTCAACAGATATAAGAAGACTGAACTAATCCCATGCCTCCTATCAGATCACTATGGAATAAGGGTGGTCTTCAATAACAACAAAAACAACAGAAAAGCCACATATACATGGAAGCTGAACAATTCTCTACTCAATGATAACTTGGTCAAGGAGGAAATAAAGAAAGAAATCAAAGACTTTTTAAAATTTAATGAAAATGAAGAAACAACATACCCTAATTTATGGGGCAAAGTGAAAGCGGTGCTAAGAGGAAAATACATAGCCCTGAGTGCCTCCAAAAAGAAACGGGAGACAGCATACACTAGCAGCTTAATGGGACACCTGAAAGCCCTGGAACAAAAAGAAGCAAATACATCCAAGAGGAGTAGAAGGCAGGAAATCATCAAACTCAGGGCTGAAATCAATCAAGTAGAAACAAATAAAACCATACAAAGAATCAACGAAACTAGGAGTTGGTTATTTGAGAAAATCAACAAGATAGATAAGCCCTTAGCCAGACTAACCAGAGGGCACAGAGACAGTATCCAAATTAACAAAAAGGGAGTTATAACAACAGAAACTGAAGAAATTCAAAAAATCATCAGATCTTACTACAAAAGACTGTATTCAACACAACTAGAAAATCTGGAGGAAATGGACAATTTCCTAGACAGATACCAAAATTAAATCAGGATCTAACAGACCATCTAAACTGTCCTAAAACCCCTGAATAAATAGAAGTGGTCATTGGAAGTCTTCCAACCAAAAAAAGCACAGGTCCATAAGGTTTTTAGTGCAGAATTCTAACAGACCTTCAAAGAAGATCTAACACCAATACTCTTCAAACTATTCCACAAAATAGAAACAGAAGGAACACTACCTAACTCTTTCTATGAAGCCACAATTACGCTGATACCAAAATCACACAAAGATCCGACAAAGAAAGAGAATCGCAGGCCAATTTCTCTTATGAATATCGACGCAAAATTACTCAATAAAATTCTTGCCAACCATATCCAACAACACATCAAAATGATCACTCACCATGATCAAGTAGGCTTCATCCGAGGGATACAGGGATGGTTCAATATAAGGAAATCCATCAATGTAATCCACTACATAAACAATGTCAAAGACAAAAACCACATGGTCATTTCATTAGATGCTGAAAAAGCATTTGACAAAATTCAGCATCCTTTCATGTTAAAGGTCTTGGAAAGATCAGGAATTCGAGGCCCATATCTAAACATAGTAAAAGCAATTTACAGCAAACCGGTAGCCAACATCAATCTAAATGGAGAGGAAATTGAAGCAATCCCACTAAAATCAGGGACAGACAACTCTGCCCTCTCTCTCCATATCTTTTCAATATAGTACTTGAAGTTCTAGCTAGATCAATTAGACAACAAAAGGAGGCCAAACAGCTACAAATTGGAAAGGAAGAAGTCAAAACTACCACTGTCTGCAGACGATATGATAGTATATTTAAGCGATCCAAACAACTTCACCAGAGAATTCCTACAGCTTATAAACAACTTCAGCAAAGTGGCCGGATATAAAATCAACTCAAGCAAATCAGTAGCCTTCCTATACTCAAAGGATAATCAGGCTGAGAAAGAAATAAGAAAAATGATACCCTTCACGATAGCCACAAACAATGTAAAGTATCTTGGCGTGACTCTAACCAAACAAGTGAAAGATCTGTTTGACAAGAATTTCAAGTCTCTGAAGAAAGAAACTGAAGAAGAACTCAGAAGATGGAAAAATCTTCCATGTTCATGGATTGGCAGGATTAATATAGTAAAAATGACCATCTTGCCAAAAACAATACACAGAGTCAATGCAATCCCCGTCAAAATCCCAACTCAATTCTTCATAGAGTTAGAAAGAGCTGTTCAAAAATTGATCTGGAATAACAAAAAACCCAGGATAGCTAAAACTATTCTCAAGAGTAAAAGAACTTCTTGGGGAATCAATATCCCAGACCTCAAGCTGTAGTACAGAGCAATACTGTTAAAAACTGCATGGTATTGGTACAGTGACAGGCATGTAGATCAATGGAATAGAATTGAAGACCCAGAAATGATTCCACACCGTTATGGTCACTTGATCTTTGACAAAGAAGCTAAAACCATCCAGGGGAAAAAGATAGCCTTTTCAACAAATGGTGCTGGTTCAAGTGGAGGTCAACATGCAGAAGAATGCAAATTGATCCATTCTTATCTCCTTGCACTAAGCTCAATTCCAAGTGGATCAAGGACCTCCACATAAAACCAGACACACTGAAACTAATAGAAGGGAAACTAGGGAAGAACCTTGAAAATATGGGCACAGGGGAAAATTTCCTGAACAGAACACCAATAACTTATGCTCTAAGATCAAGAATTGACAAATGGGACCTCATAAAATTACAAAGTTTCTGTAAGGCAAAGAACACTGTCAATCGGACAAAATGGGAGCCAACAAATTGGGAAAAGATATTTACCAACCCTACATCTGACAGAGGGCTAATATCCAAGATATACAAAGAAGTTAGACTCCAGAGAGCCAAATAACCCTATTAAAAATGGGGTACAGAGCTAAACAAAGAGTTCTCACCTGAAGAATATCTAATGGCTGAGAAGCACCTAAAGAAATGTTCAATATCCTTAGTCATTAGGGAAATGCAAATCAAAACAACCCTGAGAGTCCATCTCACACCAGTCAGAATGGCTAAGATCAAAAACACAGGAGACAACAGTTGTTGGCGAGGATGTGGAGAAAGAGGAACACTCCTCCACTGCTGGTGGGATTGCAAGCTGGTACAACCACTCTGGAAAGCAGTCTGGTGGTTCCTCAGAAAACTGGATATTACATTCCCAGAGGATCCTGTTATACCACTCCTGGGCATATACCCAGAGGCTTCCCCTGCACGAAATAAGGACACATGCTCCACTATGTTCATAGCAGCCTTATTTATAATAGCCAGAAGGTGAAAAGAACCCAGATGTCCCTCAACAGAAGAATGGATTCAGAAGATGTCGTATATTTAGACAATGGAATACTACTCTGCAATTAAAAACAATGAATTCATGAAATTTTTAGGCATATGGTCAGAATTTGAAAATATCATCCTTAGTGAGGTAACCCAATCACCAAAGAACACACATGGTATGCAGTCACTGATAAGGGGATATTAACCCAGAATCTCGGAATACCCAAGACACAATTAACATATCAATAGATTTCCAAGAGGATGGAAGGAGAGACCCTTGGTCCTGGAAAAACTGAATGTAGGGGAATACCAGGACAGAGAAGCGAGAGGGTGTGGAATGGGAAACAGGATGAGGGAAGGAGTCTTATGGGACTTTCAGGGAGGGAGGAAATGGGAAAGGGGAAATCATTTGAAATATAAATAAAAAAGAATATAGAAAATTTAAAAAAAGATGTTTTATTAAAAGATCTATGAATTTAAATAAAAAGAAAAAGTGTAAAATATAATTATATGCTCAAAGCATACAAGTTTCAGTAATATAGTTTTCTTGCACAGTCAGAGAGAAAAATCTGATCTTGATATTGAGACATGAATAGAATTCATAGACTAAATGAAAAATCAGTCTGTATGAACTTTTTATAACTTTCTGTCTGAAGTAAATAGGAAATAGAAAAGGTATTAATGATTACTAGAAACAAAAGAGAATTTTTAAACATTAGACATAAGTTGAGCCCAAAAAATAAGTTGAGCCCAAAAAATCTGTACAGATTTTAAATAAATACAGAAGTAGAATGTAGATATGGTTGAAAACACTAAAAAGCTGTTTAGCAACTCAGGTTTGTTTTGCTCACATTTACAATCTAAAGAAAGCTAATCCAAATACCATGTAAGACTTGTGTTACACTTGAATACCAGTAAGTTCACATCTGTCATCAAACTGATATACGTTGCTGCATACCACTCTTTATTTGTTCACTTTATTATTATAATATTTGAGGAATTAATGACTTATCAATCTATTAATATCATCTAAAGAATAGTTCATGTGAACTTTAGTTTTTACCATGTAATTTTAACTTCCACAAATATTAACCAAGTACAGAAGTATGTAAGAAGCTTAAATTGGAATTTGTTTATAAGTGAACACAATTAAGTTCATATGAACTTCGGTGAACATATATAGAAAATAAGAGATTGATTGCCATATTCCTCTATAGTCCATTTGGTCCCTATAGATAGCTAATAGAACCAATTTACCAGGAACAACATGTCAAAGCCTTAAAAGAAAATGTCTCCTGCCAGATGCCAACTGTAATCACTTTCTGCTGTTTCTTATATCCGTTTCAGTCTGGATGGCCTCAATCTATTCTGACAGTCACAGCATTGAAAGCAATGCCAGAAGACATTAGTAAAGAATGGTAAGTGTAAATGAAAATACTGCCATGGAATAGGTCACATGGCAAACATTAAACACAGGTTTAAAGCAGTAGCAATTGCTTCTATTGTATTTAAATGTCACCTAAATTGGTTAAAATGTCCATAGTAAGGAGGATTTTTATAATAAAAAAGTTTTTATTCTCCAAAGATAAACTAAGAGCTTTGGGCCATTAAAACTGATAAATAAACCCTTTCCCAACCTATCATCATTCTTTTGTTATTATAAGAAATGTATTCTACAATCACCAGGACCTGAGGTGAGAAGTTTAAATGATATAGTGATGAAACACACAATCTGCTAACACAATGAAACTTAACGTAAGTTATTACAAATATACCTGCAGAGGTAAGAAGCACAATATTCCACACTCAGAAAAAGTCAATGCAAAAAAGTCAGGTTGCACAAAACTCTACTGGTAATGCCCCAGAGAGTCCTTACTACCTAATGTTCAATTATCTTCTAAAGCTCTAATTCAAGGTTCCCATTTTTACTTTGTTAACCAGTGTTTTAATAGTCTTGAAATATTTCCTTCATCAGTATTGTTTCTCAAAATTAAAAGAAAAAATAAATCCTGGATCTGTGAGATATGTCTGTATTTGAACATATTGTCTTAATCATAATGTCTGTGATTTCCTCTTGATACCATTTCTCATGTATTTTTCCTTTGAAAATGATCCTGATAATATCATTAGAGTACACATTTCTAAGTGTAATATTTGAAGGAATTCATGAAGCAAACTGTAATTAAACCCAAAAGGAGAAAATATGTTTTACATTTATGATAGTCTCTTTTATCCTTTTCATAACTTATTCAGGCCACAGTCCGCAATCATATCAGTGTGTATTGAATGATTAACTCATGGGAAAAGAAGTATTCAGCCTTATGTTGTTTAAATCTAATTCACACTTAACATTCATAAGCACCAACTGGTCTACCTTAATATACTTTAATAAAGTGAAGACATCATCTACACTTTCCTGGGTTAATTTCTATTCTCCTTAGGTTCAAATACAACCCTGGTAGAACCTGTTGCATTTATAATATGATATTTTATTAACAGCACAAGTCTCAAGCTCAGACATAGTTTTGTCTTAAAACTACCAGAGAGTAGTAAAAGATTTTGTCACATAGGAACAATTGAAAAGCTAGATGATCTCAAAATGACATTCTTATAGGAAAACAACTCACTTTTTCACTTGTGAATATAGAAATAAAGTATTTTCATGTTGCCTATTTCTGTCTGTCTCCACCTTTTGCTTATACCTATTTATTTCATAACACTCTCCTACTGGAGAGTTATATATTATGAGAATAAAGATCATGTGTGTGTTCATCTGCATCTGCCATGGTATATTCAATAAGTGTATTTAATAAGTGGCATATTGAAGTGGAAACTGAGTTTCTTTGGAAAGTTAATTCTGTCAAATGTTGTTTGCTGGGGCACACAGGTGAAAGTATGTCTTGCTAAAGCAAACAGATGAAAGACTGTTTTCCTGAAGAAGACACAGGTGAAAAGATGTTTTGATAACATGTGAAAGGACACTTGATGAAGGAATATAAATATGAATCCGCAGAGAGTGGGAGACAGGCACTGAGCATTGGTTTGGTTTGTTCCACCTCAGTATTCTTAACTAAAACACACACACACACACACACACACACACACACACACACATATTGGTTCACCTTACTTAGTGTTGTTGAGCCTAATTTGTGGTAACACTGCCATTGAGAGAACTACTCGTGAGGTTCCTGTGGAAGCCTGCCACTTCCGAGGACTCTTTAGGCTCTTGGTGAGCCTGGCAGTTTCTTCAGGATTGAACCACTGCTGCCTCATATCTGCTTGCTGAAAGGACTGGAATGTAGCTGTTGGTTTGTACCTGGTGTCTGCCTGCATAGAGGACTGATATGCAGCTATTGAATCATATTTGGTGTCTGCTACAGAACTGAACTGCTTCCAAACAAGACCAAGCTCACTCCCAAAGAACTATTGCCTAACAGCTCCACTTCCCCCATATACTAGTAACTTTTGCCTTTTCCCCACCTCTGCTGATGGTGAACTAGAGAGAGGTTCAACGCTTATTAAAAGTATTTTGCAAAAAATGTATGCCTACAGCATATTTTGCTTTTCTATTTTTGTGATAAAACAGCTTAGGAATGAGTTTCTTAATACTCGACTTATTATTTGGTGTACTCAGAAAAGGAAATTTCGAAGGAACTGAAGGAAAACCATAGAGGTACATGCTTTCTGGCTTGCTATCTGGCTTAATTGGCAGTTTTCTTTCATAGCCCAAGAGTACCTGCCAGGGATAGCAGGATTCATAGTAGTTTGAACCCTGTCAAATCAATCATCAATCAAGACAGTTGACCATTGGTATGGTTTGAGGACAATCCTATTGAAGCAATTCTTCAAATGAAGTCCCCTCACCCCAAAGGACTGTAGGTTGTATCAAGTTGACAGTAAAATATAATCAGCATAATGGAACAGGACATGTTATATTGGGGTGGGTAAATGTTTGATAGAAAGGAAAATATGGTGATGAATAACTAATATTAAAAATCTTTTGAAAAGTCTTATATAAATACACTACTGTAAAAGCTTCCACATGTGTATGTATTCTTCTTATATTTACATAAATAAAAGGAACAAAAATGGAACTACCATGTAAGAGAACAATAATGCTGTTAGTCAACACCATAGGCTAACAAATAAAATCTCAGCAATGAGAAAGGTTGTTTCTGGAATTCTTCATCAATGAGTGGTAGGTTCCCACACATTAAAGACTTTTACCAATGCACTTAATTACCCTCCAGAGTTGTGGTAAAACTGCATTGTCAAAAATAACACTTACTCAAATAATAGAATATGGAGAAATTGACATGGAAATTTCATCCTGAGTGGTCATCTTTCACAGTGAAGGAAGTTGTCTGTTTATAAATGAGAGAATCAATCAGAAATTTCACCCAGACATGAACACCATATAGTCATGACTGGCCTAGCAATGCATCCCGATTCATACAACAGTGTTTTGAATATCATCAGCGCAACCAACTACTGTCCAGGTTTAAGTCTTGCTCAATAACATAAAATTGACACCTGATGTCACTACCAAGTCAAAAGCCTATGACTCAAGAAGTCAAAGGACCTAGTGGATAAATTACAACTATTATGGACCAGTGATAAGTCATCTTTTAATGAGTTATCTTTATGTTAATGTATGTTATATGTTAATGTAAAAATCGGCCTTTATAGAAACTTCTGTTTATAGTAAGTAATGAGTAACACATAAGGTAACAACTGACAAAGGCACAGAAAATGTGAGACCTCAGAATGCTTAGGTTAAAGGGAGGTCATTTAGACATAAATCGTACATCCTCCTCCCAAGGCTCAGAAGTAATTGCAGAAGAAGAGGATAGAAGAGAGTGAGAGCTTACAGTGAGAACAGAAAGGTTACAGATATGCTATAATTATCTAAAAATCACAATAAATTTTGGGGTTCAGAAAAGTCACCTTTCAATATAGGTCCTTATTATCTTTATATCATCAAGTTTTGTTAGTTGTTATATTCTTAGTTGTTTTTATTCCTTCACTTTAAATGGTAAGTTTAAAGAAAGAAGAGCATCCCACCTAAAAGTCTTAGGTTTGAATGTCTTGCCTGGTTGCAGAGCACATGAGATGAGATTGCAGTTAGTTAAGCCTGACCACTCACTCATTTTTACAATTACTAGGTTATTAAGTAGAAAATGTTAAATAAGTAATTATTTTATTAAAATGTCACTTTTTTATGTGTAAGAGTGTACACTAATCCCTACCTGACTCATGGTGTTGAGTGTTGACTAAATGAAGGAACATATGGAGAGCCCTTAGTCTTACGCTTAAATGGATTTGTGAGCAATAGAATGTGTGTATATACACTCTTGGCTTGGCATATACACCTATTTACAATTTAAGCAATATTTTGGAAAAATATTTTTCAACTTAAAAATAAAAATTAGTATGTTTTCTTCACCTTAAGAACTGAATATATTCTATACCATGGTTGATAGATAAAATTTTAATGCCTCTATAATACATTATGATAAATGAAATGGCTCTTAAATAACATGTATTTACTATCTTAGATTGATACATCTGTTTTAAAGCAAGCCTTCTTCTCATTGCACTCAAATTGAGTGCATGTAAAAACATATTTCCTTTTTGCAAGTTCTGAGAGATAATCTATTCTTCCAAACTTGCCACATTGAAACTTTTTACATGTTTATACATTTTAATTGTATCTGTGAATGTATATAGATGTACAAGTATAACACTGCATATGTGGTTGTGGGACCTGAACGAGACTTGTGGCCACGCCCCAGGTTCTAGCCTGACTCTGCCTAGGCAATCACCTGCCTGCAGCCACACTCTCCCTGCCTCTTGGGTTACCTGACCACCCAACTCACTATAAATAGCACCCCTCAGCGTGTGCTCTCTCCCCCCCTCACCCCCGCTTATTCTCCCCCGGCCCTCTTCTTTGTCTATCTCTCTGTCTCTCCATTTTCTCCTCTTTCCACATGGTCATGTCTTTTCTTATCTATTTTCTCCTCTTTCTTTGTCTTTCTATCTCTTTTCTCTATTTTCTTAATAATAAAACATCAAAGCTATGGGCCGCCTCTTATTAAACTCGCCATACAGAGCTAGCTGGTACGCGCCTGAGATTCAGCCACGCAGACAGTCTGTGAGCACAGGTAACAGGCAGAGAAAGCCAGACCAGAATGGCTCCACCTTCTGCGTGACATTTCTCTGCACGCCCGCTCACCGTTGTGCTGAGGCACACATGCATCTTGCCTGCGTCCTCTGCATATGCACGCTACCTTGGCCCGAGAGCAAGGCCCACGCGCTGCCGGCCTGGCCTGGCACGTGCCCCTTTTTTTTCCTGCGTCCGCGCCTGTACCAGGGCCCTGTGCTTTCCTTTTTTTTTCCTACCTGTGGTGGTCTGAGAAAAATATGTGGAACTATCCTTCCAACATGCGGTTTCTGGGGGTGAAAGCAAAAATGTCATACAGTTTGGTGACAGGCACCTTTACTTGGTGAGCTAGATTGCTGGTTCCTTTACCACATTTTAGAGGCCATCCAATCCTTGTCACCTGAATTTCCTTCTCTGTCTTAAAGAAAGGCCATAATACTCTTTGAAAATTATGTTTTCTTTATCAGAGGTCTCTAAATACCATAAGTCATTGGGGAAAATTTTTGCTTTTAAGGACCCATGATTCTTGGTCCCTTCCAAAAAGTATATAATGGTTTTATACATCTTAATTTTGTTACCTCAAATAACAACGGAAAAGTTCTTTTCTCCTGATAAGGTTATATATTTACAACACATATATATTCCAATATAAAGATACATTCATTTTAGGAAAGGGGTATTACTAGGTCTACATAATTCTCAATTAGTTGTTAAATTGGATTTTAGCATATAAGTTTGTATGAAAATAATATGAAATATGCCTGCTCTCATATATATATATATATATATATATCACAATTTGCCTCAACTTTAAAGATGCAGGAACACATATGGAATAATGTAATAACAAAATGTTTGTAGAATTTATTTTGAATGGCTAATATAACACTAAAAACTCTAAATTCAGGAACTGAATTAAAATATTAGGATGAGAAGCATGTGGTAACTATGGGTGGAGTTGTTCCTACTACTAGTCTTCTCTATGGTGATACATACTCTACCACCTTCCACTATTTAACAAAAACTTTCCATATCAGTCCCTTCACCTTAAGCCCTGAACAGAAAGCCACAGCTCATCCCCACTATTTCTCTACTGAAAATTCACTCTTGAGTTGTCACTGTGAGAATCAAAGAGAAAGTTCCATATTCAAAAGCTTCTTTCCTTGAATGCCTTCTCTTTGTTCTCTATTCCCTTGTCTTTGTTCATGCCATCCCTACACTTCAGGAAACAATCATTCCCCAAGGGATTGTTATACAACAAGACCTTTCATATGTGAGTTCCTAAGCATATAAAGACAGGAGAAGAAGCAAACCAGGAGGATATAGACTGGCAATGGCAATGACCTATATACCATTTCTGATGACCTCCACGTAATTAATCATTATAAAACATGCTCATAAATATGGTATCATGTTAAAAATAGCACGCTATGCCAGTTTAATGGCACAGACATTACAAATTAGAAAATAAAGCTGAGATTTCACTGGCAGGTTAATTAAATAAGAACATTTTAGGATTAGGTCCTTCCTTATTCCTAGTTCATTCCCAAGACCATGTAAAGCAGAACCTCCAAATCCTTGTCAGTGGAACTAATTATGTCAGAGATCACAGCGAGCAACCATAGCCATGTCTGTTACAAAGTCTTCAGCCTGGGTTTCACCCTCTGTTTCTGACACACATCACTACTCTGTAACAGCAGCTTGACTGGTAGCTTCTTTTCTCCATTGAGAATTAAGTCAGAGTATAGAAAGAGTGTTCAGTGGGTTAGGGCACTTCCTGCTCTTATAGATAATCTGTTTTGAATTTCTAGCACATATATAGTGGCTTACAACCATCCTTATCAGTTCCAGGGCATACACAGCTCATTTCTGGCCTCCACAGGTACAAGACTTACATATGGTATACATACATACATTCACCCAAAATTATTATACATATAAAATGACATAAATAAGTTTGTACTTTAAAAGATATGAAGAGAGCTCAAAGTTGCAGGTGCTATAGACTTTTGAGTAAGAAATGGTTCAAGAACAGGTGCCATTAACTTTAGGGGGACTTGGAATATTTTTTCTTCCAGTACTTAGTAAGCCTGTTTACCCCTCCCCTTCCTACTTCTTTTTATTTGTCGCAAAGTGTTCAGTTTAGAAAATGTGTTTCTGATTCTGGCCAGAGGCGTGGTACCAATTGCCATAGTATATGAGAACGGGAGGGGCTGTACTAGGATCTGTAGTCTTGGTGCATAAGAAATAATTGTTGGTTGGTTGCTATAAGAGTGGGTTGGGCCCACAGCCCTCTCTTTTTTTCTGGTATGTTACAGACAAAAAGAAAAAGGACAGGAAAAATTCTGGGTCAAAAATTTGAGGGGAGGAGTTTGGGGGGTTTGCAGAGGGGAGACCAGGAAGGGGGACAACATTTGAAATGTAAATAAATAAAGTAACCAATAAAAGAAGCAAAAAAGAAAGAAAAATACAACCAAGAAAGGAAAAAAATAACAAAGAACAAAACAATATAAACCCATCAAACAAAAATAAAACCCTAATCTCATGTGAAGGGCAAGGACCTACATTTTTGTAAAATGGCGATTTCCTACTACTTCAGAGCCTAAGGCCTCTAGAGCAGAGGAAACATTCTCTCTACTGTCCATACCCTGACCCACTTCCCAATCAATTCTGGCATCTTCCACTAACCCATCCTTGAGCTCTAGACTCCTGCAAATGCCATTGAGTTGCTGATTCAGCTCCTCAGTGTCCTGAAACAGCAATGAAATCTTGCTGTCTAGAAGCCATACTGCATCTGCACAAAACAGGGAAACAATCTGCACCTGGCCATCATCAACTCATAGATCATTACCAAGACCATGGCTTCTTATTCCACAGACAATTTAAGATTCTATGAAGCAAAATATTTCAATTTATACATATAGTGGTTTTCTGACAGGGCTATAGTCTAAGGACAAGCCTCCCATTGAGTTTCCATACCTCTAGGTTTGAAGTCCATAAAGCTTTCAAATATAGTCAGGTGGTATTGTGCTTGACTATATCCAGACTTGTTTAAATAGGTTGAAAACAGCCTGTGTTAGAACTAGCATATCTACTACATAGAGAATGTTTCAGGAAAAAATAATGTAACAGGAAAATAACAAAAAAGTACTAGAGGTGCGTGATTATATTTAAAATTTCTATTTTGCACCATTAAAAGACCAAAGTGTCATATCTGGGATGGGAGTGAGTGCTTTTTTGGTAATAAATGTTGCCATTGTTTATTGCCTACTGATTTGCATTTTGATAGATTTATTGACCATTATAATTATATATTCAATTTGAACAATTAATTCTATTTGAATGCCATAATCCCAATGTTTTTATAGTCTATAATAGTTCTCTTTTAAAGAAAATCTAACTTTATTCCAATTACATGTCAATATTTATTATTAATAATATGAGATATATATTCTAGTGTGTGTCACATAATCAGAACTGAAAGTTTTAATCTCTGCCCTCAGATAGCAAATAATTGTGATGAAAACTGTATTCATAAAGCATACCAGACTACTTTCAAGATTTCTGTGTTTACCAGTCTTGACCAACAATAATTGAAATTCAGTGGATATTTCAAATATATCATCACATTGATGAAATGGAATATTTGAAGTAATACTGAGGGGAAATATTATTTTTCATGGAGAAGTAAAAGCAGGAACATTTTATAGTAACCAGAGTCTTAACAGATGATGTCAGCTGAGGATAGAATAGCATGCTAGTTCCAGTGTGTTTAGACATGAAGAAGTGCATGGTAACAGAAGCTTGCCTATAAGTTCCTGCATTTCTAAAAAATACTCACTCATACACACACACACACACACACACACACACATATCTATATATATTCAACCTCTCCCCAAAAAGCAACAATAAAATAGCACCTCATCCAAAGATCCAAAGAGAGACATGGAATTCACTACAAAAATTGAACAGGTAGTAGAAATACACAAAGTCTTGATGACCTGATCAGAAATTACAGGCACTCAAGATTCAAACACTCTGGATCAGTCTTTTGGAGGACTGTGTCATTCTTGAAGACATTTGTCCCTTATCCAATTTCCTGGTGGTAAATATTATTTTAATTATTTATAAAAGTTCATAAACTAGAAAGTGAATAGTCTTCAAACAGAACAATACATTGCTCTTAATATTTATAAGAAATATTTAGGATAAAGATGGTAAAATTAGCATTCAGTTGTAAAGATAACTTCTCATTCACTGTGAAGTAATTCTGGGAGTTAAGGTTAGACCTCATTGTGCTGGCTAGTTTTATGGTAATTTAAAACAACATAGAGTCATTTGAAATAGAAATCTCAATTGGGAAACTGTCTGTACCCTATTGGCCTATGGGAAAGCCTGTGATTCATTTTCTCAATTGGTGGTTGATGTGGGAAGACTTAGCTCATTTAAAGTATGTCATTTATTGTCTAGAGGACCTGGTTCTATGGATAACCAGATTAAGGAAGTTATGAGGAGCAGTTCAATAAACAGCACTCCTCCATGTTCTCAGCATCAGTTCCTGTTTCCAGGTTCCTGCCTCTAGGTTCCTGCTCTGGCTTCCTTAAGTGACAGACTGTTACAAAGAAATGTAAAATTAAATGAACCCTTTTCTCCCCAACTGTTTGTTAGTCCTAGTGGTTTTTAACAGCAGTAGAGTCCATCATTAACTGACACACTCATTTGATTATTAAATTTTTAAGCAGGTCCCTATTTGACCAATTGAAATTGTGATGTCAGAGCCAACAGCAAAACAGTATACCCAAGCAGTGTTGTTTCCTAACATCCCGTTCAATCTCATGCATAACAGGTACCTGGAAATAAAGTGTTTTCAGTCTCAATTTGATTTTATATTTCTCATCTTATTTTTTATTGGATATTTTCTTTATTTACATTTCAAATGTTATCCCCTCCCCCCCTGAAGCTCCCTATTTCATTCCCCTCCCCTGTTTCAATGAGGGTGCTCCCCTACCCATCCACCTACTCCCGCCTCCCTGTCCTCGAATTCCCCTACACTGGGGGGCATCAATCCTTCACAGGTTCAAGGGTCTCTCCTCCCATTGATGTCTAACAAGGCCATCCTCTGCTATATGTACAGCTGGAGCCATGGGTCCCTCCATGTGTACTACTCCCCAGTTGGTGGTTTACTTCCTGGGAACTCTGGGGAATATGGTGGATGTCAACATTCAAGCTGGAAATGGAAGTTATCTTAATATATATTTTTCCTAAAGAAAATAGACTTTTGCATGTTAATTTTAAACTTCCAATTAATGGGGAATAAATCAGAGAAGCTAGGTGGTTACTCCTAAGTGACCCAAGTATCTTCTACCCCACTTGGGCTAACCAACAGTGAATTGTTTTGGGCAACATGGGTAAATCTAATATAAACAGTGAGTCTGCTTCTAACTTGAGGGTATCCCTTCCTGTTACTTCCATATACTTCCAAGGAGACTGAATCTCAGTCAAGTGCCCCACCCAAGTAAACACAGCCTTAACCTCATCAGTTTAGTCACAGTGGTCTGCTCATCACATCCAGGTTAACTTGCATACTGTCCCAGCTGTCTATAGTTAGTTGGGGTGCAAAAGAGTACTGAGCCCAGATGGAAATGTCCCAGCTGAACAGATGGCTATGCATTGTGGGTTGCAGAGCAACTCACCCACATCCGAACTAAATAAAATTCATTGCCAGACACATTTTCAAGAAGCCTCTAGTCTCAGCAGGAGATAAAATGAAGCCTGCTGATCCAGACAATGCTGCAAGATTGTCATCCAGCCAGGAGAACTGACAGAAGTTTCTGCATCAGTGGCCAGCAGGCTACTCAGCCAGAAAAAAAATGTCTTCTAGAGATCAGGAGAGCTGACCGTACTACATAATGACATCTATTGCTAAACAAGGCCTTCTTAAAAAAATTAGTAACAAAAAAGAATGTCTATAGAACTTTTGAAAAGGGTGATTATGCCTTAACATAGTACTAAAATTTAATCATTGTAATAAATTTCACTTTTTTCAATTTATAAAGTTTATCTTAGGAAAAAATTTATTGTATTCTACATAAACATATATTTTCCCACCCTATTGTATCACTTCTTGGGTTCATCTTTGCAACTTATTAGGCTATTTACATAATTAAATTAATACTTGTAGGTATCTGTGATATATTCTTATCCCATACTCTTGTAAAATAGCCAAGAGGAAAAAAATCTAGAATAAATTAACATTTCAAAAATCTCTGCCAAAATATACTTTTATAAGTGTATGCAAACTAAATGTGTTTATATGTGTGTATAGCCATCTAACAATCATATTTCTTATATAATATATATACAGACATATGAGCTTTGTGAGGAGTAATTAGTTCTATATTTAGTATTGCCTAGTTTAGTTTGCTTACTGAAATGTATGCAATAAATTCAATAGAGTATTATCTCTAACTGATAAGCTACATGTGCCCAAACCAATAGAGCTTAAATACAGCAAGTATAGGTTTGACATTGACAAATTAGATACAAATAAGAACATCACAGTCCCCGCAGTGAGTTACCAGCCATGTCATCACAATCTAGAATAAGCACATCATGGCACAGTAATGGTACAAACAAGGACAGATATTAAAGCTTGTCTGCTATCTGACTCTCTCCAGTGCATGCATAGGTTAATAGTAATTGAATCTAAAGAGACTTATAATTAAAGTTTCATTTGTCCAAGGGTATAAAAACAGTTCAGCAATCTAAGAATTTGAATACTACATATTATTATATATTTTCCTTAGGTAATTTTCATCTCCCATAACAAAGGCAAGCTAAACTTATATCTTTAACCCTCAGTGAATTAATTCTACAAAGTCACAATTATCCTCAGTGTTTAAATATATCAAGTTTTCAGTTTAGTAGAGATCTTACGGAAAATTTTTGTGATTCACTTAAGTAGTTGAAATCTAGAAAATATTTAATTTTTATAGTCCCTGAACCATGGAGTGCAAGACTCTGTTAGGAACCAAGTAATATATATGGTAAAAGTTTGCCTTATTTTAAACACCACTAATCAATATATATTTGTGAGAAGATATCAATATACATTTATCGGAATGATATATTTATAAGAATGTACAATATTCGTAAAGAAAAATCTACAATCTTACCATTTCTGTACATTTGGGGATCAAAGACACACAAGCTACTATGAAAAGAATGCTCAAAGATAATCATAGACAATGTACAGGGAAAATAAGAGGAATCTAATGTCTTTCCACTCACGATGGGATTTTACAATTGGTAAAATGCTTGGTAAACTGACATCTATAGTATTTACAAATAATATTGAGTTGCAGGCATAATCTGTTTGACTCATTTGCTAATATTTGGAAACCATAATATCGAAGGAAATCTGGCATAGTTGATGTTTTTGTCAGATAGAAAAAGCTTAATTTTATTATGGCAGTGGTGTACAATTAGTTATAGAGTGGTTGGTTAGTAGACAACTTACCTACTAAAGATTGATTTCAGATCTTAGCCCCTTCTGATATGATAATTGGCAGGATAAATTAAAATTCAAATCTTTTGCTTTTTTTTAATTATTGTTCAATCTTCCAAATGACATCTTCCTAAACATCCTATTTCAAATGGGCACAAAAGTAAGAGGAAAACAAAGAAGCACCCAAATAAAACAAAACAAAACAACAAGAAAAACACAAACAAAACAAAAACTCCATTCCCATCTGCCAAAAAGCTTAATAGCTCTGGTGAATAATTCAGAGCCCACCTCTCATTCCAGGAAGTATATAATTGTTGAGGTCTCATACCTCTGAAACAACTTTTTTCTTGTACCTACAATTACCTATCTATACATGTTCAGAGAATAAAATATGTTTCTCTTCAAGATAAATGTTAATGTACTGATTGTTAATAGATCAGATATAGCCATTTTAATTCCAGAGGAAAAGTCTGTTTCTAGAGTTCACATTAACATTGTGAAATTTTTAAGTCAAATGTTTTATTTTGTTTTTTATTAATCATTTTGTTCATTTACATTTCAATGATATCCCCCTTCTCAGTTACCCCTCTACAACCCCCCATCCCACCACTCCTCTGTCCTGTCCTCTTTGCCTCTATGAAAGTGCTCCTTCCCCCAATCACCCACTCTTGCCTCACCCCTCTATCATCCCCCTACACTGGAGCATCAAGCCTCTATCCCCTCCCATTGATGTCATATATGTTCATTCTCTGCTACACAGGTATCTGGAGCCCTGGTTCCCTCCATGTGTACTCTTTGGTTGGTGATGTGTTATACTGAATATTTAAATTCTATTAAGAGTTCAGGTCCAGTCTCTCTTTTAGTTCTCATAACATGGTAGTTATATTATTATTAATCCTACACATGAATGAAGAAACCAAAGCTTTAAATTGTTAGGTCACTTGTTCCTTGTCCAATTCCAAAGTAGCTGAGCTATTTGCTCTCATTCTTATACCTGATTAAAGATTAAGATGCATGAAATTATCATTTGAATTGTTAGTTCTAAAGACATGAAAACAAAATCCAAGGACACCATTGAAAGGGAAACAATGAACACAAAAGAAAATGTATGCATATTACAGTGCAGTTAGTTGCATTCCATCAACTAATTGGCAAGCGCTGATTCATTTTAAATCTGTTTATTCCCACTCTCTTCCCTGTAAGCTAACAGCTTCATCATATCTTCTTCATACCAAACACTTATACACCACAATAGGGGAAAAAACACACAGCAAAACAAAGGAAGCAAAATTATTAATTGAAAACTCATTTTCTGTATTCAGTAAAATCACAAAACTATGATCTGAAGATAAAACGTTATTTTTTTATTCCAGACACACAGACAATCATATTTCATTTGGCCATTATCCTTAATGGAGGAACATACTTAATCTACCTACTTATTTCAGAACACATTCTCTAGGATTCAGGAAATTCTTGTCATGAGGAACTTATTTCATGCTATGAGCAAAATGAATAATAACGAGAGCTGAATTAATTACATGTGAGTGTTGGTAATCCAACAGAGTTTGTTGTTGTTGTTGTTGTTGTTGTTTTTTCATTCAAGGGAGCTTCTGTTGAAAAGGTCCTTCTCATGCTAAATTCTGATTAAAAGAGGTACATGACTTCCCTTCCAGATGTGGTGTTTTGCATTGCATTAGCTCGAAATGCTTTTAGAATGCACAAACATTTATAATGAAAGACTCCAGACTAAATACCTGTTCCAGGTTCTTTGACTAGAAATGGTTTCATTATCAGTATATTGCTCCATCAGTATTTAAATGCTGCACTATTTTAGCAAAGCATGACAGAATTAGCTGTGGATGTTAAAGAGTTCAAATTATTTCATGTAGTAAGTATCTGCTTTCAACAGCTCCTGAGAGGTTATTTGACCACTTGCTGTCTGATGAAGAGATGATATAGCCAGAAGGGTATCTGCCTTCTAAATTTCACAGAAAAACAAAGTGCACAACATAAATCACTCTTGATAAAGAAAATGGTGTTCTCTGGGGGACTCTTCCTACTTAATTCAGGGGATGGATAGTAAACATGTTAATTTTTTATCTGAATCTACTGCTTTAGGCTATTAGCAAGGAACATTACAGCCCTTCATAAAAATCAAAGTAATGTAGCATTGTCACCGTTCAAACACACAGTAACTTATTTATCATATTCAGAAACAGAAAGGGATTTTTTTAATCAAATAGTCATGAATAAATTCACAATGAACTGAGAAGGGGTAAGTTCAAAGCAGCAAAGTAACTTGAAGAGTTAAATGACTGATGAGTATCATTTAGATTTGAACGTCTGATTTTCCTTTACTCAGTGAACACTAAAATCATTTCTAGGCTTAAATCATAAATATCATGATATAATATTATATCATAAATATAATATTAACAATGATATTAAGATTAAAGCAACCTGATTGAAGTTTTGAGCCTATCATATTTTCCTTACATAACTTTATTAATACTGAATTTAATTATAAAAAGTTCTTTGATTATTATTTTGTACATATTATTTTGGAGAACATCTTCTAATAAGTGCAATATAAAGAAATATGTAGTAGGAAGAACAGAGGGAAGCAACTGGATATATAAAATTGAGATCTAATTTTTAAGTCACCTAGTGCAGGACAACTCACTACGTACATGGGATGGTCTAGAGATTCGAGGTTGCCATTATTATTTTCAGGAGTACACAATGTGTTGAACCAATGATATTCTCTCATTCTGAAAATGCTTATCACCTGAGACGATGTATATTGCCCTCCAGAACGACAAATCCTTCATAGAAAAATTAAGAGAATTAATAATTCATGTAATAAATTTTGTAAATAAAAATTAAAACATTGAGCCATGAGGCTCAATGAGTAACAATCAAGTTCAACAAACCTTTGAAATTCCCTTCCACTCACTCTTAGATGAATTATTTTTGAATCTTCTCAGACCTTTAGTGTTCTAGATACAGACATGATATTTCCAGAGACCAAATAAATATAAAACCAGCTTAATGTGTAAAAAGTAATTATCAAAATCATTATTTTATTAATTTTTTTATCATTCTAAGATTAAATGTCACAGAAATTAACTTTAAATCTGAAAATCTTTCTCCCTCTTACACATCTTTTTTTTTAATTTGAAATTCAAAATTTTTATTGATGATGCACAGGAAGGCAATGTATTTTTATTTTTTTTTATTTTCTAAGTTTTTTTATTTACATTCCAAATCATTTCCCCTTTCCCGTTTCCTACCTCCCCGAAAGTCCCATAAGCCCCCTTCCTTCCCTCTTTTCCCCATTCAAACACCTCTCGCTTCTCTGTCCTGGCATTCCCCTACATCCAGTCTTTCCAGGACCAGGGGTCTCTCCTTCCATCTTCTTGGAAATCTATTGATATGCGAATTGTGTCTAGGGTATTCCGAGATTCTGGGTTAATATCCCCTTATCAGTGACTGCATACCATGTGTGTTCTTTTGTGATTGGGTTACCTCACTAAGGATGATATCTTCAAGTTCTGACCATTTGCCTAGGAATTTCGTGAGTTCATTGTTTTTAATTGCAGAGTAGTATTCCATTGTGTAAATATACCACATCTTCTGAATCCATTCCTCTGTAGAGGGACATCTTTAACATTGTAGATAACAAGAATTTGTCACACTCGCAATCCATCCTTTTTAATAGTATTTAAATGAATGAAATAAGTGGACCATGAACTCACTTCTCTGTTGACCGCCCAGTCATTTAAAGTTGTTGCTCATTGCCCTCTCCCTCCCTGTCTTCATTAAATTTGTCAGAATCTGGGAGGATCTATGCAAAGCCTATATCCTTATTCTTCAAAAGTTGTAAGGTACATTGTGTCTTCAGCAACAGGGACTAACCTTCCATCTCTGGGAGGCAACCAAGGACAATAGTAATAATCAGTATGATTTGAGAATCTCTTGGACAGGCCTAACCAACAACTCAAAATATGATTTTTCATGTCTGGTATTGGAGTTTATCTTAGATGATCTTTTTACTTTGGAAGGAAGTACTGACAGCTAGAATAAGAAAAGTACATTAAAACGATAAATGTATATTTTAAAAATAATTAAATATTATAGAGCTTCTTTTAGATAGTTAAGAGAATGATTTCTTATGACTATGCTAGGCATTCTTAAATTACTATGTTATGCTTCTTTTTGTATGTTTACCTTCCTCACCCTTACAGGGATCCCTCTTTCCCATTTCTATGATCAGATCTCTAGTATTGACCTATTTCTGTCTTTACTGCGCCCAACCTCATTTTTCTGAAAATGGTGCTGTTTTATATTCCAGGTTTGGGCAGTTGCTCATGGTTTTGTAGCTATTTAATTTTTATTTCAATTTAACAGCTATTTTGATTAGAACATGAATGAGTTAGGTTGAGCAAATATCTGAAGAATAGGATGTCCAATCTTTGAGACATATACCAAGGAATGGTAGAGTTACATTAAATGGTAGATGTATTTTTCTTTTTTTTTCAGTATTCTTCACATTGATTTCCACAGTGGTTCTACCAGTTTCCGATCCCACCAAGAGTGAATGAGAGTTTCGACTCCAATCACATGCATCTTCTCAAGCATTTGCTTTAGGTTGTTCTGAAAGATCTACTCTGCAGTACCCTCCTGGTCTGTGGAAAGACTGGCCAGGACTTTGCCCACTTTGCCAGGATTTTTTCTCAGGTCAGGAAAGTAAGAAAGAAAATTGAAATTTGCCATCTTTATTATCTACCTGTGTCCCCTTTTCCTATTTATCTACCTATTAGTAGTCTGATTTTCATACTCCTTAATGCATAAGATACTAGAGGGTAAAGAGGCCAATTAATGGATCACTGCAGTCATTTTTTTTAAAAACCATAGCTGCTTAAAATGCCATAATTGATTAACATAGCTTTACTAAATGTTACATCTAAAGTTGCTGTTTTAGTAGCTCCACAAAATTTACCTGACAACTTTTAACGAACGGGGCAGTGTTTGGTGGGGAAACTCAAAAGCAAAGCTTTGTCCTTCAAGTCACTGAGATGACTAATCTGATGACGAACCCCCAAAACTATTGAACATCTTCTTATAAATCTTTGTTACTCAGTGGATTTGAGAGGAGATATCTAGAAGTCATTTGTCAGGTCACAGGCTTTGTAGAGACCAAACTGGCTGTGCTCTACTTTCAAGGGCTTTCCTCCAAAACTATTGAGACTTTCTTGTTGAACATCCTGTTCATAAAGTCACATTTTCTCACCTTGAAGATTTCAGGTTCATAAGTCTATGAATATCCATTAGTTTTCTTGAAACAGATAAATATTAAATTCTCATTTGTCTGTGGAATCTAAAGAACTTGGTGTCAAAGGAGATATCCAACTGCTGCATATCTAAATATGGTCCCTTGTTTCACTAACCATTCTAGCCTTCCCTTTAAGGCCTGAATCTTCCTGTACTTCCTTCTTTTGAGGCTCTACTTCATCTAATTCCTGACACAAATGACCCTTTCTCTTTTTTCCACATTTTTTCTAGAATATATTCTTCATTTACATTTCAAATGTTATACCCTTTCTCTGTTTCTCCCCTCTCAGAAAACCCCCAACCTATCCTCCCATCCTCTGCCTCCAAGAATATGTCCCTACACCGAATCCATTCCCACCTACCCCCCCCTCTATTTCTCCATGCTGGCGCATCTATCTAGCCTTCATAGTACCAAGGACCTCTCCTCCCACTGATGCCAGAAAGGGCATTCCTCCGGCACCCTTTTGGCTAGAACCCCTTAGTCCCTGGGAACCCTGGAACTTCTGATTGGCCAACATCGTGTTCTTCCCATGGGGCTGCAAACCAATTCAGCTCCTCCAGTCCTCCCTCCAATTCCTCCATTGGGGATCCCACGCTCAGTTCAATGGTTGGCTGCTAGCATCTGCCTCTGTATCTGTAAGGCTCTGGCAGGGGGCTCCAGAGACAATAACAGCCTCCTTTCGGCAAGCACTTCTTGTCATCCATCAATATCAGCGTTTGGTGACTGTTTATAGGATGAATCCCCAGGTAGGACAGTCTCTGCGTGGCCTTTCCTTCAGTCTCTGCTCCACACTTTGTCTCTAAACTTGCTCCTAGGAGTGTTTTCCTCCCTTCCTCAGAGGAACCAAAGCACCTCCACTTCAGTCCTCCTTCTTGAGTTTTCTGTGGTCTGTGAATTGTAACTTGATTATTTTGAGCTTTTGGGCTAATATCTACTTATCAGTGTGCGCATACCATGTGTGTTCTTCTGTGTTTGGACTACTTCACTCAGGATGACACTTTCTAGTTCCATCAATTTGCCTAAGAATTTCATGAATTCATTGTTTTTAATGGCTGAATAGAAAACTCCATTGTGTAGATATACCGCGTTTTCTGTATCCATTCCTCTGTTGAAGGACATCTGGGTTCTTTCCAGCTTCTGGCTATTATAAATAGGGCTGCTATGAACATAGTGGAACATGTGTCCTTATTACATGTTGGAGCATCTTCTGGGTACATGCCCAGGAGTGGTATAGCTGTCTACTTTTCTAAGGAACCACCAAACTGAATTTCAGAGTGGTTTTACATGCTTGCAATCACACCAGCAATGGAGAAGTGTTCCTCTTTCCCAATATCCTCTCCAGCATCTGCTGTCACCTGAGTTTTCATTTGAACCATTCTGAGTGGTGAGATGTAGAATCTCAGGGTTATTTTGATTTTCATTTCCCTGATAACTAAGGATGCTGAACATTTCTTTAGGTGTTTCAGAGCCATTCCAGTTTAGTCAGTTGAGAATTCTCTATTTAGCTCTGTACCATTTTTTAATAGGGTTATTTGACTCTCTCTAGTCTAACTTTTTGAGTTCTTTGTATGCATTAGATATTATCCCTCTATCGGATGTAGGACTGGTAAAGATCTTTTCCTAATCTGTTGGTTGACATTTTGTCCTATTGACAGTGTCCTTTGCCTAACAGAACCTTTGCAGTTTTATGAGGTCCCATTTTTTCTTAGAACAGAAGCCATTGGTGTTCTATTCAGGAAATTTTCCCCTGTATCCGTGTGTTCAAAATTCTTCCCCACTTTCTCCTCTATAAGCTTCAGTGTGTCTGGTTTTATGTGTAGGTTCTTGATCCACTTGGACTTGTGCTTTGTACAAGGAGATAAGAATGGGTCAATTTGCATTTTTCTGCATGATGACCTCCACTTGATCCTGCACCATTTGTTAAAATTGCTGTCTTTTATTCCACTGGATGTTTTTAGCTCTTTTGTCAAATATCAAGTGGCCGTAGGTATGTGGGTTCATTTCTGGGTCTTCAATTCTATTCCATTATCTTCCTGCCTGTCTCTGTACCAATAACATACAGTTTTTATCACTGTTGCTCTGTAGTAGAGCTTGAGGTCAGGAATGGTGATTCCCCTGGGAGATCTTTTGTTGTGGAGAATAGTTTTTGCTATCCTGGGTTTTTTGTTATTCCAAATGAATTTGCAGATTGCTTTTTCTAACTCTATGAAGAATTGATTTGGAATTTTGATGGAGATTGCATTGAATCTGTAGATTGCTTTCCGCAAGATAGCCTTTTTTACTATATTAATCTTGCCAATCCATGAGCATGGGAGATCTTTCCATCTTCCGAGATCTTCAGTTTCTTTTTACAGAGGCTTGAAGTTCTTGTCATACAGATCTTTCACTTGCTTGGTTAGAGTCATACCAAGGTATGTAATATTATTTGTGACTATTGTGAAGGGTATCATTTTCCTAATTTCTTTCTCAGCTTGTTTATCCTTTGAGTAGAGGAAGGTAACTGATTTGTTTGAGTTAATTTTGTATCGTGCCACTTTGCTGAAGTTTGTTATCAGCTTTAGGATTTCTCTGGTGGAACTTTTGGGTTTGCTTAAGTATATGATCATATCATCTGCAAATAGTGATATTTTGACTTCTTCCTTTCCAATTTGTCTACATTTGACCTCCTTTTGTTGTCTAATTGCTCCAGCTAGGACTTTCAATACTATATTGAATAGATAGGGAGAGAGTGGTCAACCTTGTCTGGTCCCCGATTTTAGTGGGATTGTTTCGAGTTTCTCTCCATTTAGTTTGATGTTGGCTACCAGTTTGCAGTATATTGATTTCACTATCTTTAGGTATGGGCCTTGAATTCATGATCTCTCCAAGACTTTTATCATGAAGGGATGCTCAATTTTGCCAAAAGCTTTTTCAGCATCTAATGAAATTACCATGTGATTTTTTTTGAGTTTGTTTATGTAGTTGGATTTCCATATATTGAACCTTTCCTGCAACCCTGGGATGAAGCCTACTTGATTGTGGTGAATCATCGTTTCAATGCATTCTTGGATTCGGTTGGCCAGAATTTTGTTGATTATTTTTTGCATCATTGTTCATAAGGGAAATTGGTCTGAAGTTCTCTTTCCTTGTTTGGTCTTTGTTTGGTTGAGGTATAAGCATTATTGCAGCTTCATAGAATGAATTAGGTAGTGTTCCTTGTGTTTCTATTTTATGGAATAATTTGAAGAGTATCGTTATTAGCTCTTCTTTGAAGATCTGATAGAATTCCCCACTAAACCCAACTGGTCCTGGGTTTTTTTGGGGGGAGGGAGGGACTATTAACAACTGCTTCCATTTCCTCAGGACTTATGGGACTATTTATCTGTTCCTGTTTTAACACTGGCACCTGGTATGTATCTAGAATTTCTATTTCTTCCATATTTCCCAATTTTGTTGAGTATAAGCTCTTGTAGTAGGATCTGATGACTTTTTGAATTTCCATAGATTCTGTTGTTATGTCTCCCTTCCATTTCTGATTTTGTTAATTTGTGTAGTGCCTCTGTATCCTCTGGTTAGTCTGGCAAGGGTTTATCTATTCTGCTGCTTTTCTCAATGAACCAGCCCCTGGTTTTGTTGATTCTTTTTATAGTTCTTTTTGTAGCTCACGCTCACTTCCTCATACCATTTCTCCTTCCCCTATCTCTAATAGGATTCTTAATACTGCTCAGGGAATTAAATTGGGATAAACTGAATTGAATTAATGAAAGATATTTTTTCAAAACATTTTGCCTTTTGCATTTGAGAAATAAGACATGGATATTACGGTTAGAAGTAGATGTCAACTAAAAATAATTGGATCAATTTGTAACCTTTCTACTCTTGAATCTAGAAAATGATGCGAATGTCTCTTATCTTTTCAAGAATATCACAAAAATTACATATCATATTTATAGGAAAAGGCTTAATAAATATGGATTATTGTCATCTATCCATGGACAAATGAAGTATAGAGCTTCAAATGTGGTAATTAATGTCTTACATAGAAAGATGGAAATCTACATTGTTAAAGAAAGATGTCAAGTGAAAGTTAGAAATCTATATGTATACATGTATATATATACATGTATACATATATATGTGCATGCTGTCTCTGCTTGTCTCATTAGCTTAGCAGTTTCATGAAGCATCATAATTTAAGGTATAAATGTTTAGCCTGCATGTATGACTATGTAATACAGGAGTGCCTGTGGCCAAGAGGTCAGAAGGTGTCGCAGGAACTTTCTAGTCCAGTTTCATGAATGCAGAGAGAGTCTGTGATTAGACAGGAAAAAAGTGGGCAGAGCTAAGTGTTGCAGAAAGAGCAGGTGCAAGGGCTCACAAGAGAGAGGTCGCAGAAGGAGTTGATGAACAATAGCTTGTGACATTTTCTGTATGTTTCATAACGTTAGAAATATTGGGATAATACTTTTATCATTGTAAATTGACATCATGTAATTGTGAGTATAACATGCATAAATCTAATTAGCTAACTAATTAAGCATTAGGAGTTTTGGTTTACTTGGTTTCTGGAATGTTGGTCCGACGAAGGAGTAAACCTTGGGATGTGTGGGATTTGCCTGGAGGCCAGAGGATCTTGCAGGACCCTGCCAGGACAATAGTGTTATAACCGCCAGGGCCAATACCAGAGCAGACCGGGTTGGTGGGGCAGAAGAATTGTTGGAGTGGCCACGGACACTCTAGAGAGTCCACAGTGGTCTGGAGCCAACACAGAGAGCTGGCAGGTTCATTTTTTAATATTTCCCTCAACAAGAAGGTGTCAAGTACCCTGAAACTTTAGTTACAGATGCTTGTGAGCTACCATATGAGTGTCGTGAATTCAACCCTTGTCCTCAGGAAGTGTAACCAGTGATCTTATCTACTGAGCTTTTTCTCCAGCTTCTTAATAGAATCTTTTACTAAATAGCCACTTAGTATGGGAAATAACTGATTTGTTAGTGCCTTCAGAAAACTTCGTTTAGGTCACTGGTCTGTTATTTACAGAGCTAGAACACTGAAAAGTGCATGGTAAACCCCAACAAAGTTTATCTACCCAGAGTTAAGTAATTGTGAGAATTATCCTTCCCTTTCAACAAAAGATTATTGATTATACACTGGTCTTTGCCACAATTTTTACGATTAGTTCAGCATATTAATGTAAATGTTATCTGAGCTGTGCCTACAAGAAATATATAGAGAGAAAAAAATATGGAAGAATTGTGAAAAACTACAGTATTTCTGTTCATACTCTAAGCCTTATTATTCTACTTGTTTATTTGTTTGTTTGTTTTTACATCCCGAATGCTGTAACCCACTCACAGAGTTCTTTCCTTTGAGAGGTTATCTCCTTCCTGCACAGCCCCAACCATTCATGGCACATCAATCTGCAGTATTAAGCTCATCCTTTCCTATTGAAACCAAACAAGGCAGCCCTGTCAGGGATTGGATACCACAGCCAGGCTACACCCTTAGGGAGCGCTTCTTCTCCAGTTGTTGGAGCACCCACATGAAGGCTGAGCTGTGCATCTGCTATATATGTGTCGGGGTCCCTTCGTTAAACTCATGTATGTTCTTTGGTTGGTGGCTGAGTCTTTAAGAGATCCCAGGGGTCCAGAACAGTTGACTCTATTTGTCTTCCTATGGGGTTCCTATCTATTCAGGGCCTTCAGTGCTTCTTCCCAACCCTTCTGTAAGAGTCCCTCATGTCCATCCAGTGTTTGGCTGTAAGTGTCTGCATCTGTTTCTGTCAGCCGCTGGGTAGAGCCTCTCAGACGACAGTTATGCTATGCTCCTGTCTGGAAGCATAACGCAGTATCATTCATAGTGTCAGGAACTGGTGATTGCTGATGGGATGATTCTGAATTTTGGCCGGTTATTGGTTGGCTATTCCTTCAGTCTCTGTTCCATCTTTGTCTCTGCATTTCTTTTAGACAGGACAAATTGTGTGTCAAGAGTTTGTGGATTGGTTGGTGTCCTAATCCCTCCGCTGAGGCTCCTGTCAGCTATAGGAGATGGAAGCTTCAGGTTCTCTGCCCCCACAGTTAGGCATCTTGGCCAAGTTCACCCACATTGCCTCCTGGGAGACTCCCCAATCCCAGGTCTCTGAGACTTCCTAGAGTTTCCTCTAACATCCCCTCCCCCACTGCAGATTTCCATTTATTCTTCTGGCTCTCTGGGCCTCTCTCCTGTCTCTCCCATACCTAATCTGGTTCACCCTTTCCTCTCCCTTTCCCCTCTCCCACCCAGGTCCCTTCCTCCCTCTGCCTTCCATGACTATTGTGATCACCTTCTAAGTGAGATACTAGCATCCTTGATTGTGCCTTCCTTCTTGTTTAACTTCTTTGGATCTCTAGGGTATATCATGGGCATTCTGTACTTTATGGCTAATATCCACTTATCAGTGAGTATATAACATGACTGTCCTTTTGGATCTAGGTCACTTCACTCACGATGATATTTTCTAGTTACATCCATTTGCCTGTAAAATTCATGATGTCCTTGCTTTTAATCACTGAATAGTATTTCATTGTGTAAATGAACTACATTTTCTGTATCTATCCTTCAGTTGAGAAACATCTGAGTTTTGTTTTGTTTTTCCAATTTCTGGCTATTACAAATAAAGCTACTATGAACAGAGTGGAGCATGTGTCCTTAATGAAGCATCATTTAGGTATATGCCTAGAAGTGGTATAACTGGTTCTTCAGGTAGAACTATTTCCAATTTTCTGAGAAACTGCCAGATTGAAGATGCTTTCTTATTATTACATTGTATGGTTTGAAATTAAAATATAATTATGTAATTTCCTGATCTATTTTTTCATCTAACCATTTCCATAAAAGTACCACCACCCCTTGCTCTTTCTCAAATTCATAATATCTATTTCTTTAATTGCAGTTACATATAATGCATACATATATACATATATACGTATATAATATTTTTCCAAATACAAGAATAAAATTTGAAAAGTTTTCATAAAGTTACTTGTGTGTATATAATTTCAGGACTGACCACTATATTAACAACCAATTGTGGGTGGGTGGGTTCTTCCTTGCAAAATAATATTTCTTCCACCCTCAACATTTTGTAGTAGCCTGTAGGCTTTTCTCTGAGGTTGAGACAAAAGTAATTTCCCTCTTTGATGTAAGCATGTCTATTGGTGTTATCTTCGTTCAGGACTTGTTTAGTTGGCCATCTTGATGAGACTTCATGGGTGTAGCTTCTCTTACATATCTAAGAGATGAAATATCACAGTGTATTTCCTCTTCTGAAGCTTACAACTCTTTTGTTTCCTTTTCTGTTATGGTACCAGAGCATTAATTTCAAGAGTTTTGCTTGAGATGTAACAGTTAAGTCTGGGCTCCAAAGGTTCATTTGTCTCTTCATTTATATCAGTGTTGATTTATACAACAACTTTTATCAGTAGATTCTTTATAGAGAGGTGATACCTTTATTTATTGATAGGCAAAAAGATAAATATTTCATGTCTAGTTAGGAATTATGCTGGTTTAGTAATAGGCAATTTGAGGTTCCCCTCCAAAATTCTTGATTTACTAGCCCAGGGTAGTTGACTAGATTTCCATTATCTGGCATTATTTTCATCTTACTGCATGGTCATAGGTCTTGTCAGCCTGGGTCAACTAAGAACATTGTATTTATGAATATCAAATCGCAAGTTTCTTACTTCAGTATATTGTCAAATATTCTGCAGTGTGTATATTTATTTCTATTATATGTCAGGACTCCCATTGCTAAATTGGTTCCATTTATCGAATCTTCCAAATTAATTTTTTATATTACCTCTGCCATCTATTTTACGGTTTAGTTTGATAACCCAGAAAATAGTCCCCTCAGTTTAAAGCAGTGCTGAGAGATGGAGATATAAAAGGGTGGAGGATTGATGACATGATTGTAAAGTGCAGATTTCTGTTCCTAAAGATGGTATTTGTTTTTAAACTTTCATAGGGCCAAATACAAATGCATCTTGATGTGTAACATACCAGAATAAGCCAATCTTCTAAACTATGCTTTCGGGAAAGCAGAAACTTTCTGCTTCCTCTTCATTCTCATCTACTGTTCACCAACAAAAATTTGCTATCTTCATAGTTAAGAGGATTCATTGATGTACATCTTCTGAGAAGTCTAAGATAATAGATAAGATATACCTAAGAATAACACGAATCCTAAGAATTGGGATTTCATGTTGATCACATTTCAGCTAAGCTTAATGTTGAAGCTTGAATGTGCATATTCTAGTACCATAGAATTTATTTAAAGTTCTACCTGTAGAAATATTCCTTTGACTTTATAGAAGAAAACAAAGGTATAAATACATTGGTAAAGTATTAAAGGGAAATGACTAAATGCAGGGTAGATTTTCAGTGTTGACATTTCTAACCAAGTAACCATTGACCCATTCAGTGTTTCCAACTGTGGAAACTCATTACCTTTTCTGAAATGATGAGGAGCAGTTAGAGAGAAATAGTCCTCTATATTAATTAGTACATAACTTTTACTATCATAGGTCTTTCTCCTTCTATTCCATAATCTCACATGCACAAAGAACATTTCTTTTTTTGCTCACTGTTCCATTCAGATTACATAGCAAATGAATAGGACATTATAGTTATTAAATATGTTTGTCAACACAATCACAAACTAATATATGAATTAACTAATAAAATGGTCTTTGAAATTCAATGAATACTTGCAGTATTGAAAAATTACTGTGTTGTACTCAACCTTCAGTTTTGCAACTTGACAGTTTTTTTATTCCAAGCTGTTATATAAGTTCTACATTTTGTATCTATTCACTTATAAAGATTCCAATCTGTTACAACATATTTAAAAAAACCAGATGCTTTAAAAGCTGTATAATACAATCTTAATACTTTTTGCTTTTTCTGTTTTAATTCTATTGTTTCATATCTGCATTTACTGGGTCTTTTGCCCTCCACTACACATTGATAGCTCAAAGTAAACAAAATGCATACTAAACATTTGGCATATTGTCAAATATTCTGCATGTCTGCATATTCAATTGTTTTTCATATCAGGACTCTCATTGCTAAATTGGGTTCATTTATCTACTCTTCCATTTTAAATTTTTATATTACCTCTGCCATCCATCAGCTTTATGTTTTTGCTTAAAAAATTTGGTAAACTTTCACCTACTATGACACTGGAACATTTATTCCAATGAGAATTAATACTTAAAATGTTTAACTGACTAAAATCAGTATATTTAATGAAATCAAAAATAGATCCAATATAATGAAAGGCAGAAGGAGGAAAAAGCCAGAGTCTTTGAGAAATGCCTGTCATTCTACCAATTACTCTTTGTCATGTTACTTTCCACATATTTCCCTAGAATCATAATATGCCAGTGGAAATCACAAATATAGGATCTGTGATGACCATCAGGCATCAGGCGGTTTGGAAATCTGATGTCTATAATCTACTGTAAGTAGTGGGACTTGTTTTTTACCAGTTGTGCTAACATTTTAGCATGTTTCTAACGATAATTTCATTGACATATACACAACCAAAGATTCTAGATGAACATCAAATCGGTAAAAGGAGAAAGAAGAAGGAAAGAAAGGAGAGAAGTGAAGGAGAAGAAGGAAAGAGAGAATGAGAAAGAAAAAGAAAACACCATTGCTGTTTTAGATATATTTGCACTCCATCTCACAGAAAGAAATTCGGAATGGGCAACAGGAAACACACACAAAGCATATGTGAAGTGGAGAGAAGTACATCTTGAAAATATCCAAGGGAAGGCCTGCCACAGAACGACTAATTACTGTCTTCATTAGTGCTTCACAACAAGAAATATGAGCTTAAGGAGAGGGAAGTCCTAGATTTCTCCAGAGAGATTATAAAACAAAGTGCTCCTTGATCTGATCTCATCTGTTCCTCTCTTTTGTCTTTACTGACAAAGAGGAGACATAAATAATCTCCCACCTTCTGCTAAGGGCTGCACAGATTGCCAATTATTTAAATGAATAAGAAGTAGTGTTGACTGCTGGGAAGTACACTTAAAAAGAATGGAAGAAGCCGAAACACCAATGTTATGACAATAGACCCTACACAAGCAGCCCCATACTGATTCTGAGAACACAAGACAGAAACCAAGGGCCCTGAACTGTAAATTTATGCATCCTCTCCCACTGAGGCCAGACAATCCAGTCCTCTGCCAGAGGCCATGACCCAGCCCATGTATGCCTTTTGCTTGGTGGCATAGTTTCTAGGAGCTCTGAGTGGTCCAGGTTAGTTGATACTGTTGGTTTTCCTATGGGGTTGCCATGCCCTTCAGCTACTTCAATCTTTCCACTAAATCTTCCATAGGAGTCTACTCCCTCAGTCCAACGGGTGTGTGTAAGTATCTACATCTGTCTCGGTCCACTGTTGGGTAGAGCCTCTTAGAGAACAGCCATGCCAGGCTCCTGCCTGCAAGCACAGCATGGCATCAATAATAGTGTCAGGGTTTGGTGCCTGAACATAAGATGGATCCCAAGTTGGGGTGGTCACTGAGTGGCCTTTCCTTCTGTCTCTGCTCCATTTTTGCCCCCGCATTTCCTTTAGGCAGGAATCATTCTGGGTCAAATATTTTGAAGATGGGTGGGTGGCCCCAGGCCTCAACTGGGATACATATCATTTTACTGGAGGTAGTCTCTTCAGGTTCCATCTCTCCCCTATTGAGCGTTTTGGCTAAGGTCATCCCCATTGAGTTCTGTTAGCCTCTCACATCCTAGGTCTCTGGGACTTTCTAGAGGCCTCCCCAACCCCCCCAACCACATACTGCTGAATATTTACATGCAGTATCCTAGTCATCAGGGCTTCTCTCCTGTCTCCTGCCATACCTGATCCCAACATCCCTTTTTTTCCATCCCCTCCCTCCTCCCACCCAGATCTCTCCCTCCCTCCCTCTGCCTCCCATGATTATTTTGTTCCCCCTTCTAAATGGGTTTGAAATATCCACTCTTGGTCCTTTTTATTATGTTTCTATAGTCTGTGAGTTGTATCATGGATATTTTGTATTTTTTGACTAATATCTGTTTATCAAAGAGTACATACCATACATGTCCTTTTGGGTCTGAGTTATCTCACTCAGGATATTTTCTAGATGCATGTATTTGCCTTCAAAATTCATGATGCCCTGTTTTTAATAGCTGAGTAGCTTAGTAGTATTCCATTATGTAAATGAGCCATATTTTCTGTTTCCATTCTTCAGCTTAGGGACATCTGGGTTGTTTCTTGTTTCTGGCTATTAAAAACAAGCCTGCTACGAACATAGTAGAGGACATGTCTTTGTGGTATGGAGGAGCATTTTTTGGGCATATGCCCAGGAGAGGTATAGCTGGGTCTTCAGGTAGAACTATTTCCAATTTTCTGATGAACCTCCAGATTAATTTCCAGAGTGTTTACAATTTTGCAATCCTCCCAGCATTGGAGGAGTGTTCTTTCTCCACATCCTAGCCAGCATGTACTATCTCTTCGGATTTTGATCTTAGCCATTCTGATTAACTTAAGGTGAAATCTCAGGGTTGTTTCGATTTGCACTTCCCTGATGACTTAATGATGTTGAACATTTCTTTAAGTGCTTCTCAACCATCTTAGATTGCTCTGTTGAGAATTCTGTGTTTAGCTCTGGACCCCATTTTTTAATTGGGCTATTTGGTGTTTTGAAGTTCTATTTCTTGAGTTCTTTGTAGATTTTGGATATTAGCCCTCAGACATAGTCATAATGAAGTTTTTTCCCCCAATCTGTAGGCTACAATATTTTCCTATTGTCAGTGTCTTTTGCCTTACAGAAGATTTGCAGTTTCATGAGGTCCTATTTGTGAATAGTTGATCTTGGAGCCTGAGTCATTGGTGCTCTGTGGAGGAAATTTTCCCCTGTGCCAATGTGTTTGAGGTTATTTCTCACTTTCTCTTCTATTAGATTTAGTGTATCTGGTTTTATATGGAGGTCCTTTGATCCACTTAGACATGAGCTTTGTACAAGGTGACAAATATGGATCAATTTGCATTCCTCTACATGCAGACCACCAGTTAGATCAGCACCATTTGTTGATTATGCTTTCTTTTATCCTCTGTATGGTTTTGGCTTTTTCTCAACGATCAAGTGTCCATAGGTGCGTAGATTTATTTCTGTGTTTATTCCACTGAATATTCCTGAATGTTTCTGTACCAAGCCATGTGGTTTTTTTTTATCACTATTGCTCTGTAGTACAACTTGAGGTCAGGGATGGTGATTCCCCTAAAAGTGCTTTAATTGCACAAAATTGATTTTGCTATCCTGAATGTTTTTGTTTTTCAATATGAAGTTCAGAATTCCTCTTTCCATGTCTGTGAAGAATTGTGTTGGATTTTTGATGGGAATTGCACTGAATCTTTAGATTGCTTTTGGTAAGATGGCCATTTTTATTGTTAATCTTACTGATCCATGAGAATGGGAGATCTTCTGACATCTTCATTTTCTTCGGGGACTTGAAGTTCTTGTCATACAGATCTTTCACTTTCTTGGTTAGAGTTGCACCAAGATATTTTATATTGTTTGTGGCTATTTTGAAGGGTGTTGTTTCCATGATTTCTTTCTCAGACTGTTTATCACTTTATAGATGAAGGATGCCGATTTTTTTTTTTTGGCTAATTTTATATCCAGCCACTTTGTTGAAGTTTTTTTATCAGCTGTAGGAGTTCTCTGCTAGACATTTTGGGGTTATTTATGCATACTTTCATATCATCTGCAAATATATCTATATATGTATATATTTTAGAAAGATTAGTAGTTTATTTCCATGTGGGTGCTTTGAAAGACCTTCAGTTTTAGTTATTATTCTCTATATTACCTCATCTATCCTATTATACTGTCTACCATCCTTCTTGTTCCAGTATTATTCTTTTACCTATTTTGGAAATAGTGATACAATTGTAAACTTATTGTGATGGTCAATATCAATATTTTTATTTTTCATACATATACTTGCATTGAATGAATTCAGAGAACATTACTTCAAAATATACTTCTTCTGTGTGTGTGTGTGTGTGTTTTTTTTAAGTGAAAGATATTTTTAAAAGGCAATTTTAGAGCCGTCCTCTCCAACTCCTGGCTCTTAGAATCTTCTGACCCATTTTATATAACATTCCATTGTCCGTGTAGCAGTGTAATGTAGAAGTCCTCTATATGGTTGAGCCCTCTACAGACATGTATTCTGTACACTTTGACAAGTTGTGGGTCTATATATTAACTGCTGTCCAGTTTGATAGAGATTAAGAGTTCCAAAAATGTATGGGTATGAATATAACTATATAGAAGGCATTTTGATACTGTGCCCCTTAAATTAGGAACCTATAGTTACTATGGCTTTTGGCATGAAACTAATGCAAGATCAAGACACACAAAATTCTATTACAGATTGGGAAGATTTGGGGAACCCTTTCCTATGCTGAGAAGCTACCGTCATAAGATAACTGTTAGAGGAAGGTAAAATTGTTGTCTTTAGGGATGTGGTCTCTGGGAGATTGTCTATACTCAAGTGCATACACATATATACATTGGAGCAACAGTCACTGAATCAGTGGGTTACAAATTCACATATGAGGTTGACAGATGGAGGTCATAGAGTATTTGGGATAAGTGAAAATGGGTAGTACATGTAGATATGATAAAATTAGATTTTGTATGTATATAGAAATCTGAAGGAATAAGTAAAAATATTATATTATAAAACATACATACAACAGTGCAGAAAAGGCACTAACTTTCCTAAAAATTTGTTTACATCTTGTATGAAAAATAAAGTCTCTGAGGGTACAAAGTCGTTATTCCAACTAGAGAAGGAAATGTGATACAAGAATAATCCAATCGAACAACTCCCGTGAAACCAGACATTATCAATCTAGTCATTTACCCAAGATTAGGCACAGTCCAAGCCTGCTTGCCTTGTCAAGTTTCACAATTTGCTATTCTTTGTCCAACTGATTATATAAATGCTCAATTGAAACTACTCTTTTAGATGTTTTATTTCTTCAAGAGGGCTCATGAATCATGTAAAACATATGAAGTAAATTCGTACTCTTTGCTTCTGTTTTATATTCTTTGTGACAGTTTAATTCTTTTATCTTGATGTATTTAAAATGTATTAATTCAGCCTACAAAGACAGAAAATAATGCCACTTTATTCAATGTAATTTGAGTGAAGGGTGCATTCAGTGAATTAGTGAAGATATAAGGAAGGATCCAGATAGGGCCTGGAAATTGAGCTAAGTTTTTCTCTGCAGTATGATCAATGATATTTATAAACAAAACCAGAAAAACAACAACAATAACAAAAAAGACTTAAAGAATTCATGATAGATCAACTGATTCAAAATAGCAATCTGTAAGACACAACTATACATACCTTCAATCTCAGCACGGGGGCAGGGAGATAGGTTTCAACAGGTTATTTTCAAGTTCCAGACTAGCCTGGGCTACATATCCAGCTAGAGGAATTTTAATCCAACAACACGGCTGTTTTGATCACATCCAAAGACCTTCAAGACTGAAATGCAGACACAACCTTACTACACACTTTTAAGGTAAAATTACTTTGTAGAAGGAAGTAGTCATGTTTGAAAGCAACATCTAATTGAGTGACAGATAAAATAACATTTACATCAGGCAAATAAGATGTGTTTACATATCCAGATTTTCTCTAAAAATATAATAAAAGTAAAAAAAAAGCAGTCTTTCCTATAACAAATACACTTGAATGTTTTTTTTTGTCAAGTGTACTAAAAATATAATTACAACTGAAATAAATGAAATAAAAATTGAAACTACTTTAGTTTGGAAACCAAGTGTATCCAACTGATGCACAACAACCACTATACACATCAGTGGTATTCCACACTTTGCCAAGATAGACAGCTTATCTCAGTCTTCCCAGCTTTCTCACTGAGGGTAGGCAGGGTGCCTTTTATTCTTGGCTATGCATTTTCAGCCAATGTTTTGTACAAGAGGAATGGCAGTAACATGAGAGAGCTCTATGGTCTGAACTTAGAAATGGCATCCTGTTTCATCTACTTCATCTACCAACTGGAAGCAGCAGAAAATATTTGAATCTATATAAGAAATAATATGAAATTATGCAGGAAAATGTATGGTTTCAGGATGAGGAAGTTACAGTCATGAAAATGTAATTTTTAGGAGTAGCTGATGGTAACTCATAGCAAATGGGCTATTTTAGCAGAAAACCCAAATTTATGGAGGTTATATGAGATTACAGTCATGGCTAAATCCTTGGGTGCTCATTGAAAAAAAAAGCTGAGTGCATATTAATCTAGACAGTCCAGTTTTTTTTTCTGCAGCAGGATAGTATATGAGTGTGGGATATCTCATTTGTCTTATGAATGGGTAAGGATTATAGCGGAAGATATAACTCATAATGGAAGCAAGATATTCATAGAATTATGTGTATCTGAGTAAGAAATAATTGAGGGAATGACCAGTGAAAGACAAATGATTTAACTAAAAAATAGATTATTGTTTTAAGAATATATATATATATATATATGAATAATAAGAAATTTGACATGGAGCAGGGAGTATTGGAGAAATTGAGAGGATAGAGAGAAGAGTAGAAATCATATAAATATCAGACTCATGTAAGAAATTCTGAAAATACAATTAAAATAAGTGATAAAAAGGAGTCTGGGTTAGCATTCATGAAGAAAAGATTGGATAATGATTCAGAAAGTGACTCTATATCAAGGTTTCACCTAAATGTTCTTAAACCATGGTAATCAGAAATAATATCGTTATTCAGAAAAGCTCAAAGTAGGATCTATTTTAGAAATAAAGGTGAAAGATAGGGCAAAAGAAGCAAAGATTCAAACAAGATTCCTTCCAGAATAAAAACACCCTTTGGGAATGAGCATTGAATGCCGGGAAATGAAGCAGTAAAATCAGGGAAAGTAGCCATGTATATAAAAAGCTGAGAAGATAACAAGAAACATTAAGGGCGTTGAATGTAGGGTTAAAAATCTGAAACTTTGGAAAGTAGTAGAAATTTAAATACAAGAAAAAACATGATCTGATTAAAATTTTTTGAAAGATCAGCCTGAAAGCTAAACCAACCTAGGTGAGAAAATTACTAATTAAACTGATTATGCAGTGTACAAAATCTTTTAGCATAAAATGTGTCACCACTGGAGCTATGCCAACACACCTCTTTTGTAAACAAGATAACTCAAATGGGTTGAACATGTTTTGTTGAGTAACAAAGGATAAAGAGGAGAGTTCATATTTACAAAATTAAAATATTCATCTTTCTTTTTCAGTGTAGAACAATTAGTTACCTGGAGACACATTAGAAGCATCTACAATTACCATAACTCCTCTGCAGTTTCCAATAACATAAACTATAAAGCAACTGTTCATGTATATGCAATGATTATTCCTCAACAGGAAATGACAATGTAGTTATCTAAGAAGAGTATAAACCTTTTAAAAATACATATTATTAAGAATTTATTATATTTTAATTATCTATATATGTGCGTGAGAGACATATGTTGATTTGTATACTCGAGTACATGTGTGCTCAGAAGCCATAATTGGGTGTTAGATCCCCTGGAGCAGAAATTACACATGAAGCTCAAGAAGAAGGAAGACCAACATGTGGATACATCAGTCCTTCTTAGAAGGGGGAACAAAATACCCATGGGAGGAAATACAGAGACAAAGTGTGGAGCAGAGACTGAAGGAAAGATCATATAGAGACTGCCCCATCTGGGAATGCATTACATGTACAGTCACCAAACACAGACACTCTTGTGTATGCCAACAAGTGCTTGCTGACAGGACCCTGATATAACTGTTTCCTGAGAGACTCTGCCAGTGCCTGACAAATACAGAGGCAGATGCTCTCAGTCATCCATTGGGGTCATCAAGCGAGGAGTTAGAGAAAGTATTGAAGGAGCTGAAGGGGTTTGCAATCCCATAGGAAGAATAATAATATCAACCAACCAGACCCTACCCCCTACCCCCAGAGCTCCCAGGGACTAAACCACCAACCAAGGAATATACATGGAGGGACCCGTGGCTCCAACTGCATATGTAGCAGAGGATTGCCTTTCAGGCATCAATGGGAGGAGAGGCCCGTGGTCCTGTGAAGGTTTGATGCACCTGTATAGGGGAATGCAAGGGTTGGGAGGCAGGAGTGGGTGGGTGGGTGGGGGAACACCCTCATAGAAGCAGGGGGATGGGGGAATGGATAAGTAGTATCTGGAGACCAGGAAAGGAGATAGCATTTGAAATGTAAATAAAGAAATATCCAATCAAAAAAAGAAAAGACAAAAGAAACTATTGAAAATGTATCTGCTGATGTTCATTTCTTATTGGAGCTAGAGGTGAATGGGAAAACACTTATCTAACCTGCAAGGAACTAAATTCGGGCCCCAACATTGAAAACAGAATTTCATTTCTTTCAGCTCCAATACATATGATGATCACCAGCTTTATTTTTAAATTAGTAAATGGTTATAAACTTCATGTACATGTAAATGTATATCCCTCTCTTTGTTGTTACACAGCTTCTCATGATTTACTTGGATATTTTTAAATAAAATCAGAAATTCACAGAATATTTATGATATAAAAGGAAAAGACATTTTGATTCAGTGCTAATTGGATAAAAAGGTGACTAAAATAAATTGCCCACCACTTCCTAATTCCTAAACATAAATATTCTTTTTATACAGAAAATCGAGATTTAGATATATCTTAACTTTACAAAAATATTTCTCATTGAAGTTTCACCTTCCCTTCAAGATGATTAAAGATAATGTAGGTTCATGTACACATATAAGATTTTATTTATTTAAATATGCTGGTGATATTTAATGAGATACAAAGAGATGTTTCAGTGGTCAAGAGCACTTCCTATTCTTCCATAAGATCCTGGCTTAGTTCCTGGGAACCATGTGGCAGTCCAGTTTCAGGGAATCCAAGTCCAACTTCTGATAGCTATAGTCCCTGGATGCCTATGGTACACAAATATACGTGCAGGCAAAATACTCAAACACACTAAATAAATAAATAAATAAATAAATAAATAAATAAATAGTTGATTTCTTCGAAAGAATTACAATTAAAAGCAAAAATAAGTACATAGTGGCAATTTTTAATGTAAATATGAAAATAAAATATACCTACACTCATCCAAGGACAATCACCTAATGCAAGGGAATCCCAGGATGCAAAAAAATAAAAATAAGCAGCCAATAAGGCCCATTTTAATACATTTGCATTATACATGTTGTATTATAATTTCTTATCTTTTATTTTCAATTTGACCCATTTTTACTTATGGATTTCTGAGATTGTAATATAATTACACAACATTTCTTCCTTTACTACTCCAAATGCCTCCATGTACCCCTCCTTCCGGACTTTTAAATTCATGGTCTCTTCTCGTTATTGCATGCACATATGTACATCTTTATACATTTACATTCCTAAATATAACGTGTTGAATCTGTATGATGTAACTTGCATGGAAGTTTTCAGGGATGATCATTTTAATATAATATTTTATTAATTCATTGAAAATGTCATAGAATGAATTTTAATCATATCCATCCACAATCCTCCTCTCGACTCCTCTCATATCCACCTTCACTGTTTTGTCTCTCCATGGGGTCCATGATCTTTTCTTTTTAAGTTATCAAGGTTAATTTATGCTGTCTATACATTCAAGGCCATGAGGATATCCATTAGATCATGATTAACCTACCAAGCATTACACTATTAATAAAAATGGATTATCCCTTTCTCCAGAAACCACCAGTGATAGCATTTCAGTCAGAGGTGGAGGATCTTCATGCTCCTACACTTTTCATGCTTTATTTTTCACAGGTCTCATAAAAGCAAGCGAGATACCAAAACTTCATAAAGGTGACAGTCTCGTCATGGTCACAAAACATTGTTTTAATCTTGTCTCCCTTGACTTCTGCCTTGTGATGGGGAGGGAAAGAATGATAGAGATGTCTCAATTATTATTGAGTATGATACTGACACTTACTCTCAACATTTTGTCCAGCTAGGAGTTTCTATGTTAACCAGATTCCATTGGATTTGGATTTCCCCATGAAAAATACATGCAGTAGTGGTTAGAGAGAGGTCTCAGTGATTAAGAGAACTAGCTGCTCTTGCAAAGGACTAGAATATGCTTTTCAGCACTTACATGCTGGCTTACAGATATACATCACTCCAGTCCCAGGCGATCTGATGCCCTCTTCTGCCCTCCTTAGGCATTATTGACATAAACAGTACACATGTAGGTGTAGACAAGACATCCATGCACATAACAGAAAAAAGAAAGAATACTTACGGTATAGTTGAATCCAATAGTTATCTGGAATTTTTGTAATGCCTAAATATGATTACCTAGAAATAATTGCATATAAATCTTCCCATTTTTTTTGTACCTCTAAAGATAGTTCTCATATTAAGATATGGGACTCACTAGAAATGTATTGAGATAATGATTAAGGTAGAAAATTCAACAATTCTCCTCCCCTTTCTCACTGACAATACCACTTTTCCAGCAACAAGATTTAAATGATTTATGTCTACTGAAGCAACTTGTATCAAATACTAAATACTAAAATTGATTATAAAGCATTGAATTCCATTATTATGACTCACGCTTTTGAATCAGTGCAATATTAGCTTATGTATTGTTGATATGATAATTTATTTTAACAGTTTTTAGAATCATTCTTTGTCTAAATCTTTTCATTCATAAATACTGGTAGTGGGTTAAATTGAAGCAAGAAAAAAAAAAAGACAGTAATTCTACGCAGAAAACTCAAATTAGTTTTACTAATGATTCCTAAAGACACCAATCAACTCCACAGCTTCCACAGCAGAGAAAACAGAAATGTCCTCACATGAGAAAAAAAAAAGGATTAACTTCTAAGACTCCAAAACTTACATATAACTATAGCTTATGAGTATGAATCAGAGAGACTGGAGTTAGGCACTATTCTTACATGTATTAGGTGATATCAGTGCATTTTCTCTGGGGAACTCTTGGACACCAATACCTCTGAGATCATCACAATAACCTTAATTAATTCTCTGCATAACTCCCAGAAAAAAAAAATGTGCATTTCTTAAGGCAGGACTTTTTCTTCTTTCTTTTTCCTTCCTTCCTTCCTTCTTTCCTTCCTTCTTTTCTTCCTTCCTTCCTTCCTTCCTTGCTTCTAGTCTTCCTTTTTCTTTTTTTCTTTTATTTTGATCATTGGTAAAATGAAAAGAGCTTGAAAGAGATTAGAAACTGGAAAATAAAACAAACAGTTGTTGCCTTATGACTAATGTTTGAATAAAATCCTAGTAAAACCACATATGACACTTCAGGTGTAAACAACTCACTCTTTACTCATCAATCTCAATATCATGATTTCACATAGTTTGGCTCACCCCATGACTAAAGAAGTACAACAGGCATCAGACTTGTTACTGGGAATCATTCTTAGGTATACTATAGGGGTAAGTAATATTGCTTCTATTATTCTTCATTTTCAAAACATTTGTAACTATATAGTGAAGTTATTTTTTTCTATAAGAATTAAAGGAGACAACAGGATGAATATACAAAATAGTAACTGAAGAATACTCTTTTAAATTAGCGCATTACTTTGACAGGATGACATATTTATATTATCTGCCTAATTTGAAAATTCTGAATTTTAACAATACTACTTAATTCATTTCCTTTGTTTGATTTTTACTATTATGTCATCTGCAATGACAATGATTCATTTTATTTTTTCCAAAATTAATTATAACAGTTGAAACTAAAGCAAAATATTATAATTTAGCAAAAGTTACATTTAACATTCTTGAAAATATTTTAATAAAATTTTGTTATTCTATTAGACAATATTCTGAAGAAGATTTGTAAAGAGTCCCCTTTATAACTAGTTATTTTACTAAATATTAAAAGGAATTAAATTGAAAAGTCTAGAAATAAATAATTCATAGGTTTAAATAATGGTATGCCAATATGTTGTTATGATTAGTCCATTAAGAGTGTTGTCAATCTAGTACTGTGCCTAATTTGCAAATGAAATTTTATAAAATGCATCTGTATGGAAAATCATAGTTTATAGTTAAGTTCAATGGTATGTGTGATTCTAGGCACCTACTATGAGTGTCTTAGATTAGATATCTCTCATAGATAAAGGGTTTAATATTCTCTAAGATCGTTTCTTTATGTATAGAGTTTTATGAAGCACTTAGTAGATACTTTAATGTTGTAAAATGAAAAAATAATAAATTGCAGTCCCAATTAAGGCATTCCAAATTTCTTTAGCTCACAATTCAGTTTTAATAAGCTGGCCAAGTGGTTCAGAGGGGCAAGGTTTTGCCAGTATAGTTTTTCATGTACCCTTGTTCTGTTTAACACTAATGAAGGATCAACTTTTTTTTTTAAAAAAAAAATTGCTATTTGCATTTCTTATTTGTATCCCTTGCCTGTCATTATATAGAGTTTTGCATTTTAAATCATCTATCAGTTCTCTCTAAATGTAGTAAAAAATGAAGTTCAAAGGCCATATTCCTGACCCCAGCATAAAAGATTCTATTGGAGAAAGTCTATACTCTGTTCTGGATTGAAAATTTAAAAGAGTGAGACAAACCCAAAGGGCTAGGGAGCTGGTAAGGTACAGTGACAACAAGATTATTGAAAAAATGCTACCATGAAAGCTAGAGTAACTTGTATTATAAGACTTTACTACTAATTTAAAGAATGTTTAGAACACTACCCTTTACTGATGTCTTTTGACAGTTCTAAAAACCACAAAGAACATGAAAGGGATTAGCCTTCCCAGTGACACTATTCTCACTCTGCTTTGGAAACCAGTTTCCAGTGGAGATTGCTCTGCCCTGGTGAATTGTTGAAAATTCTGACTAAGAGGTATGGTCTTAAAGGACAAAGTGTATTGCTGGAGGTGGGCTTTGAGGTCTCACATACTAACAGCTCAGTGTCTCTCCCTGGGCCTGTTGCCTGTGGGTTGGAACAGAAAGCTCTCAGCTAGACTTCCTTGTCTTGGAAAATGAAGAAAACAATTCCTGTGTTCAGTGGCATGTATTACAAACTTGTAACTTTCAGTTACAAATTACGTATCTTTATATTAAACTAGCTAGTAATAAAATAAATCTTATTCAAGTAGGTTACATAAACTCACAAATGTCTTTAAATTAAGCTACCAGATCAACAATAGTATTTCAAATTATTTATTTTAATCCATAAATCATTATATATGGGACAGTTTGAGAGTAAAATTCTTTTTTCCCCTTTTGAAAATTATTTTATTTACTTACATTCCAGTCATTGACCCTCCCCTCTCTGGATACCACCTCCCACAGTTCCTCATCCCATCCCCCCCTTGCCTCCTGGAGGGTACCCCCTACACACACACACACACACACACACACACACACACAAACACACACACACACACACCACCACCACCACCACCAGATCTGCCACTTCTCTAGGGCCTGAAGTCTCTGAAGGATTAAGTGCATCCTCTCCCACTGAGGTCAGACCTCTGCATAACTATATAACAAAATAAACACCTCAATGTATAAAATAATTACTATGCTGATACTTCAAAGAAAAATTGTAAGTAATGATCCTAAAGAATAAGAAAAGTATCCTGAGAGACAATAAATTTGTCTCATTTGACACTTATAAACTACAACAATGACCAGTATAACAAAATATGCCTATAAGTAAAATGGTGGCACAGATATTCTGCCAGTAAACAACAGCTCTCTAATTGGATTTAAGGCCCATTGAAAGGAGAAATAAAAAAATACAGTCACTGACTTAAAACGGTGTATTCCTAACTAAATCCTAAAGGCTTATCCATATACCCATTGGAAGTTTCAACTCCCATCCTTCATCAAGAAAGCTTCATTTCTTCCACAGAGAGACAATGGCAGAAATCTACATTCCGTTAGCCTTGAAAGAACAACATGGTTTACTTAGTCACAACTGATGCTTCTACCACAGAACTTCCACATTTAAAATTCCGGGAACATTATGATAGAAAAGCTAAAGACTGTAAGAACCAGAGGACAAGGAAATTTGATGAAAGTTTGTATCTTCTTGAATTACTCAAAAATTCTACCCATGAAATCTCAAACTCTGGAAACCTAAACAAGACATGAATATTTACAATACTACTTGCCAACCCTGTGTGAGCAAGGAAAATCTCACCCGGAGATGAACAGCTGCAAACAAACAGTAGCTGCTAAGAGAAAGAAAGATAGTGTCGCACAGAAATGAGCTCGTTGTTTGCTTGGTTGCCTACCCAGTACCAAGTGCTCATCCACTAAATCATATATAAAAATACAAAACAGCAACTCCAAACAGATCAGTCACATGCACACACACACACACAATAATGTCATTAAGGAAAAAGAGGCTAAATTTGAAATTTGAGAGAGAGTGGGATAGGAAACACAGTGGGAGTTGGAGGGAAGAAGAGGTCCTCAGCAGGGAAGAGCACATCAACTGAATGTACAGGGCCAAACAATCAGTCCTACAAATATACATGCAAGTGACATTATACAGTCTGACCAGGTTATATGTAGCAACAAATATGTATATATATACATATGCAATTATATTTAGTGGGAAGAAGTGGCCATGTCTTTGGAGAAGAGTGGGAAGAGGTGTATGGGAGGGTTTGGAAGAAAGAATTAGAAGGGAGAAATGCCCTAATTATAACCTCAAAAATTACTTTAAAAATGTTTAAAAGCCATATAAATTGGAAAGAAATAGAATGAAAGACAGGAAAATAGGACGAGCTTTATTGGAAGACAGGGTTATGCAGGATAGAAGGTAATAAACTAAGGACAAAGTGTGATCAGAATGAATTATATACATGTATGAAATTTGAAATTTTCTAAACATTAACTTAAAAAAATAAAACAAGTTGTTTCATAACATATAATCACACATTATACACACACATGTGTGTATGTGTGTGTGTGTGGGGGGGTGGCTGACCATTTGGATGACCAATTGGTGTGTTCTTTCATTGGGGAGACTATTTCTCCTGACTCAGCATTCCTTAATTGCCTGGAGTTCTTTGTGTGAGGTGAGGCTTCATGGTCTTTCGCCATCCACATTGGAATATCTACTGTTGTTCTTATTATTATTATTTAGCTCATGTTTAGGCAGTCATGTTGTTTAGAAATTATGGATGTATTCCTAGGAAACAATCTCACAGCAAACTCTCTGGTACTCTCACTCTCATAATTTTATGGTCCTAATGTCAAGTGACATTATACTGATTGAGCAGGTTATATTTAGGAATTTATATGTATGTATGTAATATTATATATATTTATCAATTTATAAATATGTATATATGTATGTCTATATGCATGTAAAAACAATAAGAAAAGCCATAAATTTGAAAGAGAGTAAATAGGGGGGTCTCTGCACAGATTTGGAGGAAGGAAAGAAAAGAGGGAAATGATATAATTATATTATAATCTAAAATATAAATTAATTTAAAAACCTCAACAAAGTTGGTTTATCATATCCATCTCTGCCCCCAAAAGTTTCAGTGTTTTAGCTTCTACTCCACTCATGACAGTTTCAAACCTAAACTGCTGGGCTGTCTAGCTCATGTCCCTGCCTGGTGTTAAGCCCTGTTTCCTGGGCCGCCAGTTTTAATTCATTAGAGCATCACTGTGGAAAACAGTTTATTTTCTGGCTTTCTTTGCTTTTGCAGCACATTGCTGAGGGAGGGCTCCCAGTTGTGATTACAGGGCAGCTTGCAAAACGCATCTTGCAATTGCCTTACTTCCTTCCCTTTCCTCTAATAACTCATTCATCAGACACATATTTTCACAATTCTCTTCACAGATAATGTTAAAGTCAATTCACAGAAAGAAAATAAAGTGGCAAAGGACACTTTAGATGTGTTATAAACCACCCATGACTTAACTCACACAGGAATATTAATTGTGTTTACAACATAGAGGACTTCTTTTGAGGGCATTAAAGAATATCTTAGACAAAATAGGACATGCTTTTTCATCTTCTATTCTTTGCCCATTTTGTGCGCACATATAATGAACTTTTCACACTCTTTGTCAATCACTGTTCTTTCTCACCCAACTCCTTCACCCACTGAAGCTTGTCTTCTCCCTGACTAGCCCACCCATTTGTATGCCTTCTTTTACTGTGACCCTCTGAGTTAATTACTGCTGGCCTTTGAACTTGACGGACAGGTTTTAAAATATATTGAAATAAGCTTAAACACAACAGGTTCAGGATTCTCTTATCGCTGTTTCCTAAACAAGTGAGATCTATTTACATGATAAACTATTTTTATTAGATATTTGCCTTATTTATATTTCAAATGGTATCCCCTTTCAGAGCTACCCCTCTGAAAACCCCCTATCCCATCCCCCGCTCCCTGCTCATCCCCCCCCCCCCCGCCAATATCCTGACTTGCATTCCCCTATTATGGGGAATTGAGCCTTCACAGGACCAAAGGCCTCACCTCTCATTGATGTCTGAAATGGCTATCTTCTGCTACATATTTAGCTGGAGCCTTGTGTCCCTCCATGTGTACTCTTTGATTGGTGGTTTGTCCCTGGGAGCTCTGGGGGTACTGGTTGGTGCATATATTGTTCCTCCTGCAGAGCTGCAAACCTCTTCAGCTCCCTGGGTCCTTTCTCTAGCTGCTCCATTGGGCATCCAATGCTCAGTCTATTGGTTGGCTGTGAGCCATGGGTATTTTGATCCACTTTCCAATAATCAAAGTATCCACACTTTGGTCTTCCTTCTTCTTGAGCTTCAGGTTCTCTGTGAGTTGTATCTTCAGTATTCTGAGCTTTTGGGCTAATATCCACTTATCAGCCAGTACATACTGTGTGTGTTCTTTTGTGATTGGGTTACCTCACTCAGGATGATATTTTCTAGTACCACCTGGAGATATAACAACAGATACTGAGGAAATCCCAAAAATCATCAGATCCTACTACAAAAGCCTATACTCAACAAAAGTGGAAAATCCAGATGAAATGGACAATTTTCTGAACAAATGCCTTCTACCAAAGTTAAATCGGGATCATATAAATGATCTAAACAATCCCATAACCCCTAAAGAAAAAGAAGCAATCATTAATAGTCTCCCAACCAAAAAAGGTCCAGGACCAGATGGATTCAATGCAGAGTTCTATCAGACCATCAAAGAAGACCTAATACTAATATTCTTCAAACTATTCCACAAAATAGAAACAGGTGGAACACTACCCAATTCATTTTATGAAGCCACAATTACTCTGATACCTAAACCACACAAAGACCCAACAACAACAAAAAAAGAGAACTTTAGACCAATTTCCCTTATGAATATTGTTGCAAAAATACTCAATAAAATTCTTGCCACCTGAATCCAAAAACACATCAAAACGATCATTCACCATGATCAAGTAGGCTTCATCCAAGGCATGCAGGGATGGTTCAATATACGGAAATCCATCAATGTAATCAACTATATAAACAAACTCAAAGAAAATAAAACACATGATCGTTTCCTTAGATGCTGAGAAAGCATTTAAAAAAATCCAACACTTCTTCTTGGTAAAAGTCTTGGAAGGATCAGGAATTCAAGGCCCATACCTAAACATAGTAAAAGCAATATACAGCAAACCAGTAGCCAACATCAAACTAAATGGAGAGAAACTTGAAGCAATCCCACTGAGATCAGGTAATAGACAAGGCTGTTCACTTTCGCCCTACTTGTTTAATATAGTACTCGAAGTCCTAGCCAGAGCATTTAGACAACAAAAGGAGGTCAAAGGGATTCAAACTAGCAGATGATATGATAGTTTATTTAAGTGACCCCAAAATTCCACCAAAGAATTCCCAAAGCTGATAACTAACTTCAGCAAAGTGGCCAGATACAAAATAAACTCAAACAAATCAGTTACCTTCCTCTATTCAAAGGATAAACAGGCTGAGAAAGATATTAGGGAAATGACACTCTTCACAATAGTCACAAATAATAAAGAATACCTTGGTGTGACTCTAACCAAGCAAGTGAAAGATCTGTATGACAAGAATTTCAAGTCTCTAAAGAAAGATATTAAAGAAGATATCAGAAGATAGAAAGATCTCTCATGCTCATGAATTGGCAAGCTTAATATAGTAAAAATGGCCATCTTGCCTAAAGCAATCTACAGATTCAATGCAATCCCCATAAAAATTTCAACTCAATTCTTCATAGAGTTAGAAAGAGCAATTTCCAAATTTATCTGGAATAACAAAAAACCTAGGATAGCAAAAACTGTTCTTAACAATAAAAGAACTTCTGGCAGAATCACCATCCCTGACCTCAAGGTATACTACAGAATAATAGTGATTAAAAAAAAAAAAAAAAAAACCTTCATGGTATTGATACGCTGACAGGCAGGTAGATCAATGGAATGGAATTGAAGACCGAGAAATGAACACACACACCAATGGGCTCTAGATCTTTGACAAAGGAGCTAAAATCATCCAGTAGATAAACTATTTAAAGACAATTCAAAGTGTACAAGAGCACAAGCAATCTACATGCAGATACCCCATATGGAGGATGCTGCGGTATGCAATAGCTACAGGCCCATGAAGTTTCCTTTTTTTTCACAGTAAATTTACATTTTTTAATAATTTCTTGCTTGTCATATATGGAGGTATCATCATATTTGAACACAGCCTATATACGTCATTCATTACTTAACCATTCCAGTAGCAGTTGAATTATGTTAAAAATCCATTTGTAGGGCTTAGAAGAGGTATATCTCTCAAAATTGAAACTAAATGTAGAATTTTATTGAAGAACAACAATGACTGGAGAGATTAAACAATTTAGCATTTTTTCTATGAATAACAATAATAATAACAATAAAATATCTTGAATAAGAATGATAAGTTCTAGCAAACTAAAAGCCAGGAATTTTTTTTCCTAAGTTTTTGAATTTACATTCCAAATGATTTCCCCTTTCCCATTTCCTCCCTCCCTGAAAGTCCCATAAGATCCCTTCCCTCCCTCTGTTCCCCATTCAACCCTCTCTTGCTTCTCTGTCCTGGTATTCCCCTACATCCAGTCTTTCTAGGACCAGGGGTCTCTCCTTCCATCTTCTTGAACATCTATTGATATGTGAATTGTGTCTCGGGTATTCCGAGATTCTGGGTTAATATCCCCTTATCAGTGACTGCATACCATGTGTGTTCTTTTGTGATTGGGTTACCTCACTAAGGATGACATTTTCCAGTTCTGACCATTTGCCTAAGAATTTTGTGAATTCATTGTTTTTAATTGCAGAGTAGTATTCCATTGTGTAAATATACCACATCTTCTGAATACATTCCTCTGTTGAGGGACAGCTGGGTTCTTTCCAGCTTCTGGCTATTATAAATATGGCTACTATGAACATAGTGGAACATGTGTCCTTATTGCATGCAGGGGAAGCCTCTGGGTATATGCCCAGGAGTGGTACAGCCGGATCCTCCGGGAGGGTCATGCCCAGTTTTCTGAGGAACTGCCAGACTGCTTTCCAGAATGGTTGTACCAGCTTGCAATCCCACCAGCAGTGGAGGAGTATTCCTCTTTCTCCACATCCTCGCCAACAACTGTTGTCTCCTGTGTTTTTGATCTTAGCCATTCTGACTGGTGTGAGGTGGAATTTCAGGGTTGTTTTGATTTGCATTTCCCTAATGACTAAGGATGTTGAACATTTCTTTAGGTGCTTCTCAGCCATTAGATATTCTTCAGGTGAGAACTCTTTGTTTAGCTCTGTACCCCTTTTTTAAAAAGGGTTATTTGTCTCTCTGGAGTCTGACTTCTTGAGTTCTTTGTATATATTAGATATTAGACCTCTGTCAGATGTAGGGTTGGTAAAGATCTTTTCCCAGTTTGTTGGTTGCTGCTTTGTCCTTTTAACAGTATCCTTTGCCTTACAGAAACTTTGTAATTTTATGAGGTCCCATTTGTCAATTCTTGATCTTAGCGCATAAGCTATTGTAGTTCTGTTCAGGAAATTCTCCCCTGTGCCCATATGTTCAAGGTTCTTCCCTTTCTATTAGTTTCAGTGTGTCTGGTTTTATGTGGAGGTCCTTGATCCACTTGGAATTGAGCTTAGTGCAAGGAGATAAGAATGGATCAATTTGCATTCTTCTGCATGTTGACCTCCAGTTGAACCAGCACCATTTGTTGAAAAGGCTATCTTTTTTCCACTGGATGGTTTTAGCTCCTTTGTCAAAGATCAAGTGACCATAGGAGTGTGGATTCATTTCTGTGTCTTCAATTCAGTTCCATTGATCTACATGCCTGTCACTATACCAATACCATGCAGTTTTTAACACTATTGCTCTGTAGTCCGGCTTGAGGTCCGGCATACTGATTCCCCCAAAGTTCTTTTACTCTTGAGAGTAAAAAAAAATTTTAGCTATCATCATGAAGTTTCTATACTAGGCTCTTTGCCCAATGTCTCACATGCTTTCTCTTAACACTTTAATTATATGTAATTTAAATAATATGTATGATTATCAACAATTTTAATGAATTTAGTTACAGTAAACTTTTTCCAATGTTTATGCTTTCAAAGCCTGCACACTTGAAAAAGATACTGAAATGTAAGGATTGAAATTTTTTCTAGCCTTTGATTTTCAGAAATCCAAAACTATGAATGACTTTGACAATACCAATCGTCTCTAAGGTCAAGGCTCAGGCACAATTGGTTTCTTGTAAGGCCAGTAAAGGTACCGTCTGCCCACAGGCTCTCATGGTTGCTTGGCTTTTGCTTACTGTATACACCCTTGCCTTTGTCATATCATTCTGATCTCTCTTTCCCTCTGTCCTTGTGGTGCATTGACCCTTTGTATAGTGTGCTTCAAAGACAGATGATAGAAATGAACAATGACACTTAATTCTCTTGAGCTAAGGTGTAGTGTTCTTGTCCATCATTTTCTTCTTCATTTGCATAGATGTTTAGGATTTTATGAACTTTCTGTTTTTGAAATGTACACATTTTGTCTCTATGACTGAAATGTTCTTAAGATCTTGGAAGCCATCTCTTGAAAATGTAAACATAGGGGTGAAAACAAACCATCTGTCAATTTCTCTGAGAGAGCATGATATAACTCCTTTTTCACACATCATTCCAGTTACAAAACATACATCTACCATAAAAATTTGAGCCCTTAGAAATCCGCTTCACTAACTCAGATAGCCATCTTAATTCCCAGGTAGAGGAGAATGAAGTGTATGTGGTGAGCAGGTTGTGAAGTTCTCTTGCCAAGGATGACCTATCATGTATCTTGATGTTTGCAGTACTTACTACTGCATTGGGTTTATTAAAGGCTGAAATTTCTTTTCAACCTTTGGAATATTTTAACACATCCCTGTGCCAAACTTTACAATCTAGATAATGAATCCTCATTCACTGATAGAACTGAGTTCTATACTTCATCTATGAAGAGACTACCAGGAGATTTTACTGTAAATATTTTCCAACAATGGTTTTGTACATACAGTCCCATATTTTGTTTGTTTGGCTTTTTAGTTTTTTGGTTTCTAAATGAAGATAGCATTCACAGTGGATTAGGTCAGTTCTAATTATACTGACTACCACATCCCAACTACATTCATCTTCATTCTCTTTTTATATAAACTCACATTAGGAAGTGTGAGGATTTAGATTTCAGTCTATAGATTTGAAGACAGAATTTCATTCATAACCAATATGTCTTGGCTCAGTTAGTATGTGACACAACCAATATACACTAATAGATACCTACCATGCAAAGCAAAAATTTCAAGCTTGCCTTAGTTATGTCTTAATGGCTATGAGGAGACTGCATGACCATGGCAACAGTTAAAAAGGAATGAATTTCATTGGGACTGGCTTGCAGTTTTAGAGGTTTAGTCCACTATCATCATGGTGGGAACCATCACAGAATGCTAGAAAAGGAATTGAGAGATCTACACCTGGATCAACAGGCAACAGGAAGGAAGACTGAGCCACTAGGCTTGGCTTGAGCTTCTGAGATACCAAAGTCCATCCCCTAATGATGCACTTCCTCCAACAACAAGGCCACACCTCCTAAAAGTGCCACTTTCTATAGACCTATAGGGTTATTTTTATTCAAACTACCAAAAAGCTTTATGTGTATTTACACTAAGAGCTTTTTACACTCATAGATAAGAACTCAGAAGCAAAATGGAGAAATTGTGTGTAACACTGCTATTCACTTAAAACAAAGCATCATCCCAGGCCTCTAATTGGCATCTTGCCTAGGAAAAAGTATTATTCATGTGACATTGTTTTACTCTCAAATTCAGAAAAAGCTATATCATCAGTCAAATTAGCTTCAAAAGAAAAATGTATCACAGAATCTTTAGCATATGTTTAAAATGATATTACAAGAGAGTACTTTAAATGCAGCAAGTATTTTGTTGTTGGTGGTGGTGGTTATGCTTTTGGGGTTTTGTTTTTTGTTTTATTTTTCCTTAAGAAAAATGCTCTGGGTCTACATTCTTGGGATCTGTATGTAATTTTGACTAGCCGAAGATCTTAATTTGAAAGAAAGAAAATAGACACTGAACTCAGAACTCTTAAAATTCGCAATTTCAAACCCAGTAGTCTTTGTTTTAATCATGGTCAAACCTTTCCATGGCAGCATATCTGCCACACAAAACCATCTGATCATAAATTATTTCTAATTCTTAATTGGCCTTTCAAATGAAAGAATGTGTTTATGTCTTTATTATTGCATTTTGTCTATTCTCAGGCCAGTCTTTCTTGCTAGTTTTTCCTTTATTGGCACAGGAGAAGTTTATTGCATAATTCATAGCCCATTAATGATCCAGCTACCAACAAAACTCATAGCATCGCAAAAGTAGCTATGTCCACTAAACAGAGAGATTAACTGCAGTTGGATGCTGTAAACAACCACAGAAGGAAGCAGGTAGCTGTAAAGGCGACATCTTATGCAAAGACATTAAATACACAACTCTATATTTTCCATTCAAGGAAAATTTTCTTTTAAGTAGTTTCTTATTTTTGCACAATCCAACCAGCACTAAAATATTCCCTACATTACATGAACATGGAAATAATCATCACTTAATAGCTAACAAATATTTATTTATATGAAAATATAGATATCTCTTTTTTGGAAGTGAAATTGTGCATTCAATTATCTGTTGATTGTATAATCACTAGGATATAACAAAGGTAAAACCTGTTTGTTTATTAATTTTAATAGTATCAAGAGAGCAAAGAACTTCAGGACATAAAATATATGTTTCAGTTTTCAGCCATTCCTAATGGGTATATTATACCTAAGTACTTCAGATTTTATAAATATGGATATAACAGTTCTGTTGGCTCTCAGTAATATTCTTGTTGTCATCTCAAATTCATCCCGGCACAAACAATGCAGCTTACCTGAACTCTTGGACTGTTGCTCCCAGATCATTCTCTGTAAGGCAGGTCTTACCTTATTTCCACAGTAATTTTCTCCAGCTGTGCTGCTGATGCAGGTAATATAGCAAGCATTTATAAAATATTTGAAATCTTTCTTTTATAGTGGAAGTCATGTTCAGAGATTTCTCCATGTTCATTCTAGGGACCTTTGACACATTATGTACTTTTTCTTTTCAAATAACTTGTGATATTTTTATAGAAGTTGGTAAACTTCAACAGTCAAAGTTTTTGAAAAAAAGCTAGTGTTGCAATTATGTTCTTATGAAATAATAGGACATATATACAAGTTTGCAATAAAGACAGATATTCAATGATGTATGGATTCCTTTTTCCTTAGTAAGAACAGATCTTTGACCTAGAGTAAACTTTTTCAACTGTACCTTTCATTTTCTAAGATGTAGTTCTCCCTTACACGGCTTTGATGGAACTGTGTGTAGATATATTTCAATTTTACTTTTCCAGGCTTCTATATTATCATGCCCATTCAAGCAGCCTGCAATCAATATGAAGCAACTGTCTTCACAATAGTGTGAAAATAGACATGCTTGTGATTTTCTGTCATATATTTATTATGAGGATGCAAACATCTGGAATCCTTTCCTCCTATTCTACTACCTTTAAGATCCCTAAAGAAAAACCATAAAGAAAATCTCATTCCCAAGTTTGTTTGTACTTTTCATGCTCACTGTATACAATGAAATCTATGAGAAATTCTAGAGGATACTAAAGATCAATGCTATGATTTTATGGGATTTTTTCTGAGCTGTGTTCATGACTCTTTCTTCCGGGTCAGGGTTTAATAATACCCTATCCCGAGCTTCACTCTGGCTTTGGCACCTCACAGGCACCAGTCTCTCAGACTCATGAGTGGCCTTTATCCTTGAGTTATCTATTCAGGTAAGAATATGCAGAGAAGTAAGACAGAACATAGATGGAGTGAAAATGGAGAGGTATAAGAAAAAAATAATTAGGTTCTTTGGCACATATGACAGAAGGAGGCAGAAATTCTGATAATAAATTCCAGAGAAGTTTAAGGGAAGCTCACTTCACTGTCCACCCCACACATGTCATTGTCCAGCGATAACAGTTGGGAGAGAGCTAATGAGGACAACCTTGCTGCTCTTGGTCTCACAACTGTCACCAAACCCTTGAAAGCTTCACTGTGCTTCACAAATACCATAGCTAATATCACTTTCAAAATGATTCTGGTCATTACTGCCAGATTACCTTGACAATTCTGTTTTTAAGCCTGAAGATGTTTCATCTTGTGTACATTTAATTTTTTGTACTCACACCCCTGCACAGCAGAAATAAGAATAATAAAATAAAACATAAAGAGGCCGTCAGTCTTCTATTGTCTTAGTCTAATTATTATTTGCAGGTGCCACTGTCACCCACAGACATCCTTGTGTCAGGTATAAAGTTTTCACCTGTATACATTTTAATAATTTTATGCATCTCCAAATAAAAGTGGAACCAACTTGCTGATATTATCAGTTCTAAGAAACTATAGCATTTGTTCAATAGAAATCAAAACACTGTACAATACCATGCTTTTGAATAAAAATAATGTCTTTATAGATCAGCATGGCCTAATCTACATCTACATAAAGAGTTCAAAGGAATTGACTACAACATTTATTTTTCCCATTTAGCTAGTATTTAGTAAACCTGATAGATTCAATAATGGAACAAAGATTATACAAAAGAAATCATATCATAAAACAAGCACATTACCATCTAAATAAAATGTTTACAAAATACTTGGCAAAGGAATATTTCCCATGCTCTAGCTTTAAAGTATTTTGTATTTCACCTAGATTGAAAAAAAATTTAGAATATTGAGCCTGTGCAGTTTCCTACCCTGTTAAGTGTAGTGCTCATCAATTTCAAAGAAGTTTCTTTTTGTAATATAGAGACTAATACACAGATCTACAAGTGTTTGATATGCAGAATAAATGTTTGTGGAATGTTCAATCGCAATTAATAGATCAATAGCATAGCTCCTACATCTAATGCTCTAGGAACATCCTCAAATGGGGTTGCGATGTTTGTTAAAATTAGAGGACAAGGATGCCTGCTGCTACATAGTATCCTTTAGACACGGCAGGAAAACTAAACCAATATAGACTCAATAATAGGGTTGCCTGAATATGTTGTACACAATGACACTACGAGTTGAGGAGACAATGTAAATGGAGAAAATTCCACAAGGTCCCATGCTCCTTGGTTAGTGCAGAGCATGAAGGTACTCAACTGCCACTGAGAAAAGGAGAATCAGTTTCCTCCGTGGATGAGCTCCCACAGATGTTTGCCTATCTGAAGTGGTCAATGTGGTCAGCCTGAATACTAACATATAAATAACAATATATAGAACTGATGATGGGGTGTGTGTGTGTGTGTGTGTGTGTGTGTGTGTGTGTGTGTGTGTGTGTGAGTTTGTGTGTAGAAAAAGATAATATTGTAAGGAGAAGAGAACATGAACTTTGAAGGGAGGAGTGGGACACAGGAAGAGGTGGAGAGGGGACATATGGGCTACAGTAATATATATATATTGTATATATATATATATTATATATATATAATATATACACATTATATATATTGTATATATAATATACATATATATTATATTATGTTAACATTCTAATTGATGTTATAAAAACATTATATATTATATACATATATATACACAATATATATTGTATATATGTTGCAAAAAACATTATTATAATTAAAATTGTAACACTCAAGCAATTCCCATTAAAATCTGAAAAAATGGACTAGATCTAATGCTGAGAGTATTCATCAGTTTTGAAATAATATCTGATTAAAGTAGTAACGCACCAATTTTAATGAGATAAATGGCAAAAGGAAGAGAATGTAAGATTCATCAAGCAGTGGACTTCCTAAAAGGCTGGCATATTACATTTTTCCATATATATGAATTTATTTGATAAATTTAACAACATAAGTCAGAATAAAAAACTAAGTCTATGCAAGAGCTCCTTGAAAGTGGTGGCCATTTGTAGATAGCAATTTTATTAATTTTTATTCTTTTATCTTTTGAGATACATATATATATTGCTTATATAAATATTTAAGTATATTTTACTTATATAAAAATTTCTCAAGAACATAAAATTAAATTAAGTATGTTGAAGTATATTCAAAGCTGCTTCAGTGTTGAAAACTCCTGCTTAGGATGTACAGTAATAATTGCCTACACTGATTTGGAGGTAAGCTAGAAAGGAAATGGATCTAAGCCCACTTATGCCATTTACCAACTAAAACTCCATTAGCGTATGCAAAGATGGAATGTACTTACATGCATCATGTTAACATTCTAATTGATGTTGTAAAAACATTATTATAATTAAAATTGTAACACTCAAGCAATTCCCACTAAAATCTGAAAAATGGACTAGATCTAATGCTGAGAGTATTCATCAGTTTTGAAATAATATCTGATTAAAGTAGTAACGCACCAATTTTAATGAGATAAATGGCAAAAAGGAAGAGAATGTAAGATTCATCAAGCAGGTGGACTTCCTAAAAGGTTGACATATTACATTTTTCCATATATATGAATTTATTAGATAAATTTAACAACATACGTCAGAATAAAAAACTAAGTCTATGCAAGAGCTCCTTGAAAGTAGTGGCCATTTGTACATAGCAATTTTATTAATTTTTATTCTTTTATCTTTTGAGATTATATTTTTATACTTCTATTCTTCTCTCCAATTCATTTCATATACTCCTTCTTTGCTCTCTTTCAAATTCATAGCATCCTTTTCATTAATTTTTCTATTTATTTATTTATTCACATAACATCCCACTGACTGACCCCCTCCCAGCCACCTCCTCCCACAATCCCTCCACCCATAATTGTTTCCTTATCCTCTGAGCAGGTAAGGGTGGCTAGGTCTTCCTCAGGCCTGACATATCAGGTCTCTGCAAGGCAAGGTGCACCCTCTACCATTGAGGCCAGACAAGGCACCCCAGCTAGGAGAACATATCCCTTGGACAGGTAACAGCTTTTGGGATAGCTGGGACTCTAGTTGTTCAGGGCCCACCTGAAGACCAAGCTTCACATCTGCTACATATGTGCAGGGATGCCTAGGTCCAACCCCTGTGTGTTCTTTGGTTGGTGATTCAGTTTCTAATAGTCTCAAGGGCCTATGTTAGCTGACTGTATTGGTTTTCCTGTAGAGTTCCTATCCCCTACTGGCCACAATCTTTCCCCCCTATTCTTCTATAAGTGTCCCCAAGCTCCATCATCTCTTTGGCTCTTGGTGTCCACATCTGTCAGACTCAGCTGTTGTGTGGAGTCTCTCAGAGGACAGCCAGGCTAGATTTGTGTCTGCAAGCATAAAAGAGTCTCATTAATAGTATCAAGAGTTGGTGTTTGCCCATGGAACAGATCTCAAGTTGGGCTGGTTATTAATTGGCTATTCCCTCAATCTATGGTCCATCTTCACTCCGGCAGTTCTAATACACAGGATAAATTTTGGATTGAAAGATTGTTCCTGCCTGGCTACAGGAAGTGAACTCTTCAGGTTCCATATCTTCAATGCTATGAGTCACAGATAAGGTCATCCCCATAGATTCTTGGTTGACTCCCTTATCCCAGGTCTCTGACTAGTCCTAGAAATGTCCCCCCACCCCAGTCTATTGCAGATTTCCATTCATTCTCATGGTCATATCCCTTGTCCCTTCCCACACCATATCTTGAACCCCTCCCATGCCCCTCTGATCCTCTTTCTCACCCAGTTCTCTCCCTGCCTCTATGACTATTTGATTCCCCATTCTAAGTGAGATTTAAGCATATTCACTTGTGCCTTTCTTCTTGTTTAGCTTCTTTGGATTTGTAGAGTGTAGCTTGGTTATCCTGTTTAATATATACATAAATATGTATATATATATATATACACATATATAGTGTATATATAGTGTAAATACAGATTTAAAATATATATATAAATTACTACTTGCTTAATCTAAATAATGTTACTTGTATATTATGTATATGATTTCAGGGCTGATCACTTGATATTGGATAATCAATAGTTTTGCTGACCCCTGAAGAAGACTGTTTCTCTCTTTCTCAGCATTCCTTAGTTACCTGTGATATTGAAGTCTCTTGGACTTCCTCACATCTTGTTATTGTATCCATAGGTAGCACTTTAACTAAATGAATCTCAGAGGAACTAAATATGAAGGAAGGCTATGTATGGTGCTAAATATCATCTCTAAGGAGATAGAGGCAGTGGGATCATGAGTTCAAAGACAGCTTTTGGCTGTAGCAAAGTATGTTTCAGAGAGATAATGTGGAAGTAGAGAGTAAACACTTTGAAATAAATTACTGATTCCCAAAGTATTGTTTAGCAAAACGAAATAAAACATGTAGAGCAGCTAATCCTATTTCCAACCCCACTTCAGTATGACTCTCCCCTTCAAATATCACACTTAAATTCTGAAGATAAAAAGGAAAAAAAATGTGAATTGTAAAATGACACTATAAATTCCTGGCTAGAAAACAGATTTCAACAACTTCCTGTAAAAACATCTGCCTCTATGAGTCTGTTTCTCCCTCATAGTCTGATGTAAACCAGGCTGAACTGGAGGAGGGGAAGTTCAGTCAGTCTCCGGTGAGTGTAGGCAGAATCTTGGTTGTTTGTGAGTGTGCAGATAAAGAAGATACACCTGGGAACAGCTTAGAGGAACTGGTTCAGTTTAATAGGGGGTAAAAAGGAGTATTAATGTTCCTGGGAAGATGGCCAAGGTCTCTGGGGCAAGGTTTGTATGGCTGTGTACAATTGTCTAGGACAGAGGTGTTGGAAAATGCTTCTCTGCATATTCAGGGCCTGTAGGCTGTGGGGTAAGGTAGGGGGCCTTACAAGGTCAAACAAGGAGTGAAGTCTAATATCTGTCAGAGTGATAAATCCTTACGTCAGGTTGATAGTGGAGCAGCTGGATTCATGGTACCCAATTTGGGAGAGGGAGGGAAGCATCTCCTGCTGTCCTGTTCTGAAGTATCCTAAGCTCCTCAACCATTCCTCTGTAATTCTGGACCATTATGGTCTCACAAACATCCATAGAAAAAGCAGATTAAAAACAACAACAGCAAAATAAGAAACAAACAATAAGAGGCCTTGCTCATCACCTGGGAGGCTCTCCTAGTGCATAATAAATACATAGGGGGACACTCTCAGCAAGACATTGAACTGAGCACAGGATCCCCAATGGGAGAGATAGAGAAAGGACCCAAGGAGCTGAAGGGGTTTGCAGCACCCCAGGAAGAACAACAATATGAGTCACCCAGTACTCCCAGAGTTCCCACGGACAAAATCATCAACCAAAGAGTACTCATGGAGTTACCCATGGCTCTAGACACATAAGTAGCTGATGATGGTCTTGTTAGACACCAAAGGTAGGAAAGACCCTTGGTCCTTGAAAGACTTGATGCCGTAGTGTAGAGAAATACCAGGACAGGGAAGTGTGGAGGGTTGATTGGGGAAGGGGAGATGGCTTATGGGATTTTCGTGGGAGGGGGGAACTAGGAAATGTAAATAAAGAATATATCTAATAAAAAAGAGACAAAGCATTAAAATGATTTCCCAACAAATAAGTCTGTTGAAATTTCGTTTTTTTCTCTTTAAAACCTTAGAAAGAAAAAATACCATTATTATAATATGGAATTTGACTTAGCTCTAAGAAATTAATGAGATTAAATTTTATTGCATGGGATAGGAATTGATTTCTTCAATTTTAAGTTTTCATTCTTCCATTTTAATAATTACCTTATTTTTCTATAAGTTTTTTAATATGTGGTTTTAATTCCCACTACTCACCCTCTACTTGAAAAGATTTTAAATGTTAGAATGATAATAGCAGAAAAATGTCAGTATTTTTATGAAATTATATTCCTGGCATTCTATGTGAGCAACAGAGAAAGATCTATGCTAATATTCTGTGTATACTTAGATATCTAAATAACACATATCTTTTTTTCTATTAAACATAAATGGGAGGTGATTATGTAATCGATTTAGTCTATTTAGATAAATTATGGGCTTCAATAAAAAATAATACTTTGGTTAAAAATTTCTGAAGAGCAATAAAGGTAGTGATAAAAGTGAAGTAGATATCACTCAGTAAGCTACCATTTGTAGAGAGTCATATTGAAGTGCTTTGTCACATGGCAGCTATCATTCAGCTCCAGAACCCAGTGAGCTACACCTCTCCCCCACATGGCAGAGCTGGAAGAGCTCCAGGAACAAGCCTTTTGTCACACCTCACCCTCCCGCAGAGCAACAGACCCTATGGGGTCAACATCCTCGAGGAACAGAGGAGCACAGGCCCTGCTGAGAAGCACTGAGAAGACTCTGCAACCCTGGGAGGGAGGGTCACGCCCACAGAGCATATATTGCTACTCTTATTCCCCAAGAAGAGAGATTTTGTACAGCCATGCACTAATGTTTCTGTGTGTTTTCTTTCTCTCGACCCCTGTCATTTCACTTCCCAGCTCTTCGTTCACAGAAAACCCACTCGTGTGCAACTCCTGGGAACCTTCAACCATTGAACTAGTGAAAAATATGTTTAGAACTATTAGCATGAGCAGATTAAATACATATCTAAACTGTTTTTAATGTAAAATAAAACTACCTTGTAATACCATGTAATAGCAGCCATACATTCATTAATAGTCAATGCACATTATATTAGGTATACCTATATATCCTCTATGATGATTATCAGATGATAAATCTCATTTGAAGTCATATAATTTAGATATGTCATGGATTCACACTTTCCAAAAGCATTTGAAATTATTTGTATTTGAGACAGTGTATAACAGTTCTCAAGAGTCTATTCAAACTAGTGCTTCTCAATCTGTAGGTCACAACTCCTTTGGGTGCTGCATATCAGATATCCTGAACATCAGATATTTACATTAAAATTTCATTCTAGCAGCAAAATTATATTTATGAAGTAGTAATGAACTAATTTTGTGCTTGGGG